>CM031242.1:806588751-807808751 GCA_018340775.1 Taxus wallichiana var. yunnanensis
TTTGAGAAAAAAATAGAAATGTGACCCCTCATTTTCCCCTGCGAACCGGGATTTCTCCTCGACTGTTGGCACTCGAACTTTGAAAAACCCATGTAAATTGCTCTTCAGACTTCTGGATTGTGAAATTTTCAACGATGCCGCCAAGATGAAGAGGTAAGGCCTCGATTTTGATCAAATTTCTTACATTTTAGGTTAATTTTTGTGATTTTCATGGGTTTTTCAATTATTTTTATGTATATAATTTTTTTGTTTTGTCAGTAGTTTGGCAAGCTCGTAATCCTGCAAACCATTCAAATATTCTTGAAAACCCTCCAAAAATTCCTCAAAACCCTCCTCCAAACGTAGATTTTCCTCCTGTGGCTCCTTCTGTCCTCACCGAACCAACAGGAACACAAGCTGATATCATTGGAAGAATATGACAAAATAAAATTTCCATCGAGAACCTTATTTAGAAAATAAGACAAAATCATACCACAAATTTGTCTCACACGACTTTAGCCAACACATCGCAAACATTACTTAGTGAAGTCGACTCCACAACCAACCAAATAGACAGATGGAATACCTTTAGAGGTAATTTTAGGTGGTGGTATGAAGATAAATAATCCCATGCAACCCTAAAAGACAAAATATTTGCAAAAGAATGCATTTGTGTATTGTTTACTCGACCCGAGAACCAATGCCCCCGCAACTACTTGCAAACAGCTCCCAATCCATTGGTGCCATGATGAAAAAAATCAAGAACAAATTTTGGGACCGATGGTGGATGGTTTTTTACTATCCATCATGCAACAACAATGATTTTCCTCTTTTTTTTGGAGAAATTGTATTGTGACTTCGTGTTTGATGAGGTCCCAAATTATTTTGACTTTTCTGAGTTTTATGGGTGAGGAGGTGGCTCTGCACATAGAGACCAGTGCACGCATTAGTCAAGCAAGGATCCCACATGCCCCAAAATTACCACTACCTTTAGTTATCCCTCCTACAAAGAAGGATGATGTGAATATTGACACACTACATGCATTAAGGAGCTCATCGATACTCGACCCAACATAGTGACCAGATTGCATCCGGTGATGTTGGTGGAGGTGCTGGCTTCTAACACACCACACCACTATGGATAATGTGGTGTCGTATGCACTACTGTGTGAGACATCATTTGTTGGATCACATGATTTATTTTCTCTAGATGAGATTATGGCGGATGTTTTTAGAACTCGGTGCAAATGATCTTGGTCTTTCACAGTAAATGTCAAATTATATATATATATATATATATATATATATATATATACAATAGTTCAATTCATTTGAGATTTTAATATATATGTATTTGATTACGTCATGTGTACATAAATGTAAAAAGTAATGTTTTTTAAATTTTAAACAACAAGAGTCAGTGAAGGACACATCCGCATCAACATGCTATCTACTGTAGTTGGGCGTGTTACAAACGTAATTTTCAAGTTACTTACATTTTAAATTTCATTTGATTGCAATTTTATTATTAAATACACATTTGTAATGTTCATGTATAATGTTTCAAGTGTATATGTACATATTAATATGTTTTTCTTTTATATACATGAGCCCGATAGGTCATCATCTAATCTGGGCACCGAGGCTACCGGTACACCTCATGTGACTTTTACGCAGTTAGTTTCTCTTTACACTTTATTTTTAATTATGGAAGTTTAGTTGTGTAACTACTCTTGTAGGAATTTTGGAGACTTGAGTAGCATCGAAGCTTCCCTAGGATCATTAAACCTAGATTCCTACTCTTCCAGGAGGTCATATGACAATAAGCACTATTATTAACCTAAAATGGAGGATTGTTGAGAAGATTGTGTCACCAAGATTAATGTTTATTACCGATACTTCTATAGAATGACATTACAACAAATAACACAATTTCGTCTCTAATGGGTCATAGAGGACATGTAGAATATTACTTCACACCTATCCCTCCTATAGACAAAGTCATTTATGGCCTATTAATACACTAACTTGTAAAAAAGTCCTCTAAAGATCGAAAAAGTGGTTCATTCAAAATATGCATGAACTCAACTATACTACTTTTCCTAATTATAGACAATCCCCCCAAAAAAC
Source organism: Taxus wallichiana var. yunnanensis (assembly GCA_018340775.1). Classification (NCBI taxonomy): domain Eukaryota; kingdom Viridiplantae; phylum Streptophyta; class Pinopsida; order Cupressales; family Taxaceae; genus Taxus; species Taxus wallichiana. Next base: position 806,590,861 of record CM031242.1, read on the forward strand.
ATTTAACTTCCTGAACAATATATTTCAAGTACCTAACTTCTTAGTGATACAAGTTCAATCCTTTCCATTATTGAAATAAAATGATGTTTTAGTACCATGGCTTTGAGTCATGCTCCACATTGTAAACTAACTTCTTGTAGATTAAAGAATTATAAAATAGACATGTTTAAATTGATATCTTTCAAGACAAGTTGACTATACTAGACACATTCAAAATTTTCAAATACTTGGCCAAAAATAGTCTCAATAAGGTGATTGACTACCATATCTCACTAAATGTGTAGACTTATTATTTTCATGCATAAATAATTATGAGCCAAATTCTTGGGAAGTGAGAAAGGATTCACGTACTCCATTAGCACAACTAAGCAAAGACTCTATTGATACTTGCTTCAAAATCCATGTTTGTGAGGTTTACAATGACTTGAGCATTAATGGTGTGTTAACTTACTAGGAAAATCATCAAGAATATTCTCGAAAGGAAATTAATTTGTCATGATTCAATTTTACAAATAGGGTAGATCTTAAGTCTATGAGAGACTCCAAAAGTATGATTTCAATGATGTTATTTTTAATGTCGTCACATTTGTAATTTAAGTAAAAGGAGATAAGGTGATATGGTGTTTTGAGCCTTAAATATCTACGTCATTTCCACCATCAAAGCAATGAGACAAAATTCATAGATTGGGGTTCAAGATAAGATCAATGATAAAGCTCGTAAGCAAAGTAAGTGGACCTCCCTTGAGCTCAAACATTATTTATGCTTTCTAACCTTATATATATTGCATTGTCAATCTTAGACATTGTTGGTATGTAAATGTTCTCCACATTTTACTAGACAACCCAGTCAAAGTTGTGAAATTTTCTCTTTCCAAAGGTCAACTTGTATGGAAGGTTTTGCAAGACTCGGGTGGTTTCAAAATACTAGGTCATATTAATTGGGAAGGTATATAATTCTACTTCATGATAATATGCAATAAGAAAGGAATTAAGAGCACTACACTAGTCTTGGGAACACATTCACTTCTGACACTTTTTAGACAAATTGTACTCTCAATCGTACAAGGAAAATAAACTTGGGAAGAAGATATTAAGAGCCTTGGTTGGTTTCTATTAGCAAATTAATACATTGGTCTGTTATGTGTCGATTATTCCTTGGGTCTATTATGTGGCAACTTCATGTAGATTAATATTGACCTATACATATTTTTTTGTATAGCTTATGATGACCGATGATAGACTAGACTACTCCCCTATATGCAGATTGTGGAGGTCCTTTGTAGATGCTTTCATAGCATATGCGAGATCCACTAACTCAGTACAATTTTTTAAATTCGTTAAATTTTGAAGGAATGTTTTCTTATTACTTATCTATAATATCAAATTTTGTACATGAAATATATAATTTAAAATATTTATTTGTATGTAGCCTACCCCTCGTGAGTCTATTTTTTACTCTGCAACGCGTCGATGACAAATTGATAGGGAAAATGAGATTGTGGTAAGATTTGACATGCTTTATAAATTCTAAGTTGCTAAATTTGGAATGTATTTTAAAAATTTGGGTGTTAAAAACTTGTTGTTTATGAATGTATAGGCTAGGTTACAGCCTACTTTGTGACAGCCTAAGACCACAAGGATGAAATCCGTAGTGGCATTTCCCCACTACATCCATAGGTCATGGACATGCTTCTTCTAGTAGGGCGAAGAGAGGGAAGATGTTTCATTATTAGATTCATAGGACATGGATGTATAGATATATATGCCATTTGGTCCTAGTTCATGATTCTTCATATAGTCCATGTATATAGTGTTATGCGATTGTATGTGGTCCTACATGTATGACACACTTAGTTCGATACATTATGAGCTATTTTCGAGACACGTCACACACTTAGTTTGATACATGTTATATCGATGTTGGTTTTCATAATGATATTACTTCTATATTTGATATGATTTCATTGCACATAATATCCTTCTATGTATGTTTTCATAACCATATTAGTTCTTGATTTGATTTGATTTGATGGCCTCGATTATGTGAACATTATCCATATGATATATATGATATATAATGTTATGTTATATAATGGTTTTGAAGGTTCTTGGGTGCAAGATCAATTTTTTTCAAGAAATTCAAGCATGGACTTATATCAATTTTCCTATTTCAAGCACGTGGTTAACACATTCCAAAGTGAGAAAAAATGTACACAATTAAAAATGGTCTTGAGGGATTTATTATTAGTCATTTTATATGTTTTTAGTGTACTTACAATTTATTTGTTAAGTATTAGTCTAAATTAAGTGTTATTGATGTGTGTAACAATAAGGTCTTAATTTGAATTCACTTGTTTAAAAAAATATAGAAACATTGTAGTTTAGTTGGCACAAGATATGCAAAAAATATTCTTAACACTCTATTATGTATTAACATGCTTTAAAAAGAGATTAAACAATCATTAAAATATTTACATGGTAATGTGTTAACCTTATTCCAATCTCATTGATGCGAGCTGAGTAGTGAGAAGTCATGCCCCGAGACGTCATGGGAGAAAACTTTCACCTGCAATGCATCTAATTGGGGGGAATGTGCTTTCGGGTGCTATGGCGGGCTCTAGAGAGGCCCGTTTTGGAGTCAGACCACCCGATCTGGGGCCAAGAACACCTTCCCTATTAATCCCAATTCACATTTTAAGCGGAAACTTATGATGATCAAAACTTGGCACTCGATAATCCCAACAAAGAACCTTCTAGGCTAAAACTTGAGTGAAGGAGTTCTCTAGTCACACCAAATAAGTTAGGGTCGTGACATTCCTTGAGCCTTTGTGACATAATTGTTTAAAACCACCTTTTCTATGCGCTTCTAGGAAATGAACAATGAGGCAAGTAGTGAGAATTCATGCCACAGACATCATGGCACCAAAACGACTACGCCAAAAATGTCCTGGATGGTAAGGTGAATGCTAGAGGAGGTGTCGTTTTGGGAGGGACAACGTCGTTTATTCTCCGGCTACTTCATTCAGCGTAGTCCCTTAAGAGCCCCGAGACCAAAAACCGTTCAACTTTGATGGGTGATTACTCGGACTCAAGGCACCTAGAAACATCTCGTAAGATCATACACCTTGGCGTAGGGACCCTCTAAAGTACTTTGTCTCAATTTTTTTCCGTCTCCAATCGGTGCTCTCGCCCTATTGTTTGTAAACACGTGAAATAATGCGCTTTGAGCGATGATAAGGCTATCAAGCCTTATATTTTGCAAAAGGTGGGTCGTGGCACCAATCGACCGCATCAATACATCCGGGTGGCCAGTGAACAATCAAGAGGCATCTTTTTGGTGGAGGAAAATTTCGTTGCTTCCGGATACTTCGCCTGCATAGTCCCTTAAGAGCCATGAGACCAAAAGTCCGTTCAACTTCGACAGTGATTACTCGACTCAGTGGAACCTAGAGACATCTCGCCGATCCTACACCTTGACATAGGGACCCTCTACAATATCCTATCTTTTTTTTTCGTATCCAACTGCAGGTTCGCTATCGTATTGTTCGGAAATGCGTGAAATAGTGTAGTTTGAGCTAGCGTAAGGCTGTCAAACGCTATATTTTACAAATGGTGGGTCGTGGCACTGAACCAATTGCACCAAAATGTTCAGGTGGATAGGTGAATGCTAGAGGATGTGTTTTTTCAAAGGCACGACAAGGTCGTTGCTTCCGGGCTACTTTGTTCGGGCATAGTCCCTTAAGAGCCCTAAGACCAAAAAATCGTTCAACTTCAACAGGTGATTACTCAAACTCCGTGGAACCTAGAGATGTCTTTTTAGATCTTACACCTTTCCATAAAGACCCTATACAACAAATTATCTTGGTTGTTTCCATCTCCAATCGGTGCTCTCGTTGTCATATTGTTTGTAAATGCACGAAATAGTGCGGTTTGAGCCAGCAGTAAGGATGTCAAACGCTATACTTTGCAAAACCGTGGGTCGTGGCACCGAACCGACTATGCCAACACATCCGGGTGGCTAGGTGAACACTAGAGTAGGTGTCATTTTTTTGCGTGACAAGGTCATTGCTTACATGTTACTTCGTTCAGACGTAGTACCTTAAGAGCCCCGAGACCAAAAAAATGTTCAACTTCAACAGGTGATTAATCAAACTCTGTGGCACCTAGATATGTCTCGTAAGATCCTACACTCGGTGTAGAGACCCTATATAATAGACTCTCTATTTTTTCCATCTTCAATAGGTGCTCTTGTTGCTCTATTGTTTGTAAACATGAAAAATAGTGTAGTTTGAGCCAGTGTAAGGTTGTCAAACACTATATTTTACAAACAGTGGGCCATGACACCAAGCCAACTGTGCCAACATGTCCAGGTGGCAGTGAATGCTAGAAGAAGTATTTTTTTGGGGCACGACAAGGTCGTTGCTTTTGGGCTACTTCGTTCGGGCGTAGTCCCTTAAGAGCCCTGAGACCAAAGAACCGTTCAAATTCGAAGGGTGATTACTCAGACTCCGTGGCACCTAGAGACGTCTCTTTAGATCCTACACCTTGGCATAGGGAACCTTTACAATAGCTTGTCTCAGTTTTTTCTATCTCCAATCGGTGCTCTCGCTACCATATTGTTTGCAAACATGCACGCGACGCACGCGCGCGCGCATGCGCACGCCGCACACACACACACACACACACACACATATATATATATATATATATCGTATATAAATAAAATTTGGGTGTATATATATATCTATCTATCTATACACACACACACACCCATATACTTGTTGTATATACATCTAAATCATTTGTACATATACATCACTTAAAATAGATCTAAAATGGGGCAAAATGCCCATATACCCAAATAGGGAAAATACAATGAAATTTCTCAACAAAAAATAAAATTGTAACCAAACCCTACAAAGAATTACAAATAGAATAAACAATGAAATTGTGAGTATCCATCCTTGAGCTCCATTATCCTTCCATGGCTTCTTTCTTCTTCTTCTCCTCCTCCCAAAAAACCTGCAAAACAAAAATGAGGAAATAAGTCAAAAGAATGAATAAAAGATTTCTAAAAGAGGATTAGGGTTAGTTTGAATCCCTAGATCCAAGGGCCCAGATTTAGTCCATCCAATGGCTAAGAAACATCCCTACAAAAGTTAGGTGAGAATTAAGTGAGAATATATTTTAAATAAAATGCATGGGTAGCTTTTGAATGGGGCCTCTTAAGGGGAAAAAGGTTAATTCAATTTGTGACATTAATGTATTGTTGGTGGCTTTTAAAATAAAATCCTTGACCATTGTAATTAACTACATAAAATTTGCTCTTTAGTAACTAGACAACTTTTATATTAGGGATTAAATTTATTTGTATTTAATTTAATGGGAGGGTAAGTTTAGACTTAGCCCTAGAATAATAAATTATTAAATGACATTTGAACTATGTTATTAAATTAAATAAGGATTATAATAAGGGGATTTTAAGCCCAAACTAGGAGAATTAAATAATATTAATTAAATGATAATTAAAACAAATAAAATACTAACCGGGAATAAACTAAACCTACTTAGAGGTTACCCCGTCATAGCCTAATGCTTTTTATCAAAAAAATTATTTCATTAATTTTGGGTGCTATAAGCTACTCCTCGTGTGTGTCTGGATCTATATCTATATATTTTTGCTACATTTATTTTGAATGAAACCTGAAAACAATTTGTAACTTTTCTTTTCTAGGTTCCTTCTCTTGAGCACAATGGAAAAGTCACAGGAGAGAGTTTGGACTTGCTAGAATATCTTTAGAACAATTTCATAGGATCTAAACTCATTCCTACGATATATGATGCCTCTGGAGTACTTCATTTCATTATTTTTAGTGTTATACCATGTCTTAAGATAAATTAGCACATAAAAATGTTTACGCAGCTTAAGGTTATGTGTTACTCCATGCTATAACCTAAATCAATATATAAAATGCACTATACAAGGGCTTGTTCATTCCAGTGATGTTATTGAGCACCAATCCCTTCATTTTAGTTTTCTGGGATGTAATAAATTTTAGTGAGATAAGGGAGAACTAAATTTTTGACTTAATACCATTTCAAGCAATTTATTTTTTGCACTTTGAGAAAATATCCTCTTCAAGCAGTTGAATCCACCGGAATTGTGCAGGATCCAACGAAAAGGAGGTTGCAAATGAGTTATTGAAGTATATAGACACTTTTACAAAAGTAGGGTTTACTACATTGGCCAAGCCAGATGCTGAGGTAGCAGAAGCATTTGGTAAGGAGACTGTTTTCTACATATATAGATAAATATTCTAAAAGAGCACATAAACATTATAATTATTTCATGGATAGATTGTGATGAATATAATAGTTAAATTGATTTTTTGTTTCCCAATCATGGTAGGGCCTACTCTTGATCATTTGGAAAATTATTTGGGGAAGTTTGATGATGGACCATTATTGTTGGGTGAATTCAGTTTGGTAAGCCATTTGATCAAGCATAGTTATTTCCAGGACTTTTGACCTCTTAGTATATTTCTTACCTATTGTATGTTGTTGAATAAAATTTATGTAGGGTGATCTTATATATGCTCCTTTTTTGAGAGATTTCAGATTGCATATTCCAAATTAAATAACTATGACATAACAACTGAAAGGCCAAAAGTATTGAAATGGATTGAGGAAAGTGCAAATTCCATTTCATCTTATATTAGAGTGCTTTGAAAAATAATGGTCTTGGCATTGTAAAAATCATGTAGTATTTACACAAGCAAATCACAAAATTTGGAGTTGTTTGTGTCATGATTAGTAGCCTTGTTGTGACATAAAGTACTGGTTTGACTGCATGGAAGTGAACAAGATTGATGCATATGCAAAAAAAAAACCTGACCCATAACAAGTTATTGAAAGATACAATACCTTCGCCTCTGATACCAAGAAGTAATCATGATGTACTTGTTTAATATTTTTGGGTTTCCTAATACTAAGTAATAACAATGTTTGGCTGTAGACATGAAGTTACTGAAGTTTTTAAGTAGATGTGGAAATACTATGCAATATATAAACATAAATTTAATCATATTATAATGGTTGTAAGGTAAAATAAATTTCTTTGTAATAAAACTTCCATTTGAATCTTCTCATGTGTATTGTTTAAATTAAACTATGATATGTGGTCATTGTGTTTTTGGCAATTTTTTCCAAGTTAGGTAAGAGTATGGTAGGTTTCGCTTGGCTTGTATATTGACATTTCATTGAATGAACCATTAAAAATAAATTGATTGTGCCTTTTACACAATAACCCACTTAGGAAATAGTGTGATCTTTAAGGGTCGAAAGCAATTGAGCTATGAATGGTTAAGACTTAGTCTTAGCACTTGAAACCCATTATGGTGGGTGAATTTAAGTAATGGAAAGTTGCAATGTTAAGAAATATCAATTTTAAAGTAATGGAAAGTTGATATGTTAAGAGATCAATTTTAAAGTTATGAAAAGTTGAAATGTTAAGAGATATCAATTTCAAAGTTATGAATAGTTTAAATGTCAAGAGCTATTAATTTTAAAGTATTTTTTCACATCTTTTAAATAAAAGTATTTCTTTATTAATATATAGTGAATGTATAATACTATTCATACATAAAAATCATATTAAAGTTATATTTAAATCAAGAAAGCAAGTGACAAATAAGTCATTATGCCAAAAGGCATTTCCCAGTTGGATTTGGGTTGGCCATCTCTGCACCTCCGACGATGGCTAATTATGTATAAAATACGCTGGCAATACTGACGACGAATGATGAAGCAGAGGCAGAGTTAAGATTTCAATGTAAAGATTCGACAATGTCTAATGAGTAGAAAACACACAAGATTGTGCTTTTGAGGATAAAAACAAACATCAATGTGAGCGAGTATTTCCATTTGTTGATTATGGAAGAGATAGGATGGAAGCATTGGAGGAAAACCCAAAATAAACATTTATGTGTGGAAGAAGTTTGACAACGTTTGGTGGTGTGAAGAAGCGATTATAGATATATGTTGCCTTGACTTGAAGGAATAAAGAAATGATGTTGCGTATGATGAATGTGGGTAAGGAAGGTCTATATAGAATATTTTATGTGTGATGCCGCCACGCTATCATCCCAAAAAAATGCAAAAACAATTCTCCTCTCTCTTTAAGTGAAAACAACTATTTCACAATGTAATGGTTTCTTGAGTCAATTTTGCTAAATACAGTGTAAGCTTTAAGACATGAATATCGAATGTAATGATTTCCATGTACTGCAACTTCTATTTCATGTAGCCATTGAAAATCTCAAAGTCCCCAGTGGAGGGTTCTCTTAGAAGAGATTTTGGCTATGTTGTCATTCTTAGTACCATATTAGATGTGTATTTTATCATCAAGACATTGATAAACTCTGTGCAATGGATTAACACCATAGTTCCAGGATTTCTTCTCTAATTTACCATCTAATGACTTTAATGGACTGTTTAATTTTTGGACCTGACTTGATCGTCCATGTTTTGTTGCTAGGGTGCCTGGATCCTTCTACAATGTCCTTTTTCCCAACTCGAGCATTCATGTTTGCTTCTCTATAATGGCCCTCCATTAGATTTCAAAGGTAACCGATTTTAAATTATCATTTCCATGTGGGTGCATGTTATTTCAAATCTAGATTTGTTGGTGTTTGTAGGATGTAATGTTCTCTTTAGGTATGGTGGTTATTATAATTCATATTGTAGGTTCTTGACGTTGTTCTACATAAAGATTATCCCTTATATAATAGAGGGAAAGTGAGGATCAATAGAACATGTTGGCTATCAGAGATTTATGCTTTATAAAGTAGTATCAAAATAATCTCACTAATTTCATGAAGTGTAAAGCAGATGAGATGGCCGAAGGAGGTGTACTGTTTTTTTGTTTGATGGGAAGGCTAGACTCATCACCCCATGCACAACAAGTTTCACTGTGGGTAGGTGAATTTTTTGGTCAAGACTTTGAAGATGCATGGGATGATCTTGTCACAGAGGCATGCATTTTACTTCCCCACCCTTTTCCTAGATATATGTTAGTTTGTTGAAATATTGAAATTCCAATGGTGGTTAATATGATTTTCTTGATATTCTAGGCATTATTAGTTTGGATATAAGAGACTCATTCAATATTCCATGGTATTTTCCAAATGCAATTGAAGTGAGAGTAGCAATTATGAAGAGTGTGGTGGTTTTGATGTAAAGAGAGTGGTGGTTTTGATGTTGAGAGAGTGGTGGTTTTGATGTTGAGAGAGTAGAAGTGTGCGAAGGGGTGCCAAGCATGTTTGAAGAGGAATTTAAAAAGTGGGTAAAGGAACCAAATATGTTTGCAAAGATGAAGGAAAACTCTGGTTAAGAGTTTTTTTGGGTTGTTTAGTAGAAGCCCACATTGGCGTTGAGTGTGCAGACATGATTTTCCAAAGGTTTGAGCAGAGAGGTGCTTCCCTTCTCAATTTATTTCACCCTTCAAGATTTTTCACTTGTGTTGTTGCCTCCCTCATACGAAAGTAGATTGTTGATCATATAATAATAAGTTTATTTGTACAAGTGAGCACGTTTAAGGCTATTTTTAGCAATAGAATTCCATGATTTTTGCTATGGGAGGGTAACTTCAAATTCTTCTTTACATGCTTTACATTATAAAATTAATTGAAAACCCAACTTGTTGCAACAAAAAAATATCAGTGTGAGATTGAAATTTGTTGGAAGAAAGAAAAAATTTCCCACTATCTGGCTAATTAGAACACATGGATAGGGAAACCAAAAGCCACTTGACCATATTTAATAATGTTTTCGATACAAAAATCGACATGTTTGGATTTTATATTATTTAAGACTTATTTTGTTTAAAATAATTCATCTTTGTTGCGTGTGTATAAAATGCCATATTTATATTGTTAGTTTTATTTATATTCATTGGTTCCAGTTTATTTGAGTCTATTTGTATTCATTAAAGGTTCATAAGAATTTTCTAATAAAAAATCCTACAAAACATTCCATGAAAATTAAGAAATGTTGCATAGATTGGGTTGCATTGAACCACCGATTGGGTCTACATGAGCATAAGGTTTACCAATTGTTGTGGCTCCTCAAAGAATATGATATCATTTGGAATGAGGAATTTGCAAAAAAATATAGTTTGGGTCCATCAAAGTGCAAAACCCTGCAACTTTTGAGGTCGAAATAGAAGGATGACACTCACTCGGAGGCTTCAAATAGGTGTATCGCTAATGTTTCTTTAAGTAATTGTACTATGTTGTTGAGAAGGGGAAATGTGGGTAAAATTATGAAAAATATAATGAGTTTGTGGTTACAAGCCATGTTGTAAGCCTTTGGTTTGGTGAAATTAATGTTTGTATTGAAGCTAACCTCCATGGAATCATTATAAGTTGATGTATCTAGAAAGATGTTAGAGTGATAAGATGGGGTGAAGATACTTTCCTCATGCCTATACATATAGACACAATAAAACTATCTTGTAACTTCCATGATTAGTCGAACAACCCAACCTTATATGTCAGTGAGAAGATGGGGTGGAAACACTGTCCTCATTCTTCATTACATAGATTTCAGTTCCATATAACTTATGAATGGAATCATTTACTTATTATCTTGTACGTTTGTAAAGAAAGATTATTCTACTATTGCATACGAAATGGATTATTAGTATTTTTTGCTGCAAGAACAAGATTGATTTCTTTCATTATATCATGTGGAAATTTTGTTTTTATGTTGAGTACGACTATTAATCAATGTTGTAAGGAAAAAGCATTATCTATATAAATTGAAAACATAAAATGGATAATAAATATGCCATTATCAATATCAATATTTTGCATACCATGAGGTATTTGCAAGTGCAACATTAGATTATTGACTTATAATTGTTTAGTCTAAGCAACAATGTTAACGTCATTATGCAATGTGTAATGCTATGCATTAAAAGTAAATGTAATAAATTCAAAGATATAGAATAACATTTTCTATATTTAAAAAAGTGTTGCTTAGAGTAAGAAGTAATAGGTGAATTGTTTAATGCTACGTTTCAATTAGTTCAGGTATGTTGATATTAACAATAATATTGTATTTTCTACCTTCTATTGCAATTATCAAAATTCAATTAAAAAATACATTCACAAAAGATGTCAATTACTTTTATCTTTGGATTGAGAAAGATACATGCTCAAATTCAAATACTTTTAAAGGTGAGTGTTTATAGATTATGTAATTTACTATTGCATTTGAATCTTACATATGAAAATGCAAGTTCTTTTTTCAGTGCATTTATTACTTGTGTTAACAATGACTAGTGACCTCTTTTTGAAATTGTATATCACTATAACTTATTTCTTCAACATGCAAAATTTGTAATGCATAATACAATAGTGTATATGTATTCATAATTGGCTTATGCTATATGTTGTATATTTTGTTGCACTCATCATTAGTTCTCCATAAAAAGAAACTACATTTATATAAATTTTTGATTACTTTTATCTATAAATTGATAAAGGTATGTGACTGCATCTCTTTTCTCATATCTATATTTATTTTTATGTGGTTGTAGGAGATTACACTTTCACATTGGTTTTACGCTAGCATTTTTCTCACCTGCACTGGGTCTTCTTCTTCGTCACATTCCCTTGTTCATCTTCCCTTTCTCTCCTATTAAAGTTGAGACACACTAATAATTGACCATTTATTAATATTACTAGTATTTGTATGTAAAATCTATGATGAAAATGCTGAAAGGGATGTATTGTAAAATCTTCGCACTCGGTATTACCTAAACCAAAGTCAAATGAAAGGAATAAATATCATCGTTTAATATTACAGTCTTTACAAAGTGTTTAATTTGTTTAATATTACAAATTGTCATTCACGAAACGATGATAATTGTATTCTCATAGTAAGAAAGAATAAAAATAAACTAGCAATTTCACATGAGTTGCAATCAACGCCGGTGATGTTAGATTGTAAATTTATTATGGAGGGAATTGACTATGACAATGTATTTGATATTTACTTCTGCATTCATGTTGTTTCACCTAATTAATTAATTCCAAACACTCTTCAGCAAAAAGCATTGCTTTAGCAAATAGGTATGCAAGACAACTCACACTATTTCACCAAATCTATTAATTGCAACTATAAATATCCAAAATCTGGCAAAAAACAAATATCTAAAATCCGGCAACCTGTAAACATTGAATCCGCCGGAATTTGACACTTTCCAACAAAAACATATTCAAAGGAGAACGCCTACCAACAAATAACAAATACATTATGGTTAATTAGAACCATAATGATTTTGTTAAAGTTACATGGGTTTTGAAAATATTACGCAATAGATACTTTGTCAATCAACATTTTAAACACTAAAGAATCGCACGCGAGGTGTGCGATGTGAACGCCGAAATGGAAATGGGGAGTTGTAAATTAAATGTTAATGAAAAGCCCAAGCATGTTTAAAATGGAAAAGAAAAGAAGCAAGAGAAAGCAACCTAGAAAGTAATGTAGATAAAAAACAATCCATGTGCGAGAATGTACAAAACAATGAAGGGGGGGTAGAAGATATTATTATGTATCTTAACAAACCAAAGATGTACACTGGAGTATGTTGTAGAAGAAGATACGGGAAGGAAGGGTGAGTTACGGCAAACCGGAAATGGCAACATTGAATTGCACGCAAGACGTTAAGAGGTGGGGGGGGCGATAGGTTTACCGACGAAGAAGAAAACCAGGGATGCTTTAGGAGGCGGGGGAGGATGGAAGGGAAAGGAGACGAAGTTCTTCATTTTTTCAGAATTGCAGGAGGGGGCAAATGAAATTTTGGAGTAACGGTCGAAGGAGAAAGCCAAGCAGATACGAATGTTTCAAGGAGGGAACTCGTGAAAGAGCAGTGAAAGTAAGGTTAGGTCTCTCGATGAATCCAATGTCAATGGTGGCACGAGGAAGGGTGAGTCCTTGGGATTTGTGAATAGATAATGCCCAAGCCATTTTTAAAGGCAACTACCTATGAGAACCTCTCGAAATGGGGGGAATCGAGACGTGGGAGGGATTGGACGGGTTCCAGGGAGGACCAGTATAGCGATCGAGGTTGACACTAACGAAATAAGGCAAAGAAGGTGGAGTTGAGGAAGGGCAATAGAAAATGTCAACGATAGTGCCAGATGCACCATTAATAAGGCCGGTAGCAATCCATAAATTAGTAGTGAGCATGATTTTTTGTTTTTTGCAAAGGAGCACTATTTTTTCTAGTTGGTCATCATCAGGATCGTAGTAGTCACCTCTTCTTGTATTCAGAGCAATGGACAAGGCGATTAGAGAATTGAGCTCCTTCAGCATTTGTAAATTGTGGTTTTTAACAAGAATATTTGTTGAGAAAAGGTGGGGGGCATTGTGGAAGTTTACAAGTTCTTGCTGTGAGAGGCATGAATCGGTGCGGGACATCAATGTTTCCCAATCTGGAAGGGTGGCAACACCATTACAGATGTTGAGAAGCAAGTTGCGAAAGGAAACTTGTGTCGGAGTAGAGCCTTGTTGTCTAAATATAGATCTCAACGATATTGAATTAGGAAATTTGTGCCAAAGCGATCCACCATAGGAATTGTTGGCATATAATGGTCTGTCCATAATGGGTGGAAATTGACCCAGGTCCCCAACCAAATTCATTGATTTATTTCTGAAGGGGGAAGTACGGAAATGCGGGAAGGCCTCACAAAGGTGGAAGCCAATTTTTGCTAGAAGTTTAGGGCCAATGAAGCTCATTCCATCAATCAAAATGTATGTAACATGTTTTAAAGAGTCTTGGAAGGAGGCCAAAGCTTGGCCTTCAAGGGGTTTTAAATCTCTAATGGGAATTCGGAGGCTGGAATGAATGGTCGACGCAGAAATGTTAAAAGCGGCCACGCCAGTAGGGGCGAGTAAAAGAAGGGGTGAAACACCAGGGGCAACGAGGGAGGAGAAGGTAGATTGGACAGAGTGGATAAGGAATGACTTGCTTGTTCATTGTTTAAGCTCGTCACTAAAAACCTATTTTCCTGCAGGGCAAACAAATTTAAGTAACTGAAAATGCAAGTTCAGCTGTGATTAGAAATACTCGTTGAACTGTCAATACCAACGATGTTTTGGATAAAATGAAGGAATTGCATTTAGGGAATGGCTTGGACTGAGATACTTTTTGTTAACAAGTTTCTTTATTTGTTTGCAGATTCAATTCTATTGGTAAATGGCAAAGCGTCCCCGACCCCGAGCAAGAAAAACATTGATTCTGATAATAATAGTAATTATGGCAAATCCTTGCAGGTTTTAATTTGTAAGGCTTTAGGTATAAATTTTCAATGGCGCACTGTACATGATTTTTTTTGAATTTTTCCTAAATTCTAGAAGAAAAGAAATGGAAGATTTTAATATAACCTAGTGGTGAAATAAAAATTCATAACAATAACCTAAAGCATTAAACACAAAAATTTATGGAATAAAACATGTTTCCTCCCTTGGACACAAAAATTTATGGAATAAAACATGTTCCCTCAAATTTTCTCTCTATTTTGCACAATTGATGTCGCCATATGTTGTCTATATGGATTTGAAGCTATAGGCGGTTTAGAGGAATTTTCAAAGTGCTTTGTAAATAGCCTTCAACTTTCTACAGGATACAACTGCCGCTACAATAAATGTTTACTTATATTTATCAATTTCTACCTTACTTGTTCTATGTTCTAGAAAGAAACAATTGTATGGAAGAAATACACTAAAAAGAGGCTTTCCCATGTCTGACTATTGTATAGATACGCTTTTCTTGATTCTTTTCCTCTATATTTGCACCAAAGGTTATTCAAGGGCTCAAATGAAGCCAAATAATAATCAGATTTCAGGTTTTAACATAATTACAAATGATACCGAAACTCAATCCATTCATTTTACATCCACTATATAGGTATGATGCAACATAAGGCAATCCATCATCATCAAGCTTATCTACCCCGGGTTTGCTTGTGTTTGGCTTTCCAAAATCTAAGTCTAGCTTGATGAACTTTTAGAGTTACTGCCATCACAATCTGCTCTCGATGTGAATGTATGGAAATGCATGGTTCGGAATAGCCCGCGATCTATTGAGGCATGGTTTAAAACCACAGAGTCTTCCTGATTGTATCCATAATGAACATTCACAAAGAACAATAACATTTTGACCATTATGGAGCTCCACTTTCGAGGCACTCGAGGACATAGTCGAAAAGAACACCGCCAGGCCTCGTGTCCGGGAGTAAATTCTCGAGCCTCAAGACAATCAAAGTTTTGAACATCGAAATCTATATTAGAAAAATTATGTTCATTTCAAAAATTGAGACAATATAATCAAACAATTGAACTCTATATACCGAATATAGACCATATTCGATAGAGTGTGAAATTATCAAGAAACAAGCAACAAAAATAAAATTGTATTTCAAAATTCAATACGTAAATCATCCGACTATAGTAGAGTGCAAAATTTTAGACCAAACGTGTAGTAGAATAGTGGGAAATTAAGGTAAAGGATTTCATGTAAATCACCTAAAATGAAGAAACGTGCAAGGAAATAGGCCAAATTTTAACTATTGTTTGAAATGAAGTTAATATTTCATGTGGCTATACTTCGCTTGAGTGCAAACCGTAGAAAAATCCGAGAAAATTTGACAAAAAAAGTAAACTATATTTGAAATCCAAACTATAGTAAACTGCAAAACTTATGAGAAAAAGGTTAGGAATTCAAGCTGTAGCCTGGAATTGTGCTAAGATTTAATCTTTGACTAAGCATGAGTGCAAAATGTGAAGCTATGTACAGAGAAAAGTTAAAATTCAATTTACAATTGGAACACTATGCACCTATATAAGAATGCCCCAAAAAGAGGCAGGAAATTAGTTCAATTTTTAGTCGCAATTTATATTATAAATCTACAATCAAGAACAAAAACGTTAAAGAAATTTACTTGCAGATTCCACTTCTTTTCAACCTCGAGTTTGTCGTGCCATTAGATATAGGCAAACCGACACTTTTATTTGTGGGTCGCTTTATCCTGAATCCCGACACAATAGAAAACTAAACATCTCCAATTATCAAACTTTACATCCTTTGTAAATGACCCTCATCAAATGGATCCAGGTCACAATGAGTAAATTGTCCATAGTCTAAGTTCTTTTTAGCCATCCTTAAAATTTCAATCCCACAAGCTATTTGAGAGTGGTTCTTATTTCATTTCAAAAACAAAATACCACAGAAGATGTTAACCACAAAAATTGCTTTCCGGGATCATTTTTTCAAGGAATAACAAAGAGCCAATTAAAGGAATATGTCATACACGCAGATCAAGGCCTTGTAATTTTTTCTTAAAGAAGGTCGAAAAGGCTCATGGTGAAATTTGACATGAAAGAAGCTTTATTACTGATGCCCTTGCATCACAATTGAAGTTAACAACTACTATATAACATGAATTAAACATCTAACAGACCCACAAAGCCAAAATGTTCCACATGGCATGTTTTATTGTTATTACAGTCTTTTGATGCCGGTGTGAAGGGGAATTTTGTTGGTGGATTCTTATCAGTAGACAATGGTGATCTTTGGATTTTTATTCCTTTGTACATACTGAGAAATGAGGCACTTGTTACTTCCATTTCTCTTCTACAGAATCTAACAACTGGATCTGTACTGCACAACCTAAGCCCCACTCTATTTATAAGGACCCTCTAAATTGCGCAATTATAGTGTCCAATGCAACCAGCTGCCTTGGAAGTTCATTAGAAAGCCTAAAAGCCAACTATAATCTTGGTTAGTTTGCGTTCAATTTTATTGTTTGTCAATGCATTTGGAAGAGTTGAGTATGATTTACTAGTCCTCGTTTATAAATTTGCTATTGATTTGATCACTTTCATTTGATTATTATGATTTTAAATTTTTTATACTTCTCATTAACTTTGATTTGAGACTTCCGTCAACTCTAGTTCTCTTGCAAATTGATGGCTTTGTTGGAGACTAAATGGTGTTTAGTTCATGTAAATTCAGGAAGATATACAGACACAGTTTCAAGTTCTAAAAACCTTTTGCCTATCCTCTAAACAATTATTATGATGACAAAATGAAAACAATTACGTCAAATCTAAGAAAGGAAATTTTCTTAAGATGCCCTAGAAGGAGGAGCCAATATAAGAATTAAAGCTACAAACATCTCTGACAGAGCCTAATGCATGTCTTTACTAAGCATTATAATCACACTTCCGACAAAACATTTGTTGCGATAATCCATACATGGTTGTATGGTTTTATACATTATAAGATGCCATGATAATAAGTTGAAAGTTTTACTTAGAAAAGCTTGAGGTAGGAAATAAAAGAAGCAAATGAGATACAAAAAAATTCTGTTCAGGATATTTGTAGCTCTGTTAATCTATTGCTATTACAAGATGTGCATAAATGTATTGAAAGTTGGAATCCATTCTGGATTGTAGAGCACTTTCTATTTAGTAATGTTTGTAAGCCAACTAACCGCTTTTTGGTATCTCATACAAATCAAACGGTCTGTAGGACAGTGACTTCCACTATGGAGGGTAAATCTATTTAGGAACATGCTCCAATACTTGCTTCTTAAAGTTAGTATTTTCTTTGACAGGGACTAACTGAAAACCCCAGCAACTGTTTGGACTTTTACCCTCTTTTACGAGCTTCGTGATGCGCTAAAAAACTTAGGAGACATAGACAATGCTTATTAATTTTCAATGCCTATAAAAGTAGATTCTAGTATAAATTTCGCCTCAACTTTTAACAGATTTGTATGTTGGGTAAAGAACGATTGGCCGGCGTAATAGCTTTATTAAATAATGGAGGAAGTATCAGATTGATAATTGTTCTTACTACAAATTGTTGTGGAAAAGCATATACAGGTGTGTAGCAAATTGCGAAACTACTAACCTTTAAGATGAGGCGATCCTTATGATCTGATTGCCAATGTGAATGTAACAGCAACCGCAAACGTTTTGATGATTGTACCTGAATATGACACAGTAAATAAGAAAATAACATTAACCTATTGGTGCATTAGCAATTACGCGTAATATGTACACCATGAATAGAAAAGTATATATATTTTAAAACAATTGAGTTAGATGTCAGTTTTTCTTACGCCGTGTGTTATAGGCATCTGAGATAATTTTTAGTTCAAATTTCTTTCCTTGACATTCGGTTTATAGTATTATGGATCTCCCTTATTCTGGATCTTTTACAGAGGAAAGGCAGGGTATTATGGTAGGTTTCCAATTCCCACGTCAAATGCAAATTCCATCTAGTACATATATTGCAATCATGGCAATGGCTGATACCACATCTTTTCCAAGCATTCTTTCAAACAGTTCATCTGCATTAGGTATGCTTCGACATTTTGTATAGATGTCTACTACAGCACTTGCAAGTACATCTAACAAACCATTAGGCAGTCCCTGATAGCACATTTTTTTCCAGGCATTCTTTCAAAGAGTTCATATAGATGTTCTGAAGATTACATATTTTCAATTATTGCAGGCCTGTATTTTCACGTGCATGGTTTCACAAGGAAAAACAGTCGACTCTTTCATTGATCACAGGTGATTAAATGGCATTTGCTACACACTGTTTTTTCATAAAAACCGTGTTTAAATGTATGTCAAGTGCAAAGTTGTGATAGATGCCGGTAAAGAGTTTCAGCAAGTGAAAGAACGAGACAGTTTCTCATGGAATACAATTATTGCAGCATACAAAAGACATGGTTATCCTTACAGGGCAGTAACCCTATTTCACTCTATGCAAGAAACAGGGCTTCAACACGACGAGTTTACATTTGCCAACATACTCTCAGCCTGTGTCAAAATCGGAACTGGGCTTGAGCTTTGTATACCATAAAACCTTAATAATTTCTGAATGACCTTTGTGGCTTCTTCCCATTTCTGAATAGGGCTTTTATATATGTCTGTGTTCAGTTTTTTTACAATTTTCTGAATATTATGCCGCAGCTGTTGTGTTTACAGGGAGCTCTGCGTATACTGTTTCCCGGTGTTGCCTTGGAGAGCTCGGGTGGTTGCAAGTATTGATTATCTTTATTCATTAACAAATAAACAATATCAAATATGGTTGCAATTTATAGATACTGCACAATCAACACATATTACAAAATAGGAGCTATACAAATCCCTTATTCATATGAAACTATGCTCGAACAAACTATTGAATTAATTAATAATGATGAATTCACATACTAAAACTATAGCTAACATTCCACAGTTAGCCAACCAGGCCTGTGGTGTCTAAAGCCGAGCTCCAAAAACAAATTTAAATCAGCCCCTTACCGATGCTGGAAATTCAAGAGCTTGATACCGAAGGCAAATATAATTGCAAAGAAAAATGTGAATCCTATAAGCACTACAGCGATAGCACCCATAAAATCATTGTTGTATCCAAAATATTCATCCAAATACTGATTTAGTTGCTTTCCTGGCTGCTTTCCATCCACTTCTATGAGGTCAGTGATGTCTCCAAACTGTGAAACAATGAGCCCATAAACTGTCCAAGCTACTGGGCAGATCCAACTATACCAAATCCACCATTTTGGGGTTTTCTGCATCAGTGAAGAGAAAATCAATATGTTTTTCATGGTGGGAGGTAATGTCTTAAATCCAAGATAAACAGTTCCTTTTAAATTTATAGAAGAGAACATATGTATTCCGAAATTGCTAGATATGTCAAATAGAAGTACAAGTTCGAACACCACACAAGAAATTATTGCTTACCGGTCTGGGAATGAAAAATCCTGAAAACAGAGCGAATAGTGCATAGAATCCTCCAGCCAGTAATCATTTCCTTTTTCTCAAAACTCGACCTCACATTTACTCAAAATCGGAACTTTGGAACAAGGTATGGGCATCCATAAAAGCATAGACATGTATGAAAAATGTGGAATCGTAGACAAGGCACGTGAACTGCTCGGCTGTAATGCCTCAAAAAAATGTGGGATCGTGGAAAGTAATTATTGCAGGATATGCCCAAAATGGATTTGTTGAAAATGCGTTATAATTACTTAGATACATGCACACGCTATGGACGTGCGCAAAGCAAAGCATAATGGATACACGAATTTTCACCGATGTATGTGCAATCGCTCGGTAGACATGTATGCAAAATGTGGAAGCATAGACAAGGCACGTGAACTGCTTGATAAAATGCTTGATTAGTGCAATGAATAGCGGTTGCAATAATACAATCACACTCAAAGCAGAGGGAAAACCCTTGTATGTTCTCAACTCCACCTTCTACAACAAGCTCCCCGCATGGAGGAAGCCAACTAGACACAATGTATGCCCACTGCAGAAAACAGTAATACCTCCAAATGAAAAAGGCACAAAACTTTACGTAAACCGGCATATCCATAAACCCTAAGCTCCTTTCGTAACCGATATCTTCATTTCCCAACCTCGCTTTGCCACGATTCGCACTACTACCAGAACCCTAAACTACTCCCTCACGCGATCTATCGGTTTTCCAACCTCGCTTTTTTCATGAATAGCACTTCGGGCATGGGTACTGCTTCTTCCTCAAAGACTGCTTCGCAACTATGTCCTCCCCGTCTCTGCGTAACTCTAGGTTTCCTTCTCCGCCATGATTCCCTCCCCGCTACGCCTTCCACATCCCCTCCATCCAATGGCTACCAACGCGCTGGACTCAACGCCCTCTCGCCTCGCGCCTCCTCCGTCGATGTTTCGACCTCTGTCAATCATGTGTCGAGCCCTCACCTCAACCCTCATCAGATATCGGCATAATGACCGCAACGGTGGAGATTTATTTGATCAACGCTCAATGTACGAGAATAAATCAGAACCGCCAACGCATCGGTCATATGTCGAGGCAAGAGGGTTCGACCCCATTGTAGAAAACGCCTTCGGCGTAATTAAATCAATTGAAATTGTATGCCCAAATGAAATTAGGCCTATCACTGTAAAAGCTTAGGTAAGATGTCTTTTTGTAACGTATTTTCCATTTGTAGCATTTCCACGACCTGGCTCATTGACGGTCTCAAATTGGAGTCCTGTTTAACACACAGCAACGCCGTCCTCACCACTCTTTCCATCTCTTCTGCATCAACACTCCCTTCATCCAACTTGGGATCCACCACTTCCTCTGCAACCCTGCCTTCCTTCATCTTTACAGACACCCACTGCACCAAATTACCAGATTGATTTGATGCATTTCGCCCACTCACAATCTCCAGCAGCACAATCCCAAAGCTATACACATCCGCCTTTGCCGTAATGGGAAGATTTATCACCCACTCTGGCGCCATGTATCCCCGCGTCCCCCGAATTGTTGAGAATGAGAAGGCGTGGTCTCTGTCCACCAGCTTCGCTAATCCAAAGTCAGACACCTTGGGACTCAATTTGTGGTCTAAAAGTATGTTCTGAGGTTTCACATCGCAGTGAAGAATCCATTCCAGGCATTCTTCATGGAGGTAAGCCAATCCCTTCGCCGTGCCCACTGCAATTCCAAATCTCTCCTTCCAACCAAGAATTTCATGACTTTCTGCAAACAGATAACTGTCCAGCGACCCATTCTCAACATACTCATAAACAAGCAGCCTGTGGTGTCCCTCCGCACAGAAACCATACATGGTAACCAAATTCATGTGATGAACTCTGCCGATCATGCTCACTTCCGCCCAGAACTGGTCCTCGCTCTGAGACACTCCTTCCAACCGCTTCACCGCCATGATCTTGTCGTCGCTCAGAACCCCTTTGTAGACGCTGCCAAAACCTCCTTCCCCCAGCTTTATCTTGAAGTTATCTGTGGCTTTTTTCAGTTGTGCATAGTTATATTGCTTGAACCCCATTGGGATGGCGGAATACCCAAGACCATCAAAATCAGGATCGCTCTTAGATAATCGGGACATGAACCACCACCCCAACGCGATGCATACAATTTCTACCACACCAAAGGCAATTGCAAATCCGAGCGGATACTTGGCGACATTCCTCCTTTTAGCTGTTGCGTAACTGGTACCGCCAGAAACAATTGTCCCAGAAGTGCTGCAGCTTAATTCAACTTCCCTACTTACTGTGGAATTCTCAAGCGCGGAATCGTTGACGGAGACTTTAATATACATTTCGTTGAACACGGACGGAGAGCGATATCCGTTGAGAAGCAGGCTTTTGGGGTAGCATTTTCCGGTGCCCTTCACGTAGCTGAAGCCTGCACATCGGCTATCATTCATACACGAGATCTTACACTGTTTGAGACTGAGCCCAGGAGAGTACCCCCGATCAAGATCGTATCCATAGAAATCTGTGTAGGTGAGGTGAATAAGCTGTGTAGCACTGGTGGATCCTGGATCCAGCAGCTCTGTATTGGGTTCGCAGCCTTTGAACCGGTCTACAGGATCCTTGATGTGGAAACCAGGGATGCAGGTACATGTAGGGTCAGGGCTGTAAATGCACAGCCCGTTTATTCCACAGAGACCATGAATAGAGCATTCGGCGGGAAGCGCCATCCAAGATATATTCCAGATGCCTCTATCTTCGTCCAAGCTTGTACAGTCTCAGATTTCCATCAGGATCTAATGTCAATCTTCTCAGTAACTCGCTTTCCGCGGCCATAATCCCATGCTGTAAAACTAAACTCATCGCTTGACTGGAATCCGCCCAAATCGTCAAAAACTGCATGACGGGTAATGTTGTATGACGCTCTGCCGTTTTGAAAAATGGGCAAATAAGGAGTAGGCCAGTAATTGGAGGCTGCATATGACATTTCATACCTGAGCCGAAGAATGTTGTCATAATCAAAATAAAGATGGTAGTATCCTGGCGAAAACAAGTCCACGCCCAATGTGGATACTAACTAAGAATTCCCTGTAAGGAGCTGAAAAGGAAGCAGAGTGTCTGTCGGAGACGCAAAACTTTCCCACACGCTCTGTCCTGAAGTATTGCGCAGAACAAGATTTCCAGTTTCAGCAGAGCCTCTGTGCTGCCGGCCGTGTGAGTTTCCCATATGGTGCTTCCGTTTGCATCAAACAGAATCAGATTTCCGTCAGTTTGCAGAAGTAGACGCGAATCCCTTCCGTTCACAGGCTGGTCTCGGTTTGCAGTCCAGACGACCGTTCGATTGGGTGTGCGAGTAAACCATATGGCGAAAGCGTAGGCATTGACGCCCGCTGGATAAAATCCGGCAGAATATGTTTGATTGGGAGACACCAAATAAGTTGTATTTTGTTGCGGAGAAAGAGAATCTCCGAGACGAAGCTTATGTAAATCTGCAGAAACATGTGAAACGTATGCAAACAGACATCCCAAAACTATTGCAGTTAACAGACGCAACCGTACATTGTTTGGTTCCATTGATGCAAACAATAATCCAGACTCCAAGTGTGTATATGATAAACTTTAACGAAGAGAAAAATCCTTCGTTCACTACTTAACCTGATTTATGTTTATACGTTTGTGCTTTGAATGAAAATATCTGATTGTTCAGAAAGCAAGCACCTACTTCAAAAGTGGGTAGAAAGAAAACACCGTGAAATTACTGTTTCAATTGTAACAATTAGTTTATGTTCTTTAACCATGCACTTACTTCAAAAATTGGTAGAAAAAACAACCTTGAATTTAATGTTTTAATTGTCTAGATTTTAATGAGGTCAAACAATTAGTGTATGTTATTTCATTTAGTCCATGTTCATGAAAATGAATGGACAAATACGAAAATATCGGATTCTTCACAAGAAAGCATGTACTTACTTCCAAAAATGATAGAAAGAAAACAAGTGAATTTATTGTTTCATTTGTCTAGATTTTAATGAGGACAATTAAGTAGGGATGTGTGACTCGTTGGGGTTAAAATTGATGGCCACTTAACAAGTGGTCCCATGGGAGGGGGTTCCTAAATTTTCTTAACTCGTGTGGAGCCTAATTTTAGGAATATTTATAGTAAAAGCAATTTTATGGTATCAAAGCTTTTTGAGAACATGCTTGCATTTTTTAAGGGGAGATATTTTAAAATGTTATAATTGCGTAATGAGTTGAAATTCCCTAGAAAAGCTAATCAATGGCAAGTATTTGTGTTGTATAGGTGGACGACCATCGAACCAATTGCATCCATTTGATTTTTTGAGAGTATTTTTAATACCACAGCTTTTACCAACGAGAAACTTCTATTCGCTTCGCTTTTAACATAGTGGAGGTGTTTTCAAGGAAAGGTTTGATTCCAAGCCAAAATGAGTGGTTGCACCTTCTGTCTAGACTCTTTCAAAGTTTATTGCTTAGTAGTTCATATCCATGTATGCCACCGTATGTTTGATCTATCTTCTATGGTGTATTGCCTAAATTGTTGCATCTCCCAAAGAGCTATACTAGAACCCAACCGAGTTTAATTGAATGTATTTTCTTCAAATTTGCATTTATTGCATAGCATTTCTTGATAGATGGGACACAATGTTGCATTTAAAGAGGTTGTCAACTATACATCAATATGCATTTGTGATTTGGATGCAAACAAAGGAAATCCATTGAAGAGCAGAGCACTCACGTGTGCGTTCTTGCAGAGATAAGGTATGAATTGCTTTTGGGGTTTCTTCTTTCTTTCACATGTTTTATTTTATCTCAATGTCTCAATGTAAATAATTAATACCTAAAACCTAGCACAAAAGAACATGGAGGTAGGGTCATGGAGGTGTAATTGTATTTGGTGATAAAAAATTGGTGTGGGAGGATCTCTATCACCAACAACATGTTCTTGTTCTTGTATTTTCCTATCAATTGATGTAGACATCGTTGCCTCTATTAGGTCCTTTCATTCTTTGAATTTCATATATATCTCTTTCGAAGAAATTTCTAAAGAGCTACATCCATTTTTTGGTGATTTATATGGGTGAATTGAGAAGGGGATTCTCCATTGAAAAGATGCATTTGTTGAGTACGTTTATATAGCTTCCAAAGCACTAGATCTCATAACCAACATAGATTTTCCTCTGTTTTTTTGAATATCCATATGGTTTTTGTTGAAAATCTATTTGGGCTTTTTGAATAGTCAAATGGTTTATTTGAATAATTATTTTGTTGTTTCAAAATCACATTTCCACATTGAAGAGGGTTATGTTGAGGATTTTTTTTTTTGTGATAGCTAAAGTTATTATGGCATTTTGGGAAATTAGACTTGCATATGTAGTGGGTTTTATCCATAACTCTTGTGATTTTTTTTAATTTTACTGAGAGTTTTATCATGTTTATAATAGGTTGGAAGGTTATGCTTGAAATAGTATCTTGCATTTGTATTTTACCGCCACTTAAATATTTTTCCTTTCTACTTTGAGAATTAGAGCCAAAAAAATATTAGCCATTCTTTGTTTGGGGCCATAGTTTTACAGAAAGATTTTTCAATACTAATAAGATACTCGCAACTACATTAAACCCAACACTTTTCCAATAGATGTATTTATGATATTTATATTAATGATAATTGGATACGATAATAAATAATTTTAGTTTTCCAAATTTTATGGTTTTGTTTGGCTTAGGATAAGTTAAATTCTCTCGTAAAATAACTTTAAAAAATAAAGTTGAGTTTGTAGTGTATGCTTTGTTATTACTTATCATCTTTTGTATAAAACCACAATTTTCTTAAGCATGAACTAAAAATGGGATTCGCTTGGTTGAAAAATTATTCCCAATGTTTGCAAAATTTCTCATGAATTCCACTATTCATAATGAATCTAGCATGTTACATTTCTTATTTATAGAATATATACTCATTTTTTCTCCTATAGACTTTCAACATTTTAGCAAGTGGTCAATAAGTATTCATTTTTGAAAGGGCTAAGAAGTGATATTTTATTTCAGCATTGTGAAGTTCTATGTTGAGGTTTGTTTTCCTTTTGTGCTAGAGCTAAAGTTGATATGGCTCCTTGGAAAATTAATCTTGAATGAATAATAATTTTTATCCACATCTCTTGAAAATTTGTTTATTGAGAATTCTATCATGTTTGTAATAGGGAGAGAACATCATTTAAGGTATGTAAAGATGTTATATTTTTCAATAAAATATGTAACTTTTATGAGCTAATTATCTAACCACTTTCTCGAATCTTGAAGGTTTTTCCTTGAATAATCCATGACATTATTTAGAACAATAGGTATCTTGCATTTACATTTAACCATCGTTTTTCTTAAAGCAAAAATTATTAAAACTTGTAAAATCTTGGTCATCTAGTTTTGGGGCCCTTTCTGGCTAGAAATATTTCTCAATACCAACACAATGATGCACTTAGATTGATTCCCTTTATGTGTTGTCATTTACAGATTTTTCTTAAATAGAAATGCTTAGTTTGCACACACATTTATAAAGGAAGGCGTAACTACTACTACTTTTTATAATTTTCTTTCAACTTTTAAGGAATCCCCATATTTTGTCTAGTTAATCCCTTTACGATGCATGCTTGGCGGATGTTCAAAAACATTGTGAATTTTAGCTTTAGACATGGGAATTGTATTTTTCTAAAAATGCAAGGCTTCTTCAACAAGTCTATTTAGATTATATACAATGATTACCGTGTAGTCCATGAGACTTTATTGTTGTAGACACAAAATCTATGCATTTGGGTACATTTCTAGGTCCTAGTGCATACTAATATATACATGATTCATAAGCAAGAGAACTAGTGATTGACAACATAATTTGGGCCTTTTTTTGTTTCTTATACTTTTATTGACCTTACACACCCTACAACCCCAAGTTAGTATTTAACGATTATCTTTTATGGTCTTAGAAACTAGCGATCATTTAGGCAAAAGAGCCCAAACACTCATATCCCTTCCGAGCGCCCTAATATTCTTTTCTTTTTTACTATTTTGGGTCTCTTTTACTTTTGGGTCACCTTTTACACTTTGGGCCTACCTTTTAGTTGTCAATTATGAAATTCAAACAAGGGAATAATATACATACATACATACATACATACATAGTTATATCTCTCAAATAAGGGGAAAAGCACTAAGCATTATCTACTATCACCTACACTTGCATCTAAGGCACAAGAGCATTTCAAAGGCATACATCTAGCACATCCATACAAGGGACAATGGACACATCACTCGCATACACAATATCGTAGAGGAAGTTCATTTTATTCCATCTCACACATTTGCATGCTTGGAGCATTATAGATCTATCCCACAATCATAGTGTAACTCAGCACAAGGGAAACCTAGGGAATCATTACACACACATTTACACGAACTACATGGAGTCCGAGAGATAATGTAGTACGTAGTTGTAAGTTCACTCTTTAGGTGACCGAAAAGGTTAGTTTGACTACACATCAGTGCATATTTTTTTATTAGATTTGATGTGGTTTGGACATGTGTAGGTATAATTTTATTTTGTAGGTTACATGTGTGATCGAAAACCTAACAAAAAGTGAGAGTGAAAAAGATGAACATTGGAGCGAAGACCTTCCAACCCAAAATATTTTAGGACCTGAGCATCTAAGTGGACACTAGCACCTAGATTGGACACTAACGCTTGTCACTACTATCCTCTTGTGGACAGTTTTCTCCTTCACATTTATGTACTTTTGAATCTTCATGGAGCGTTTATAATGTTGTTTCCAGCCTATTCCAAGTAGATACTCGTATACATCACTCTTGGATCACACAAAATCAGCTAAGTCACTTTTCCTTCTCATTTGCTTAGGTTTCATATTATTGATTTCTTATTGCTTGTGTTTCACCGTATACTATCACTTGTATATCATTAAGTATAGTAACGTTACTCTAAAATTATATTTAATAATATTTAAATTAAATCATTTAGTGAAACCCACTCGTGATCAAAGACTTGGATCTTTATTTTTAATGCTCTATTGGATCTTCTTTCATGGATCCTCAAGTCCCCTTGTATAAATTACTTCAAATGCACCCACCTTGCAAATATTTTCTCCAAAATCCCTAGACACTATGATCTCCTCGCAATATGCCACATGCACAAGTAAGTGCCATTTTTGATTTCCTCTCTAACGGCCCTATCGGTCTTGATACCATAACCAATCTACCCATCTTAGAGTCAGTTTAAGCTTTAGCACATGCTTTTCAAGATAAATTTCAAGCTATGGAAACCATGATTACATCCCTTAGAGCTAAAATCCAACACCTTAAGGATGTTTTTCATTCCTATACTAGCTCTTCTTCTACACCTCATCCTAATTCCATGTATTTCCTACATGTGCTCATACAAGTGAAGCCAAAGTCTTACCGCTACCAAGGTGCCTATCAAGTTTTATCTAAATTCTAAGGAACATAATATTATTCTTGAGACCCTTAATCACCAGTTGATCAACTTGCCACCTACTCATTACTACCCTCCTTATTGGCTTGAAAAATACAAAGGTCACCCATTTTACAATTATCAAAGAATCAATGGACATCATGATAATGATTTCTATGCTTTAAAATGAATAATTAGGCACCTTCAGCATCAGGATTTTATTTAATTTGCTACACAACATCCTTCTACATGCTCATATCCAATTACTAAATCCCAATGGGCTCCCAAATTTTCTCCTATATGTCTAATGAGAATCATGCCATAATTAATAACATTCCTTCCTAAGTAAGTCAAGAGCCACCTATCCAACTCAAAGGTCACACCACCTTTAAAAATAGTTACCCCTTTAGCTCCTCATATCAAGCCCTCTACAATGTTACCAATTCCAATTAAGCAACCACCTTTAAAAATATGTACCACATTACCTCCCCATATCAAGTCCTCCACAATGTTACCAATTCCAAATAAGCAACCACCATCTAAGGAAGCACCACCACTTCCCTCACCACAAGTTGAGATCCCTCACCAAACTCCTCCAATTAAACATATAATTCCTCTTTTCGATCAAGATAATGCTTATTGGCATGGTCTTTCTCACATCATCACATAGACCTCCATCATTTGTACACTTAGGGGCATAAAACTCCCCCACATAGTCATATGTTTTAATCAACAAATGCCTATCTATACTATTCACATACACATTTATACATTCCTTTTGCGTTATAATTCATGGCAATATTTCTAGGAACAATTTCTCTCATATACACTATGTGCACTCCTTTACATCTATCTATACTCCTATGCTACTCCATACACGTTTTCCTACTCATGTTTACTTATGGATCCTTCTACTCATGATACTCATAATATTTTTATATATAGTATACAACCTTTCGTGCAATATACATACTGGATTTGATTGCTCACAATGCTCACATCTATTTACCCGAAACTCATGATATAAACACTTGGGTGCATAAAAATTCCCGCCAAAATCCTTATTTGTTGTCTCTACTCATAGCCTATTTACTACACTTCACGATCAATGCTTCATAATACATCTTTCCTAGCATCTACTATCGTACAACACATTCATTACCCCGTGATGCACTCATGTTCTGTGGTTCATGCTTAACTCTTGAGGTAAAATTCCTCCATGAACCCCACTTATCACATCCTGGCTACTCATACTCTATGCTTCATGTCTATCTTTCCGAGCATCACTACATAGCCGGTAACCACATTTTACCATCATTACCCGATGACTCACTCTAGTTCCATGGTTCATACTCAACAGTTGAGGGTCCACTTATCAAATGAGCCTCGATCACCTACTCTTTACTATACAATCTATGCTTCATGAACAATCTTTCGAGTACTCTCACATCTCTCGGCATATACTTTTACCATCATTTCCCGATGACACACTTTTTTCTATGGTTCATTCTTGATTGTAGAGGGAGAATTTACAAATCAACCTCGTGCGCGCATGAACATTCACTAGGGAAATATGGCTACCATAATTTTCACATTCTACACATTTCATCACACAACATCTACATATCTTGGATGAATTTTCTCTTATTCGCTTATTCTATTTACATGTTACACTTTATTTCCCATGCTAGTTGGATACTTAGTATGTCATTATATTTTTCTACATACACATGCACATTCACTTGGTATCTTGAGGTGAATGCAAGATCTTTCACATATTCATACACGATGCATGTTGCTCGACACAAATCTTTACCAGTCCCACCGCTGGCTCCAGGGGGGCATCTATCTTTTCTATTGTCACACTCTACACATCACAAGTTCTATTGTTACATCAGTTACTTATTTTTTACTATTGTGTACTCTTTTGTAGCTATATACATGCATTGACATACACTTTATCTTTCTAACATATTAACAAGTGCTTTATGTGTAGAATTTTCTCATAAGATTACATATAACCATGGTTATTTTTCACATTTTACTTGTTATTGTTTACTATTATTTTCTATTGTTTACGAGCTATGCCCTATGCTTTCTCATCATTTGATTATGGATTCTTCATCCCTGATTGTCTTGTGACATTGTGAGTGATGTCCCATGTATGAAACCCGCTTTTCGTGGTCCATATTGTCTTCACACTTGCTTGTTACATTTCCTTCTATTACATGCTAGCTTTGTTTACACTAACACTTGTTACTAGCCTATATTATTTACATGTTCCTTGGTTTCTACCATGCACATCCCCTACCCCTATAGGTATCCAATATCAGATATGCATATCATTCACGAGTTTCACTTAGTAAAAGTATTGTATAGCACGTGCATTCGAAGGGTATTAAAGAATGCCCTTAATGTTAGTTTTTACCTCTAATTATTTAATTGATAATACCCCCTCCTACTATATTATTAAATTAAAAATACCCCCTATTTTTTCCATGTACCTTACTTACCCATTTTTCCATTACAATTTTATTTACCCTTTCAATTTATACTCTAATATATCAAATAGAAAATATATCATGTTTCCCGCTCAATAATTATTTTACGAGAGTGGGACTTTTCTCTAGAAAGAGAGTTTGAAGCCATTCAAGACCTATTACCAATTACCTTAATGTTAAGCTTTAACCATTTATAAATAGTTCTTCAAATAATTAATATGGGGAAATAATATCATTTGTGTTGAAAAGCATACTCAATCCTACGTTTCTACCATCTCATTGTTTTTTTAATTCAAGATAAAGGTTTTTGGTTGGGGACTATACCTAGTTACAAAGAGGCCAAAGCCCCGATAACACATTACAAATCTCAAGAGAACAAAACAAGATCAGATCAAACTAACAAATCGGCATGAAGCATAAATATAGTACAAAGTACGCATAAAAACTACAATCAACCAACAACCAAAGAATGTGATCTGAGTGTCATATGTGGATGGGATGGATGAATTTTGGAGAAAATATTTTCTTTTTATGCACCAATGTCCACTCCTCCTTTTTAAAATACGATCCACAATCGGATCGGAGAAGAACATATAAGTAAGAAATAGGTTGAAGAGGAGATATCTATTAGAAGAAAAAGGGGATACCATCTCACAAACCGGTTTAGCAATGGCTTGGGTATTTGATTCAATGTGAGGAAGCCGAGGGGGTTTTCGGTAGAAGGAGATGTCACCCAAGAAGGGCTCAACGGACTAAATCGCTACGCCCTTAACCTATTGCTTGTATTAGGATATGAGTAGCCGACTTCGGCTTACCATATCATTTTATTATATGATTTATACTTTCTCATGCTTAATAGGTCAGCCTTGGTGATGGCCATAGAATATGAATAGTATATATAGGGGATTATAGGTAGTATTTCATTATCATTTGGGCATTTGAATCTTATTATATGGTTTGGAGGTTGCCTCTCGAAGTGGCGAAGCTATTCTAATTGCATATTGAGATCATTATTCTAAAATATTTTGTTAATTCGTGTTTTATTGTTTCTCTTAATCTGAATTATACAAGTAATTTCATTACAAGTGGTATCAGAGCTGCGATTTGGGCCAAAATTAGGGCAAAAACCCTAATTTTTTTGTTTCCACACATATTGCGAACCAAAGCGAATTGGTGGGAGATATTTTTCCGAGTTGCAAAACATTTCAAGTAAGGTTCCTTGAAAATTTCATACTTTTTTGATTTATTTTGAAAACGTTATTACAAATTTAGGTTTTTTCATAAAATCACTCCCTAGGGTGCAAATTGTGGAATATTTTCAAGTTATTTACATTTTCAAAATATCTCAAAAAAATAGTATTAGTATCTTCTCTGTGTTTTTTCCTGTTCGGCTTAAATTGTATCGAAACCCTAAACCCTAAGGTTTGACATCATGGAGGGCCTTCCACAAGAGCAAAAAAGAATCCAGTTACTCTAGGTAAAACCCCAGATAAAGATGGGGTAGTGATTGAAGAGATGGAGTCAGAAGGGGTAAATACAGATTCCTCAACACTAGGGTTTACCTCAGTTGATCATAAGGTGAGCCAACTTGAGTATGAGTTATGAAATGTACAATCTGAGATGGCCTCTAAAGGAGACATAGCCCAAATCAATCATCGGTTGGATGATATCATGCAACATGTAACAGGGTAACCAAGATAGCCCAAATCCAGTCCATATCAACCAAGGAGGACCTTCGGTTCAAAATCATGGACAAAATAACCATGTTGGATCACTTTTCCAGGTCCCATCGAATCCAACTTATTTGCAACCACGAACATGATGCCGAAAGTGGATATCCACAAATTTGATGTTAAGGATCCCCTAAATTGGATAAATAAAATGGAGAACTTCTTTGAGTTACATCAAACACCATCAGGACAAAAGGTGACATTGGCATCCCTATATCTTGAACCCAACCAATTTGTTTGGTATCGATGGTTATGTGCTTAGAGGTAGAAGAATGGTCTAGGTGTCACTTAGATAGTTTTTACCGAGGAGTTGCAATTGCACTATAGTTCCAGTGTTTCAAAGAAATACTTTAGTCAATTAGCAAAGTTATGGCAAACATGATCAGTCAAAGATTATGTGCATCAATTCCAAAACCTATCCTTAAGGGTGGAGAATATTCTAGAAGAGAATCTGAATGACCTTGTTTCTTGGGGGTCTTAAGGACCACATCGAGCATGAGGTATGTATGTTTAATCCACTCAAGCTTTCTGATTCTATTATCATGGCATGTCGTGTAGAGGAAAAAGTTCTTTGTAGTAGGAGGCCACCTTTCATTAACACCAGAGACCGTAGTATCTCTTCCCCTTCATTTGCTAGGCCAATTAGACTGACTCCTCAACAAATGGAAGAAAAGAGAGAAAAAGGATTATGTTTTAACTGTGATAGCAAATATGGACCAGGACATAAATGTGCTGAGAAGAAGTTGTTCTATATTGACGGAGGTAATGAGGATGATGAGGAAGCTGAAATTATAGGAGAGGCTGAGGAACTAGTAGAAGATGAAGTAGAGGATCACCAACCTATAATTTCTTGCCATGCATTGTCAGGTATTAATACTCCTTAAACACTCAAGGTTATTGGCTATCTCAAAAAATAGAAGGTGACGGTGTTGATTGACTTGGGGAGTACTCATAACTTCATAAATAGTTATGATTGCGGATGGTGGGACAGTCAAGTGCCATAGTATCAAGCTTTCCATGGGAGACTACATGTTAGACTCACCTATGTTTGCTATTTCTATGGGAGGGGCATATATTGTTTTGGGTGTCTAATGGCTCACAACCTTAGGTACTATAGAGATGAATTTCTAATAATTGTTCATGCGATTTCATTCGGATGGAATGACAATAAGTCTCCACAGATTATTAGCTCTCATCGATGCAAAATGATCTCGAAAAGGAGTAGATGGCTTTATAGCAAAGCTATTTTACATAGAAGTACAAAATACAAAGTCTTTAATGCCACCCGATCTTCAGAAGATTGTGGATGCTCACTCATCTATTTTTGATGCAATTCCAAAGGGACTACCACCAGTTAGGGATCATGATCATGCCATTCAGTTGATTCTAGGGAGCCAAACACCTAACGTCAGACCATACAGATATCCATATTACCAAAAAAGTGAGATCGAGAAAATGGTGGAGGAAATGTTAAAGGCAGGTATCATTAGGCATAGCTAGAGTGCATATTCTTCACCAGTGGTCATGGTACGTAAGAAGGATGAAACATGGAGGATGTGTCCAAATTACCGAGAACTCAATAAGTACACCATCAAAGATAAGTTTCCTATTCCAGTAATTGATTATTTACTTGATGAATTGCATGGTGCTGTTTATTTCACAAAATTAGATCTTCGTTCGGGGTACCATCAAATTAGGATAAAAGAGGAAGATGTTCATAAAATGGATTTTAGGACTCATGAGGGCCATTATGAGTTTTTGGTAATGCCTTTTGGTCTTACAAATGCACCCTCAACCTTTCAAAGCTTGATGAACACTATTTTTAGGCCATTTTTAAGGAAATTTGTATTAGTTTTCTTTGATGACATATTGATTTATAGTAAGACATGGGAAGAACACTTACAACATGTAAATAAAGTGTTGGAAGTTTTGGAGAAACATACTCTGTATGCAAAGCCATCCAAATGTTCTTTTGGTGTATAAGAGGTAGAGTACTTGGGTCATATTGTATCCCATGAAGGTGTCAAAGTTGATCCTCAGAAGATCAAAGCTATGGTGGAATGGCCAAGGCCCAAAATCTCAAAAATCTTCGTGGGTTCCTAGGACTAACAGGTACTATAGAAGATTTGTATGGGTATATGGAAGAATAGAAACCCCACTCACTGCATTGCTAAAGAAGGATGCCTTCCATTGGACAGACGTAGCCACTAAATCCTTTGAGTAGCTGAAGGAAGCCATGTGCAGCACCCCAGTTTTGGTTACTCCCAACTTCTCAAAAACCTTCATTGTTGAATGTGACACTTCAAGATTAGGATTGGGAGCAGTTATAATGTAGGAAGGAAGACCAATTACATTTGATAGTCACCAATTCAAAGGAAAAGATCTACTCAAACCTATCTATGAGAAAGAAATGATGGCTATTCTTCATGCGGTCAAGCACCTGGAGGCCCTATCGATGGGTAGACACTTGAAGGTAAAACTGATCATGATAGTCTCAAATAATTTTTAGAGCAAAGGTTATCATCTGAGGAACAACAAAACTAGGTAACAAAATGTTGGGTTAGGAATTTGAAATCATATTCAAAAAGGGTAAAGAAAATGTAGTAGCTGATGCATTGTCTAGAAGGGATACATCCGCAGATCCCTTACTATGTGGAATGTGCATGTTGACAGCCAATTGGGTGGATGAAGCAAGATTGGAATGGAATCTAGACAAGGATACAAAATATCTAATACATAATATCAAGCAAGGATCTATGACAGCTAACAAATTTGAGTGGAAAGGTAATGCCCTATGGTATAAGGACAGGTTATACTTGAGTAAAGATTTTGAGTTGAAGCATAAGATTCTTGCAGAGCTACATGCCTCACCTATTGGAGGACACTCTGGGTTTTTGAAGACATATCATAGAATAAAAAGAGAATTCTTTTGGGAAGGAATCAAGGGGATTTACAAAAGTTTGTATCAAAGTGTTTAGTGTTCCAATAGAAGGGGAAACAATTAAGACACTAGGTCATGCTGACCTTTACCAATTCCTAGCCAAAGATAGGAGGAGGTCTCCATGGATTTCATCACCGGATTGCCTTGTTCAGAGGGTAAGAATGTTATTTTTGTGATTGTGGATAGGCTCACAAAATATGCCCATTTTTGTGCCCTATCACATCCATTTGCAGCCAGTACAGTCGCAACTATTTTTTTGGAGACAGTTCAAAGGCTACATGGAACCCCAAAGATAATTATAAGCAGGAAAGGTGGATTAAATGGCTACCACTGGCATAATGGTGGTATAAAACATCTTTTCATACCTCTTCTCCAATGACCCCATTTTTAACATTATATGGTTACCATCCACCTTCTATCACTTCCTCCTTGAGGGTGCAAACTAAGGTCAGAGATGTTGAGGAACACATTCAACATCAACAATAGGTTTTGGCTAGTTTGAAGGATAATTTAGCATTAGCACAAAACAGGATGAAACAACAAGCAGATCAACACCGTAGTGAAAGATATTTTGGAATTGGTGACTGGGTTTTTGTACATCTCGAGCCTTATAAATAGATGTCCCTAAAGCAACAGAAAAAGGAAAACAAACTTGCTCCTAAATATTATGGCCCTTATCAAGTTCTACAGAAAATTGGCAGTGTTGCTTATAAACTAGAGTTGCCTCCATATTCACACATACACCCAAAGATTTCCATGTTTCATGCTTGAAGAAGGTTATTGGATAGAAATTTGAAGCCCAAAAAAGTTACCAGAACTTGACGAGGAAGGAAGAATCATTTTGGAGCCAAAGAAGATTCTGCAAACACGTACTAAGAGGATGAGAACCAGAGACATTAAGGAATATCTGATCAAGTGGAAGAATATGAGCATAGAAGACACCACCTGGGAGGATGAAGGTTTTCTACAGCAACATCCAAGATTATTCAACGTTGAGGACAATGTTGGTTTGAAGGGGAAGGGAATGCTACGCCCTTAACCTATTGCTTGTATTAGGATATGAGTAGCCGACTTGTGGCTTACCATATCATTTTATTATATCATTTATACTTTCTCATGCTTAATAGGACAGCCTTGGTGATGGCCATAACATATGAATAGTATATATAGGGGATTATAGGTATTATTTCATTATCATTTGAGTAGTTGAGTCTTATTATATGGTTTGGAGGTTGCCCCTCGAAGTGGCGAAGCTATTCTAATTGCATATTGAGATAATTATTCTGAAATAGTGTTAATTGGTGTTCTATTGTTGCTCTTAATCTGAATTATACAAGTAATTTCATTATAGAAACAAGGATAAAATCAGGAACAAGAATAATAGAGGGATTAATGGTAAAGTGTGAGGGTAGGGAATCCACCCACCTAGTAGGATTTTCCCCCTTTTTTCTTATTACATCCAAAATCCTCAACCACATGATCCATTTGAAAACACCTATGGTAGCAGAAAGCCAATCTTTCATAGTCCAATCTTTGGGTCCAGGTTCTATCACCAATCAATAGATTAATACTTTCAGGGAAGGTCTTGGGTGATGTCTAAATCCACAAGAATCCTAGCATAAGTAGTATGCAATTGTTGTGAAGTAGCATTATCATATTTTTCATAACCCGCCAACATATTTCCAATGTCTTGAAGGAAAGAATTATCCCAAAATTAAACAGGAGGCCTAGGATTCTAACCCCAATGGGTATTGTGTCAAAAGATTCTATCAATAGGTCAAATAAGGGATACCACTATTTGTTCATAAGACCAAATTGGTCTTCCCAAACTCAATATTGGTTATGTATTATTTCACATTCCTCGTTAGAATCAAACACAAAAATAAAATACGCTTTGGAACATGGGTAAATTTTGATCTTACCCTCTAATTTTGGAGCCCCATTGTTTAGTGATCCATTAATATAAGTGAGAAATCTCGGGCCAAAAATTGTGGAATGTGCATATCACCCACATCTATTATAGGCCTCTTCCAAATCTCAAACTTTGCATAGCACATCATCCTCTAACTTCAAGACCGAGATATATTTAGCAAGATACAAGGGTTTTGTTTCTATCTAGGAGAATTTTTAAATGTCCATAGTAAATGAAAGACCTCGCCTCCACCGGCTTCCAACGCCCACGTCCTACACAAAGATGCTCCATGATGCATCCACCCCTACCTCCGGAATATACTACCATGATAAGACCCAAAGCATGGGTTGGTCTTACCCTAACCAATGACTAAGGGAATAGCCGCATTGGCAAGCCCCTATTCTAGTGCGAGACAACACCCCTAGATTTGCCATTTGAAGCTCTATTTGGATCCATGTTTTCCTCGTAAGGGCTTGACCGCCTCCATGCCAACTCATAGTAGAGGAAGGAGGAACACCACCCCAAACCATTGTCACCACCTCAAAGATTTTCATTTCCACCACCACCGCCTCATGTGCATTATTTAGGGATAGGTTTCTAGCTCGGTTTTTGCTAGGGTTCACATTAGAAGCCATTCCGCTAGGGCTCGGTTCTCGGTCAATTATCCTCTACCATATTATTATTTCTTGTTTAAGAATCTCCCGATTTAGATTTCTTTATTTAACAAGTGATTATAATATTACTTTATGACTATAGACACCTGTAGTTTGATCAAAGCACTATTATTCCTAATATTGCACTAATTATTCTCCTCCTTACAAATTGACGACATACCGTCAGTTAGACCTATCTAACTCCCCTTTCTCAACCCCCTTTTGGTCATATTCCTCTTATAAACCAATTAAAGCTAATATAGCCTCTTATTGGCTAAGTCCTCTTCCAATTCCTTTCCAAGCTACTTCTACTAGCCTCCTAGACTATCAATCCATTCCATTGGATTGATTAGACCTCTCAGAACCCTCTCAAAATCCTAATTACTCTCTAAACATGGTTAACTAGTCTTAACCATGGTCAATCTCTTCTAAACCTAGTCAAATCTTACTTTGACTTGCTAAAGGTGCTTTTTGGATTTTTCTATTTGTCCCACATGCACCCAAATCTCCCACTTTCCCAAATGGAAAACTATAAATAGCCCACTACCCCCCTCTCATTTATAAGAACACTTCTTCCCTCTAACATAAACTATAGTATTATTGCTAGGATTAGGAGTTTTATTTCATCTTATTGAGCTATTTTCTTTATCCTTTGCAACACATCACACACCATAGAGTAAATGGGAAGAACCATTGGCCTTGAAGCCATTAATGGTGAGATCCCATTCTCTTAAGCACAAACTGATTGCTTAGATCCTTATTAGGCTCACTTATTTAAGCTTTCAAGAATATAGGGTAATTATATTTGTTAAGTTTGCTTCAAACTAATGCATGCAAAGTAGGAATCCTTGTTTACTTCTTAACTGATGGTCCATTGATCGGTTTTGCACAAAGATTTGGGGTTCTTGAGTGTTCTTACCCCATTCCATAGCTTTTGTAACCTTTCTTTGAACACAATGACCATTAACCTTTTGAAATTTTAAATTATTTAGCTTTAAAAAAAAGGGTTGAATTTTTTTAGTTTTATATTAAAATTAACCCTACCTCTTCTCTAGCCCACCTCTCTAGCGTGCCCCCAATACCTAATTCAAAATATTAATAAATTAAACCCTTTCACCCCTAATGTCTACTGGTAGATTGAATTTTATTTTATCAATTTTAATTACCTCAATATGAATGCACATGTTAGGATATTGCGTTGATAATGAACCCCCGTGATATCGAGTGTCTGGTCCTCTTGTTTAGGCCGCCTTCTCCTACTTTTGTCGCATGCACCCCAAAAGAGGGGGGACATTATTCGGGTGAGAAAGTCACCCATATAGTAGCAAAAATTTATAGATTAGAATAGAATAACACATAATTTCCAAAAACACAATCACGCTAATGACCCGAGAATCGGACTTGGGTCACAAATATAGAGTGGACAAGTAATGTCTAGATTAGACGATAACGATGGCTGCTTTTATCCCACATGGGAGCTTATGTCTTAGGGTAAAAATAGTCAATTTATCGGTTCAAGGTAAAGTTTCAAGCAGTTCATAGCATAATTCTACAATAGTAGTCACTTGACTCCATTTTCGAATTTTGTTTACATTCGATTCTGCAAACTATTACATATATTTACATACATTGATGTGCCATTTGTAGTGGCACTTATCTAGAAGCTTCATGGATGGTGAGTAAAATAGACCTCTCTCGGCATGATATCGTCCAAAAAAAAAAATCTTGGCATGAGATTGCCCAAAAAATATTGACCTTGGTGTGAGATTGCCCAAAAAAATCAATCTTAGCGTGAGATTGCTCAAAAAAATCACCAATTTGACAACAAATTCAATAGCATCTCCAAGTAAATCAGGAAAATTATCTATTTTTACTCTCTTATACATCAGGTACACACTTTTACCTACTTATACACATGTTGTACTTTAATTTTTCATATACGAGACTTAAACTACTTTATTTCTTTTCTTTTGCACTTCCATCGTTATATGCAACTAGAAGAAACCCACATCAAAAATCACAAGATCCAACACATATGATCCACCCCTATGATATACCTCCCCTTCCTAGTTCCACGCTTCACTTTACGATCACTTCATGCTTCACTTGTCCACTCAAAGACACTATCATTACACCCTTCTCTCTAGGATCACAAGGTACACACCTTATATATAATTTATGCTATCGAAGTATTGACTCAACAACATAAAGTGGGGAAAATGTAGAAACAAAATCTATGCATTTTGGTAAATTTATATTTCCTATAACATACTAATATATACATGATTCCTAAACAAGAAAACTAGTGATTGTTAGGATTATACCAGTTGTACAAATAAACAAGCATGCAATGAATAACATAGAAAAACATAAAACAGAAAAGAATGCAATAAAGCAGAGACACAGATTTAACGTGGTTCACCCAAAATGGGCTACGTCCACCAGAAATAGCCAATCCTTTTATTCTCGTCCAGCTAAAACTCTCTCACACAGTGTAACCACTGATACAATGAGCCTCTTACATTACGACCCTTTAAACATATTAGGGTTTTTATCATTTCAGGAAAACATAGAAAACCACCCGTTAGATCTGTGACCTAATAAGGAACGGTCCAGATTTCACAATGCATAAATACATATAAAATGTGGCTTATAGGGGCACTGCCCCTAAACCCCCGTCACTATTAGGCTCCACAACCAACAATCTCCCACTTGGAGACTGATTGCTGTAACTCCACCACTACAGCTCTTGCTTGGATTTTTCTTCTTAGCTTGTTTCTTCCACTTCAAGATCGATCTTGAAGACCCACAGAAGTTGAATGAAAATCCAAATTCTCCTTTTTCATTGGCTTAGTAAACATATCAGCAGGATTATCATCTCAGTATGAATCTTTACTAACTCAAGCTTCCCGTCCTCCAACACTTGTTGTGTGAAGTGATATCTTAGCTGAAAGTGTTTTGGTTTTGAATGGAAGGCTAAGTTCTTTTCTAGGTGAATTGCACTTTGGCTATCACTATGTAACTTACAATCCCCTTGCTCCTTACCCAACTCCTCCACGAACCTGCTCATCCATAACATTTCCTTACTTACCTCAGTCGCTCTGCAACATATTTTACCTCTGTAGTAGATAGGGCAACTACCTTCTGCAACTTTGAGATCCAACTCACTGCCGCACCACCAACTGTAAACACGTATCTAGTAGTGCTCCTCCTGCTATCCATATCTCCTACCATATCTGAATCCACAAATCCCTATAAAGTATAATTTGACCCTCTGAAGCACAAGTGCCTACTAGTGGTCCCTCTCAAATACCTGAGAATCCACTAGACTACCTTCCAGTGTGCTTTACCCAGATTTTCCATATACCTGCTAACAACTCCCACTGCTTGGGCAATGTTTGGCTTGGTACAAACCATGACATACATAAGGCTCCCAACTGCTAAAGAATATGGAACCCATGCCATATAATCTTTTTCCTCTTGTGTTGTTGGGCATTGCTCTTTACTTAATCTAAAATGCCCAACCAATGGTGTACTAATTGGTTTCACATTCTACATCTGAAACCTCTCTAACACCTTTTCTACATAGTCCTCCTGGGACAACACCAATTTTTTTTTTTTTTGTCCCTCTTGATTTTCATACCATGGATTTTCTTTGTTGTACCCAAATCCTTCATTGAAAATGTTTGTGCAAGATTTTCCTTAAGCTTTGCAATTTCCTACATATTAGACCCTAATACAAGCATATCATCTACATATAACAGAAGAATAATGTAGCTCCCACTATCCAACTGTTCAAAGTATACACAATGATCTGATTGACATCTAGTAAAACCATGCTCATGCATAAAACTATCAAAATTTAGATACCATTGTCGGGGAGCTTGTTTGAGCTCGTATAAGCTCTTCTTCAACTAGCAAACCAATTTCTCCTTACCCTTCACCTCATATCCAAGTGGTTGTTGCATATAAATCTCCTTCTCCAAGTCACCATGGAGAAATGTCGTCTTGACATCAAGTTGCTCTAAGTGTAAATATTCAACAACAACTAAACTTAATATAGTACGAATGGAAGACATCTTTACAACAAGGGAGAAAATTTCATCAAAATCGATACCTTTCTTTTGTTCATACCCCTTCACTACAAGCCTTGTTTTGTACCTTTTCTCATCCACCTTCTTCTTCTTTCACACGGTAGACCCATTTGTTTTGTAGTACTCTCTTCCCAGCCGGAAATTTGACTAAATCCCATGTTTGGTTCTTCTCCAAGGAGTCCATTTCCTCATTCATGCCATGCTCCCACTCCTTAGTGGACTCCACCGCATTGCCTCATCAAAGCTCTCTGGCTCACCACTATCTATTAGTAACAAATAATACAAAGAAGGGGAAAATATTTCTGGAGGTCTACTAATACATTGTGACCTTCTTACCAAAGATGGGGGTGTCTCGGGATCATTATTTTCTTGTTGCTCATTTTCTTGAATTTTTGACAGAGGTGCCGATGTTGACACTAGTTTTCATGCTTGGCCTACAAAACTATCAACCTCGGTACCTATAGGTGGATATTTTCCATCCGAGAGTTCATTTTTAGGAGCTATATCCTCAACCAAATCTTCCTTGGCTTTTTGTCATCTTGTACCTGATCCTTGTACATTCTATTTTCATGCCAAACAACATCACGACTCCTAATTATCTTAGATTCATCTAGATCCCAAAACTGAAATCCATAATCACCATTGGAGCCATAGCCTATGAATG
This sequence comes from Taxus wallichiana var. yunnanensis, assembly GCA_018340775.1. Lineage (NCBI taxonomy): Eukaryota > Viridiplantae > Streptophyta > Pinopsida > Cupressales > Taxaceae > Taxus > Taxus wallichiana. The sequence continues at coordinate 806,633,695 of CM031242.1, forward strand.
TACAACGTTTGGATTTTGAATCCAATTTTTTTTTCTGTTTTCTTTAATAACATGCACAAATGCCTCTAAACTAAATACTCTTAAAAATGAAAGGTCTACCTCTTTCCCGGTCCAGGATTCTTTGGGAATTCCTCCATCTAATGCACTTGAAGGCCCATGGTTGATTAAGTACACAATAGTATCTATGGCCTCTGCCCAAAATTGAAGAGGCAGCCCCGCATGTAATCTCATTGACCATGCACGCTCCATTATTGTTCTATTCATCCTCTCATTAACACCATTTTGTTGCAGAGTCCTAGGAACTGTTTTCTCTCTACGAATCCTATTCAAGGAACAATAATCATCAAATTGCTTATCTGCAATACTCACCTCCATGGTCAAATCTCAAACATTTCAATTTAAAACCACATTCATTCTCAACAAGTGCTTTACATTTCATAAATGTATCAAATACATCGACTTACGCTTAATGAAATATACCCATACATTCCTTGTGGCATCATCTATGAGTGTGACATAGTACAGAGAACCACCATGAGATACAACATGGGCCGACCCCTATATTCATTTTTACCCTTAACAAAAAAGAAAGGAACCCCATGCGTGTTGACCTATCACCCATTGAAGGCTGGGCACTCACCCAAGGCATGCGTGGGTGTTGAGTCTCTCTTTTATGTGATTTTAATGGGAAACATCATCTATGATTTTTGTTTGAAAAGACCTTCAAATGGGTTCAGGACATACAAGAACCATAGGGCTCAGAACGGCCTCTAGATCCTTGCAGGTCATTTCGGGTAGAGTACTTAACGAGAATCTATAATGTGTATCAATTCAAAAGAAGCATACAAGCATTCATACTTAGCATGAAAAGAAATAGAACTCATGAGAGAGAAGTATGCATCGAATCATTGATATTTGTGTGTATATATAACAGGTAACCTCATTACATCCATTGAACCATTACAGAGTGTCATAGAGAAGCAAACCGTAGTCATGCATTGCAACTGGACTTATGTAACTAAGCTACCAAAAAGAAAATTACAATCCCCATGCCTAATACATCCTCTCCCAAATGCAATTATCTATTAACAAAGTCCTCATAGTATTTTTGCAGAGCTTTTCCCACACTCTCTGTCTCCCATTTTCCTCTATAGGTTCTTGTATTTATAGCTTATTTGGGCTCCCAACTCATCCTCCAGGTGCCCTCGGATCGACGCCAAGTGTCTGAATGTTGCCCTCCATGCGAGCATGCTCTTCTAGGCCTAAGCTTCCCACTTTATCCCATGATGTGTTTCTAGAAGATTCTACCGCAGGCATGCTCCTTCCTGGGCCAACCTGTCGCCAAGTTGGTACCTTATCCACGCGCATTCGGGTCATGATTTTCACATGTTCTTCTTTGAATGTCCAATTTTTCTAAGTCCCAAACCCTTGGTTCTATACGCACATTGCGCGCACCACAGGCTTCCTTAAACCCTTTTCTAAACCTGCATTGCGCACTTTTGTCCTGCGTGCCTTTTGTACTTAGTTAATATTCTAGGGGCCCAACATCACCCCACACTACGCCTTGTTCTCCATCCACAGGAACACTTCCCTTAGTGAGAGGAAGAATACAAATAGGCTTACGCCTAGGAAAAGAATAAGAGGATGAAAGAATGGGAAAGAAGAAATAATGGGAGAGTGAAAGAATCATTACAACAGACTGGGAAAATCCTTTTGCAAGTCGGCCTCCAATTTATTCCAGGCATCGACTTCGTCCTGCACTCTTTGATAGAGGTCGCCGACTAGGGCAATAACCTTCTCAAAATTCAGTTCATCCCCTTGCATGCTCATAATATCCATGATTTTCTCCAACTCTTTGCATATATCCTCCAACGCATCCATTCTTCATGTGATACATGGATATAGCTCCTTTAACTAGTTTTTGATTGAAACCCGTAAGGTTTCAATGGCCTCTGATTTCTTCTCAACCTCGGTAAGGATTTTGTCTCTTTCCACCCTATTCCCCTTATTTTTCTCATGGAAATCCTTGAGTTCTGCCTCATGAGTGGCAACTAGGGTGCTGCCAATTTATCTCTATCCACGTAATTTTCATAAGCGGCCTCAGTAGTCCGGGAAGCGGCCCTTACATCAATAAGCACTTTTCTATACTCTGCGACGAGCGCTACGATTTTCAACTTATCTTCCCTCTCTAAGTGCACGGCCACTTCCTCTATAGATTCCAAGGCTGGCGGTTGTCTTTCCATGGTGAGCACTCTTGTCAAATCCTCTAGGCATCCCAAGGCAGATCCATACTTCTGTGCGGGTGATGCCAGGTCCGGATGTTTCAATAGTATGGCCCTGTTGATGGATTCTACCTTCTTGTACACATTGCTCACCTTGGCCTTTTCATCCTTCAATTCCCACTGCCACTAGGTGCTGATTAACTTTTCCTAGCTCAGCTCCTTGGTTAATGTGGCTAGCTATTTTCCTTCTCCTTCAGTTCCCCTTCCAGATCCCTGATCCTATCATTCCACCCGAAGAGTCTAGCTTCTATCTCAACGGAGACTTTGTTAAGCACATTTCTCAGTTGTTCATCTGAGAGCTGTTGGGTATCCACCACTAGGTTATCTTCTCTTGGTCCTAGAAATGTTACTATTGCCCCTTGGCTTACCTCAAACTCCAGTTCATCAAGGTGGGACTCAATTTCCCAAGAGATCATCTTCCATGTCCACGGGTAGAAACCTCCTTGTCAAAAGATGACATGCATACCAGCTCCTCTGCTTTGGAAGTGTACTCTGGAACTACACGTGAAACACCTTCTTGGGGTCATCAATATAACCCATCTCTGGCCTCCCTCCCTATGTGCGCCTTCCTCCCATGTGCATACCCTTGGGAGTACTTACAGTCAAAATTGGGCCTCTAGTGCTGCCGCGTTCCTCTTCCATGCTCTCGTTATCCTTGTTTAAAATTGGATCCACACTGCACTCCACCTTATCCTCCAATAGGTTCTCAATGTCTCTTGTCTCTTCTTACTTTTGCCACCTTGGCCGTTTGTTCTTGTGCCAAGCTTGGCACCTCTTGTTTTTGTGCACTAGCCTCTTCATCTTTTCTCATGTCCTGGGTACTTCCTCGTACCTGGCTATCCTTGTGCCACACAAAGAGAAACCCTTATTCTTCTTCTCTACCTTCCTCCTCTGAATCATGTATATTGAAAACAGGTGGCCCTTGATCTTTCCTAGGGTCCTCTTCCCCACTTACTTCTTCCTCACTACCATCCTTCTCTCCCATGTACTTATCCATACTCCCAGCTTCTTCTAAGGTGGTCCCCTCTTCTACCTTCTACTTTTTCCTAACCGGAGATTCTAGTGTAGGTGACTCTATTTCTTCTTCTGAAGACTCCTTATCTGATGGTTCCTCTAGTTTAGGAGTATTTTCTCGATTATGGCCTTTTTCTTACATGCGTACGTGTTGGTTTTGGTGCTTGTCCCGGGGAACCTATTTCTTGTGTCCCCACCACACTTGGGATTTTATTTTCTAGTTCTTTTTCCTCCCATTTGAGCATGGGCCTTTTCCTCCCAGTTGGATCTTGAGGTATAGATACCTTATTATCTAGGTATGTGCCCTTCTCTGAATTGGGCCTTATGCGAATGTAAATGTGTGTCGTGGATCCTCTTGTAATGGGTAGAGTCATCAGCCTTGTCATCACGTACTTCATGAGACACGTCTTGCTCTATTTACTCATGCTTTCCAGTAGACCAACCCTTTGCGTAATTCCTTATGGTCTTTTTCCATGCCACCAAGGTCTAATTTAAAATTTTTGGACTCCTTGAACCTGTTTACTCCCGCTTGTAAGTCTTGAGCCGTGAAGGCGAAGGGGATCATGCATCAAGGGCTCCATGAGTCATTTATTAACTTGAATCTTCCCAAGAAGTAATCTTGGTACATAGAAAATTCTACCTCTCCCCTAGTGGCCACTAGCGGTTGTTTGGGAATTCTCCATTACGCCCGAATGCATTCCTTAGACGTGTGTACCACTTTTCCAAGCATGCCTTGTGCACTGTTATCATAGTGTCAAAACGTACTTCTCAAATATTTTGGAGGGCGAGGGGTCTTCATTAGGCTACTCCCATACAAATTTATCTGATGCGTCTGGTACCCCGATCTTCGAGAACACGGTGGTCAGCAACAAATTTCCAAAAAGGATCCTGTCACCTTCCTTCGCGCAGTTGATAATTTCATCCGCGATGAATGTAGACAAATTATAGATGGTGCCCTCTGAAATTTTTTTGCAAACATTTAACCATGGCTTACTGACTTGATTCCATCTTTCCTGGCCATTTATCTTTGACACCAGGTGTGTGGCCATCTTCATTACTGGATCCTTGATGTCTACGACATCATAATATCTTGACCCCTTTTTACAAGCAAGAGTGGCGATAGTTTCCTTAATTACTTATCTGTCAAATCATCTTCCAACTCGTCTCCTTCACAGATGAGGCCTGTGAATTGTGAAATGAGCTGAGGAGTTATGCGCATCTTGCACCCCGCAAAGTGGAAATAGTCCTCATGCATGCACGACATCAGCCACTGATACAGTCACTCAGGTTTCCCGAAGTAGGGAAACTCAAAGAGTTGTAGTAACCCTGCCTTCTCTAACTTGACCTTCACATCATCATTATATATGGGCAAACCTTCTGCATCCTCTTATTTGTTGGGCGCACTAACTCCAACGCCAACTCCTTTTCAATTGTACTTGTTTGATGATTATAATCATTTATGGACATATCCCTAAGATGGGACTCCCACTCCTTCCCCAACAACACTCCATCTGGGTACTACATTTCTGCATACCATTCCTCATTTGTGCTTGCCTCAATTTCTTGTTGTTTTCCTTTGCCCTTTCCCTTTCCCTTTTTGGGTGTACTAGCTAGTTTCTTGGGTGCCATTTCCTAGGTCTTCTACCCACTTCAAAATACTTTTGCTACTTTGCTCTTCCACTCTCTCTAACCCTGGATCTCAAACTTGTGAAGAAATTTACTTAACCTCGTGCCCTAGTTCTTCAAACCCTAACTGGGATACTCCCTCCACAAGACGGAATCTTCCCACACTTTCTCCCATGCTCGTGAAATCTCCTCCTGGTTCACAAATCCAAACTAGCTACTTACGCTTCAATTTCTCCAATTTTTTCTTCATGCGGATCAGTTTTTTGGAAGCCCTAGTTAGCAAAGGTGCAAAAAGTGCTTCGTTCTCTTATACACAAAGTGAAAAAAATGAAGTGTCCCGACCCCCTTATTTATAGTTTCTTAGCATTAAATGATACTTCACCTACCACCGTACTTTCTTCATTTAATGTGGCTTTTTCAAATGAAGCCTAACTTGAGCGCTTTCCCTCACGTGTCCAACCTGCATGAAAATCCTCCAACCTTCTGGTGCGTAACCAATCCAACCCAACAGGAGACTCTTGCATGTGCAAAACTAGCATTGAAGGCACTTCTTCTGTCTTGATTTTTCTCTTGCCTACCTCGTGTTGCTTAAAGTGCTTTCTCCTCCTTTGTATGTGGGATCTAAAAGTAGCTTTATCTTGGCACCAATCATCCTTTTTCTCTCTTTTCTCTCCATACACCTCTTTCAACTGGGCCATTCAATAGGGATTTTTAACATAAACTTCCTTGGCACTCTAACCATGCGCTCCTTCACATTACTCCACCCCACACTTAAAATGATGCGCGGTCCTCTGCGCACTTACAAATTCTCCAAAATTAGTAATAAGGTTACCGGTGCCCAAGGCGCAAAATAAAACCACAACGTGAAAGGGAAACACGAGGAAAGAAATGCATAAAGGAAAAATGTCTAAACTAACTGGAAAAACTACCTTATTTACAAACACCAAGAAGACTTATTTATAGTAGGGCTTTAGCCTACTCCCATTGAAGTGTCCAGAAACTTTGTTCCATCCAGGACTTGTAATTGGCACACACTCGAATCAAGGATGTACGAGATTGTGTAAGGAACCAACCAATGGAATTTCAACTTCCCAGGATGGCACAAAAATTTAGAATCATATAGCAAAACCATTTTCCCAACCTTAAACTTCTTGTTTCTAATGTGGTGATCATGCCAAGCTTTTTGCTTTGCTTTTTCTGTTGTTTGACTCCACTTAGTGAGTGATCGTCTTTCATCCAATTTCATTAACTCCTCAATTCTTTCTTCCAACACTTGCTCATTGACCAACCCTCCTGTGCATGATATTCGTAGAGAAGGTAACATGAATTCAACCGGTAGAATAGCTTCCATGCCGACACCAACTGAAATGGTGTGGCTTTGTTCATCCTTTTATACATTGTCTTGTAAGCCCAAAATACTGCCGATACTTTGTCATCCCAATCTTGTCTTTCAACATCTTAAATTTTGGTTAGGGTATGACTCAGTATTTTGTTGAATGCTTTCATGGTTCCATTTTCTTATGGGTGATAGGGCATAGTCTCACGATGAGCCACCATGAACTTTGCCAAATGGATCCTCACCGTCTCATTCAAGAAATGTGTACCCCTATTGCTGGTCAAGCTCAATGGGCATCCATACCTCGTGATAATGTTCTCCCACAAGAATCTTGCCACTATGGCTATTGTATAATATTTAGTTGGGGTTGCCTCTGCCCACCTGGTCAAATAATCCATGCAAGTGATGACATAGCGTGACCCAGTCCTACGTGCCACTGGTGCAATAGGGCCTACAAAGTCTATTGCCCACTTTTCAAAAGGCTTCATGCTAGGGATAGGGCGCAAAGGCATTTCATCTCTCCTTCTGGTTTGCCAATGCGCTGACAATGGTCACATGCTTTACAATAGTCTTTACAATCCTTGTACAAGGTTTCCCACCACAAACCTACCATTAATATTTTACATGTGGTGGCATCACCTACATAATGCCCACCTACACTTCCTTTGTGTGCTTCCTCCATGATGGCCAAGTGCTCATGCTCTAATACACACCTGCGCAAAACTTCATCACGTCCCAACTTGTATAAGTCTCCACTGATTAACATGTAGGTTGTGACACGTATGGCTAACTACTTTTCTCTAATGTATTCATTCCTTCCAGTGCCACACCTTCCTTTAAAAATACTGTGATCTCTTCCAAATCTGAGGGCATGTGTTACAACCTAAATAGTTTCGCATGTGGCATTGTCTCCTCAATACTCTACACGTCCTCCCCTAAATCAATTCTTGATAGATAATCAAGTCCATATTTGCTTTTCCCAGGCTTCACTACAACAGTGAATTCAAACTCTTGAAACAAAAACACCCACCGACATATGCGCCCTTGTAGAACAGTTTTTTTCACCAAGTACTTTAATGCCATGTGGTCGGTGTAAAAGACAAAGGGTGTTGCCAGCAGATACTGTCTAAACTTAAAAAGTGTGTAGATCATTGACAATGCCTCGCGCTCAGTTGTGGTGTAGTTTTTCTTTATTGGTGTCAACTTCCTGCTTGCAAAACATAGAGGATGATCAATAATCCCTTCACCTGGCTGTGCAAGCATTGCTCCAATAGTGGTCCCTGAGGCATCCACATGGACATGAAAGGGCTTGTCCCAAGAGGGAAAACGTAATATAGGTACGGTGACAAGCCTATCTTTTAATGTATCAAACGCCCTCTGCTGTGCCTCTCCCCAATGGAAGGCACTTTTATGTCTGAGAAGTTCCTCTAAAGGCGTGGTGATCTTGGCATACCTCTTAATGAATTTCCTGTAATAACCCGTATACCCAAGGAATCAGTGCACTGCACTCTAGCTAGTAGGCTCCCCTAACCCCACAATAGTTACAACTTTAGCGGATCTTCCGTAGAATTCCTCCTTACATATGATATGACCCAATAAAGTCCCAAAGGGTGTAGCAAACACACACTTCTTAATGTTGAGGGATATCCTCAACTTTCTACACCTCTCAAACATTAACCTTAAATTGTCATAATGGTCTTTAATTAGATCATACACTTTGTGTCTAATCATCTAAATAGACCGGAGAAACTTATGGATGCAATCCTGAAACACTTGCACCACTATGCGAGAAAACAACAGTGTATTCTTCAACCCAAAGGGCATGACTGTGTATGTGAAAATTCCCCACTCAGTGGCGAAAGTTGTCTTCTCCTAGTCCTCCTTTGCAATCTGGACTTGGTGGTACCCCGAAAATCCATCCGTAAAGGAACAGATTTCGTGCCCAAAGTGACTCCTTCCAAAATTTCTTTAGTGAAGGGGGTTGGAAAAGGATCGATGACAAAAACTACATTTAGCTCCTTGTAATCCATGCGCATCCTAATCCACCCATCCTTCTTGATGCTGATGACCATCAGACTTATCCATTCTAATTCCTCCATTGCCTTAATGATCCCAAAAGCTATCATCTTGTCTATCTCCTCCTTAACCTTCACACAAAAATTGGGATTCATCCTAGGTGGGGCCTCTTCCCCGACTAGGTGCGCATCGTCCTTCACTTTATCTTCATCTCCCCAAGGAATGGTGAACACCTTTGAGCTCATGGTACCCATGCGGGAATAAATCCTCGAATTCACGCAATAGATCAATGATCTTAGAAACTTCCCCATCCGACCAAGTAATCCCCAATAGTAGCTTCCTTAGGTTCTTCTCTGAACCGATGTTAACTTTTTTGTATTGAAGGGTTCGTGGTAGGCATGTGCGTGAGTATTAGCACTGTCCACTACCTCGCACGTCCCTATAGAATGGCTAACATCTAAGCTTTATGATTCCTCTCCATCAATCACATACACCAACTTTCCTTTCTCCTTTTTCAAACATGCGTGCTCAAGTGTAACTCTTCTTGTTTCATCTACTTCTTCTTCAAAGTGTGCCTCCAATCCTGGTTCACCTAGTAATTCCAACAACCTATCCTCCATCATGGCACTATCCCCCATGGTAAGGTGCTTGATACCCTACAAGGCCTTATCAATTGATGGTTTGGTACTCCGATACTCAAAGGTTTAAATAAGGTCAGCCGCGAGCTCTTGCCAATTCCCCAATGCGCGATGTGTCTCGAATGAATGTACCATGCATGCGCGTAACCTTGCAATGTAGAATACAACTTGTGCACCAAAAGGGATGGTGGCAAAGCTTCGTGCCTTCTTTCCGCACTGCTCACACTCTTGGATATGGAAAGAGGTGGGCTCCTTCCCATGATATTCCTTGATGGTGATGGGCACGTTGCTCTAGAGAATCGATAGAGAGAGCAATTCTTAAATCATGCCACTCCAAAAGGCTCTCCTGATGTGTAGCCCACCATCGTGCTGCTATGTCGAGTAGGACATAACTTAGCATCCCTCTCCTTTCCTTCTCATCCCTCCACTGAGATTCCACCTCCTACAAAAAGATCTCAGGGAAGGCTCCTCTTGAATACTTGGGCAAATCTTTTCCTCCTAGGCGCCGAACTATGTGTACCTTTGTTACCTTGGTCAATGAACCTCTCAACTATTAACCCATAAATTCATAAGTCCCATGCACCCAATTTTCACATGCTAGACTGGTGGTATCACTTACTAACTAAGCATCCTCAAACTGGATAACTCCATTAGTAGGATGTATTATCTCTGGGTCCCTAATTGAGCACACGTATATCCTGTCTAGAACTTCTTCCCCCAAAGGTTCAATATAGGGTGTCGACTTCCCATCAGCCAGGGGTATAACGACCCACTCCTCCTTGTTTTCAAAGCTGATGTACCCTTTGTTGAACTGAAGGTCTGCATTGTTCTTGTAACACCATGGGTGCCCAAGTAGCGCTGGGAAATTGTCTGCCTCGGCGAGTGCCAAGACTTTGAAGTCCCCAGTAAACTTAGCTCCCTGGATAGTAATGGCTGCATCCTTTAAGACGTCGATGGGCATCACCCTAGTCTTTTTTTCCATATACAACACATTCGAAGATGGCTATAATGCGGGTCTTCCCATCTGATGCCATGCATCCAAAGTTAGAACATTAACCTCTCGCCAGTGTCAATGAGGATATTATTGAGGAGCCATCCATCTACAATTGCATTCAACGTGATCTCCTTGTCATAGTCAAGGCTATGAGGGGGAAGGTTTATGTGCAAGACCTACCTCTCACGCTCTCCTCCAACGACATGGTACCTTCTCTCTCAACCATGATCCTAGCAAGGGAATGATATTCTCTTGCCTTAGCATTTTACACACCTCCTTAACCTCATCCAGGTCATCCTTTGGCACCTCGACTCTCCTTCCTTGTTCCTCCCTCCTGGATTGCTCCTTTAGACACTAGATTTCCCCTTGTAAGCTCTAAATGACATCCATAGTGTCTTGATATACCTCCTTCTAATGTGCAGGGTTTGGATACTTTCCATGAACTACTTCCTCCCTTGATACCAAGTTCTTTTACCTTGGTATCTCTCTTGCGCATGTAGCTTCTTCCCTTGTTGTTACCAAGATAGGCTCCAAACCCGCATCCTATGTTACTCCGAGGCATCCACTTGGGTGTCCGCCTTCTTAATGTTGACCATTGTAGCACCCTTATCTTTCTAGTTCTCGCTGGTTCATGTGCTCAAACAATTCCAGAACTCCTCATACTTATGCTTCTTTCGCACCACGAGCACCGTGATAGTCCAGGAATTCATGCTTGTAATGATCTCAGTAGATCCAAAGTTGAAACAGTTCCATGTGGGAACTCATTCCTTCCTCCTATACGATTACCATGACCATGAAACCCTCCTTGAAAACCTCTTCCGTGTGTGCCTCCATCGACGCACTCCTCACTCATGAAGGTGATCATCACCCTTGGAACTACCTACAACGCTGGTTTGGTGCACCCCATGATCAATGGCCTCATGGATCTCGATTGATGAGTCTACGATCCTTAGTATCATGAGTTATAGAGGTGCAAATATTTTAGTAACAAGATACATTCTTCTCGGATTTCCCGCCGCAGCAGGGGCACCTACTCACATCATGGTCCCCATGACAAATTTCACAATCCCATGCCACGACGCGCATCGTCCTCAGGGGTAATTATTCTTAACGTGCCCTCTACTTCACAATATGTGCACCACAAACCACTGTGAGTCTCATGGGCTGAGTTCATGGAAAAATTTTCCAACTGCTTAGCCATAACAACAATTTGAGCCTCCAAGAATCAACTAATTCCAGTATCAACACTACTAATGTTTTCAGACCTCGGTAGCAGAGCGGCTTCAAATCCTCGCTTGGGTCTATAAAAGTTTTATGAGATAAGGCCCTTCTAAAAGGAGTGATCAACCCTCCAAAAACCACTGAGCATGCTATGAAGGGTGAATATCATATGATAATTTAGACAAGAGAGTTTTAAAGTGCACATCATACTCCCACACACTCTTTGCCATTCCTTGTTGAATCTCCTTCAAAGCATTGATGCTCTTCTGCTCAAACTCAGAATGTGGAATTCTTGCCAAGAATGCATTCTTTAAAGTAGTATAGTCCACTACTATCTAGTGAGGGTCATACTTCCTATACCAACTATACGTGCACCCTTGCAACGTGGTTTCAAACTAACTAGCCTTCATTTTGGGGTTGTGATACCCTTCGCGTGCCATAGTAGTTCACACTTGTGAACATGTTCCGCAGCATCCTCAATACCTCTGTAATCGAGCAAATGTAGAGACATTTCAAAGAAAACTTGTGGGGGTGGTTGGGGCCAATCCTCCTAAGCCAGAGCCTTGGTTTCCACCTATGTTTCCTCCACCACCTGATCCACCGTGTCTACTCGACCCTGAACCACCAAATCTACTAGGCCCACCAGGTCCTGAACCACCAAATCCACCAGACCCACCAGCTCTTATTCCTCCTAAACCACCAGACCCACCAGGTCCACCAAGTCCTAAACCATTGGATCCACCGCACTCCGCTGTGGTCCTAAATTGGTCATGCTAAGGGTCCCCACAGTTCCACTGAGTGTGCGCATATGGTCTGTGACAATGCCCCACTTCCAATAGTATACCCCACACCACTCCCAGATGCGAGACCAAAATCTTATGTGTCATACCATAACCGAAAATTCCTAACATCAAGTTGGTGTTTGCAGCCATAAAAGGCCCAAACGAGAAATTATACCTCCTGGGTGTAGACTGACCACTTCCAATGTAACCAACTAGACAGTGCAATATTTTCCCCCTGATCTAGAAAACCAAGTGCTAGGGTCCGGTCACTAGGGGGCTCAGATGCATGACAACGGTTCTTCTTTCTCCGTGTGATGAACTCTCATCATTAGAAGGCTGAAGGGGTCTCTCTCATGCACTTTCCAAGATGGGGTCACATAGACTGCTCAAGTTCCACGTCCTCTACGTGAACCTCAAATCCTTCCAGCAACGTCTGCCACCATAAATCCATCACACCTACAACCTTGTGTTGTCTAGCAATCTCCCTCTCACACACTTTACCATACTTGAGTCATCTTTCCTCCCTATCCTTCTCCATTGCAACATCTGTCATCTTTCTCCACCCTAGCTTCCTCGCCTAATGCTTAGAATAGTTTAGCCAGCCATTGGGAATGCCTCTAAACTCATGGTAATCATCAAGATCTTCAAAGCCAGAGGAACATCATGTAGAAACGTTCCTCTGGGATCCCGCAGAAACTCAAAATCAGTAACCTTCGGACAAGAATATGTGGAAATGGCGTACTCCAGAGTGTAGCTAGCCAATACTCCTTTCCACCAATGATCCACAGCATGGGTCCACGTCAGATCTGCATCCTGCAGCCTCTGGTATTCTTCTTGGGTCCACACATGTGATCCATAATGCCAACTTGATCTAGATGCATAGGTCAGTGAGCCATTCATACAACTCCACTAGGAAGCAGTAGAAAAAGGTCTCATACAGATCATGGTAGAGATTCTCTTCTACCCATCTACGTGCATTAAACTCAGGTCTAGTGTTGAATCTCTAAGTGAATTCATCCTCCATGCTCTTAAACCATGATTCAATACTTTCCAAAGTTAACCACTCTATCATTACTCACTACACAGATCATGATGCATGTTATTTCCTACTACAACTTTGAAAAGAGGTTCTCGAAATGCAGAACCAAGATGTAGTCATTTTTACCCTTAACACAAAAGAAAGGAACCCCATGTGCACTGGCCTATCACCTAGCGAAAGTTGGGTGCTCACCCGAGGCATGCGTGGGTGCTGAGTCTCTCTTTTATGTGAGTTTGTGGAAACATCATCTAAGATTTGTGTTTGAAAATACCTTCAAATGGGTTTAGGACATACAAGAACCATAGGGCTTAGAATGGCCTCTAGATCCTTGCATTCATTTCAAGTAGAGTACTTAATAGAATATATAACGTGTATCATTTCAAAAAGAAGCATACAAGCATCCATACTTAGCATGAAAAGAAAGAGAACTCATGAGAGAGAAGTATGCATCAGAATAATTGATATTCATGTATATATAACAAGTAACCTCATTACATCCATTGAACCATTACAGAGTGTCACAGAGAAGTAGATTGCAGTCATGCATTGCAACTAGACTTATGTAACTAAGCTACAAAAAAGACAATTATAATCCCCATGTCTAATACATCCTCTCCCGAATGCAATTATCCATTAATAGATTCCTTATAGTATTTCTGCAGAGCTCCACCCACACTCTTCATCTCCCTTTTTCCTCTACAAGCGCTTGTATTTATAGCTTTCTGGACTGCCAACTCATCCTCCAGCACCCTCAGATCCGATGCCAAGTGTCTGAATGTGGTCCTCCATGTGAGCATGCTCCTCCAGGCCTGAGCTTCCCACTTTATTCCATGATGTGTTTCTAGAAGATTCTACTGCAAACATGCTCCTTCCTGGGCCAACCCATCATCATCATCTTACCTTATCCACGCATAGTCGGATCATGCTTTTCACATGTTCTTCTCTGAACGTCCAATTTGTCTAAGTCCCGAACCCTTGGTTCTATATGCATGCATCGCGTGCACCACGGGCTTCCTTAAACCCTTTTCTAAACCCTGCCTTGCGTGCTTTTGTCCTGTGCACCTTTTGTACTTAGTTAATATTCTAGGGGCCCAACAACCCCCACACATTTGTATGAACTAGCTCCAACTTTTTCTCTTTCTTGGTATTCCCTACCTTGAGAAATCGACTCTTTTTTTCCCCGAAAATGGAATGCTCACAAAACTCTAAGTTCAAATGCTTCAAATTTGAAAGCTTATCTTTTCCTATAGAATTTTCATGCCCTTCTCACTCATATGTCCCAATCTCAGGTGCCACATGCGGCATCATTATCTCAAGTAGACAATATGGTAGAAGAATTAGATATACAAGTAGACAAATAAAGAGTGCCTACTTTCTTACCCCGTGTCACTACCAGGGCACCCTTTGAAACCTTCCAAGCATCTGAAGTGAATATGACCGTGCAACCTTCACCACCTAACCGTCCCGCAGCAGAGATGAGATTTCTCTTAAGACTAGGTACATGCCTCACATCTCTCAATATCCATGTAGTTCCGTTCTATAATTTTAGGTGTATATTTCCCTTCCTGAAAATGTTGCACATCTCATCATCACCTAAATAAACCTGTCCAAAATTTCCCTAGACATACTCTTTAAAATAGCTCTTATCAGGGGTTGTATGGAAAGAGGCACCTGAATCTATTACCCAAGATTCTACTCTAGTATGAAGAGAAAGTATAAGAGCATCATAAACAATATTACTTGTCGGATTTTCCTCTTTAATACCTTCAGACTAGTTTTCTTTGTTTCCTTTGAACCAACAACCCTTTTTAGCATGTCCTCTCTTTCGACAGTTCCAACAAGTAATGCCTCTACTCCTAGATTTGGATCTATCGATATTCGATTTAGATCTCCCATGAGCCTTACTCTTTGATTTCTTCTTTCTTCTCCCTATATTCTCCATATTCAACGCATTTCCAGAAGAATAATTTTCCCTGTACTTTTCCTACGCATTTCCTCATTTAAAATGACACTTACTACATCTTCAAATTTAAGAGAAGTAGATGATGTATTACTAACTTCCATTACTAAGTTGTCCCAACTTTCTGGCAAAGAACATAGGAATAATAATGCTCTAACCTCCTCATCAAATGGGATATTAATTGAATCTAACTGATTTATAATAGTGTGGAAATCATTAAGATGGTTAGATACAGATCCACCTTCTTACATTTGTAGATTAAACAATATTTTCATCAAATAAACTTTATTGGATGCACTAGGTGTTTCATATAAATTTTCTAGGGTTTTCATCAACTCTACCATACTCTTCGCCTGTGAGATATTTGAAGCTACAGACGATGAAAAACTCAATCGAATCACATCAAGATCCTTTCTATCCATAACCTTCCACTCCTCATCAAACATGAATGGGGGCTTCGCACCTCCCAACGGTAGGTACATATCCTTTTGATACAGGTAATCTTCCACCTACATTTTCCATAGTTGGTAACTTCGGCCGTCAAACTTCTCAACTCTAAACTTATTCTCCTTTGTCACTGCTTCTCCCACTCAAATAGAAATCCCTCTGTGAGTATACTACCAACAAATAAATCTCAAACATGCTCTGATACCAGTTGTTAGGATTATACCAATTGTACAGATAAACAAGCATGTAATGAATAACGTAGAAAAACATAAAACATAAAAAGAATGTAATAAAGCGAGACCTGATTTAACGTGGTTCACCCAAAATGGGCTACATCCACCAAAAACAGCCAATCCTTTTATTTCATCCAGCTAAAACTCTCTCACACAATGTCAACCACTGATATAATGAGTCTCTTACATTATGACCCTTTAAACATATTAGGGTTTTTATCATTTGGAGAAAACATAGAAAACCACTTGTTAGATCTATGAACTAATAAGGAACGGTCCAACTTTCACAATGCATAAATACATATAAAATGTGGCTTACGAGGGTGCTGCCCCAAAACCCCTGCCGCTATCAGGCTCCACAACCAACAGCTGATTTCCAATGTCTTTTGGGCATTTTTGCTTTGTTTCTTATATTTTCATTGACCTTAGACACCCTACAATCATGTTGGTATTTGAATGATTTATATTTTATGGCCTTGGACACTATCACCCATTTAGGGAAGAAGCGCCAGGAACTCCTGTCCCTTCTTGGAACTCTTGACCTTCTTTGCTTTCTTTTTACTCTTTTGATTCTATTTTACTTTTCGGTCATATTCTACAACTTTGGGTTGGCCTTTTAGTTGTCAATTACAAAATTTAAATAAGGGAATTATATATATACATAGTTATAGCTCTCAAAGAAGGAGCCAAGCACTAAGTATTATTTACTATCACCTAAGCTTTCATCCAGGCACAAGATCATTTCAAAGGCATACATATAACACATCCATATAAGGACGAGGGTTACATCACTTTGCATACATAGCATAGGCTCGGGAAGTTCATTTTATTCCATCTCACACATTTGCATACTTGGAGAATTTTAGATCTATTCCGCTATCATATTAAAACTTTCACAAGGGCAACCTAAGGAATCATTACACACACATTCACATAGAACTACATGGAGTCTAAGATGTAGTGCAGTAATTTGTCGTAAGTTTACTCTTTGGGTGACCTTTGGGGTCGATGACACTACATTCTCGCATCTCTTTTATTAGATTTGATGTGGTTTTTAGACATGTGTAAGTAGAAGTTTGTTTTTCAAGTTACAAGTGTGATCGGAACCCTAACAAAAATTTAGAGTGAAAAAACAAAAATTGGAGTGAAGATCTTCTCGACCTAGAAAAATTCAAAACATGAGCATCTAAGTGGACATTAGCACCCGGATCGAGACACTAACACCTTGTTCTACTGTCCTCATGTGGACATTTTTGTCCTTCAAATTTCTATACTTCTGAATCTTCATTGAGCCTTTACAACATTGTTTCTAGCATATTCTAGTATATACTCAGTCCAGATCACTCTCGAATCACACATAATCAACTAAGTCACTTTTCCTTCTCATTTGCTTAGGGTTTCATATTATTACTTACTTATCGCTTGTGTCTCACTGTATATTATCACTTGTATATCATTAAGTACAGTAAATTTACTCTAAAATTAGATTTAATACCATTTAAACTAAATCAATTATGTTAAGACATTTTGTCAAATGCATGCACCTTTTGAATGCACTATTCACATATCTGCAACTATTAGGGCATCTGTAGTTATGAGGTCAAGCTATTTTCTAGAAGTGTATTAGTAAATGCTAGTGAAATTTGATTTATAAATCTGAGTGGCATATATGTAAAAACTAGAAGACATTATAGCAAGTTTATTTTTCTCATATCCAACAAAAATTGTAGTCCATGAAATGAAATATATCGAGGCATTTTATCAACAAATCACGAGAATTCAATTAGCATACACATTTTTGCATTTTCCCATATATGGCCAATCATTAAACTTATGATTTTCTCATAATTAAATGTACATTATTCTCATGCTTCTTTTAGCACATGCTAAGAGGTTTTAAGCGAGTTGTTGAGCTTTACTTTACACGTGCACATTACATTAGATAAAAATATCCAAGGCTTCTTTAAAAATTCCATTTAGTTCATGTCTAATATTCATTTTATTCCATGAGAACACACTATGTTGAGGAATTTTGTTGAAAAATTAATGTTCCTTATGTATATTTATCCTTCTCACATCTATGACTATCAAGGAAGCCACAATTATTACATCTACTAAAATTATTTCTATTTTTAAGAATCTCTATAGTATGTTATGAGGTTATCATGTTTTACATTTGCTTTGAGAAGCTATTGATTTTAGATTTACAAATTCCTATTTCATTTTCTTAAAAATATATAAGGGTTTGTCAAGAAAATTATTTTTAGGATAAATGATTTTGTTACATACATATTATACTCTACTTTCCTTGAGGTATTTTACCAAACATTTTGTGGGCCTTCCTTATGTTTTTTATATACTCATATATCTCTGGGAAATCACTTATATGCCATCTAATAAGATTATGTGTCTTTGTATTTAATGAGTGTCCATACATAGATTCAAAATTTCTATTTCTTAAATTTATTATTTCCAATTGTATTCTCATGGTTGTATGTACCCTCATATTCATAATTTTGGATGGGTGTTTAGAAATCATAGAATGCATGGTAAATACTAGTGAAACATAACATTTTGCATTTCATTCAACTTCTGCATGGAAAGAGTCTCCTTAAATGCATAGTTGGGAAACACAACACATTTATATTAATTCTAATAAATAAAATATAATATAATACTAATGTTTTTAACATGTAATATACCTTGTGTTCATTTAGTCTCTCAATTACGCAACACTATTTTGATTTGGGAAAGCCTCAAATTCCTTTACGATATGATGGGTGTTTGTTTTACTATGGTTCATGCTTGGTAGTTTTATTTTTATGGAAGATGAGGTCCTATTGTTTTCCCCCAACTATTCTAGAACGAAAAATATGTCTATAGTTTTAAGCACTTATATATTTTATTCTAGTATATTATAACCTATATGTTTACTTTTAAATATTACTTTTCTATCGATGAGACCATCGCACACATTGGTGCATGCTAGTTTAATTTTTAATAAAATTTTAAAACAATTTTTGCATTTACAAATTGACATTTCACATAATATGTTGGTACACAATAGAAGTGGGTAGGGTAAACTTCTAGCCCCCTTTTTACCATCCTCTTAAGCTCTCCTCCTAAAAACATGGTGCTCCTTTTTTTTAAGGAAAATATTACAAAATTCCCTATTTTCCTAAATTTACTTTTTCACGGGGCCACCCACTCAATAAAAATAGGAGTAACAACCCCCTCCATAGGACCCTTGGCATATTCTTTTAAATCAATTTTTAGGTGGTATTTAAAAAAATGTAAAATAGATGAAATGGATTGAAGTCCAATGGTGTGTATGATGGTATAAAAGGTGTTTTCTAGCCATCCATCAACACAAAAATCTCAGAAGATATCAAGTAATAAGGGATGAGGTAAAAATCACACTCCAAGTCAATTTCGCTGATTGAAACCCCTAATTCATTGATAGCTAAGCCTAAAATTTTTGTATACTTGACCTTGCAATTTTCTTATTCAATCAAAAAGTACAAAACAATGTTATTTATACATTACTATCAAAAATATATAAAAGACTATTCTGTACTTATTAATTTTTTTAATAAATGTATGTGTGTGTGTGTGTGTGTGTATATAATTTATATAAAAATATATTTAACTAGCATATATATCTTAAATACATCTATCTAAAAGACATTGAGAGATATCAATCTCAAGGTTCCTATATTGGAATGATCACATAAGTTGGATAGGAACCTTGAGATTGATATCTCTTGGTTTCTTTTAAATAGATTTATTTATGATATTTATGCTAAGAAGACTTTTAATTGGTGTTGCGTGTAAAATGTAAAACCTTGATTTTTTAAAATAAATCAAAACTTGTAGCATAAAATTTTAATCTAAATGCACAATAATATACATCACAATAAATGAAAATTATTAAAAGTATTTCATATTCAAAATATACATTTTAAATAAAAATTATATTAATACATGAATATAGTAAAACATTCATATGTATATATTTGCACTTGATGAATAAATCATCATCTATACATTTGTTCCTCCAATGATTGAAGTCTTTTTTCTTCTTGATTTCTTCTCTCTACTCCCCTTCCACTCTTCAATTTCTCAAACCGGTCATATGTGAAAGGAGGTGAGATCCGTAGTCCATGTAATGACTTGACACATGATATAACAACAAATGTTAAACCTTGTCTTTCTGTAAGTCCTATATCAATTATGGCTTTGTTAAGTGTTAAACCCTATGATTTGTGGATTTTCAATCCCCATGCCAATCTCAAAGGAAATTGACACATGTGACACCTTTCTATAGGGGTGATTGGATTTTCATTGGATCTACATCAATAAAATAAATCCCTATGTAGTTATCAAATTGAACCATTACATATGTAGGAGGTTCGGGGGTGCTACTCCTTGTTTGTAAACAATGCTTCAAACATACCCAAGTGCACCATTGACAAGACCTACTTCTATCCATAATTTTGTAGTAAGCATCACCCTTGCACCTTTAGCAATCAATAATTCAACTTCCAATTGTTCATCATCCAATCCAGAAACAATATGTTTCCTCCTCTACTTGCAATGCTTCGTGCAACAGGTTCATTCAATGCATACAATTTTCTCTTATTATGTTGATGCACATTTTCCTTTGTTGCAAACAAATGTATTTGTTCATTAAAATCCTCTTTTTCAACTATTTGAAGAGAAGCATTGATTCTCGGTCATTAAAAATCCCGTATTCAATGGATATATTTGTCTCTTAGATTTGTTAGAAGTTGTCGAAACCATTGTTGTTCTTCACTTTCTTCATATTGTCTAAAAACCTTATCTAATGTAACAACAATTATGAAGTTTTAGTATGGCAATTTTTGTAGTAAATATTCAATCCTTATTGATGGTAAAGTTGTAAGTAGTTCCACATTGTTGTTTTCTTCATACTATGATAATTGGAAGATTTGAAATATGATGTGGTAAAACTTTTACAATTTCCTTGACTTCTTGTGGAAAACAAATGGTATGAACTTTGTATTTTTATTGACCTCCAGTTGCATGGGTCACTTGTAGAATTGGGTTCACACGGGAAATCAACATCTCTTCCACTTGTGTCAAGTTTGCAAGTTCACGTGGTTGGGGTCCAAGATCCATTTTATTAGCTTCAGAAAATTGATTGACACCTTCCTCTTGTCTACATATTTTACATATAGGTCCTTCAGGTGCTTGATGTATCTTCATTCCAAGATATCTCTCTTGAAAAATATAACACATATGTGGAGAAACAAGCTTGTCTCAACTCACGTTGAAACAATAATTGCATAGTTTTGAAATCCATCTCAATAGTTTTTTTGTCTTCCTGGTTGTGAAGCCATATTCACTTGTTGATTATCATTTTGTATAGAATTTCTCACATCAAAATCCATTTCTCTATTATAGGGTGTCTATAGTACATGATATATGGTTAATGAATTCATCCCTTCATAATTAAGTTCGAGATTAGAATTCCTTTGACAATGCCTTTTAATTGCTTCATGATTACGTTATTATAGTTTTTTTTTCCCTCGGTGAATTTATCTAAGTACATATCTAGGTGGAAACATAATAGTGTGTCCCACTTATGTAAAAATGTAAGTCACGAATGGTGGCTCCGAAAAAAATTTGGGGAGTTTGTGCAAACAGTCTCCTTCGATGAATTTACATGTATGTAGTTAGCAAGGGTTCACCTGAACCCCTCACCCAAAGGGGGTTCAAGTGAACCCCATCTGAGCCAACCCCTCCAAGAAAAGCCCTTATATATATATATATATATATATATATATATATATATATATATATATATATATATATATATATATATATATATATATATATATATATATATATATATATATATATATATATATATATATATATTGGTGGTAGATCCAAATCTTTCACTTATCCCTCCTTGAGCCTTTTCTCAATCCCTTGTTTTCCTAAACCACAATCAAACCTCTTGTAAAACATGTATTTATTTTTTTAAAATTTGTTTTCGAGCTTTTTTCAAAAATTGAAAAATAGGGGGAGGTTTTTAACTTTTTTGGAAAATAAATTTTAAAACATGAAATTATAACAAGATAATGGGTGATGTTAACCAAAATTTTATTCTAAATTGAGTATTAATTTAATGTTTTATAGTTATGGTTTTTTTGTTTGTAAATTTACATGAGAGAACTGAATTAGAGATTGCCAAAAATTCATCTATTCTTCAAAAACTGACTATAATCAGCCACTACAAAGTGTATTGTAAAAACATATTAAAATAACTTCAAAAAGATACAATTGAACCTAAAAACATTCAGCCCATTCTATCCTGAGTCACTAAAAAAGTAATGGATGCACTAAAATCTAGTGTGATAGGTGGCATGGGGTATAATGAAGTGATAGAAAAAATCTAGATAAAGAACTCATTAAGTGCTCGTGTTGGAAGAACTATGTAGGAAGATGGAAAATAAAAGGATATTGCATAAACAAATGTAGATATCACCTTTGTGCACCTTTGATTTATCCTAGATTTTTGGCCTCCCAAGGCCAATTTCCTAACAATGATCAATTACCTTTATACTTCATTATCATTCTATATGTTGAGGTTCACCTAAATCTAAAGGTGAACTATTTAGATATCCCTGATTATTTAAGGCGAGGCATGGGGAAATTAGTGACAGTCCTACATATCGATAGGAAGGATCTCTTCCTTTTGTTGACATGAGATATTTTGTGTAGAGGCCATGACCTTTCCTAGTTGGATTTTAGGATGTTGTTTTTGCATCTTATTTAGAGTGTCCATGAGGGGTTGATAGAGGGTCTTGGGATCATTTCTCCCCAGACCCAACTTATATATTTTGACCATGTGGGACAACTTTTTTAGAGATGTAGTGCCCATGATATTGATAGAAAAAATAGTTAGGCATGTAAAACATTATACGCTCATGAAAATTTTATATCACCTACCGAGGTCGACGTAGTTTTAGATGTTATGTAGTTGTATTATCTAGCACACATAATGTATTTTGACATATTGCAGCTATATGAGATAATTATAGAGGACCAAACATTCCACTATTAGGGGTATTTGGTTCTTTAGAGAATAATATTGCTCAAGGAAGCACATCTTCTATTCATGTTTGGGAGAGTAGTACCGTAATTGTTCGGTTGGACAACATGTTGCTATAATTGTGACACCATCATTCAACACTATTATGTTCCACTTTGTGGAAATTAAAACATAATTTTAATTAATATTTTATTTCATTATTACTTTACAATACAAGTATTAAATAGATATATAATCAAGTGTTGACATGGAATATTCAATGTGTACATGTGTGTTTAGGTTTCGATCCATGTTATCTTTGTGAGAATATTGGTGCTTCGAACCCACATCATATCCTTAGATGGAATTTTCACATCTTTTGAATGATCTGAGGCATGGCACATCAATTGATCTTGATGCCATGACTCTTGGTTCATTGGCATCATCTTTATTTATTGGTGTTGAGGTCGTGTATGGAGACAAATTTGTCAATGGTGGCTACATAAATCTGAGACACATTCAACAAACATATATATGTATGTATGTGTGTGTGTGTGTGTGTGTGTGTGTGTGTATATATATATATATATATATATATATATATATATATATATATATAAAATAAACATTGTAATTTGTGATTAATTTTTATTCAAAAATTTGTTTATCAACTTCTTACATTTGAATTTATTATTTTCAAAGGGATTTTTAGGCAAAGATCTACACATAGTGCAAATATTCACATCTTCCACCCACAGATAGATACATATGTAATCAAATTATATGTGTTGTATATTTAATTATTTTAAAATGTTTTAGAATTTTTCTCATATTTGAATATCATTTTATATATAGTATATGATATATGTATACACCTAATTTTTCACTTTTCATATTTTATACATGTTACTAACAATTTTCTTTGTGTAGATAAGGGTCACTAATGCATATATTTCTAGAGAGGGTGCCTTAAGGGGCCTACCAAGAATGGGGAATGGTTATTCATGTAGCCATTATGGGTTAAAGATAGTACACAGAGAAAACATCACTATTTGGTCTTAGCCTTAGTTTTCCTTATCCCTTTAGGTCTCACACACATTGTATTCATGATACTTTTGTTTTCATCCCATCATCTTGGAACCTTGTTCATCCACCTATTTGATCCATGACACCTATTTTTACCTCACATTACATTTTATCATCCATGGCCAACACAATCACCGCGAGGTGGGTGATTGTGTAAACATTTGATTTTCCTTAGGCTAACACAATCACCCATGGGCAATTATGCCAAGTATATACATATACTGACGCTCATCAAAATTTAGAGAAAGGAAGCTATAATAATTCGAACTACCATTTTATCTTCTCTTTTGTGTCATCTTCACATCTAGTCACCTAGCTCTTGGTTTATCTTAGATCTTACTTTGACTCGATTGAATACTCTTCTTCACAGTTATTTGCTTACACTATTAGGTCATCTATAGTGAGTCTATGATAACAAAAATGTTTCTCTCCTCCACCTAATAACGATTCTCTCTATTGTTTCTTATTTAGAGAGATAGATCCATCAGTGACCACCCTATAGGTACAAGGTGAGTTCTCTAACTGTCTCTTGTCATTTTACATAGATAAGTTCATTTCCTTCCTACATTGTGTTATGTTAGCTTAGTATTACATATGTTTGAATGCTAGTTAACATATTACTCTTACTAATTATCAACTCCTTATCCATTGTCACTTTCATTTTAGTTCTATCATGGATGCTTGTTTCATTTATTTTTATCTATACCTCTCCACACCCAACTATCGATATCTTAGTAGGTTTCCTTCCTCTATCTTGACCACGGGCCTTGGAAACCATAGGTTGACCTATTTTAGGGATTACTACCATCTAAATATGAGACCCTAGCACTCATTGTAGCCCATTTAAGTCTACCCCTTGTATATTGTTACATGTATGTTTCCTACGCATTACCTCGATACCCTTTTAAAATGAATGATTTAGGAGTGAGAGTTATTGATACATATGCTTATATTGCATATATTATCTAGTGAAGTCAATATAAATCCTACATAGCTTTTGGTCAAGAAAAATTCATTAAAATCATTCATCTTCAGTTTTGACCTCATTTGAGCATCCAAAAACCCACAAAACCTCAAAAACGTATATGCACAAACACTATCACCCATGGGTGATTCTATTTTTTTTCTATTTTCTCACATCTGAATGCCTTCGGACCCTATGAAGACCTATTTTTATGGTTGATCTTATGTCTGTTTTCCTATATCTATTTCCAAAATCATTCGAGTCCACAGTACACTCTCCTATATGGCCAATTGTTTATGTATTCTTCATTTTCGACCTTTTCTCTGCCAAATTACCACTCCATCATGGAGTATCTTGTCATGAGGTCATATGAATATGATATACAAATATTTCCCAAATCATATCATCCTAAAGTTGAGTTTCCCTTTTGTATGGACTATTGCATCATAGGAGCACCTAGAAAGAAGCCTTCTACCTATCATGCAAGTGCCCACTTGAGGATGATGAAGAAAAAAACATAATGATTATACCTTCGATCATCCTACCGAGATTCATAAATTTCTATCTCAATTTCCTCAATACAAAAATGAATCAAAATAAATCTTAGCAAGAGTCTTCTTGATTTCGTTTCCAAAACTTGACCACATGACGAGAAAAGGGAAAGTTGTTGAAATAGGTTTTTCCGAGAAGACCTCCAATTCTGACCATACCATCCTCAATTTATCCAAAAACAAGCCAACATGGCTCAGTTAGTCAACTTTCCTCCAACATGATTTTAGGGAACCACGTCCCTCCTTTATCGAATGGGTCTAAAGGGGTACCCATCACACTACCCCATATCCAATTTTTTTTATGAAGGGTAGTCTAATAAGAGCCTATGGCACCTTACATTGCTAGCATGGATATTGGTGGAATTTCTCCTTCTATCTCTTATACCAGTCTATTGATCCCACCCTTCATATCAAGGCCTTTGGTAATATTTACAAGGAATGGATTAGAACCAATTCATACACTTCCACCAAAATCCTAGCAAAAACACTCACTTTGGATATTCTTTGGATTAGCTCCATACTATGCCTCCTAATTCTATAGTTGTGTTAGGGTCCTTAGTGAAATACCTAGTAATTTTTTTTTAATATCACAATATACCTGAAAAACATCAACGCTTTCATTAATTGTCAGCAATCTGAGAACAATGCAAGCTTTAATTAAATGCTAGATGACCCTATCCACATGGGAAGAACATAACATAAATGATGATAGCCTCTTCCAACTTTTCTTACGAGCTCTTGAACCTCGCCTTCAATGTACAAAGTATGATCCTTTTCTCCTACTTCCTTAGAATAATCCTTTGAATAAGCCAAAAGGAAATATTATCTCACAAGGAATCTAAGAAAGATCCCCCCTAAGGCACAAACTAACAAGAAAATCCAAATCCTTCAACATTTTAAGAAAAAGAACAAACAGACAACAAAGTGTATGATAATCTTCCTCTATTTTCTTCTTTAAATAGGACTATTTTCAACATTGACCAACAACCTACTGACAACAAGAATAAACCTAACTATCATCAAATTTTGAGTAAGGAAGAGTTAAAACTTCACTTTCCTAAGTACTTTCTTCGTGATCTTGGATCCTTCTCGACTTGTTCCTCATTGGTATGATGAGAGTAATTTTTGTTGATGCCACACTAATTAGGGTCACTCACACAATAATTGTCGAGCAATCCAAATGGTTGCCATCGACTTATTCTTATGACTCATCTTTGAATATGAAACCATCACTCATGAATGTCTTACCGAAGTGGTCAAAGATCGCAACGTGGGTCAACAAAAGGATCATCATGAATCTATAATGAAAAGCTAAAAATATTCTCTAGCTATGAGATGAAATAAATAGATATGATGCACATAATTAGATAATCAGGTTCACCAAATGATTTAACAAAAATTAAATCTTAATCATAGGAATGAAGTAGATAAGACATATCAAAAACATGTAATATACCAACATACAATCATAAGAAAGAACAACCAATAAGAGGATAGGGGCGTCTTAGCTGATATTTGGCTATCTGGACTAGATATGGGATGGAATGATGGTGGATCATGCTCAATATCGATTGTATGTTCTTTGTCTAGAAAAAATAGTCTAGAAGTTAGTTTGGATGGTACCAACTAGAAGGGGATATAATTACTTAGGAGCTAGTGTCCGAACAAGGAGCTAGTTTCTAGGTAATGGTGTAGATTAGATTATTTAATTTTCTAATAATGTTGCCTTAATTTCAAGTTTTATCACATCCACTTTTTTGTAGGGTTCTCCTATCGCGCGTATACCTATAAAACAAACCCTAACACCTTGTACAAGACTCACGCACACATTAAACTTGTTAGCGAAATAATTTATCACAAAGGAAGATTAGTGATTTTTCACCAATGATCCAAGACTAAGTCCCTCCTTTTGGGAATGGGGAAGCTCACATTTTTAAATGTCAGAAAAGTAAAATATGTTGTTCTGTTAGTAGAGGATCACACATGAATAATCCACTAAGCATGTGGAATTATTTTCTATAGGATATAATGGAGTAATTTTCTTAGAGAGAGGTGAAGGGGAGATAATAATATAGATAGGGAGGGTTAATGTAATAAATAAGAACTTGCAAACTTCACCGAAATTAACCGAGTATATCCACATCCAATAATAAGAAAATAACAATGTAAGAAATAGTAAGATTAAAAATCACGAGACACAAAGCTCAATTTATTTATTCTGAAAGATACAAATCTCTTTTTAGTTATTCAAGATTACAATGCTTGCAAAGTTTAAAGTAGGAAATAAAAGAACATAAACAAGAAAATAGAAGAAATAACTTATTTCTTGTAGTGAGAGAAAAATAGTTATCAACTCCTTTGAATGGAGAAACCTTCCCAATATATATATTTACAATATGTCTCTTCATCTCCCCCACATGAATTTTCACATTCCTATCACTTGTGGCCTTTCATATTCCTATAAGAATAAAAATAAGTCCTTTTCTTATCAATGAAAGAGAACTTTTACAATGTCAAATTAAAAGGTCACTTAAGTGAATAAGATGAAAAATTCAAAAATTACATTCCCAATGAAGAATTAGAACATAAAGAGAGAGGGAAGAAGAGAGAGAAGAAGAGATTGATCAATCTAAGGATGAAGAAGCTTCGATGATGAAGATCCAGTTTTGGAGAACTCCAGGAAATGATCGTGGAATCAACTCCTCATCTTTTACTTCCTTATTGAAATGAGATGTTGTGAGTGCCACCTTCTCTTCTTGTGGAATGCAAACACAACCCAAAGAATTGATCCAAGTCTCGGAACACCACCAAACCAAACTTGATGATATTTTTATTATTAGATATTGAGCCTCTAATTTCCACAAGGGAATCCAAAGTATATTTATTGAAAGATAAAGGACCCCCTACCTATTTCTAGAAAAAATATTGGAAATACTTAAGGATATCTTCCAAGGATGATTATTTTTTTAGTAGAGGTGATCTAATATTCAGCAGATTATTGCTAACATTTTCTAAAATATCAATATTCTCCATAAGACTCAAGTTACAAGATATCATCACTTATCATATAATATCTATAACTCATTGTGGAGACCATATGGGAGAAATTATACAAGATAGAGGTGAGTACATTCTTTCTCACCCTAGAGTGAGAATCAAGAAAAATCATCTCAAACACCAATGAGGACACACTTTTCAAAGTGGTCATTTTCTTTCTCAATATCCTCCTTGGTCATTTTCACCTTAGAAACAATGGAAAGGAAAATTTTAATAAACAGAGAACCTTGGGTAGTAGTACCTTTCCCTTTTCCAGAATATTCTCCACCCATTTATCGTTAGCTCTCCATTGCATGGTTTACCCTTGAACTCTCTTGATTGCTTGAGGATCAAAACTGTGATGGGAGGGATAGCCTTTGTTAGAGGAAGTGGTAGAACATTGGGTTCTAGGATGGATTATACATAGGCAATGAGGGTTATCACATGTTATTCATGCTACTCCATAATTTTTATTTTTTTGGAAATAAAGTGGGTTGTAGACTCTTTTAATAGATGTACATCTCCCTCTTGTGTATGTTGTCACAAGTAAATCCTAGTCAGCTACTCGTCATCTTGTGTCATTTCTTCCATGGGTTTTATAGATTTCATTTGCACAACTTCCACATAATGAGATCTAGAAGCCTAAGTGAAGAAATGGGAAGTTATTTGTACTTTCTTTGTTCATTTAATCATGATGTATTTTGAGACGACCTCAAAATTAGGTGATATGGCTTACTATATACATTATTGATTCACCTTAAATAAACTCTTATACATATGAGAAGGTTTCATCCGATATGGAAAAAAATTCAAGAATAGGATAATTTTTAGGATCTTTATAAGGAATAATACCATGCCTAAGATGAGTTGATTCGATTACTGAGGGGTACATGCTTATATTGCAGAGATGGAGAGGATATTATGATGGATAAATCTCTCCTAATTCAAGGGGCTCAATGGGATTTTCAATGATATTTTCCCTCTTGTGAAGCCTCCTAGGGGAGAAAATTCAATATAATCTTCTTCTACAAAGGTCCTCTTGGAAGATAACTCGAACAAGCATATCCCATGGATTTATCATATGCCTTGAGAGAAGAAGTGTGAGACACTTTCCTAGATGGAGATAGAAGAACACTAGACTCAATGAAAGAATCCCTCTTCCATTTAAACCAATCATGTTATACATTTGAATTACTTCCATGGTTCTTTCTTTGATGTCACATGACTCTTAGATGTTCCATGGAGTGGGAGGAAGAGGGGAAGATTGCACCACTTGATATTCAGGATCAAATAGGTCTAACCCATCATCTTTTATTCCATCCATAAACTATTCAAACTTGAAGTCTCTCATTTGATCCATTGTCATTCACATATAATCATATTTCTTGACCTCAAATTCATCTATGTAGTTAACCCAATAATCCTCAATTTTTGGAACATAATGCAATCATGGAAAGAGGATACTATTTGGATTCTTACTAATGTAGAATTCGGATTGAGATATGTAGGAATATAAATTGAGATAAAAATAGGATGTTTCAATGTTTTTGGCATCTATGATACTCTTGCACGAGTAGATTCCCATGGAAGTAGGAAAGGAAAAACTTGACTCTTTGTATTATTGCACATGGTATGGACATGTGACGATTGTTTTTACAATTTAAACATGATGATCTTATCAACTGGGTGCCCAGTAACTGTGAGGAGAACGATAAAATCCTTTGACCCTTATGTAGGTGAATGTGGGAAATTTGATGAAGTGACTTCCATATTTCTCAATCAACACATTTTCTTAGGAATAAATATCTACTCGGGATTTCCGTTGAGTAACCTTATGACGTACATGGTGAATGCATGATTCACCCTAAAGCGATGATATTTACTCTCTTGATGTGTGAGTTGTGGATATTTATCGAATTCGGGTGAATTTTTGGCACATTAAGAGCATTGAATAGACCTCAAAAAGGTATTGTGAAAGAAATGGCGTATGCATCATGAGAACTCATTGTGAAATTCTTAGAGGTGGGAAACTATAATAGTTTTCATTCAATGTTATTACTTATGATTTTCCCTCAGTCCACCATTTGGTCTCCTTCCGTAACCACTAGAATGAATTGATCCATCCAATCTTGGAATTCATTTGTTGTTTATTCTCCCATCACTCTATTTAGTAGGACAATAACATTTGAGTAATCTTCTTGACACTCACTCTAAGATAAACAATTAGGGTTCGAGAGGATTCCTTCCCTATTTAAGCCATGAACCAACTTCCAAGCCCTGTAAGTATGAGTGTTTCCTTGGCCTTTCATATGAAGAAAAATCCCTAGTGATGATAACCATGTTATTGTAAGTGGGAATTTGTGGGCATTGAGAAATTTATTTGGTGTGAGGATTGTGATGATTGAGTTATCATCTTCTTGGATTATTCTAGAATTAAAATCATAGTGTTGTGTACATGCTAGGACTATCTCATCTCTTTGAATAGACATAGGATGACCACTTACTCTGAATAGTATGCTCGATAATATCTTATCCTCCACTATTTTTCATGTTTCATTCAACATTCTTGCCTTTAAATATTTTGGTTCCATGTGGGCTACATCATTATGTCCCAGTTGGGATACTCGATGTTCAAAGTGGAAATTGGTTCCGGGATGAGTATTTGATCTTCATGATGTGGGAAGTAATGAGATAGATGGGAAATGAATAGATATGTAAATTTTTAACATAATCTCAACACTTTGTTTTTTTAACAAGTCCTACTATGAATGGCTATTTTTAGTAAGTTCCCAAAATTGTCACTTTTTGTGTTTCTAACTTACAAGGAGTGATAGGGATACTTGAAGGTTTTTGTTTCTAAAACTTACTATTTTTAGACAAAAGAAATTTTTACAACTTAATATTTTTAGAAAGTGGACATATGGGTTTTAGAATGGAAAGAAATCGACCTCAAAAGTTTAGGTTTCTTTTCAGATCTTCTGCTCCAATTTTTAGAATTTTTTTAATCGTTAGAACTCTATAGATCTAAAAGGAAGGTGCAATTCATGTAAACTTCCTCTGATTTCTATAAATTATACATATCGTCAATGGTGTTGATTTTATAGTCAATGAAAACTTGTTTTCAAAAGGAATGCACTGGTGAAGTTTCATAGAGATTGGGTGCATGGTTATAGAGTTATGAGAAATAATGTGTTTTCAAGATTTAGGTTCCAAGAAAAATTCAATAGCATACATGTGCAAAAAGTGGATTTGGGGGGGAATCAGAGCATTCAAACATGTAATTATTCTAAGTTTTTAGTTCTAAAGCTCTTCAAATGTATTTTCACATTCTAATTTTTTTGTAAATCACCAAGATAAACCAAGATAAAATGGAGATTAAAGTGGAGTTGCACCTTAAAAATAGAGGAAAATTTTGAAAAGGGACAAGATGGGAATATAAATTAACTTTACATAATATCTTGACATGTGGTGACATGAGGATAAGATGAGAGGTCTTAGAAACAAGCTCACAAGCATTGTAACAATATTCTACATGTGACCATGGGCTAACTAAGAGAGGGGGAGCACATTTTATTATCCCTCATGTCCCCTTATATGTTGGGAAAAATAAAAGGAATAGATACAACTCAAAAATGCTCGATGGGTGCATGCATCATGAGTAGGGGGACAAGGTTGAGTTCTCACAAGTCAACATGCTTCCTAGGACTCATGTTTACAAGTTTTAAGAGATAAGACCAAGCCATGCATGGAAGAGACCATTTTATTATCCCTCTTGTCACATTTCACCATGGGAAAACAAACACTCATCCTCAAAAATTACACCAAGGGTTCATTCTTCATGAGGAGAGGAGCGATTTGAGTAAAACATACACTTACAACTTCCTAACAACATAATTTTTCATTTAAGTGACGAAACATGTCAATAAAAAGGGGGAAAATTTAGTATCCATATTTTAAAATTACACCAAGGGACAAGGGACAAGGAACACAACCTTCAAAAATTTTCCAAGGATGTCCAAATCGGGAAGAGAGTGGCTAGATTTGAAGGTATGCTTCTTGAATAGCCCAAGTCACACTTTTAAAGCATCGAAACATGTTGGCTTACTACGACACATAATTTATTGTCCCTAACATCCCATTGAATCAATATAAAATGTGATAGAGATATATGATGATGAAAATTGATCCCAAGCTTATGTCCTTTGATGATGTCATCCCATCAGTTGAAATTAGAACACCAAAAGTGCTTGTTCTACACCAGCGGGGTGTGATGGAGTTTAGGTGCCAAACCTTATATAATTTTGACTCCAAAAACAATTTTGAAAACATTACAACCATTTTCAAGAGATAGTTTTTCCTTAAATTTGAATTTTATTCCAATTAATGATTTTGGATCAAAGGGGCAACTATAGTGACTCGAGTTATCACAATTTTTTTAAACTTTTGGACCAAAATTGATGTGTCTACTATGTGAATAATTTCAATCTCTTTCCATTTCCCATTTTTATTCTTCCAAATCTTCCCATAACTCCTAGAACCTTCAGGACAAGTCTACTTTCTTCTTTGAGGCATGACATTCCCTGCACCCGTAATGACCTTATTTTTATTGATAGATTCCCAATATCATACGACCTAATAAAATTCCTGAAAATTTCCTTGGATACATTTAATAATCCTTTGTATAATCTCCATATGGGTGGTGCTCTTGTAATCACCTTCTCTAGGATATTCCTTAGTTGTAAAATGGCTCAAAATAGCCCTTTTTTTTACCTTTGCGACAATTGTTCTATCTTGGATCTCAATAACTTCCTCAATACACAGATGTATACTTCCTTGCACATGAATCACACTTGAGATCATGTAAGAATGTTCCTCTTATCCATAATGAGGATTAAATGGTAGATAAGATGGCTAGAGGAAAGGTTTACAATGACCAGAGAAAGAGGTTTTCAAGTGGGAGCTTGGTTGTCATGACCAAAATTTTGAATTTGGAATTCTATACATTTAGCATAACAACATCTAGATATAACTTGGGGACATAGACCATAAGTGATAATGAATCACTTTAAAATATCTTATAGGAGTATACTAGTTTTTATCCATTGGGAAGTAGAGTCATCACTTCGCTTAATTAATATAAGTAACCAACACAAGCAAGGAAAAACAAAAAACACATGAAAATGAAAGGAAACAAAAAAAAAAAAAAGTGGAGAGGGAAACACACAAATGACAGGGAGACTATGAAATATGGGAGGAAAAGTTACATAGGTGGAAGAATAATATACAATATTTCCATAAACCGAACAACAAGACGGGAGAAATAGTTACCATTATAGAGAGTGGTCCTTGGGAGAAATTAGGTACCGAATAACTTCTTAAGATAAAAAGAATAAATTGGACATAATTAGATGACCATGCCATGATTTCATGATGGATCTACATGGTTTGAGAAGAATAAGGAAACCAAATTTCCATTATCATATTGATATTGCATAGAAAACACATTTGCATCCAATGACCACTCTATCACTTGTTTACAAGTTCCACTCTCAATAGCCTCTATTCAATATCTTGTGACTGTATGAAGTCATTCTTATATGTTTCCAAAATCATCCTATCTATTTTCAACATGAAGGAAGTCAACATCTCTGGGTGAAATTTGCACCACTTGATTCATTTTCAGAATTAATAGAGAATTTAGGAGTGGTGAGAATAAGTTGGATTTGACTCCCTTCACGAGGATTCTTGTAGCTTCTTATCTACTTGTCATTCTAAGTGGCTATATTATACACATATTGGTTCATTCTTGACATGGTAGGAATCACATTATGCATTATCTTCATGGGAAGAGAAAGAACACAATATTGGGACTGAATCATGGAGATATATATTTCCTCCTTCCCGAACATCTCTATAAAGTCATCTTCTCTTAATGAAAAAGAGAAAGATTCATATTCACCACTATAATTGTTATCATGTTCTCTTGGTGATGGCAAGGAGATAAATCCATCGAGAAAGTTCATGTGATGTTAGCTTTGTCAAAAATGTCTTGAGATGGACAATGAGCTCTCCCATTTTCTCTATTTCACTATGTTGTCATGCAAAATGTTTGGCATAAAAAATTGAAATTTTGATCATGAAAACTAATCCAATAATTGAAAATTATGTCTCCTTATCACTATGAATCCCTCCTCTAGCCAACATATCCTCGGTTCAATCATCACTCAAGCTTAGAATAAAGTTATAACAATATTTTTAAATGTGTTTCGAGTGTCCAAGGAATATTTCCGAAGGTGATAGATGAATTCATTAAGATTCGATGAAAGATAACTTCCTTTGGAGGCCTAAAAAGGCCATTTTGGCCATTGTGTAATTAATAAACACCCTCCAGAAGCATATAGGTAAAATCTAAATCATCTTAGGGTGGTGTCGAGGAAATTTAAGGTGTTCAAATAAGTTTAGGAAATTTTATTAAAGAAAATTTGATTCAAGAACAACTTGTGAAAATTGGGTGGTTTTGAGTGTAAGGAATGAATGATCCAACAGTGAAAGATGATTTATCCAGATGATTTTTGGATTTTTAGAAGGATTCAAGAGACAAAAAAATTTCATTATAAATCTACTAGAACCCTATATAATATAGAAACATGAATTTTTTTCCAAAACTCAAATATTGTCTAGGGTGATTCATAACACAACAAATGCTCCTCCTTCTCAAGGATGGAATATGCCCTAAATTTTCAATTCCATACATAATTGGGTCTTGAAATTGTTCCAATGATGTAAAAAAATTTGGAGTAAAAATAATATAATGTTTGACCCTAAAACACTTTCCAATGCTCTCGGTGAAAATTTCACTCCCGTGTCCCGATTTGGACATAGTGTGCAACCCCAACTTTCTAAAAGAGGTTGAGTCACATGTTCACCTCATATTTACCCATTATATCCTAAAGTACAAATGGTACACAAAATTGTGACCCCCTTATCATGCCAAATTTTCACCACTTACCCCACACCACTTCTACCCTTAGGTTGCACAACTAAAATTCTTACTTGTCCCCCTTTCATGATGGCTAGCCCTCAAGGAAAACATTTTCACCTCATGTGTCCCCATTTTACCCTAAGGGATATAGGATAAATAAAATTGTGACCTCTCTTCTCCACTCATCCGTTGGTCACCATAGAATGTCATACAACCCTTTGGTGCTCATTCCTAGCCCCCTCTCTCCCAAGTCATAATTTAAGTGCGAGATACCGGTACCATAGAATAGAGAAAAGGTGTGGTGGAAGTTGAAGTGCGAATACTAGTGCGGTAAGCCCACAAGGTGAAGGGGATGTGCGTATGCCAATATTTCCCAGTATCGTCAACTACTTTCATAAGAATTTTGTTCAAGGTTTTATTGGTTGACTCTTCTTGGCCATTGGTTTGTGGGTAATAAGGTGATGATAAAATTAGTTGAATTCCAAAAGCGTCACACAACTTACATAGGGTTTTTTTTTTAATTTATTTCCATTATCAATGATGAAACGGTGAGGGACACCAAAGCGACAAATGATGTGATGATTGATGAATTCACATATTTTCTCAGCTTTTGTAGAAATAAGGGGGATGGATTCTACACATTTAGTGTAATATTCAGTAGTGGTTATAATCCATTGATGGCATTGTGAAGAATGGGGATTGATCTCTCCAAAAATATCCAACCCCCATTGAGAGAAAGGAAAAAGGTCTCATGTGACCTGTAAGGCATGAATAGGTGTGTCATGAAGATTATCATGTTGTTGGAATTTCACAATATGTTTGACATAGTCACAATAGTCGTAGTTTAGGGTTGGCCAATAATAGCCAAGGATAAGAATGCATTTAGCAACAACTAAAGTGGCCTCCACAAATTATGGCGTGAACTTCCTTGATCGTGTAGGAATTTTAGAACTTATAAGGCATCATAGGAGAATACCATTGAAGTCATGCTTTTAAAGGATACCACCCATGATGACATAGCGAGAGAAAATTTTAAGAAAGGTATGTTGTCCATTACGAGTGAGATTAGAAGGTACAATAGAAAGGGAAAGATAGTCTACAAAATGCTTACACCAAAGGTCACATGGGTCGGGGCAATGGTTCTCGACGGAGTAGACCTCACGAGGTAAATGAGAAGGTTATTTTAACCTTTGTATTGTGACAAATATTTTAGATTTTGCGGGAAAAGTGGTTATCTAAGAAGCCAAGAAGGCCATGGTATCCATGAAATTTGTTAGTGGAACGTGGGGTGGTTTTAAGTTCATAATGGTCAAAGGTAGTCAAAGTATGTCTCGCATGATGTTTATACTTTTGGCGTATTTCATTATGACACTAGTATATACCATTGACTTGGTTTATGAACAGCTAGGAATCAACAAAGATATTGATTGGCTTAACATCTAAGGCATAAGCAGCCTAAAGATCCAATATGAGTGCTTCGTATTTGGTGATATTGTT
Organism: Taxus wallichiana var. yunnanensis; assembly: GCA_018340775.1. Classification (NCBI taxonomy): domain Eukaryota; kingdom Viridiplantae; phylum Streptophyta; class Pinopsida; order Cupressales; family Taxaceae; genus Taxus; species Taxus wallichiana. The sequence goes on from CM031242.1 coordinate 806,670,480, forward strand.
TGTAAAATCAAAATTTAGTTTGAAAGATAAAGGTGTAGGTTCACCATCAAGAGGAATGAGGATAACACCAGCCCCAACTCCACACTGACACTTGGAGCCATTGAAGAAGAGTTTCATTTGGTAAGTGGTATCGTCCAAGGAGAGGGTAGGTATGGGTTGATCTAGGAAATTGAAGTTAGAGGGTTGATTCCTAGAAAGAGGTGTGTCTGCTAGTTGGTCAGCGATGGTTTGGCCTTTGATGGATTTTTGATGAATGAATTCGAGGTCGAGTTCAGTGAGAAGCATGACCCAACATGTGGCACATTGATTTTGATATGGTTTGGCGTACATGTAATGTAAGGGATCGGTATTGGTGATAATGAAGGTTTTGTGGTTGAGTGGTAATGGCGAAGTTTAGTTGAGATGAAAACTAAGGCTTAAGTAGAGTTTTTGGCATGGTTGTATGTAGTTTCATAGTCCAAAAGGGTATGGCTTATGTAATAAACCGCTTGCTCTCTATGTTGCTCATCGTAATGAGTGAGCATGACACCTAAATAATGGTCAATGGCAGAGATGTATAGGTAAAAGGGTTGGTCATCCTTAGGAGGAATGAGCACTAGTGGTTGAAGAAGGTATTGTTTTAAGGTGTCAAAGGCTTTGCAACATTCATCATCCCATTTTAATGATACATCCTTCTTGAGGAGATGATGAAATGGTTGATAGTAGTCAGAAACCTACGAGATAAAACAACGAATTGATTGTAACTTACCTTGCAAGCTTTGAAGCTATCGAAAATTAGTAGGTGGAGGAATTTCTAGAATAGCCTTTACTTTAGTAGGATCAACTTCTATGCCATGCAAATAAATGATGAAATAAAGGATTTTTCGTCAAAGTACCACAAAGATGCACTTCTTTGGTTGAAGGTGAACACAATACTTAATGAGGTGGTCAAAGATAACCTTAAGGATTTTTGGTATTCTCCTTGATGTTTGGATTTGACCGAGAGGTCATCTAAATAATCTTCCAATATATGATGCATTATGTCATGGAAGATATAAGTCATGGATCACTGATATGTAGCACCAGTGTTTTAAGTCCAAAAGGCATGACTCGATAGCGAAGGTCCCCAAGAGTGATGAAGGCGGTTTTGTGTTGATCTTCTAGAGAAATTAATATTTGATTATAACCCAAGAAATTGTCCATGAGTGATAGAATTTCATGGCCGGCGATGAGATCAACTAGTTGGTCAATTCCTGGTAGGGGAAAATCATCTTTGGGACAAGCTAGGTTGAGATCACAGAAGTCTGTGCAAATGCAGAGTCCCCCTATTGCTTTTGTGACAAGAACAATGTTAGAGATCCATTGGAGATAGTCAATGGGAGGGATTAAGGAAACCAAGAGAAGGACTTGAAGTTATTATTTGACAAGAAGAGCAATGCTAGGATGCATTTTCTGTAGCTTCTATTTTATGGGTTTGGCATTAGGAATGGTTACGATATTGTGGACCACAATTTTTGGATCAATACTAGGCATATCGACATAATACCAAGAAAAAGCATTTCTATAGTCCTAGAGGAAAGAGGTAAAATCTTCTTATTCAGAAACATCTAAAAATGGACCTATCTTTAGAATGTGTGGGTCATCCTGAGTATTAATGTTGATTTTGATAGTCAATTCATTTAACATGGTTTGCGTCTCAGAGGGTAATGATCGGTGAATATAATAATCTTCCACACCAAGGTAGGTGAGGATGGACTCATCATCCTGACATTGAATGATGTTAATAGAAGGCATATCGTCATCAATCATGTCAGGATATAGGAAGGGAATAGAATATGGAGCCTTTCCATCACGTTGATAAGTTAGAGATCCCAAGGAAATTGTGTTTACAATTTTTTTTTAGGATGGATAAACTCGGGATCTATTGACTTCGTGAATGAAAGTGGTGATGTTGGTGAATGAGGTGAAGAAGGTTTATCTTTCTCAATGAGGTCAATGCGGGCCTTCTTGGAAGGTGGTGCAACAAAGCCAATGCCACTACGGTCATTATGTTTATGAGTGGTACATGAAATGACAGTATGGTGGCCTTGTTCATAAAAACCAAAGCCAAAGCCTTTCCATGCACAATGATGAAGGAAAGTGTGGGCAAAGTAACTGGTTAGTAAGGGATTGGAGGTCAGATGAAAATGGTCATGTTTGGGATGGAGGTTTGGGTGAATAGGTGGCAGTGTCAAGTCCCCCATATGTTAGGTTAGTGCGAAGGTGGGGAGGACCATAAGGGAAAACCTCGCCTATGTGGTAGTCATAATGAGGGTGCTTGATGTAGGTTTCCATACTCTTGCGGAGTGAGGAATGTGTTGATATTGTATAGGCGGTACTCCCCTAGAGTGAGGCATTGAAAAATACCTTCTAAGGGATTGGTAGTAGATATGCAGGTAGCGGAGATAGATGATTCACTAGATGATTGGATAGGAGGGGTATCAGTTGGTTGGGAAGCAAAGTGGTCAAGCTGTGGAAGCTGCAGTGGCATCAGGAATAGAAGAATTAGATGTGGGAGAGGTGGGAGTAGAATTGGTGGATGGGCTTGTGGGTGAAGGAGAAGTGGGGGTAGTGGCAGATTCCTTGACTGGTACAAGTACACCATTGGGTCGGTACAACATGGTACAATTTTTGAATGGTGACAGGTCGACGGGGATGGTGTATTTATGTCCTTCATGCTCAAATTTTAAACAATGGTGTAAAGTTGAAGGTACACAACCCATGACATGAAGCTAGGGTCTACCGAGCAATAGGTTATAATAGAACTCTCCTTTTAAGACGTAGAATAGTTTCGAGACAAAGTCGAGGACTTACACAAATGTGAAGGATAATGGTACCAAGGGTGGAGGTGATGATGTTGTTAAAGGAGCAAAACATATCTGGGTTGTTATGCATATAGTTAGAAGGGATACACATTTGATGGTATGCGTGGGAGGAGATGATGTTAATGCTAGCACCATTATTGATCATGATGTATCGTGCGCATATGTTATCGATATAGACAGAAATGAATATGGCGAGATCATGGTCATCCGACTAGAGAGGCAAAATCTCCTCATTAGAGAAGGCGAGGGTGGTGACTTGAGGAGTGGCATGGGGGTGTAAGAAGGAGATGATTTGGTTAGCAAGGCCATGTGGTGAGGGGTAATAATTGAGGCCACTGGTGTGGGGTCATTGGGTAAAACTTCAATGGATTATAAAACCTCAATAAGGGCTTATCTTTGGGATTCAAAAGTTTGGACAAGATCATACAAAGACATCTTTAGAGGAGACTGATGGAATTTTTAGGGTGTGACAAAATGTTTCATCATTTTCTTTGAGTATTTAGATAAAACAGATAGGGGTATGGGCCAAGGAGGAATACCTATTATGATGGTTAGATTAAAGGTTGTTTCGCGTTCGACTTATTGATCCAATGTCATCAGTGAGAGCTTCCTTTTGGATACAAGGAACTACTTGAAATACAAAATAGGACCTCAAAAGAGAGTTAAATAATCCACTATTTATAAATCAATATAAAATAACTTAAACATGTAAATAAAAGAATCTAGTGCTAGCGTTCTGATTTGGGTGCCTCAGATTACTATCAGTGTTGATCCGATTAAATACTAAAATGCTATGTAGGTAAAGGTTTTGGGTTGGGTTGCAGGTAGTGCAGTGTGTCTCAGTCATAAAAAAGAGTCTTGGTAAGGTTGGGTAAGATTTTGGGTTGTTTTGGGTGAGGTAATTAGGTTGCTGGTCTGAAAGTATTATCAGACACAGAGACCGATGTCGGTCAGGTGACCGATGTCGGTTTAGGTATGACCGATACCGGTTTAGGGTGACCGATATCGGTAACTATGGAAAGTGGTAGGGAGTCAGGTGGAGGGTGTTTGGGCTCTCTTCTATCTTGGAATAGAGAGTTGGAAAGGTCTCTGTGGGGGAGGGTGAGGTGACAGGTCCAAAATAGGTGTGGTAAGGTTTTGAGTGAGGTTTGGGGTAGGCTAAGGGTTGAGTTGTTAGGTTGGGTTGACAGTCATAATGACCAATATCGATATCGATTAAGGAGACCGATGTTGGTATAGGACGGACCAACCACGGTTAGGGTTAACCAATGTGTTGGTGACTGTGGGGAACTAAAAGATGTTGTAGAATGAGTTTTTTGGGTCCTCTCTGTGATTACACAAAGAGTTTGGAGGGTGTTTGTAAGGTCTACATGAGGGAGGTAATTTTAGGATAGGTTTTTGTGAAGTTTAGGTGGGGTGTGAGGGGTGGTTGATAGAGAGAAAGATGAGGGATAGATCTAAGTAAGAACAATGAATAGATGAAGGAAAATAGAGAATACAACTGCAAGTGACAGAGGAGAAACCAACTTACTTGGAGTTCAAAGGGTTCTAAATGCCTGTAGTGGTGGAGAGGTGGTTGGAGATGCTGTGATGGTTGATCTATGGAATGGTGCTTAATACTATGGTAGTGCTTCTGGAATGCTACCATGAATGCAAATACCTTTTGATCAGTCTTGGTGCTTGGCTATGGTTGTCTGATGCAAAAGGGCTCTGGTTCTTGCTTGCATGTAGATCTCCTTCATTCCCAAAACTTGAGAATGTGGCCAACCTCTCAAACAAGGTTACCAAAATGAATATAAGGTAACCAATGATGGTTTAGGTGACCAGTGTCGGTTTAGGGTTGACGACGTTAAGTTAAGGTGGGAAATCCTAGGTTTACTAAAAATGCCAGATCTTGGCAATCTTTTTGGGCTAGCTCAGTCTATCTCATGGATCAAAATGGAATGTTACATTTTAATGAGTGGGAATGTGGTTAGAGGGAGAATAGGCATATGATTTTAGGGTTACACTAAGTCTTAGTTCATTAAGGTAGGTATGACTAAGCCTTAGTTAGTTATGGTGAGTGAATGTTGAGTCCTAGTAAAGGGGAAATATGCTAAAAATAGGTTTGTGGTGAGGTGTCTAGGTGAGGTGGAAATTAGTTTAATTAGGGTAATTAAATAATGAATATTGTGAGGATGAGTATCACTTTAATTATAAATAATTAAACTAATATTAATGTGGGGTAAAAGGGTCATGGTTAGGTGAATATGTTTGAGTTGGCTATTTGAAAAGGGACCAAGGGGAGTGTGACCCAATTTTGGTGTCTACATTTTTCCCCTTTTTGTTGCGTAGCTTGTATTGGTAAGTGACGCTTGACAAAAAAATAGGAAGTGATTGCCCCATGTGTGGGTGAAGGTGATCCCCTCAAACCAGGCACTGATGAGGTGAAATACAATCGGTGAGTGGTTTGATAAATGTGTAGGTGGTGAAGATAGGTGGGGAAGGGTTTGAGTATTATGGGAAAGGGTGATGGTTAACTCGGGTAAGAGGTAATAGGTTGGGGTCAAAATTGGGTCATGGGTAATGGAAATAAAATGCACACACACATATAGATTACAACATGGTACTAGGTTGAAGAGCTTGCAAAATCTACATCATCCAAGGTCGATAGGTTTATCCAAACAAGGGTGAAGTGATTCAGGTATCCAAGGTATAGGATATGGTCCGAAACACAACGTAGGTCAAGTGCAGGAATGTTTAGGTATGTTTTGGTACACCAAAGGTTTGGTCGGGATAAATGGCACGACAATAGGAAAGGTATGGTTGGTAGGCTAAAACAACATAGGTAACAACATCGTAAGGTATAGTGAGTGCATAAAGTCAATGGTCATACCAAGTAGGTTAGGTTCAGGAAAATAGGTCATGGCACGGGTAAGGCCAAGGTATAGGTAAAATACCAATTCCTAAGATGCAACAAAGGAAATGTAGGGGTAGGTTGAGCTTGTAGGTATGGTTCAATGGTGGCCAGAATGATAAAAGGTGCATTGGTACTAATGGTTGTAGGTAAAAGAAATCTTATCAAGGCCAAATAGGTATAGGTATGAGGTTGTAGTTATCATTACTAGGTTGAAAAACACAGGTATCATCATCATAAGATGCAACAAGTGAGTGAATTGGAGTGTCCACATAATCAAGGTGTGTGTAGGTAGGTGGGGGTAGGGTAGGGGTAGGTTGAGGAGGTAGGGCCACAAGGAAGGGAATAAACATGGTTCAATTTGTGATGGTGAGGTTAGGTGATAAGTAATAAGGTCATGGGGGTGAGGTGTAAGGTCAGGGTCAACTTTGGGTTAGGTGGGAAAAGGTTTCGGAAAGTAGATGTGGTGCAATGTGGAGCAAGGGGGTCAAAAAAGGATAACCAACACCGGTTATGGAAAACCGATGTCGGTCTAGAAACCAACCATGGGTAGACTAGGGCACATGACCGATGTCGGTCAAGTTAAACCGACATCGTCGTCAAAGTCGTGGGGGTGGGTAAAAAGTAAAAATCAGGTGAAATGTTATTCATTTGTGCATTTGATGTGGTGGAAAATGACTTGTGAGGAGGGTGAAGTTTTTGACGTGGATAAGTGGACAAAGTGAGTGGATGTGGCTGAGGTGGTGGTAGTTGGTTGGTTGGTGGAGCAAGGCAGATGGGTCCATGGGGGCAGGTGGAATGAGGTGATTCATCGGAGGCTCGAGAGGATGATTGGAGACATGGCAAGAAATGGGTGGAGTGGAGTGTGGGAGATCCAACAATGGGGGAGACCGACATCCCGAGTGAGGAGGCACCTACGTGTGTAGAGGTAGGATTTGATCCATTTGTAGTTTTGAATTAAATTGTTTAGGTAAAAATGGAAAGAATGGGGGTTTCAAAAATTTTGAAAATGTGAGTAAAATGAATGGATTTGGGTATGGGGAGAGGCCATAGAGGTCATTTAGGTAGTAAAAATGATTTTGGGTGGGTTGGTTGGGTGTTTGGGTAGGTTTTAGGGCTTGTTTTCAAATTTTAGAAAAGTTGGGGTGGGGTTTCAGGTTGTGGAGCCAAACAGAGACCGACGTTGGTCAAGGGTGACCGGACTCATTGTGACTAAGCTGAAGTAAGCATCGACATGGTTAGGTGGTGATGTCGTCATGTGTGACCATACCGAGTAATCGTAATGACCGATATCGGTCAACATAAATGGGGTGAGGCTAGATTGGGAGGGTAAAGAGTGGGTGGAAATAGGAATGGGTAGAAATGGGGTATAAGAGGGACCGAAAGAGAGGTAGGAGGAAAGGGGTTAGGTAAGTGATGTCCCAGGTAAGGTAATATGGGGTTGGGGTAAATGGGCACAGGGTAGATGATAGGTCGGGAAGTAGGTATGGAATAGATAGGTGTGTGGCATTTTTGACATGGTTGAGTTGTATGGGTGCAGGCATGACATCAACTTGATGCGGGATAGATTCCCACCATTGTTGGGGAGATATGACCTCACATCACCATGGAGGAGTGGGGGCACATTCAAGCGGTTGGCCTAGTTGGCATCAGATGGTATAGGTGATCCGATGGGATCATAGCCTCATGGTCACGCTCATCGATAGATGGGATGTCGTGACCAACACTTTCCACTTACCTACCGGAAGTGAGATGATGATCACGCTGGAGGATGTCTACCGATATTGTGATTATCGATTGTTGGTGAGCTAGTGTATATAGTGTCATTGATGTGGCCTTTGAGGAGATGATCACAGTGTTCGGGGAGATGGTGACTGAGTTGACTGAGCACAACACTAGCCTTGTATATGGGGTGATGTATGCAACACACCCAGAGGAGATGTGATTGGCGGTACTATGATGGTTACGGTGGGTGTTATGCTCTACCTGATTTAGAGGGTGGCCAATTTCCCTAAGGTTTGATGGGGGTTTTAGGGAGATGGTGGAGGATCGGGTCTTCGCTTTTCTTGGGCACCTACCTATTTGGTGCAGTTGTATAGAGAGCTCTAGGGTTACTAGAGGATGCACCACTATGGCCTATGTTGTACATTCATGTTGCATTGTTGGGCATATGAGCACATTGTGATAGTGTGCATGAGGATTTCTAGTAGCATATTGGCATAGAGGTGGAAAGAGCAGGTTACAGGAGGTGGGTGGTAGCTGGGATCACCGATGAGGTGAGGAGGTGACCTATGATGTCATGTGCACTATAGGCAGAGGTTAGAGGGGCTTTATGCAATGGATATCATGTATGGCGGCGTATGTGGGCTACCCCACATTTAGGGGTATGAGGTGGGAGTTATGGGGTTTTCTCTATTATGGTGGATATAAGGTAGACATGTCGGAAGCACAAGATGATTCCAATGGGATAGAGTCCGGTGATAGTTTGGACTAGTCTAGGATGTGCCCCACCTTTTATGGTATCACCGAGAGGATGTGGAGAGGCCTTTGCCTCTACCTCACCCTATAGATCCAGCAGGTCAGGAGAGATGCCTTGGTGGATGGCCATATTGATGATGTAGGGGTGACTGATGGGTATAGATGGTGGTGGGATATAGAGTTATAGTGGCACCTCCATGGCCGGGGTATCCAGATTTGGCTATAGTGATGATAGTGTAGAGAGATGCACTATAGGGACAGGTGACAACATTGGGAGTGCAGTTGGCCACTGCACATGCACATGTAGTTACCTTGATGGGGTAGGTGACTATTTTATAGGGATAACTGGCATAGGTACAGGCACAGGGGCTAGATAGGATGGGGCACAATATTTCCACTCTACAGGCACATGTCATGGGTTTACAGAGCCAGCCAACTAAGTAGCATCACAGGCACATGTAGCCACCTTACAGGCCAGTGTGACTACATTACAGGGGAAGTTGGCTACTACCCAGGGATAGTGGTGGTACATGTACCCACACAAGGTCGGGACAGGAGTTACAGGCACAGGGACCGAGGCCAACAACAATAGGTCTTAGTACACAGGTGGCAACGAGGCCCATGGCACCTCCATGACGATAATATCGATGGCACGGTTTAGGGATGCTCCCTGAATGAGGCATGTTATTATCAGGATCATTTGACTACAGCTGGGATAGATGTCCCCTCCTATGTAGAGCACAAGGTACAATAGCCTCGAGTGAGAGGACGAGGTCCCGCACACATAGTGTAGAGTACAGGGGGCTGATGAGCCCATAGATAGGGTCAGGTGAGGCCACCAGTTCACGGAGGCCTGACCTAGCTACAGGTCTAGTGGGGTGAGACCTATACCTATGGCAGGTGGAGAGATGTTGGCAGGGTGCCAGACTAGAGCAGAGGAGAGGAGGAGATGAGATGTGACTTGGATATCGAGAGAGGGGTGATTGATATCTGATGATTTTGATTATGATTTTTGATATATATTGATCTGTTTGCCAAAGATAGTGAGGTTGTATGATATTGATATTTTGATCATATACCGGCTGCGTGAAAGAGGGTGAGGTTGTATATGAGAGTTTTGAGATTTTCATCATATACCAGCCTGTGTTGAAGATGGTGAGGTCAGTATATGAGAGTTTTGAGAGATTGATATTATTTTGTATCAATGTATATTGGATGGATACATATAATTTTATGATGAGATCGATGATTGTGGATGATGTACTTGTGTTGGAAAATTTGATTATTAGTTGTATATGGATGGAAATTAGGTGTTTTAGGCATGGTGGAGTCATAGGCATGGTTGAGTTAGGTTGGTTTAGGCATGGTTGAGTTAGGCATAGGCATGGTTTAGGTCATGGTGGAGTTAGGTCAGTTTAGGCATGATGGAGTTAGGTCATTTAGGCATGGTGGAGTTAGGTCATTTAGGCATGGTGGAGTTAGGTCAGTTAGGCATGATGGAGTTAGGTCATTAGGCATGTTTGAGTTAGGTCATTTAGGCATGGTGGAGTTAGGTCGGTTAGGCATGATGGAGTCTTGTTTTTAATTTTGATTTAATGTCCAAGTTATTGGTAACATGGGAAATAAATGATGAGTTATATGTATGTTATGGTGTAGATTTCCAAAATATTTGATATTATGGAAATGTGAAATGATTGATTGGTTGTTTTTATGATGTGAATCATGGTAGATATGTATGTTTGTATTAATTTCCAAGTGTTGTAGAAAATGAAAACTAAGATAGAATATGAATAGGAAAATGGGGAAAAAATAGGTTAGGGTAAAGAGTGGCCGAGCTAACCTCCAAGGGCCCCATGCCCTAGGAGTGCTACCTACATAGCCTCGGTGAAAAGGGGCCTCAAGCCGATGTAGTTCTCCCATAAGCTAGGGAAGAATATGATGAATTAGAGGAATGGGTTGGTAAATTTTAGGTATGATTGAATGTAGGTCATAGGCATGATTGAGTCTTAGGTGAAAGGCATGGTTGGGTCATTGAAATGTAGGTGTCGATGGTCTAGTCCTATATAGGATAATCAATAAGTAATGAGGAAGGTGAATGGTAAGAGGTGGTAAAAGAGCCACTTAATTGATAAGAACCCTAATGAGTCTACCATACCCAAGATGGGCTTATGAACGTAAGACCCTAAAGGCATTGTATAATGGACTATTCTAAGGGTGAAGAAAGTCACATGATCACAAATGTCACATTATGGAAAGTCCCTTGAGCAGAGAAAATTAGGTGAAAAGGCAATGAGGTGAAAGTGGGTGGTTTAGTGTAACTTAGTGTACGATAGTATGTTTACCTAACAAGAAACCCAGATCAAAAATAGGCAAGTCCATGACGAAAAATTTATCATTTTCTTCATTTTTTGTTTTTAATAGACTAATCGATGTGGGAAGTCTATATGGGATGAGTATATTATCTCCTTGAGGTCTTCATGAAGTTGATCGATGCAGAAGCTTCTTGAACATTTTATTGTATTTTTACAATGACTTTATATAGTTGTCCTTCAAGGGAGAAGTCTATTTATAGTGGCGAGGTAGAGAGAAGAGATGTCCCTTTTGAGGGAGTCATATTTTTGCTAGAATTTTGACTCAAGGAGTTGAATCCCATTTTTTTTTTGGATTTTTAAGTCATGGACAAGACTATAGAGGAAGATTAGGTTCTTGTTTAGAAGACAAAACCATAACACACAAGAGGTTAACTATGAAAGAGGTGGTTTCAGTGATGAATGACCATGGGATTCCATCTTTAAAAAGATGAAAAGTATCCATGAGAATCATGTTGTGAGTAGAGCCATGGTACTCATATTGAAGATAAGGTTGAAAGGTGATGGGTAATCACATGATTCTTGTTTAGTCATTGATCCTCAAAAAATAGGTAATATGGAAGGTGAACAACACTCAAGGGATGAAAGTCAATTGATAGAAAGTGATATAGGACTTGATGTCAACAATAAAATGGTCAAAGATGCAAGGCATTGAGGGGCTTAGGTTCAGGTTTACCTTTGAGTGAAGACAAATGATAAGCACCTGATCCATAGGCATGGGTAATAATATAGGGTCCAAGCCAATTAGGATCAAATTTTCCCCATTTACTTTTCTCTTCTTTGGTTACATGTTGATTTTCCTTCAAGATGAGGTCACTAACTTGAAAGGTTTGTTCATGGACACATTTTTCATAGGCACGTTTGATACATTTTTGGTAGATTTGGAGATGGTCAAGAGCATTGAGATGACATTCATCTAATAACTCAAGTTGTGCCAAACGATCCTGGTGAAATTCATCATCATTGAGCATGTCTTGTAGTGAGATGCAAAGAGATGGAATCTAGACTTCGAGAGGCAAGACAACCTCGGTACCATAGACCAGAGAAAAATGTGTGGCAGCAAGTTGAAGTGTGAATACTAGTGTGATAAGCCCACAAGGTGAAAGGATGTGCGTATGCCAATCCTTCCCAATATCGTCAACTACTTTCATAAGAATTTTGTTCAAGGTTTTATTGGTTGATTCTTCTTGGCCATTGGTTTGTGGGTAATAAGGTGATGAGAAACTTAGTTGAATGCCAAAAGCATCACACAACTTACGTAGGTTTTTTTTTGAATTGCTTTCCATTATCAATGATGAGATGGTGAGGGACACCAAAGCAAAAATGATGTGATGGTTGATGAATTCACATATTTTCTTAGATTTTGTAGAAATGAGGGGGATGGCTTCTACCCATTTAGTGTAATATTCAATAGTGGTTATAATCCATTGATGGCATTGTGAAGAATGGGGATTGATCTCTCCGATAAGATCCAAGCCCCATTGAGAGAAAGGCCAAAGGTCTCGTGCGACCTGTAAGGCATGACTAGGTGTGTGATGAAGATTAACATGTTGCTTGGCATTTCACACAATGTTTGACATAGTCACAACAATCATGGTTTAGGGTTGGCCAATAATATCCAAGGTGAAGAATGCATTTAGCGATAGCTAAACCACTAAAGTGACCTCCACAAATTCCATCGTGAACTTCCTTGATGGTGTAGGGAATTTCAGAACTTGTAAGGCATCATAAGAGAATATCCATCAAGTTGCATGCTTATAAAGGAGACCACCCATAATGACATAAAGAGAAAATTTTAAGAAATTCACGTTGTCCATTATGAGTGAGATCAGAAGGTACAATGGAAAGGGAAAGATATTCTGCAAACTACTTATACCAAAGGTCACATGGGTTAGGGGTAATGGTTCCAATGGAGTAGATTTCACGAGGTAAATAAGAGGGTGATTATAACCTTTGTATTTTGACAAAGATTTTAGAGTTGGCGGGTGAAGCGAGTATCAAAGAATCCAAGTAGTCCATGGTACCACTAATTTTTTGTGGAATGTGGGGTGGTTTGAAGTTCATAATGGTCAAAGGTAGTCAAAATCATGTCTACGTGATTTTTATACTTTTGAAGTATTTCATTATGAAACTGGTATATACCATTGACTTGGTTTACGACCAAATGGGAATCACTAAAGATATCAATTGACTTAACATCTAAGGATAAGAATCTTAGAGACCCAATATGAGTGCTTTGTATTCAGTGATATTTTTTGTACAATCAAAATCCAGTTTGAAAGATAAATACATAGGTTTCGAATCAAGAGGAATGAGGATAACACCAGCCCCACCTCCCACGCTGACACTTGAAGCCATCGAAGAAGAGTTTCATTTGGTAAGTGGTATTGTCCAAGGAGAGGTTAGCTATGGATTCATCTGGGAAATTGAAAGTTAGAGGGTTGATTCCCAAAAAGAGGTGCATCTGCTAGTTGGTCAGCGATGGTTTGGCCTTTGATGGATTTTTGATGAATGAATTTGAGGTCGAGGTTTGTGAGAAGCATGAGCCAACGTGTGGCATGTTGATGTTGATAGGGTTTGGTGTACATGTAATAAAATGGGTTGGTGTTGGTGACATTGAAGGTTTTGTGGTTGAGTAGGTAATGGCGAAGTTTAGTGGCGATGAAAACTAAGGCTAAGCAGAGTTTTTCGGCATGGGTGTATCTAGTTTTGTAGTCCAAAAGGGTATGGATTATGTAATAAACCGCTTGCTCTCTATGTTGCTCGTCACATGAGTGAGTATGGCATTGAAAGAATGGTCGAGTGGAGAAGATGTATAGGTAAAAGGGTTGGTCATCCTTAGGTGGTATGATCACTGGGTCAAGAAGGTATTTTTATAAGGTGTTAAATGCTTTTGAGAATTCATCATCCCATTTGAATGAGACATCCTTCTTGAGGAGATGATGAAATGGTTGACAAAGGGTCGAAAGCTATGAGATAAAATGAATAATTGATTACAACTTACCTTGCAAGCTTCAAAGTTGTCAGAGATTAGTAGGTAAAGGCATTTATAGAATAGACTTTACTTTAGCAGGATCGACTTTCTATGCCACGCAAAGAAACGATGAAACCAAGGATTTTTCTTGAAAGTACCACAAAGACGCACTTCTTTGGTTAAAGGAAAATACAATACTTAATGAGGTGGTCAAAGGTGACCTTAAGGAATGTAAGGTGTTTGACCCGATGTTTGGATTTTTCCAGAAGATCATCTACTTAATCTTCCAATATACGATGCATGATGTCATGAAAGATATAAGTCATGGCTCACTGATATGTAGCACCAACATTTTTAAGGCCAAAAGGCATGACTCGATAGCAGAAGGTCCCCCAAGGAGTGATGAAGGAAGTTTTGTGTTGATCTTCTGGAGAAAGTAGTATTTGATTATAACCCAAGAAACCATCCATGAGTGATATCATTTCATGGCCGATAGTGAGATCAACTAGTTGGTCAATGCCTGGTAGGGGAAAATTGTTTTTGGGACAAGCTAGGTTGAGATCATGGAAGTATGTGCAAATTTGGAGTCCCCATATTGTTTTTGTGATAGGATTGATGTTAGAGATCCATTGGGGATACTCGATGGGTAGGATGAAGGAAACTGAGAGAAGGTGCTGAAATTTTTCTTTGACAAGAAGAGCAATGCGAGGATGCATTTTCCGTAACTTATGTTTTATGGGTTTGGCATCATGAATGGTTATGATATTGTGGACCACAATTTTTGGGTCAATATCGGGCATATCGACATAAGACCAAGTAAAATAATTGCTATGGTCCCGAGAGGAAAGAGGTAAAAGCTTCATGTTTAGTAAAATCTAAAGAATGACCTATCTTTAGAATGTGCGGGTCATCCTGAGTATAAATGTTGATTTCAATAGTTGATTCATTCAACATGGTTTTGTCTTAGAGGGTAATGACCAGTGAATATAAGAATCTTCCGCACAAAGGTAGGTGAGGATGGACTCATCATCCTGACATTAAACGACATTAATAGAAGGTGTATCTTCATTGATCATGTTAGGATACATGAAGGGAATAGAAGAGGGAGCCTTTCCATCGCGTTGATAAGTCGAGATCCTAGGAAATTATGTTTAAAAAAAAAAAAAGTTAGGAGGGATAGACTCGGATCTATGGACTCTGTGGGTGAAAGTGGTGACATTGGTGAATGGGGTGAAGAAGGTTTATCTTCCTCAATGAGGTTGATGTGGGCCTTCTTGGAAGGTGGTGCGGAAAATCCAATGCCACTACGGTCATTGTGTTTATGGGTGGTACATGAAATGACAAAGATGGTGGCCTTATTCATAAAAAAGCCAAAGAATTTCCATGCACAATGGTGAAAGAAATTATTGGCAAAGCAAGAGTTAGTAAGGGATTGGAGGTTAAATGAAAATAGTTTTGTTTGGGATGGAGGTTCGGTGAATAGGTGGTAGCGTCAAGTCCCCCATACGTTAGGTTAGTGTGAAGGTGGGGAGGACCATAAGGGAGAACCTCGCCTATGCGGTAGTCATAATGAGGGTGTCTTGATGAGCAGTTTCCATACTCTTACGGAGCTAGGAATGTGTCAATATTGTATATGCGTTACTCCCCCAGAGTGAGGCATTGGAAAATACCTTCTAAGGTATCGGTAGTAGATATGCATGTAGTGGAGATAGACGATTTACTAGATGATTGGATAGGAGGGGTATCGATTGGTTGGGAAATATAGTGGTTGGCTATGGAAGTTATAGTGGCAGAAGGAATAGAAGAATTAGATGCGGGAGAGGTGGGAGCAACATTGGTAGAAGGTCTTGTGGGTGAAGGAGAAGTGGGGGTAGTGGTAGATGCCTTGACTGGTACAATTACTTCATTGGGTCGGTACAACATATTACAAGTTTTGAATGGTGATGGGTCGATGGGGATGGTGTAATTATGTTCTTCATGTTCAAATTTTACACAGTGGTGTAAAGTTGAAGGTACACAACCCATGACATGAATCCAGGGTCTATCGAGCAATAGGTTATAATGGAACTCTCCTTATAAGACATAGAATAGTTCCGGGATAGTGCGAGGGCCTACGAGAATGTGAAGGATAATGGTGCCAAGGGTTGAGGTGATGGCGTCATTGAAGGAGTGCAACATAACTGGGTTATTATGTATATAGTTAGAAGGGATACACATTTGATTATATGCGTAGGAGGAGATTATGTTAATACTAGCACCATCGTTGATCATGATGCGTCGTACGTGTATGTTATTGATATAGACATAAATGAATAGGGTGGGATCAGGGTCATCTAACTAGAGAGGTACAATCTCCTCATCAGAGAAGTTGAGGGCAGCAACTTGAGGAGTGGGCATGGGGGTAGAAGAAGGAGATGATTTGGTTAGCGAGGCCACATGGTGAGGGGTAATAATGGAGGCCAATAGTGTGGGGTCATTAGGTAAAACTTCAATGGATTGTAAAAGCTTGATACGGGCTTGTCTGTGGGATTTGGAAGTTTGGATGAGATCATACAAATACATCTTTAGAGGAGACTGATGTAATTTTTAGGGCGTGCGAAAATGTTTTACCATTTTCTTTAAGGATTTAGACAAAACAGATAAGGGTATGGGCCAAGGAGGAATACCTGTTGTGATGGTCGAATTAAAGGTCATTGCGTAGGTTTTGACTTCTTGATCCAATACTAACTGTGAGAGCTTCTTTTTGGCTAGGAGGAACTACCTGAAATACAAAACAAGACCACAAAAGAGAGTTAAATAGTATATGACAATGGACTACCTAGCGTATGCTAGATCTGGGAAGTATGATACTTCCTAGAAGGTCGTCAATCCACTGTTTATAAATCAATATAAAATAAATTAAACATGTAAATAAAATAATCTAGTGCTAGCATTCTAATTTGGGTGCCTCAGATTACTATCAACGTGTTGTCACCCTCAAAATTCCCCTCATTTTTCAAGTCAAGTTTTGAAAATTTTGAGTTGGTGCCTGTTATCCCAATTTTCCCCCCGAAAAAATTGATCAAACATGACCCCGTCATAGAAGAAAATTAGAAGGGTAGTTCAGTCATGCGAGCCCACATTCCAAATCAAACAATGAAGGGGCAAGGTTGACAAAGGAGATCAGAGTGTGTAGGAGAAGATTGAAGAAAGGACTCAAAGTTTTCGGACTTCGCATGTGAGTCGACTCGGGCAAAGAAACGGACCCGTGGAAGGTGCCATGTGCCTCATTGGTGCAAATTCAAAAGGCACAGCCTAAAGAGAGACCCCAAATGAGCGTCAACCCTCCATGTGTCTAAGGTCTGGAAAAGGGACAAAGCCATTTGTTTAATTGACTAAGTATAAGAGGGTCAGTAGAATTCACCATGTGCCTCATTGATGCAACTTCAGAAGTGAGACCTAAGGGAAAGAACTCAAATAAGCACCAACCCTCCACATGGTCATAGCCTCAAAAAGTTAAATCGGTCATTGAAAATTCTAAGGCTAGCGGATGATGCCACATGTCTCATTGGTGCACCTTCAAGGGTTGAAGCCAAAGGCAGTTCCCTAAACAAGTGCCAACTCTCCACGTGTCTAGGGTCCCATAGAAGTCAAAAGGGGCAGAACCAACCGTTGAATCGGCTAAGGAAAGGAGAACTAGTGGAAAGCCCCACGTGTCCCTTTGGCACTCTTTCAGAGGTGAATCCAAAAGTAGGTCCCAAACATGTGCCAGCTCTCCACGTGTCCAATTGGCGCACCTCCAAAGGTCAAGTCCAAACAAAGTCTCCAAATGAGCGGGAAGCCTCCACATGTCCCGAGTCAGACATAAAGCCTTTGCCAAATAAAGGGACTTAGTCAAAACACAAAAATACAGAACATGCCCACAAAGGGACACGTGGCCATGTTTCAAGTGATGGCGAAAGGTGGGCCCTTTTTGTGTTTTGATGCTTTGAAAAGTCAAAAGTGGAGAGGTGGGTTGTCAGGACACTTTAGGAATTTTACCTTTATTTCCAAAAGGGCGTAAAGTTATAAAGTGACCTGCGGCCTGCTCATGCCAAGGGATAAAGTCAAATATTGAGCCTGCATCAAAATTCAAAGCATGAAGGGGAGACATCGATTAATTTGGGAATTTTGGTTTTATTTCCAAAAAGAGATTGAAAATTTATAAAATGATCCACAACTCTGTTGGGGTCTTGAGCCCACGTTGAAAAGTCAAAGTGGGGAGGTGGGTCGGCATAGCACTTTGAGTTTTTGAGCTTTTGTTGAAAAGAGTTAAAATTGTAAAAGAGAGCCGTGACTCCTTCACCACTCAAGTAAAGCCACATGTCAGGCCTATATCAGAAGTAGATGGGCGGGCCAAAATGTTCAAGTGCCATTTCTCTAAAAGGCACAAAATATAAAAGTTTTCCCCAGGCCCGCTTCAACAAATCTCTCCCATATGGATGGCTCAAATTCAAAGTTTACGGAAGCAGAATGAATGGTTGTGATATGATGCATCTGGTTTTTCCGTCAGGTATGGAAACAACTGAGGCGTTAGAGAAGTTCAGACATCGGTTTCTTGAATCAGTTTCATCATTTTTTGTAATTGTTTTGGAAGCTATTTAGCGGGTTCTCTATGCCATTTTTGGGTTGGATCCTGGTACTCTGTAGATGTAATAGATTTGGAGGTAATCAATACATAAGTTTTTCCCTTTCTTCCTCTGCTATTCCTTCTTTCCTTGTTCAAATTTGTGAATCATCCATCTTTTATGATAAGAAAATTTTTGTTCTTGTTTATATGGATTTTGGAACTTTGTGTTTGTGGAATTATATTTGTTATGAAAGTGAATGATTCTATTATGCATCTCCCTAGCCCAATACGTATAAGGTTATACTCTACTATCTATATTTCCTGAAAGTATTGTTATGTTCTTCATCTCTCATCTCCTTAGTTCTTCTATTCTTTCGTATTGATGACATTTTTGGCATGAAACATTTCAAAGTATCAAGAATCCACACTTTGAAAGTTTTACATTTGTATATAAGTTTTGTTACTTGCTTTCAATAAGGTAACCTCTCCCATTAAAGAGGAGGGAATTGCTATCCCTTGATTGTGGGTTGTTAAAGTACCATTTAAAAACATGACATTTTTGGTGACTCACTTGAGGATTTCATTTCAAACGGATCCCTTTCTAAAAGAACAACTTCAAGATAATTTTTGATCTGGCGACTCTATAGTATACATCGGGATCAAACTTCTGTCATGTTCATTCTCTTGATCTAGGAACCTTCCCAAGAACGAAGGTAAAATGAAGAACACTTGTTGGCCCACATCACCAACGAGTGATAGTGACAGTGATGGGGATGATGATGGAGATCTCCCTATTAATAGTTTTCAAGCTCCAGTCAGTCAAGAATAGGCTCAATTTCTATAGAACTTCTATAGAGGTGTAAATCCAAGATTGTTTTCACAAACATTGCAACAAATTTTCAAACAAGCTAAAGAACACTTAGTCAATGAATTTGAGACACCTTGTAACAAAGAGGAGAACATTCAAGTTCTAGAAGTTGCTCATGTTCGGTATTCATTCCTCAGCATTATCTCAATTCCACCAATGAATGTCTTCTTATTACTCCACCTGATGCATGTCAATTTAATATTCCTTCAAATAATGAAGAAGACAAACAACTTGAGGCTTTCTTTCAACCTGAAATAGAGTCTATAGAAGATATGTCATGTACTAAGGTTGAATGTTCTGGTTTTAAAAAAAAAAGTGATCCTACGTTGGTGGAAGTGGATGTTCATCATAACAAAATGGACAAGATTCCTCTCTCTCCTATGACTGAAGAATTTCAATGCACTGAGATGAAGATCATTGTAGACCATCCCCTTGTTGTTTTAAGTTCTCTCAAAGATGAACAAGTGCCTATACCCGAAGAAGAAGAAATCAACGAGATCACTAGTTCCCCTGTTATATTTATGGATAAGATGAGCACACATGAGCCTTTTTGCATTCCTTCGAAAAAAATAGAAAATGGAGAGCCATGCCTAGAATATTTTCTTCACAACTATGACAACCTTGTCTCAGCTCACCCTTCGAATGCAAACAAAAGAAGAGGATGATGTTGTTGATCAATCTTTACTTAGTCTAACAACATTTCAGTTTCTTGCTAATCATGAAGACAAATCAGTAATGCGGCTTGTACCTAAGAGTCATGATCTTCTAGAATCAGGTGTTGATTCTACCAAAGCAACAGGTATGTTTTTCAGAGACATGGTAAAAATTACACATAATGGTAAATCATCCAGTACCTTTTTCCAAATTCCTCTTGAAGATGGTTACAAGGAAGATTCAATGGAAGTGTGTGTTTCTCATGAGATGTGCCATGATGATAATTGTAATCACCATTCATATGCTAGTGTCATTCCACCAAAACAGGGAGTTGACACTATTAGGATTGGATTTTCTCATGGATCGATTTGTCAAAGTTCGGTGATGTGTAGAAATTAGTATGGAGGCAGTCAAGGGTCATACAAGTTTTTATATGGCATTATTCCTCCACAGAAGAGGAGCCTTAGGAAGACATTCAGTTCTTCACAGGAACTTGAATATTTTTAGTATGGAGTATCACTATCTAGATTGTCTTCTTTCCTCAATTTTTCTTTTCAAGCTGCATAGCGTTCCCATGATATTTTGGTATGCTCAACTGCTCATCTTCAATTCGTGGGTGCCTCACACTTTCACTATGTTATTCCACAAAGGTACTTATTTTTCTTAGCCTATCTTTGGAATTGTGTAGGTTTCATGCAGTCCTCCTTCTTTCCCTTGTAAATATCCTCTTCTTTCTTTGTATATACTTTCCTTGTTTTGGCTTGTTTCCTTTCATGTTCCTTGTTGTGTGTTGTGTTTTTTTTTGTCTTTCCTTTTTGGTTTGTTTCCCTTCGTGTGTGTTGTCTTCTGTATTGGTTTTGCCTTTGACTCTATTTTCCTAATGGATAAGGCACTGGTCTACTTTCCCAGAGTTTTTCTATAGTTTTTGATCTTGCCTCGTTCCTCTGTCCTAGCCAAGTCATCCCTAGAAAGAGCCAACTATTATCACCCTCAAAATTCCCCTCATTTTTCAAGTCAAGTTTCAAAAATTTTGAGTTGGTGCTTGTTATCCCAATTTCCCCACTGGAAAAATTGATCAAACACGACCCCACACAGAAGAAAATTGGAAGGGGTGGTTCAATCATGCAAGCCCACATTCCAAATCCAACAATGAAGGGGTAGGGTCAGCGAAGGAGATCAGAGCATGTAAGAGAAGATTAAAGAAATGACTTGAATTTTTTGAACTTCACATGTGAGTCAACTCGGGGCAAAGAAACGGACCCATGAAAGGTGCCACATGCCTCATTGGTGCAAATTCAAAAGGTGTAGCCCAAAGAGAGACCCCAAATGAGTGTCATCCCTCCACATGTCCAAGGTCTAGAAAAGGGACAGAGCTGGTCGTTTAATCGACTAAGTATAAGAGGGTCGGCAGAAGGTGCCATGTGCCTCATCGTGTAACTTCAAAAGTGAGACCCAAGAGACAGAACCCAAATGAGCACCATCCCTCCACGTGGTCAAATCCTCAAAAAGTTAAATCGGTCATTGAAAAGTCTAAGGCTAGTAGATGGTGCCACGTGTCTCATTGGTGCACCTTCAAGGGTCAAAGCCAAAGGTAGTTTCCCAAACAAGCGCTAGCTCTCCACGTGTCTAGGGTCCCATAGAAGTCAAAAGGGGCAGAACCGACCGTTGAATCGGCTAAGGAAAGGAGAACCAAGTGGAAATCCCCATGTGTCCCTTTGGTGCTCTTTTAAGAGGTGAATCCAAAAGTAGGTCCCAAACATGTGCCAGCTCTCCATGTGTCCAATTAGTGCACCTTCAAGGTCAAGTCCAAACAGAGTCTCCAAATGAGCGAGAAGCCTCCACATGTCTCAGGTCAGACATAAAGCCTTCACCAAACAAAGGGACTTAGTCAAAACAAAAAATATAGAACAGGCCCACAAAGGGAGACATGGCCATGTTTCAAGTAGTGGCGAAAAGGCGGGCCCTTTTTGTGTTTTGATTATTTGAAAATTCAAAAGTGGAGAGGTGGGTTGTCATGACACTTTAGGAATTTTACCTTTGTTTCCAAAAGGGCGTAAAGTTATAAAGTGACCCGTGGCCCCACTCATGCTAAGGGATAAAGTCAAATATTGAGCCCACATCGAAAGTCAAAGCACGAAGGTGGCTGTTGGAGCAATTTGGAAATTTTGGTTTTATTTCCAAAAAGAGAGTGAAAAATTATAAAATGATCCACAACTCCGCTGGGGTCTTGAGCTGCATTGAAAAGTCAAAGTGGGGAGGCGGGTCGATGGAGCACTTTGAGTTTTTGAGATTTTGTTGAAAAGAGTTAAAATTGTAAAAGAGAGCCACGACTCCATCGCCACTCAAGTAAAGCCATGTGTCAGGCCTATATCATAAGCGGATGGGCGGGCTGAAATGTTCTGAAGTTCCATTTCTCTAAAAGGCACAAAATATAAAAGTTTTCCCCAGGCCCACTTCAACAAATCTCTCCCATGTGGACGGCTCAAATTCAAAGTTTGTGGAAGCAGAATGAACGGTTGTGATATGATGCATCTGGTTTTTCCACCAAGTATGGAAACGGTCGAGGCATTAGAGAAGTTCAGATGTTGGTTTCTTGAATAAGTTTCATCATTTTTTTGTAACCATTTTTGGAAGCTATTTAGCGGGTTCTCTACGCCATTGTGTAGATGTAATAGATTCGAAGGTAATCAATACAGAATTTTTTCCCTTTCTTCCTCTATTATTCCTTCTTTTCTTGTTCGAATTTGTGAATCATCCATATTTTGTGATAAGAAACTTTGTGTTCTTGTTTATATGATTTCTAGAACTTTGTATGTATGGAATTATATATGTTATGAAAGTGAATGATTTTACTATGCATCTCCTTGGCCAATGCGTATAAGGTTATACTATGCTATCTATTTTTCCTAAAAGTATTGTTATGTTCTTCATCTGTCATCTCCTTATTTCTTCTATTCTTTCATATTGATGATCTTTCGGGCATGAAACGTTTCAAAGTATCGAGAATCCATACTTTAAAATTATACATTTGTATATAAGTTTTGCTACTTGCTTTTAATAAGGGAACCTCTCCCATTAAAGAGGAGGGACTTCTTGTCCCTAACTATGGTTTGTTAAAGTACCATTTAAAAACCCAACACATCTTTTATCCGACTAAATACTAAAATGATATGCGGAGTAAAGGTTTTGGGTTGGGTTGTGGGTAATACATGAGATGGTCTGTTGGTCACGAAAGAGTCTTAGTAAGGTTGGGTAAGATTTTGGGTTATTTTGAGTGAGGTAATTAGGTTAATTGGTCTAGTACGATTATCGGACATGAGACCAACGCCGGTCGGGGTGGCCGATGCTAGTTTAGGTATGAACGATACCGGTTTAGGGTGATCGATATCGGTAACTATGGAAAGTGGCAAGGAGTCAAGTGGAGGGTGCTTTGGCTCTCTTACGTATTATAATAGAGAGTTGGAAAGGTCTATGTGGGGAGGGTGAGGTCATAGGTCAAAATTAGGTGTGGTAAGGTTTTTAGTGAGGTTTTAGGTAGGCTAAGGGTTGAGTTGTTAGGGTTTGGGTTGATAGTCACATTGTCGATATCAATTAAGGAGACCGATGTTGGTATAGGATGAATCAACCATGGGTAGGGTTAACCGGTGTTGGCGAATGTGGGGAACTAGAAAATGCTTTGTAGAATGAGTTTTGGGTCCTCTCTGTTATTACCACAAAAAGTTTAGAGGGTGTTTGTAAGGTCTATATGAGGGAGGTGGTTTTGGGATAGGTTTTGTGAAGTTTAGGTGGGGTGTGAGGGGGTGGTTGATAGAGAGAAAGCTAAGGGATAGATCTAAGTAAGAATAGTGAATAGATGAAGGCAAATAGAGAATACAACTGCAAGTGACATAAGAGAAACCAACTTACTTGGAATTTATAAGGGTTCTAAATGCCTGTAGTGGTGGAGAGGTGGTTGGAGATGCTTTGGTGAAGGTTGATCTGTGTAATGGTGCTTAGTGCTACGATAGTGCTTCCTGAATGCTACCGTGAATGAAAATACCTTCTGATTAGTCTTGGTGCTGGCTATGGCTGTCTGGACATGCAAAAGGTCTTTTGTTCTTGCTTTAATGTAGATATCCCTTGTTCCAAAACTCGAGAATGTCACCAACCTATCAAAAAAGGTTACCAAAATGAATATATGGTAACCAACGACGGTTTAGGGTTGACCGATGTCGATTAATGTGGGAAATCTTAGGTTTACTAAAAATGCTAGATCTTGGCAATGTTTTTGGGCCAACTCGGTTTATATCATGGATCAAAACGGAATGTTACGTTTTAATGAGTGGGAATGTGGTTGGAGGGAGATTATGCATATGATTTTAGGGTTGCACTAAGTCCTAGTTCATTAAGGTATGTGTGGCTAAGCCTTAGTTAGTTATAGTGAGTGAATGTTGAGTCATAGTAAAGGGAAAATATGCTAAAAATAGGTTTGTGGTGAGGTGTCTAGGTGAGGTGGTGGGGTGAGGTGTCTAGGTGAGGTGGAAATTTATTTAATTAGGGTAATTAAATAATGAATATTGTGAGGATGAGTATCACTTTAATTATAAATAATTAAACTAATATTAATGTGGAGTAAAAGGGTCATGGTTAGGTGAATATGTTTGAGTTGGCTATTTGAAAAGGGACCAAGGGGAGTGTGACTCAATTTTGGTTTCTATAGGGCACGGGGGCTTCACTTAGTAAAAGTATGGTATAACACGTGCGTTCGAAGGGTATTAAATAATACCCTTAATTCTAGTTTTTACCTCTAATTATTTAATTTATAATACCCCCTCCTGTTATATTGCTAGAGTGAAAATACCCCCTATTTTTTCCATGTACCTTACTTACCCACTTTTCAATTACAATTTTATTTACCCCTTTTTATTTCTACCCTAATATATTAAACAGAAAATATATCATATTTCTCACTGAATTTTTTTAATATGCATTTCCTCTCTAAAGATAGTTTGAATCCATTGAATACCTATTACAAGTCACCTTATAAATGTTAAGCTTTAATCATTTATCAATAGTTCTTCAAATAATTAAGATGGTTAAATAATATCACTTGCATTGAAAAACATACTCAATCCTAGTTTTCTACCATCTTATTATTTTTTGGTTAAGAATCTCTTAATTAAGATTTCTTTATTCAAAAGGAGATTATAATTTAACTTTATGAACACACTCCTTTTGAAATTTTAAGGTATTTACTTTTACAAACTAGGGTTCAAATGTGTTAGTGTTATATTAAAATTAAACCTCCCTTTCCTTTGGCCCAACTTTCTAACCTACCCCGAATACCTGATTCAAAATATTAATAAAATAAACCCTTTCACCCCCTCATGTCTACCAAGATATTGAATTTAATTTTATTAATTTTAATTACCTCAATATGAACCCACGTGCTAGGATATTGCGTAGCATTTGAACCCCCGTCTATAGGGATAGGAAATGAAAAAATAATTTTAGGATTAGATGGATCAGTTCATCCTTGTTGATACTAAACGGAACCGGTAATAGATTGGGGACAACTTATCGCTGATAACATCCATCGGCAATTAATTCAGTTTCCTTCCACCAAGAAGTTCACCATGACTTCTTACATGGTATATTCTCTTTCCTACATAAGACCCTTTCGTGGTTCGACTACTACTCTCAATGTATCTCAAAATCACTTGCCTATGAGAAGTATCCACAACTCACTTACAGAGAAAAAAACTATCATTTTTCTAGGGTGAATGATGTATTCACCATGTTCATCATTAGACTCCTCAAGGGAAATTTAAAGTTGAGGATCTCTTCTCAAGCAGCTACACTAATCAAAAAGTACAGGAGCCATTTCATCTAGTTCTCTACCTTCACCTACATCAGGATCTCAGGCTATGATCTTTCCCCTCATAAGCTACCCAGGTACCTAAGTGAAAAAATCATAATGTTTGAATTATGTAGGCAACTAGCTCATGTACATTCCCGGTGTAGGAAAAAAAGAAGGGTGTATCTTTTCCCATATTTTTAAGGACATTCATATAATATTGTTTTAGATACATCAAACATTGAATCCTTTTTTCTTCCCTCGCCTCTATTCCTACACACCTAGGCCTAAATTTAATATTAGGAGAAATCCTAAAATTTTTACATTTACATGATTGTATCATACACCTCAAATTGAGGACTACTAGGCCAACTGCACAAATGAATTTGAAGTCAAAAATGAGACTACTTGTGGATGATAGTAAACTAAATAAGATATTTCAAGTTCTATTGGTTCATCGGCATCCAAGTGTGTCTTTTCAAAGGTAGAACCTTACCGTCATAAAAAGATGTGATCCCTCACCAATCTCCTAGAAGTTCCCCTATGAAAAGATTCATATATTTTCTGGTAGAAGCATTCCTATGGATTAGGAGTTGTTTAAAAGTGAATAAAGAATGATACATTAGGCTGCAGTGCACTGGATTTAGAACCATTACAAAAATATTGAGAATTAATAGAAGCAAGAAAGCATAAGTGACCTTCTATTTGTTCTATAGATACTCTGGATCTCAATATGTGAAGGTTTCCCAACAAAATATTACAAAACCTACAAAAGAAATGACTTAGGAGGACTATGAGTTGACTCACATCTCTTTAGGTCATGCTTCACATGAAGGTGATGCTCATCTATTCAAGGAATTTGTTTTTGTATGCTCACTTAGAATAAAGAGTACAAATAAACAATTGAACAATTGCAGGAGCATGTGAGAACTCTCACTACCTATGTTCAATATTTCTTAGAGCCCAATGTAGTGCCACCTCCTTTTGTAGAATCCATTTCTCCCACCGGTATTTTTGACCCTAATGTGATCAAGAAGGCACACAGATACACAATACATGGGAGATTTAATGATAAGTGGGTTGAAAATATTCTCAAGATAGGAAAGGAATTCGCTACCGAGATTCTCTTCTTGTTCAATTATGTTCTTTCCAATGTTTTTAAATTAAAGACAACAAAGGAAGAGTTTGATAAATATAATTCTCATTGGGATGGTGTTTCCACTTGTGTCTAAAATGATTTGTCTCAATTCACACACTCTCATGAGTAGGAATGTGTTTGCATGTTTCACCGAGAACTTGTCCCCAGCTTTCCACCTACACAATGAATGCTACATATGACATGATAAACGATGCCACCTCCAAACTTGAATCTAGTGGGAAACATTCCTTTGATATTTTAAATTATGACAACAATTATGGTCAAAATCTTGTATCCCTTCCACTCACTAATAATTCATCATCAAGACTCATTGGTTCTTTCCAAGAGTTTTTCAAGAAGGAGGAAATTAGTCCTTTTTCCTTTAACAAGGATACTTTAGAGTCTCTTACCAACATCAAAGGCTCTATTTCTAACATTACATGAGATCATAAGGTATGGTTTAATCAATTAAATAATATTAATGATGTTCCCAAGACATGGATTAAAGTGTTGAGATACATTCGTATTCCATAAGAAAAAAAAAGTGGCACCCGCAGTGACCTATTTTAGTAAATAATTCAACGGATAAGAGCGCATTCCATAATTCTTCCCTTAATGTTTACAAATGAATAGTTCTTCATCGAAAAAATTCATCTTCATCAGATTGATCAACCCTCCTCTCTTTCTCTTCTTTCCTCTCTCTCCATATTCTAATTCTTCATTAATAATGTACTTTTTCACTATTTTTTCTTATTCACTTAAGTGACCTTCAACTTAACATTGTAAGAGTCATTTCCCACTAATAATAAAATGACTCACTTTCATTCCCTAGGAATATAGAATGCCACAATTGATGAGGAAAGGTGAAAATTCATGTGAGGGAGATGAAAGGATAGTGGTAATGTTATAAATTGGATTGGCTTCTCCATTCTAAAGGGTTGGAAATTATCAATTGTTGTATGTTTTTTATCTTTTTATCACTACTACATCAAAAAATAAGATCTAAATTTCCTCTATGTCATTTTTTATGTTCCTCTATCCTCTCTACTCTCCAACTTTGCAAGCATGGTGATAGTTTATAACTAATAAGGAAATTTGTGTCCTTGATTAATGAATCTGCGAACTTTGTGTCTCTAGTTTTTAGTGTTGTTAATTGCTTACATTGTTGTGATCTTATAATTGAATGTGGACCTAATATGGTTACTGTTGGTGAGAATATTATAGTTCCTACTCATAGCATTAACCCTCTCTCCCTATTTATCCTACTCATATTTACCTCCCTTGTACATCAGTACAAGTACTTTCACACAGATTTAGTGGAGTAAACAACCACCCCACGCTTTAGTTAGTTTACATTTAATAATGGGATCCTCCTTATACCCAAGGAGGTGGTTAGCCCCATGATTATTGGTGAAAACAAATAATCTGTAAATTATTTCACCAATACACTATTTAGGATTTGTGCATCAAATGAAGAGTCAAAACTAGAAAGGAAATCATCAATAATTACCTCAATATCACTCTCCTAAAGGACTATGTTGGAGAAGAGGGATTCATATCTTGAATGTTATCATAATTAGTGACAACCTTAACAATAATTGGATCTTTTATTTTTAGAAAAATTTATTTATTACTCGTGTATGTTTCTCTTCTAGAGGATTCTTCTTCGAGATCAAAGTGCAACTATGGATAGAAACTCAACTTTTATGCTTTATTCATTATCTACCAATATGTGAAGTCGAATTTCATTATAATTTTCTAGAAGAGAATAGTAATGAGTGGAAATGAAGTGTATTTCTAGATATACACTTCATAGTACGAAGAATCATTTGAATATACTTTTGGGAAATGGTTCTTCTCGTCCTCACTATGGAGTGTCTCAAGCTGATCATACTTGTATTGCATATCCATGACATAAGTTAGGAATTCAAGATTGAGTTGAGGGTATGAAGTTCCTTATGAAACTCTCAAAATTCTTAGTAAGTACTACATTTTCAAAATTTTCATCTCCTCATTTCCATAAAAATAAAATCATCAAAAGGAAGGTTAACGAAGATAATGTTTTGAGTTTTTAACCCAACAACGTAGAGTCCAAAACATTATTTTCAGAGATTCCTCTTCTAAAATAAATTTATCTTTTCTTACCTCATCTAAGGATTCATCCTCATGTGCTTGTAACATTTCATACCTTTTTAAAACTCTCCTCATCGATGTTTAGACTCTTGATCATTATCAAGTGTAATCCCCATTTTTTTCCTTTAGCAACACTCCTTTTAAAATGAAGCCACAAGGATTTAATGGTAGGATCATTGGATGGAATAATTTATTCAATTTGGATATCCTTGAATATCGCTTTCTTGTTCATTTCCATAACTTGTGCAAGAGTTCCCATGACCTTATTTGCTTCTGTTGATTGCATATTTTTAGTCAATATAAGAGACCTCTTTATTATGTTAGAATCCATACCTTTCTAACAATTTGCCAAGAATGTTGGTTGTTCAATCTTATATGCCTTGATAGGTTGAGAAATGAATGTGACAGGGATTCATTCCTTTTTAGATTCACCTTCTAATTTTAAAATTTTATATTTTATTTTTTTAATTTTTTGGATCTATATAGGATGTAAAATAAAAACATATGCCCCATAATGGGCGCTTAAAACTGTTGGAAAAATAATTTTTTCAAGGGAAAATTAGTTATTTTTCACTAACACTTTGGGACTAGGTCATTCATCTTGGGAATGGGAGGCTCCCATTTATTGAATGCAGGAAAAGTAAAATATTTGGTGGACATTAGGTTAGGGATCACACAGGAATACCCCACTAAACTTGTGGAAGATTACTTGTATATGATACATGGGAGGAATTTTCTTAGAGATAGCTAAAGGGGAAATAATAATATTGAGAGGGAGGGTTAATGTAATGAATAGGAAATTTCATAATTTGCTAACATTAACTAGAGTAGGTATATATCCAATAGGAAGAAAACAACCATGTAATAAAATATAATACTAACAAATCAAAGACACAAATTTCAATTGATTTATTCATCAGATATACAAAGCTATTTCTTGGTTATTCAAGATTACAATGCTTGCAAAGTTGAAAGTAGGAAATAGAGGAACATAGACAATAAAATAGAAGTAATATCTTCTTACTTGTAGTGAGAGAACAATATTTATCAACCCCTTGAAATGGAGAATTTTTCCTAATATATAGCTTTACAAAATGTGTCTTCATCTCCCCCCACATGAATTTTCATATTCCTATAGGAATAAAAATAATCCCCTTTCTTATTAATGAAAGAGAACATTTACAATGTCAAATTAAAAGTTCACTTAAGATAATAAGATGAAAAATTTAAAAAGTGCATGCCCAAAAAGAATTAGAATATAGAGAGAGGTAGAAAAGAGAGTGATCAATCTGAGGATGATGAGGATCTAGCTCTTGGAAAACTCTAAGGAAATTATCTTGGAATGAAATCCTCATCTTTCACTTCCTTACTGAAACAAGTTTGTAAGTGTCACATTTTATTCCTATGGAATGAAAACACGGCCTAAAGAATCGATCCAAGCCTTAGAACACCATAAAAGGTCTTACATATATTTAACTAGACTTGATGATATTTTACAAGTATTACAGTGAGAGCCTCTAATTTCGACAAGGGATTCTAAAGTATATTTATTGAAAGAGAAAGGATCCCTGCCTATTTCTGGACTAAATATTGGAAAGACTTAAGGAGCTCTTCCAAACATTAATGTTCTCTAAGTGAAGGTTATCTCGATCTTCGCACACCATTGCCAACATTTTCCAATATCTCATATGCATGCTATCCATAAGACTCAAGTTATGAGATAACATCATTTACCATATCTATCACTCTTTTGTCAAGACCATATAGGAGACAAATTATCTGAGATAGATTTGAATACATTATTTATCACTAAGGAGTGAGAATTAAGACAATTCATCTTAGACACCAATGAAAAACAAACTATCCCAAAGGGAATTTTCACCTTGATTTCTGGTTCACTTGGTCTAGATGTATTTTGAGATGGCCTCAAAATTAGGTGTTGTGGCTTGTTGCGCCATTCTTAATTCACCTCTATTAATTATTATACCCATGGGAGGGTTTCAACTAGAATGGACATAAATTCGGCATAGGAGAATTTTCTCGGTGTTTTATAAGGAATCACAGGGGTGCATAAGATGAGGTGATTAGGCTACCAAGGGAGACACACTTGGATTGTGGGGATCGATAGAAGACTGATGGATAAATATATCTTAATTAAAGGGGCTCAATGGGATTTTCAATTATCTTTTTCCTATTGTGAAGCCTCATAGGGGGATAAGCTTCAATGTATTCTCGATTCTAAAATTTTCCTCTTAGAATATTCCTCTAAATGAGTAGATCCCATGGATTTATCAAATGCCTTGAGAGAAGAAGTGTGAGAAAATTTCCTAGACCTATACAAAAGACCACCAAACTCAATGAAAAATCCCTCTTCCATTTGAACTAATTCTTCAACCTTTGAATTATTGTCATAGTTTTTCTTTGATGTCACATGACTTTCATATGTTCCATGCAGTGGGAGGAAGAGGGGAAGATTGAACCACTTGATATTCATGATCAATTAGGTCTGAACCATCATATTTTATTCCATCCACACACCAAAGTGAACCTTGAATTCTCTCATATGATCCACTACGTATATAATCTAGTTTCTTGTCCTCGGATTCATCTATGCAGTTAACCTAATAATCCTCAATTTTTGAAACATGATGCATTCCTAGCAAGAGGAAATTCTACGGATTATTCCTAATATCAAAGTTAGACAAAGATATGTAGGAATATAAATTGAGATCATCAAAGGATGTTTTGATTTTTGTTTCATTCATGATACTCTTACATGGTGAAATTATCAAGGATATCGGAAAGGACACACCTTTCTTCTTTACATTCTTTCACCTAATATGGACATAGGACAACTATCTCGTATAATTCAAACATGATGATTTTATTACTCAAGTACCCGGTATCCTGTGAGGGGAAATATCAAATCCTCGACCCTTATGTAGGTAAATGTTGGAAATTGGATGAAGTTACTTCCATACTTCTCAATGAACAAAACTACTTAGGATGAAATTATCTACTTGGGATTTCCTTTGAGTAACCTTATGTACATGGTGAATGTATCATTTACTCTAGGATAGTGAGATTTACTCGCCTTATGTGTGAGTTTTGGATATTTCTTGTACGTCGGAGACTAAAATCGCACATTAGGAGCAGTGGATGGACCTCGGAAAGGTCTTTTGAAAGAAAGGGTGTATCCTAGATAAGAATTCATTATGAACTTCTTAGAGGTGGGAAACTGTAACAATTTTTGATGAATGTTGTTACTTATGATTTTCCCTAGTCCACCATTTATTTCCTCTCCTTATGTAACCAACATAATAAATTGAGCCATCCAATATTGGAAGTCCTTCATTGTTTTTTTCTCCCATCACTCTATTTATTAGGACAATAATATCATAGTATGCTTTGTGAAACTCATGCCAAGAAAAATACTTAGAGGTCCTGATAGGGATTCCTTCCCTATTTAAGCCATGAACCAACTATCGGACCTTGCAAGTATGAGTTTCTCCTCACCCTTTCTTATGAAGAAACCTCCATGGTGATGATAACTATGTTATTATAGGTGGGAATTTGTAGGCATTGAGAAATTCCTTTTGGTGTGAGGAAAAGGAGGATTATGTTATCATCTACATATATTGTTTTGGAATCATAATCATTGTGTTGTGCATAGGCTAGGAAAATATGAGTTCTTATAAATGATAGAGGGTTTCCACCTGCTATGAATAGTTTTTTCAGGTAGATATTCTCCTCCATTGGTTCCCATGGTTCATTCAATATTCTTATCTTTAAATCTTCTAGGCCCATGTGGGCTACACTACTCATCTCCCACAATTGTATACTTAGTATTCAACATGGAAATTGGTTTCATGCCTAGGTATTTGATCTTCATGATGTAGGAAGAAATGAGACATATGGGAAATGAATAGATATGGAAAGTTTGACCCCAATATCAACACTTTCTATTTTAGAAGATCCTATTCTGAATGGATATTTTTAGAAAGTTTATAAAATTATCACTTTTTAGTTTTTTTGACTTGCAAAGGAGTGACAAGGATACTTAAGGTTTTTTTGTTTCTAAAAATTACTATTTTTAGACAAAGAGGACTTGTCACAACTTACTATTTTTATAAAGTGGACCTCTAGGTGTTAGAATGGAATAAAACCCATCTAAAAAATTTAGTTTTTTTCTCAGGATTTTCTACTCTAATATTTAGATATTTTCAATCACCATAACTTTGTAGATTAGAAAATGTAGGTATATGTCTGTAAATTTCTTCTAATTACTGAAAATTATACATATTATCAATGATGTTGAATTTATAATTAATTCAAAGGAATTTACAAAAGGAATTCACTAGTGAAGTTTCACGGAGATCAAGTGAATGGTTACGAAGTTATGAGTAAAAATTTGTTTTCAAGCTTGATTCCAGGGAAATTTAAGAAGCATGGCAATGTAAAAATGGAGCTAGGGGGAAATATAGAGCATTCAAACATGAAATTATTTTAAGTGGTTTACTTTTAAATATTTTTCATTGTATTTTCACATTCTAACTCATTTTTAACTCACTAAGCTCAACCGGGGTCAGATGGAGGTTAAATTGGAGTTGCACCCTAAAAAATAGGGGAAAATATGGGAAAAGGGACAATAGGAGTACACAATTATGATTTTCTCTAGATCTTGACATGTGATAGCATGTGGTGCCATGAGGATGAGATTAGAGGGGTTAAAATTAAGCTCCCATGATCTACAACATGATCTTACATGTGATTAGGGGTTGAGTGAGAGACGAGAGTGCATTTTATTGTCCCTCTTTTCCCCTTGGATTTTGGGACAAAGAAAATGCATATAAGTAACTCAAAACTACACCATGGTTTCATGTATCATGATGAATTATGTAAATATCATTTATAAACAACTCATCTTCTATATTTTTTTTAAGCCATTGTAGCTATGTCCTTGTATTTTCCAGTCACGCTGCTAAACATTAGCACCATAAATTAAACTTATGGCATTATTACTTATTAATATAATTATCACTAGTTATATTATTTTTGTGGTATTTTATGTGTGTATTTATTCCTATGATTTCAATAAGTTTCTTGAATGATTATATGTGTAATGTCACTCTTGTTTGTAAGCAAAAAGCTATATACAACAACTCGTATACAAGAAAAGGAACCATCTACATCCACAAGGGATCACCTACATCAAATAAGTTTCATTATGAAGATATCTTGGAACGTAAATAATGAAAATCAAATATATACGTGTTGTTGAAGAATGAATTACAAATGGAACCTGCAAAACTAAGAAATAACTCAACCTTTGATCTAATCGTTCATTGCAAACTATTGAAGAACTAATTGTTTGAGTTAACATGTGATTTAGGGAACTGGTTGATTACTTGAGTTATGTGTTTGATATCCGAACACCATAGTGTTAGGATTTTTGTAGCATGTGTTGAATCTCTTGTTGTTCTATTTGAGATCTTCCAATTGTTCTATGGAAGATATTTTAATTATCTTGTTAATATTATAATTAAATTCTTCTTCTAGCATCTTCTTTGTAAATTTAAAGAATAAAAGAAAAGGGTTAATGCTTTGGAAATGTATTTAGAGAAGAACATGATGATATATGTAGATATACAGAGATAGAGAGGAGATTACTTTGTTCCTAGATCTAATGTTCATGCTAATTCAATAAAATATTCAATTATTGTTTATTAGCCTTTACTTACAAGATTTAGGAGGGATTAACACCCAAGGCAGGGCCCACTTGTGGTCTGTTAAACCCCTCCATAGTTTTCTTATTGTGTTTCATTGCATGATTATCCTAGGAAGAAAACTATCTTCTTTATATGCATTTATGAATTTAGAATATTTGTCTTAGTCACAATATTTAGAAATCATTTTCTTTCAATTATAAGTTTTGTCTACTTTCAAGCATTGTTATTTAAATTATGGTAGTGACAATTATTTCTTTCCATACCTCCTAAATTCTCTGTAACTGTGCATATAACACTAGCATTATTTAAATTTTACGTCCCTTGGTTTGATGATTAAATGAATTTGATTCAATTAAAAACATATTAATTGCTTCAAGTTGATTTGTACCACCATTTTTGGCATCATTTATAGGAATACTGCCAAGTTATAGGGTTTTTGAGAGGTTTTGCATTCCTTAGAAATAATTTAGGTTTATAAATTTCACCTCCAAACCCACCCCCACTAATGTATGTTGACTGAGTTGAGTTAGTTGATGCATGCACCATCCAAGAGATGCCCATGGTAGATTCTTACCGAATCCTCAAATAGCACAGATTGCTTCATCTAATTCTGAAGAAGACACATCTTCCTCTGTACAAGGCTTGCCATTAGAAGATCCCTCTCCAAGTGAGATTTATGATGTTGTTCCTGACCAATCAATCATGGTAGAAGAGGTGAATCAAAATATGGAATAAAGGGAAACTAAATTTGATTTCCCAATCTCCAACAACTATCACCATTGTAATGAAGAACATTTCTCCCTCAGCCCTTCCTAACTTTCATGGATCCATAATTGAATACCCAAACACTTTCTTATTTGAGTTTGATGTTTTATGCAGGAGCTATGATTATACCACATATGTACATAAGCTAAATTTGTTTCCTTCTACACTCAAGGATGCAACCTTGAGATGGTTTATGGGTTTAGGAAGAGATGTTGTGACTACCTAGCAATAGATGAAGGAAAATTTTATTTAACAAGATTACTATAGGCCAAGTAGTAGAGGAGGTGATGAAATCTTTAGGATGACACAAAATTATGATGATCCACTAGAATATTACGTGGAAATATTCTTATTATGTATTCAGAAGTCAAGGAACACAAGTTTACCTCCCGATTCTCTCAAATTTATCTTCTTAAAAGGACTCGATGAGGAGGATATGGATGCTTTGGACCTAATAGGAGCTGGAGATATCTCAATATCTACCTTTGAAGATATTTTTGAAGTATGCATGAATTATTCTAGAGAAACTATGAAACAAATATGAAGTTCTAGATAAAAAGGTGGATAGCTTGTTAAAGGAATTGGGGAGATATCCAAATCAAAGATTGTAAACATGTTCAAGAATAAGAAATAAGAGATAGTCAATGACATGGCTGCCTATCTTGATGCCTTACATGCCAAGAAGAAGAGATAATATGTAGAGGAATCACTTACTGAGTTCTACTACGCATGTAGAAGAAGGAAAGTTGATTGTAGATGCAGAGGATTAGCCAACATTGCACAAGAGAAGAATGTTAAAAAAACCAAGATGATAGAAACAGAGGATGGTCAAGTCTTCTACATTATTCAAAGGAAACCATGGCCACCAAGACAAGGAGGTATGTCATAACCTCCAAGGCCATATTTTAAAAATTGGGCTAATAATTAATATATGTAACCCCCACCTTGGGATAATACTCGACAAGGTTGGGATCCATACCCTAGCCAATACTAACAACAATGGAAACCTCAGTTTTCAGGCCAACAATGGAAACAACCCCCTTCTTAATGGCAACAACCTTGAAGAGGAGGGTAGCAATGGAACAACCCACCTCCTAACTACCAGCAATCATACCATCAACCTCCTTATCCACAATAGACAGCTCTAATACCAAACCCCCAATCTGGCTCTTAACCAAAGGCTACCCAAATTCCAACTCAACCAACACCTAACCAAAAAATAAAGTTGTTAAGCCATCCTATACCACTGAATCAACCCAATACATTGCTTATTCAGTTGATGTCAATGATATCCATCTTCACTTAGGAAGAGAACTTCTTCCACCAAGTAAACCCACTATTAGAGTGTAACATCTTTGACAAAATGTTAACTTTTCCTCTTTGCATTGCAAACGTTGACATGTGATTTGTCCTAAGGAGTATTCTTTGGACTATTGGAAATCATGCTTGCAATGGATAAATTATTCTATTCTTGGATTCATTTTTCTGAAATGTTTTTGCTTGTAAGGAATTTATTCTACTTGAGATAGGTAAGGTTGTCTGATGGTAATGTTGTTTGCAAATTTATCTCTCTATAATAGAAAAACCCTGGATCAATTCCATTGATCCAAGGTATGATTTAATTCTTCTTATTTGATCTGTATGATAAACCTGACATTCATAAATTGAAGGAAATAAGGGACCGAGTCCTTAAATATACACAATTTTATTGATCTTTCTTGGAAGTCCTTGCTCGGCATTTTTCTGTAAATAGTGTGCTCGGATCTTCTTGGTAATTTCTTAAGGACGTTGAATGGCGTAAGAAGGATAGAGGTAAAAACCTAAGTCCTATATCTTTAAGATCTATCCTAACGGATTCTAACCTAAGGTAAACTGGACCTACCTTAGATCTATGTCTACACTAATCTTGTTGCATCCTAATCTAAGTTGTATGTTATATAAGTGTGGGATTTGGAAATAACCTAAGATAATGATAGGTTTATCTCTAACCTATTACCTAATACTAAATTACTATGTGGTATGGCTTAATCTATGATGGCTTGTTACCTATGGCAATATTAAAATGACCTAAGGTAAATAATTTCTATCTAACCTAAGGTCGGATCCTAAACTAATGTAAGGATGGAAGGGGACCTAAGGGGTCACATGGCAAGTGGAAGGCGGTGGCGACAATTTCTAATTCATTTATGTGATTTGATTTTTGAATTTATGGGATGGTACTACCAGTTTTGGTAGAGGCATGGAAATTAGAGGGAATCCTAGTTGGCATCATCACTAGAGTTAAGTGATGCATGCTATCGTTGAAATGGACTCACCAACTTTAGATGGCAGTGGCATGGAGATATAGGCGGGAAAGTGAAATTCAATGGCATTAATGATCATTGGTTTTGGTGAGAAAACTGCCTTGGAAACCATGCGAGTGGATTTTTGGGAGGTTGTTTGGTCTTTCATGCATTTTGATTTTTTCTGCATGGAGATATCTGGTTCTTCGAACCAGTAGTTCTGTTTACAATCTGTTTCTATTTTTAGCTCCTTTGGACTATTTTTGATCCAATGGAGGTATAAGAGGCATATGAGAAAGAATTTTTGGTTGTTGACTTCATTTGGAGAAGAAGGAATTGTGGAGGCTCGATTGGAAATCTTCTTCGAATCAACAAGAAGCACTATCAGGCATAATAGGATCTATCCATTAATTTATTCTGATTTTCTCTAAATGTCTTCATTAAAAAACTCTTCTCTCATGAAATAAATGGGTTTTTATTTTTGTTATGGTTACCATGCATTTTTTCTTGAAAATTCTTTGTATTTCTATTGAAGAATCTCTTCTTGATAATGTAGGAAGTGGGTTGTTTTCCTGTTTATTTAATGGTGAATCACACCTTAAATCTGGTTGTGACTTGAGTAATGTTGAACATGTGTGAACCCTGCTTGTCTGCTCGAAAGGGGGTTTATGGAAATATAATGTTTCTTTAAGTTTCAAACTGGGTTTGTTTGTTTTGGTTGTTAGAAGGTAAAAGAATATCCTTCTCCGTCGCATCTTTGATTTGATAAAGTATTGTTGCTTACTGTTGGAACTGTATTTAAATGGAATCTTTGGTTCAGTGTTGTGTAAACTCGAACCCGTATGGGAACATTAAGGAATGAACCACTTCTCTTTGAAATTTTTTGTAGAAACTTTCACTGCTTTGAACCTTGCATTCGATGAGAGCTAAGTTGATATTGGGTGATCGGATTTTCTGTTTTTGTGGATTCAACTTGTATGGAAACAAGAATGAATGTTTTATTAATCCTCTTATCCTTTTCATTTAAAACTGAGTTGCTTGAATTAAGTTATTTTATGGAAACTATGTGATAATTGTTTCTTGGACACTTAGATTTTGAAGTTATCTTATTGAGGATATCTGTTTGTGAAGTCTTGTCTTTTTGAACTTTAAATATTTTTGGGTTTTTCTTTAAATATTAGGAAAACTGAACTAAAGGTTGGATAGATGAAGCCTTGTTTTGTTTGTGGATATTTTGAAATTTGGTTTTGTCTAAGTTGATAATTGGGTTTATTCAGGTAGCTCTTTTGAGCTTGCTAGATGTCGACCTTGTTGTCTACTCCACTTTTGAGTTAGATGTTGTTGATTAAAAATACACGTTCTGATCTGGGTTAACCTCTTAAGTAACTTGTTAGAGTAAACTTGTTAAATCCTTCCTGTTGTGGTATCGTGAAGCTTTAAGGAATGTATATTTGGATTTTTGGTTGACGTTTCATAATTTAGAACCAAATCGGTTCAGAATAAGGGGTTTTCTAGACTCTTCAATTTCTTTGATCTCTGAGTAAGATTGGAAGGAATAAAATACCTTGTCAACTTAGTAGAGGTGTGCAGTTGAACCTGTCCATAGAAATGTAATGAAATTTTTTTTATCATCTCTATTGATAGCTTGTGCACCTGTAGCTAAGCCATGTCGATCTTGTGTTGCACCTTCTTTGAAATTGAATCACGATGGATCTTTCTCTATCCATTCATAAGATGTTTTTCCCTCACCTCTGTGAGGATTCGAATGTGAGTCTTTCTCACCGATTGTTGCACTATCATCTTGAAGGAATGGAAAGACTATGGTTCCTTTGATTGAAACTTTGATGATTTAGAATGACTGTTGAAGGTTGTTAATTCCCTGTAAGTTGTTTAGCAATTCTTGTTATTACATCTCTTTCTTGATGAGGATAGTAATATTGTTACTAATTTTTCTTCATGTTGGGTGAACCTTATTTAGAAACTCGACTTGCATTTTGCGGTCGCATGATTCAGTTTAACGTACTTTTGGTGCATTATTTCTATGTTTAAAAGAGTTAAAGGATGTTATGATTGGGCCTATACCAATCCTTTTACAACCTTCTTTTCTTGTGAAGGAATGTTGGAATCCTCCTCTAATCATGTCGATTGACTCCTTTCTCTTTTATTCTCTGAGGTAAAGTTTCATCGCTGCCTCCTTTGGAAACTGTAAGGGATTATGTGTTGTATTCTCTTTTCTGAGTTGTGAAATGATATTTGGTTTAACTGAATTGGAAAGGGAAGCTCTAATTTTTTTATCTCAGTTCAACCTTCCCTCTTTTGTGTAACTTGTATATAGATTGGATCGGTCAGTTGCATTACTTCCTAGAATGCATCGAGTAGTTGTTGATACTTCTCTCTTATTCACTTGATTTTTATTGAAGGAATTAACATTGTTTTGGATCATTAATGTTATATGCCTTTTATTGAGGGAATATTTTCCTAATTCTAATGTGTGACCTAACTTGAGAGCTTAGGTTATATCATGGACTATGAATTTGGGTATAGCATCTGAAATGGGAATCTCTTATTTTTATGTTGTAGATGATTCACCCTAAAACCTTTCAAGAAGCTGGAATTTTGTATTCATTGAGTTTGTTGTTCCTGCTTCTTAAAGTAACTCTATGTTTGGAAAATAGTGGAGTTAGTTTCTGTATTTCTAATTCAGATTGAATTATGTAAGAAATAAGTAGTAAGTACTTTTAATTGATGTAGATAAGTAATTTGGTTGAAATATTACTTATCTAATATAATGTTGTAAAGTGTTGATTATACCATGATCTTTTCTTAATGTTATTTTAGGCTGATTAACCGTTCTTATTTTATGGTTGTTATTACTTATGATTTATCTGTTTGCTTGGCTTTACTGTTTCATAAAAGTAGAGTTGGTTTTATGAAATAGTTGAAAGCACATCGTTTTAATGCTTAGTGCTTATCATGCTCAGTTCAATGAACTGACCGTGCTAGAAATTTTTGTAGATGGACTTCGTAAGTGATAAAGGAAGGCAATAAATTATATGATGTATTGGTTGCTTAAAGTCTGGATCTTTTATAGAGAAATCTGATTCATTATTGAAATGTATTGAAAGAAGAAATGTTGTATTCTTTAATGATCTTGATGTTGATTGACATGGAATATGTCTGAAATGTATGGTCCTGTAAAATATGTATTTTACCATGATGAATTGAAGAAGATTGAGAGTTACTCATACTTGATATGTCATTTCCTGGTGAATTATATGAAGGAAATTGGTAATCTTATTTACATTGTTATCATTCTTATCTATATGGATCCTTATTTTTGTTGTAACTAAATCAGTTGGATGTATGGGAATTAGTTACAATATCCCTTATTTGAATGCAACTTATTAAGTTGGAATTCATCAATGTTCTTTTATATAATCATGCATGGTTCATTGAAAAGATGATAATAGAAGTATAACTTAACTACCACGACTCACGTAATGGGAAAGGTTATAACGAACCCTATCACTTAACTAGAAAAAGGAAGGTTCACTCCCTCAGGAGTAATACCTTGATAGGTTTCAAAACAAATGTTTGGTACATGAGATCATAATCAATTAGACTTCATCTCTATGAAGTCTACTTTAATGGAACCTATTTTGGATCTTGAACAGGCTATGAATGATTGAGTTATATTAAGTAAATCTTATGATGGATGTTGTTTCTATTTTCAATTAACTATACGTTAAGCAAAAGTTAATGAACATAAAAGTAATCATAATTTTATGAGTTTTGTATTACATTAACAACTCAATTAAGGATGACAAACTTAAGGGTTGTTGGAATTAGGGTTAAGTAGGGTTGTTGTAATTTGAATCTTAATTAAGAAATAAATGGGTGTAAATGACCTCTTCTCGAGGTGTGTACATCAAGATGGGTAGTTCTATCGGATGTTGGCACATGCCAACTGTAGGACTATACCTTCGTGAAGGCTAGGGTCTTCACGAGGATACAATGTTGTAGTTGACATGTTGCAACACCCCTCAACATTGGTTCATCTAGATCTACACAAATCTGGACTTGAACTTAGTTTCTCTCTAGGTTAGATTAGGGATATGATTTAGCATAGGAAGTGACTCATAATGGCTTAGGGTAACTAGGCACATCCAATTGACTTAGGTCAATTGAGTATGTCTATATACCCTAGGTCATCGCGAGTGGTTTCCTATACCAAATTATATCACTAACCTAGGTTAGGGCCAAACCTTGAACAAGTGAACTGACAAGAGTTAGTGAAGACCATTCTAGATAACAGATGAGTGGGGTGAAGGATGTATTCCATTAGACGAGTATGCCGTCTAGGAATAGTAACATGAACAGTATGTTGGAAATCTTTGGCCAAAGTATCGCAAGTTGCTGGTTACGTTGTCCTATGTCGCCTAGTTTAAGAAATGGGATTTTAGATGAATATTGGTAACAAACATTTAAATAGGTTTCTTAAACAGAACACTCAATACCTAGAACAGGGTAAGAGAACTAGGTATACTTAGTATACACGTAGTATTCAATACTTTAAGTTAACATGAGAGATCGGTTAGAAACCGAGTCATGAAATGAGAGATTGGTAGTTCACCGAGTCATTTATAGCTACATATGGTTATCTGTTATGAGATTGATTGGCATGGAATGTGTGTTCTAAATTATGATTATTTATAATAGAGAACATTATGTATAAAAAAAATTCCCTTGTTTCTAAAGTCTTAAAATGGGAATGTTACACACAGAGATTGGAGATGAACCATAGTTGCTGCAGATTGATCAACACAAAATCTGGAAGATGCTTTGCAAGATGATCTCGCAACAATGCGAACAAAGTTCCGGTAAGGATAAAATGTAAATCAATGAACCATTATTTCCAGAGAGATTACAAGAAACCCTGAATCAAATTCTGATTTTGTTAATCAGCTTAAGGATATTTGTGTCAAGATTCCACTTATTCAAGCCATCAAGGATGTTCCCATTTACAATAATATGGTTAAGGATCTATGCATAAAAAACAAGTCAAATAAGGAAGGATCCATCCATCGTATAATTTATCGAGACAGTTGGCTGATATCATGATTGGAAATTTAGTTTTACCCAAGTATTAGATCCAAGAATTCCTTTGGTAAACGTTATTATTAATGGCACAACAATAAAGAACACTCTGATTAACTTAGGGGTATCCATTAACGTCATGACCAGGAAAATCATGGATGACCTGAAATTGGAAGGACTAAGGCCAATAACTACATTCTCACAAATTGTAGATAGATCAACAACGAGACCTCGAAGGATTCGTTGAGGACATAGTTATGGTGGTAAACTTTTGGGAACACCCTACGACTTTATTATCCTTCAACCAAAAGCAAGGTTAGGAGGTTATCCTATTATACTTGGAAGGCCATGGTTGACCACTACTGACACATTAATAGGTTGTAGGTATCGCAATATGATTATCTCAAATGGAAATGGAACCAAGAATATTATTTTCGATCATCCTACCCAACCATTAAATGATGAATATCAAAAGATTTAGGTTGAAAAACCGAAGCTAATCGAGAGATCTATACAACAACTCATGA
The DNA here is from genome assembly GCA_018340775.1 of Taxus wallichiana var. yunnanensis. NCBI lineage: Eukaryota > Viridiplantae > Streptophyta > Pinopsida > Cupressales > Taxaceae > Taxus > Taxus wallichiana. The sequence continues at coordinate 806,713,657 of CM031242.1, forward strand.
TGCTGGAGAAGTCTTGTAAAATTGAAGGAAAGGAAGAAGATGTTGTTCTCTCCAATGTCTTGAAGACCAATTATGGAATAAATGAAGAAGTGGATTATAGATTAAGATTCTTAAGCTATCCCTTGAACCAAGTTCTACCGCAACAAAGCACCAAGGATATTCTAGGTAATAATTTTATTCTTCATCAACTTATTCCCTATGACTGCATACTAAATTTAGTCAATAACAACATTTTTCAATGATGGATATCTTCAAACAAGTGGAATTAACACTAGGAAGATCACTCAACGTAAAAATGATGTTGAGTAGACAACAAGAGAAATTGTTGATTGCTCTTCTACAAAAACATAAAAACATTTTCTTGGGGTTATGGTGATATGCATGTAAATCATCCTAGGGTTTACACTCACAAAATTTATATCAAATAAAATTATAAAGCAATCAGGGCAGCTAGAAAGGAGAATGAACCCAGGTAGTAAGAAATATTGTAAAAGGAGAATTAAAGAAGTTGTTGGATGCCGGTTTATATACCCCATATTAGACAAAGTGGATGGGTATCTCTTCTTTTCATTGTGCGAGAAGAATCGAAAATGGAGGATCTATGTAGATTATAGGGAGATAAATGTAGTAACAAACAAATATCACTTCTCATTTACTTTCATTGATCAAGTGCTTGACACTTTGGTTGGTAAAAAGTATTTATCTTTTCTTAATGGATATAATGGCTATAATCAGATCCAAATTACACTAGAGGACCAAGACAAAAATACCTTCACATGCCCATGGGGAACATTTTCCTATTCAATTCTTCCATTTGTCTTATGTAATACACCAACTACATTCCAAAGGGTAGTCTTGAGTATCTTTTTAGATTTGAAAAATGAATGTATGAAAGTCTCCATGGATGACTTCATTGTATATGGAAAAAATGTTGAAGAAACTATGTAAAATCTAGATAAGGTCTTGAAAAGATGCAAAGAGCACAACTTATCCTTGAGTAATGAGAAATGCTACATGATGATTTCTAAAGGTATAGTTTTGGGACACTACCTTTCCTCTGAAGGAATTAAAGCTGGTCTAGTAAAGGTATTTGTTATAATCAATCTATCAACACCAAAAATAGTTGGATGTTATGAGCTTTCTAAGATGTTTTGGTTATTACAGAAGGCTCATACAATATTTTAGCAAGATTACAACACCACTCTTTGCATTATTAAGAAAGGATGTTGAATTTGTATGGATAGAGCGTTGTGAAGGTTCTTTTCAAACTTTGAAAAAAATGTTAACTACCGCTTCTATATTGAGATGACGTGATTAGAACCTCGCCTTTCCATATCCACACTGATGCATCAGACCATGCTATTAAATTTTTCCTAGGAAAAAAATATGGAGTTATGAAATATGTAATTTATTATGTTAGCAAGAACTTATAACATGCAAAGTTAAATTACACAGTAATAGAAAATTATTTCTCGGTAGTTGTATATGCTATTAAAAAATTTAGACACTACATCACAGGTTATCCAATATTCATTCACACTGATCATGTTACAATCAAATATTTGATAAACAAACCAATAAGTAAGCGGTAAAAACATAAGGTAGCTACTCCTACAACAATTTTATGTCACCATAGTGGACAAGCCAAGAAAGGATAACGTGCTAGAAGATTTACTCTCGAGGATGGAAACAAAAATGAAGAGAAAGTATTTGATGATTCCTTTCTAGATGAGCACTTATTTTCTATCTCTACAAAAACACCTTGGTATGTAGACATATCCAACTATATGTTCTTAGGTAAAACAAATCCACATTACTTATACTCTGAGAAGAAATACATAGTTGAAAAGAGTGTTCCTTTTTGTTGGATAGGTGGGTTTCTATTTCATACAAGACAAGATCAAATAATGAGGAGTATAGATGATGAGGATATATTTTATGTTCGTAGAGCCTTCCAAAATGAACCTTGTGGAGGAGATTTTACTGTAAAAATAATAATGCATAAGGTGTTGAATAATGGTTATTATTGGCCAAATATGCATAAGGATGCAACATTATACACCGAAAGGTGTGATACGTTCTAGAGAATGGGAAAGTACACTAGATTTGATGAATTTCCATTGTATCCTTAATTGGTCTTGCATCCTTTTAACAAGCGGGGATTATATTTTATCGGCCCTATAGATCCTAAATCTTAGTAAAAAGAATACATCTTGGTGTACACATATTATCTAACTAAATTGACAGAGAGGTGAAGACATTCCTAAATCGAGAAAATTGAGAAGGTAGCCAAGTTACTATATGATCACATCTTCACCAGTTATGGAGTTCTAAGGGAGATTGTAACATATCAAGGTACAAATTTTACTACCAATGTAATTTATGATCTGGTTAAGGAGCATGAAATAAGGAATAGGAATTCTACAACATATCACCCACAGTCTAATGGCCAAGTAGAGGTAACAAATAGTGAGATAAAGGCCATATTGAAAAATGCCATTACACTCCACAGAAATATTGGCACGAGATTCCATAGGTAGTATGGGCATTTAAAAAAACATGGCAGACCAAAACTGGATTCACACCATTTGAACTCTTGTATGGTAAGATTGTTGTTTTCACAATTGAATTTGAGCACAAAAAATTGAGGAATGTACTTGAGATGAGCATAGATTTATCATAAGCTCAAAGACATAGGATTCTCAAACTTAATAGGTTGGATGAATTAAGATCACAAACAATACATAATACGAGGTGGTGCAAAATCAAAGAGTAAAATGGCATGACCAATACATCAAGACAAGACAATTCTAGGAAGGTGATTGGGCACTCTTGTTTGATTCAAAATATAAGGATCATATAGGGAAGCTTAGAACAAGGTGGTTAGGCCCCTATGAGATTGAGAATATCTTTCCTAATGGAGTTGTAAAGATCACTACTACAGAGCTTGTAAGGTGTAAGCTATTGGTGAATGACCACATGATGAGATTATAGAAAAAGCCGATTGATAGAGATTCCATCATTAAACCGTTTAGAAGAGGTTAAAGAAGAATGGAAGTAAGGATGTTAGAGTTAACCTTCGGGGATGAGCTTGTTGACTCACCTTATGAGATTCTACAGGAATAAGTGATTTGAGTGGCCTTGGTGCCTTCAACTTGATAAATATTCCATGGACCAATAAATTGTTATGATCGTCCCTTCTGGTGATCATCAGCACTCTGCTAACACATTTTTTCATAGAGTTTTTATTTTACATGGTTTGATGTCAGGTGATTGTAAGAGTGCATGATCTCCATCATAAGGAGAAAGTGCAATGACTAAGGTTCCACTTGTAGCAACATGAAGCAAACCCATATTTTGTCTTTTGTATTTGGTAGAACTCGTGATTGTATGAAAGAAGATGAAGGATGCATGCACGTGTGGGAGATAGACAAGAAACAATTGACACCCAAATAGATTGGAATTCCCTCTCTGGGATTCATACTATTTTAGTAAGGATTATCCAACATCAATTCAATACACATCTACACCATCACAACAAGCTTTCATATAGCCAACGTGCAATTTAAAATAAGCATGCATAGTCATGATTTCAAATGAACATCGAGATAAGTGAACTCAACTATCATTTCAAAAATTATAATTATAATAATTATAATAAATTAGCATTTATGATGAGTCATCATGTATATGTTGCATTTAAATACCGCCAAGTTTGAAGCTATGATATGTACCTCCACATAAGTCAATGTTTTCACATCACTTCACTTTGCATTCTTCACATGGTCACATCAATTAATTATTTCTCTCTTGTAATCATGTTGCACGTCCTCTCGGTCCCAAGTTAAAAAAAAAATGAAAATAAATCCACACAAATCAATCACATATAACTTTTCTTGAAGAAGATCTGTATTGTTACATATTGAAACCATAGCATGTTGTGTAATCACCATGGGAGGAGATTTAATAAAGCATGAACCCATTGAGCATTCTCAACTTTTGAGCCATCCTCAAATTTTGTAGTATTTTTAGGATAATGGTTGGATAGATTACATCAATAGGTTTCATGGTTTCAATGAAACAATGGTGGATGAATTTTCCAAGACATTTAGTAATGGGGAGGAAAATGTGAAGGGCTTAACAATCATACTTAGTGATGACATTTTGGCGAAGTAATCGACCACCTAGCCAAAGGATAACAATTCCCAAAAAGGCTAACTCATAAGCAGTTAGAAGAGAATTCATATACGATGATGTTGAATTCATCACTGAGAGGAAAGGTAAACAAATAACATCCCTTAAACCCTTATGGGATGAGGTTGAAAACTTTGTAATTAATTACTTTACTTGCGAAGGAATGCATTCTAGATTGAATATAGTTCATTTCAAATTATTGAATCATCTAAAGAATAATAGGCAAGTAAATGTACCTAATTTCTTGCATGATATATTAAAGAGAATGAGTAGAGAAGTACAAAGGAGTAGGGATGCATTGTCACACCATTGCCTTATAACCATGGTAGTGAAACATACCCTGTAGAGGGATTATCCTTAGATACAGTGGGAATATTTTGTAAGGGAAAATAGTATAGATAATTTTTTGGGAAATAAGAGAAAGAGGAGGAAGAGAACTAAGAGCTCTTCTTCCCATGTAACTAATCCTATAGCATCCACCTCCTAACCTCAAGAGCCAATAATTTCTAAAAATTTAACTCATGTTGAAGAACACCCTGTACCTATCTCTCCTGAGAGAATTTTCATTGTTGAAACCCTATTGGAGTTCTCCACTCCTAAATCCTCCACCTCCAAGGGTAAACATAAGTCTTCTAAATCTACTCCTACACCACCTAGGTGCTCCCATAGGCTCAAAAAAAAAAGGCCAAGGACCTCCAAACCAAAACAATCAAATCCCATCTCACTAGATAGTGATGTGGAAGCTACAAAAGGAAGCTTTGAGCCTCATCCAATGGAGACATAATAGGGAGATATCGATGCCTCTATTCATGAGAAAGAGTACCTTGAATAGCCCATGGAGGGAAAATAAGATGTAACTCATGATAAGGAGGCATTTTATGCAATGGAAGGTCATGAGGAGGAAAATGAAGAGGAAATTGAGAGAAAACTGAGCATGAACAAATTCCATAAGTTGTTGAGCAACACCTTGAGCAACAAGAGCAAGAAAGTGAACAAAAACATATTTTTATGGTAGTTAAAAAAGTTATTGAGCCACAAGAGCAAATTAATGTAGATAATGATTAGGTAGTTGATGAAGTACTTGAGAAAGTTTTGGAACATGCACAACATGATGATGCGGTGGAAGAAATTATTACACAATTACAGCCACAAGTTGTTATTCATGAAGTTGTTAGAAACACTACAACACCACCCTATAAGGAGATGGCCACACAGATTATGCTGCCGATATTGACTTTTTGATGTTGTAATTTAAGACTTATGTTAATAGGATGAAAGGAAAATGGTAGAAATAAAAATAATCCCTTATCTCCAAGCATAAGGAAGAAATGGAGGAAAATGACAAACAAATTAAAAGTCTAAAGCGAGAACAGGAAGAGACAATCCAAGTGGCCCATGAGATATTCAAATGCATCCCCCATCAAATGTTTATGCTATCTTATTGAAGGAAAAGATGTTGCAACTTAAACTCACTTGTATTAATTCTGACATACCATATAATATCAATGTATCTAGGAGCTTCTTTAAATTATACTAGAATAGCACTCATGAACTCCAACTCTTATTATGTGAACTTTATATGCAAAATTATGCCCTTGAATATGACAAAGATTAGATTCCAATTCTATACATTGGAGATGTTCAGTTAAATCCTATGCTCTTTTTACAAATGAGTTGGATAGAGAAAAGAAAATGGAAGAGTATAGGCATATAGAGAAGGTCTAACCATTGTTTGTCGGGGTTGAGGCCACAAAAACTGGAGAGGTTGCTTTGAGTAGTAGGAAAAATATGTAAAAAAATAAGATGATCAGGAGGAGAGTGTGGAAAATGAGAAAAGAAGCCCACAAAGAACTCAAATAATTGATAAGAGATCATGGGATTCAGGTGGTACAAGCATGCAGGATGTAATGGAATGAGCTATCTCCTGAATTGCAAAAGAAAGAGATGCACTTTTACCCTAATATAATGCCAACTTTAAAAGAGTGAATACATACATTGAGATTGCTACTAAATGTGTAGAGAATTGGTTTCCTATTGGCTATCACCCACCAATATTTCACTTTCCAATACCACCATGGACAGGTGATAGACCACTCAATGAAAGGATACATAACAAAGTTATGCACATGTTCATGATAAATGATGGCCACTTCTTGTCAGAAGAAGAAGTGAAAAACACCCCAATTAATTTTAGGCATGAATACTATTTCCATAGCATGGATATGAACCACTTGAATGAGGACATTCAATAAATTAGGCCTGCGGTGTGATAAGTTGTGTAAATATCCTTTATAAATAACTCATCTTCTATATTTTTGTTAAGCCATTGTATATTCTCCTTGTATTTTCCAATCACACTGACTGAACATTATCATCATAACTTTAACTTATGGCATAATTAATGATTAATACGATTATCACTAGTTATCTTTATTTTGTGGTATTTTGTATGTGCATTTATTCCTATGATTTCAATAAGTTTATTTGATGATGATATGTGTAATGCCACTCTTGTTTGTAAGAAAATTTCTATATGCAACAACTCATATGTAAAAAGGAACCGTCCACACCCAAAGGAAATCACCTACAACAAAGAAGTTTTGTTATGAATATCTCTTGGAATGTGTAGAACGAAACTCAAGTCTATACGTGTCATTGAAGAAACAAATAGAATTAGAGCATGCGAGAACTAAGAAATAACTCAACCTTTGATCTAGTTTTTCATTGTAAACTATTAAAGAACTTATTGTTTGAGTTAACACGTGATTTAGGGAACTAGTTGATTACTTGAGTTATGTGTTTGATATCTAAACACCAGTTAGGAGTTTTGTAGCATGTGTTAAATCTCTTGTTGTTTTGTTTGAGATATTCCACTTGTTATATTGAAGATATTTTACTTATTTTTTAAAACTCATAACTAAACTCTTCTTCTCACGCCTTACTATAAATGTGAAGTATAAAAGAAAAGGGGGTAAGTGCAGCAAGTTGGTGGACAAAAATGGGTCATAAATGGACGTCATATTGTAAAAACAACAAAATCTCAACTTATAGGGATTATTAGCAATACATGCACTCAAAATTAGAACAGAAAATATAAATATGAATTGTAACATCCAGAATCTAGTTTCTAAACTACTAAAAAAATTTAAAAATGGACAAGTTTAGCTATATTAAACACTCAAAATTATATGACTTGTTTTGTTTTTTTGAAAAAACCTATAAGATTGTAGTCCGTTTGCCCATGATTTGGATGACCAAATCTTGTTATTTTTTTCCTTTGGTGAAAATTTATATGTCGTTGTCTATCTTGGGATGGATTTTATTTTGTATTTTTTTAGCAATATTTTTTTATGATTTTTTCTGTGAAAGTGGTCTGAAAAAATTTAGAAAATGGAGCACTTTCTATTTTCCCACCATAACTATATAAAAAAATATCAAAATCAAATATATATATTTTAACATGTATATAATTTCTCCACACTTAGGATGGTATAAGTTTTATCACATTTTGATAAGCGAAACAAAATTTGCAGTCTTAAACATAGACATGAACATTCATGGGAAAAAATGTCTTAAAGACCTATTGTTAGTAAAAATTATAAAATGATATTTATCTTATTCTATTCACTTTAAAATCAATATTTATACGAAGCTAACAGTCTCCCCTATGCGATGGCACTATTTTTGTGAAATATTTTCAGTTTTTCAGCATGGTTCAAGTCTGCGGAAGAGAAAATTTGAATTTTTGACCTTTTACATGCCATAATGACCTCCCATAGCTTTGGTTGGGAAAAACAAAGATTTCCCGAGCCTTAGGGTCATATTTGATGATACAGATAGAATCGTGATCATGGTTTGTAAACCACGATTGTGGTTTTGATAACAAGTACCGTGATCGTGCTTTATAAACCACGATCACAATTCTTAAATCATATTTACACACATCCCAATGTTCAAATTACCATGTGATTTTTACTATTTGACCTTATTGTACAAATTAATGTGAAATTATGTCATTTTTGCATGTTTTTCTTATCACCGGAAGCAAAACATCATGGGAGATAAGAAACGAAGTCAAAAAAGGAATTCATTAAGTAAAAACACTAGATGAATTAGAGGCAAACAAATTTCAAAATACTGAGTGAATGTAAAATCTTCGTGAATCAATAAGAGGTTCATCTTCAACCCCTACTATTATAAGCAATGAGGAACCATGTAATGTTTCTATTGTCAATGTTGAAGTTAAATTAAATACTCGTGATGAAGATGTGTTTACCGTCAATGTTGAAGAAGAATTAAATAATCGTGATGTAGCTGATGTTTAAATTGAAGGAGATGATGAAAATCAATAAGAAAATTCGGAGTTGAAATTGTAGACAAGAAAAAGTTGACAAAAACACCTCCTAGGATTTTAGTTAAGAAACCTAATTATTTTATTGAAAATAATGAAATTTTTTTGAAACCAATGTCCGAAAAACTTTATCAATAGAAAATCAAAGAAAAACCACTTAAATTTGGGATAATCCTTTTGAAATTTTAAATGATTCCCAAAGATATCGGTTGTTTTTAGTTTGATGAAATTTACTAAAATGAGACCTACATTAAACACCTTAGGATTGAAAAATCTAATATACATGGTCAAACCTCTATAATTGTTGAAAACCTTCATGATGTATATCACATTGTTGGTGTCAAGAGACATACTAGGGATAGTAATATTGTGCGTCATGTACTTGCTACTAGTGTTGTAAGTGAATCAATAAAAACAACGCTTTGATTACGCAAACAAGTTGAATGTTGAAAGTTAATCAAAATACTCTAATGAAAGAAATTGAAAGACATAATATCATTCAATTGCTCAATAACACCAATTTTTGAGAATTTTCTCGCTAGAGCACCGCGTAAGGACAAAGATAAATCGATGTTATAAGAGAAGTTATTATTCAATTATGGCATGATAACACTAGAGTTTCACCTAATACAAGAGATGTTGTAACATGGAGAGTTGGTTCTACTAATCGTGAACCTCATCTAAAGTATTTCTTAGATATGACTCAAACTCATTTTTAGTAAATTTGAACAAGAGCATCTAGAAATTAAAATTAGTCAACTTTTTTTGAAATGTTGAAACCATTCTATGTGAAAATTAGTCACACTCACACCATTTGTTGTAGGAAAAATGTTGAATTTACGATGCATTATGCTAAATTTTTACGTATTTAATCTAATTTTCATTATGAAACTATTTTATCGAATGTGGTGTTCAAGTTCCACCAATATCTTCTAGGGATTACATTCCTATGATATTTTGTGAAAGAGAAGTTGGACAATTTTTTATAGTCAAGATTGTTTAGACGGAAGTTATGGTACATGTGAAGGATTACCTAAATTATTAAGTTTCATCCATGAGCAAATTAAAGGTGTAATAGGACATATTTAGTTTATTTTGATAAATATAAATCAGTACCATAACAAATTGAAAGATGGAAAGGAGTCTAAACAGTGTGAGCTAGTTACAGAACATATACCTGTTTTTCAATTTATGAGAAAATTTAAAGATGAAATTGTTTATGAGTATGCTAGGCATACACATAGATTTTGATGGTTGGATGAACAATTCAAGATATGCAAGAAAACATTTCCTATTGGAACTATTGTTTCAAAGTGGTTTATTTTGCAGAGAATTACACATCGCAAACCATAAATAGAGGTTCAATCGCAACATTACAACTCAAAGTATAAGTTGTCATTTTGTGCATATAGCATTTATAAATTCTCCCGATAGTACAAAGAATGATCAATTTTTTTAAGAGAGTACCATTTTTATATCGGTGATGATCGTACTCATTCTACTTTGAATTGTTGCAAGGGTGTTTCGGTTATTTTATGGAAACTTTTCTCGATAGGGAAATCCACTTAAAACAACAATATATATGGTCGAGATAATTGCACATCTCAGTTTAAGAATGCATGAATTTTTTATTGGATGAGAAGGATGCACGTCAAGATGGGTGTGCAACATATTTGGAGTTTTAATGAGGCTAGACATGGAAAAGGAAAGCATGATGGTGCAAGGGCATGTGTGAAAATAGATCTTACAAGAGAAGAGTTGAAGTACAAAGATGGTGCTAAATTGAAATATGTAAAAAGATAACGGAAAGGTGTATTGACAACATGGCTCGAGGTTCTCAAGAAAATTCCACAGTTCGCATATATTTTTGGTTGATATAGGAACAACAAATTGATAACTATGAGGATCGTATGACACTCACAGTGGGTCCAGTGATATGCACTCATTTTTAGCTCGACGCTACTTCGTGGGCCACATGGACAAGAAATTTGGCATGTTTTTGCATCTTGTATCAAATTTTTCTTTGTTGAGTGTGATTCACAATAATGGGTAGATGGATGGATTTGTAGGCCTTTGATTCTCGCTTCCCAATTATCAACCTCCATAGGCATTACGACTTGTTTTTGTAGATGAAGTTACAACATCCAAGGACTTTGATGAAATTTTGATTCAAAGCGACAAGGTAAATGGTTATTTACAATTTTTGTATTGAGTTATGCCCATTGAAATTTTAATATGTAATTTAAATTTAAGTTGAAACCTTTGTTTTTTTGAGGACATGTGTTTATAGTTATTGTAACATAAAATAATGAAGAAAGAACCGACTATTTATTATGTCATTACATCAAGGAAAGAAAGAATTTGAATTATCCTGTTATAGATGGAAAAGATATTGAGTACCCTATAGGTCGGTCGTGGTAATTATGGAACTTGGCTTCAACGATATCCATTAAAACATTCCTCTGTTTGGGTGTTTAAGGACTTTGAGATACAAGAAAATACTCTTATATTCACATCTAGTTCTAGTGACAAATATTCAACCGTATAGATATCGAGGAAGGTCTAATAACAATATTCTTTAAAAGGTTCAAGAGTTAGATCATGAAGCAATCCTATCCATTATTCGAGTAGATTTGATCTTGATGGTTCAATGGAATGAATTTACATGCTCACGTTTGGTATATATAATTTCTTTAAAGTGTTTACATTTGTCAACCGATAATTTGTGTATTTTGTATAATAAGTGTTTAAATTTGGGTATTTTTATATATCTAGTATACATGGTTTTGATTCAACTTAAATTTCTTTGACTAGTTCACTTTTATGCGAGTTAGTGGTGCTAGAAAAGCTTGGACACTTTCACAACTCGATAGTGAACAATGTAATGAATTTACCTGAGCTCATATGGTATATATAATTTTTCTTTGAATTGTTTAAATTTGTTAGTTCTAGATTCAAGTTCATATATTTTATTAAATTTGTGTATTTTGTATATATCTAGTATGGTTTTGATTTGAAACTTAAATTTCTTTGACTAACACTTTTATGCAGTTATTGGTTCCAAAAAGCTTCCACCTTTATGTGGTTGGAATTGTTAGTAGATAATTTTATATTCTTAAAGTTAAGAGAATCTTTCATTGTTTTACAAGAAAAGAGAAGCAATTAACAACGATTTATGTACCTATAGAGGGGGTTCTTGGCCCGAGGAGGTAGCCCTAAGCACCAGGAGCTTAGAGAACCGAAATGACACCTCCCCAAGTGTTTACAAGGTCATCCCTACATGTGTGCACATGTATTTTGGTGCCACGATCCACCCTTTGTAAAATATATTGTTTGACAACCTTGCATTGGCTCAAACCGCACAATTTTGTGTGTTTGTAAGAAATAGGGCAGCGAGAGCACCGATTGGAGATGGAAAAAACTGATATAGGATATTGTATAGGTTTTCTACACCGAGGTGTAGGATCTAACAAGATGTCTCTAGGTACGTAAAATCTGAGTAGTCACCCGTCAAATTTGAACGAATTTTTGGTCTCAGGGCTCTTAAGGGACTACGCTCGAACGAAGTAGCCTGGAAGCAACAACGTTGTCACGCACCAAAATTATGGCTCCTATAACATTCACTTAGCCACCCGAACATGTTGGCACAGTCGGTTTGGTGCCACGACCTACCATTTGTAAAATATAGTGTTTGACAACCTTACACTGGCTCAAACTACTATATTTCTTGGGTTTGCAAACAATAGGGAAATGAGAGCACCAATTGGAGATGAAAAAAATTGAGACATGATATTGTAGAGGGTACCTACACCAAGGTGTAGGATTTGACGAGATATCTCTAGGTGCCACGGAGTCCAAGTAGTCACTCGTCAAAGTTGAATAATTTTTTAGTCTTAGGGCTCTTTAGGGACTACACCTGAATGAAGTATCCTAGAAGCAACAACGTTTTCACGTATCAAAACTATGCTTCATCTAGCTTTCACTTAGCCACCCGGATGTGTTGACACAGATTGGTTTGGTGCCATGACCCACCATTTACAAAATATAATGGTTGATAGCCTTACACTAGCTCAAGATACACTATTTTGCACGTTTGTAAACAATAGGAAGCGAGAGCATCGATTGAGACAGAAAAAAACCAATACATGATATTATATAGGGTCCCTATGCTGAGTTGTAGGATCTCGACGAGAAAAATATAGGTTCCACGAAGTCCGAGTAGTCACACGTCGAAGTTGAATGGTTTTTAGGTCTCAGGGCTCTTAAGGGACTACGCCCAAACGAAGTAGCCCGGAAGCAATGATGTTTTTGCACACTAAAATGAAACCTCCTCTAGCTTTCACTTAGCCACCCGGACATGTTGGCGTAATCGGTTCAAGCTATAATGTCATGAGGCATGAATTCTAACTCCTCACCTTCGTTCATTTCCTAGGACTGCCTAGAAAAGGTAGTTTGTAAACAATTGTGCCATGAAGGCTCAAGGAATGCTAGAAAGGATTTAGATCAGGTGTTTTGACTCCAAACTAGGCATCCCTAGAGCCCTCTATAGCACTTACAAGAATATAACCCCACAAATCGAACACGATGACAAAGGCTGATGCTTTCTAGACCACAACGTCCTGGGGCATGACTTCTCATGCTACTCGGCTCGCATCAATGAGATTGTAACAAGGTTAACACATTACCATGTAAATACTCTAATGATTGTTAAATGATCTCTTTTCAAAGCATGTTAATACACAATAGAGTGTTAATAATATTTTTGTTTTATTTTTTACAAGTGAATTCAAATTAGGACCTTATTGTTACACACATCAATAACAAGTTTAATTTGGACTAATACTTAACAAATAAATTATAAGTACACTAAAAACATATAAAATGACTTGTAATAAATCTCTCAAGACCATTTTTAATTGTGTACATTTTGTCCCACTTTGGAGTGTGTTAACCAAGTGCTTAAAATAAGAAAATTGATATAAGTCCACACTTGAATCTCTTAAAAAAATGATCTTGTGCCCAAGAACCTTTAAAGCCATTATATAACATAACATCATATATCATTTAACAATAACATTTAACAAATCATATATTGTATATATCATATCCATAATGGTCACGTAATCGAGGCCATCAAATCAAATCAAACATATAGAACTAATATGGTTATAAAACATACATAGAAGGATATCATGTGCAATGAAATCAACTCAAACATAGAACTAATATGGTTATAAAAACATACATGAAGGATATCATGTGCAATGAAATCAAATCAAACATAGAACTAATATCGTTATGAAAAACAACATGGATATAATGTATCAAACTAAGTGTGTTGGACATGTCTATGAAAATATAAGTTCATAACATGTATCGAACTAAGTGTGTCATACATATAGGACCACATGCGGTCACATAAGGCTATATACATGGACTATATGAAGAATCATGAACTAGGACTAGATGGCATATATATATATATATATATATATATATATATATATATCTATACATCTAGGTCCTATGAATCTAATCATGAAACATCTTCCCTCTCTTCGCCCTGCTAGAAGAAGCATGTCCACGACTTGGGGATGTAGTGGAGGGAGATGCCACTATGGATTTCATCCATGTGGTCCTAGGCATCTCTAAGTAGGCCTGCAACCTAGCTTGCACATTCATAAACAACAAGTTTTTAACACCCAAATTTTTAAAATACATTCAAATTTAGAAACTTAGAATTTAGTTAATGCATGTGAAATCTTACCGCAATCTCATGATCCCTATCAATTTTTTGTCGACGCGTCAGCAGGGTCAATGGTAGACTCACGAGGGGTAAGCTAATTACAAATAAATAGTTCAAATTAAATATTTCATGTACAAAATTTGATATCATATATTTAAGTAATAATAAAAAATTCCTCCAAAATTTAACAAATTTGAAAAATTGTACCTCAATTACTAGATCTGCAGATGTTATGGCAGAGATATCTACAAAGCCTCCATAGTCTACATATATGGAGGAGTCTCTTTGCAGTCATAAGCTATACAAAAAACATGTATAGATTAATATTAATCTACATGATTGTCACATAATAGACCCAAAGCATAATTGACACATAACAGACCAATACATATTAATTTGATAATAGAAACCAACCAAAGAATCTAGGTTTAATGATCTTCTAGGGAAGCTTCAATGTTACTCGAGTCTCCAAAATTCCTACAACAGTAGATACACAAATGATATTCCACAATTAGAAACAAAGTGTACAAAGAAACTAGCCTACGTAAAAGTCACGTGAGGCATGTCAGTAGCCTCGGTTCCCAGAGCGAGATGATGACCCACCGTGCTCCTGCGTATAAAATAAAAACATATTGATATGTACATGTACATGTGAAACAATATAATAATAAAAGTGCAATCAAATGAAATTTGAAATGTAAGTATAACTTGAAACTTTAATGTCTGAATAACACGCCCAAATGCGGTAGTTAGCATGTCAATGGTGGATGTGTCCTTCACCAACTCTTGTTGTTTAAAATTAAAAAAATATATTTTTACATGTATTTACATGACGCATCAAATACATATATATTAAAATCTCAAATGAATTAAAATATTGTATATGTATTAAATATTTATTTGACATTTATCTCATGAAAGACCAAGATCATTTGCACCAGCTTTAAAAACATTCGCCATAATCTCATCTAGAGAAAATAAATCATGTGATCCAACAAATGATGTCTCACCAAGCAGTGCATACAACACCACATTATCCACAAGTGGTGTGGTGTGTTAGAATCTGAGCCTCCACCAACATCACCAAATGTAATCTGGTCACTATGTTGGGTTAGAGTATCGATGAGCTCCCTTAATGCATATAGTGTGTCGATATCCACATCTTCCTTCACCGAAGGAGGGATAACTCAAGGTAGTGGTAATTTTGGGGCATGTGGGATCCTTTCTTGACTAATGCGTGCACCAGGTCTACTATGTGCGAGAGCTACCTCCTCACCCATAAAACTCGAAAAGTCAAAATAATTTGGGACCTCATTAAACATGAACTCGCAATATAATTTCTTCAAAAATAGAGAGGAACCTCATTATTGTTGCATGGTGGATAATAAAAAACCATCCACCATTAGTCCCAAAAAGGGTTTTGATTCATCATCATGGCACTAATGGATTGGGAGTCGTTTGCAAGTAGTTCTGGGGAATTGGTTCTTGGTCGATAAATAATGCACAAATGCGGTCTTTTACAATTTTTTTGTCTTTTATGGCCGCATGGGATAATTTATCTACATACCACTACCTACAATCACCTCTAAAGGTATTCCATCTATCTATTTGGTTGGTTGTGGAGTCGAATTCGCCAATCAATGTTTGTAATGTGTTGGCTAAAGTCACGCATGATAGATTTGTGGCATGATTTTGTCTTATAGTCTGAATAAGTTTCTCAATAGAAATTTTATTTTTTCATATTCTTCCAACAATATCAGCTTGTGTTCCTGTTGGTTTCGTGGGGATAAAAGGAGCCATAAGAGGTGGATTTACGTTTGGAGGAGGGTTTTGAAGAATGTTTGGAGGGTTTTGAGGAATATTTGGATGGTTTGTAGGATTATGAGCTTGTTGAGCAACTGATAAAAAAAAATTGTATACATAAACAAAAAATTGAAAAACCCATGAAAAACACAAAAAAACCTAAAATGCAAGAAATTTGATCAAAATCGACGGCTTACCTCTTCATCTTAGCGGTATTGTTGAAACTTACGATCCAAAGAGTCCAAAGAGCAATTTTTCAGGGGGTATTCAAAGCTCAAGTGCCAAAGGTCTAGGAGAAATCATGGTTCGTAGGGGAAAATGAGGATTCGCTAGTCTTGTTCTTGTCTCAAAGGACCGCGATCGCCGTACGTAAATTTTGGTTCTTTATGTCCACTTAATTTTCCACCAACTTGCTGCACTTACCTAGGGTTAAAGTTGAAAATGTATCTAGAGAAGAAGAGGAGGATATACGTAGATATACAGATATATAGAGAAGATTTGAGATTGCTTTATTCCTAGATGTAATGTTCATGCCAAATCAAAAAATATCCAAGTTTTGTTTATTAGTCTTTAGTTGCAATATTTAGGACATATTAACACCCAATGTAGGACCCACTTTTGGTCCGTTAAACCCTCCATAATTTTTTTGTTGCATTTCATTGCATGATTAGCCTAGGAAGTAATTTATCTTCTTTATCTCGCATTTCTTAATTTACATGATTTTTCTTAGTCGCATTAATTAGAATCATTTACTTTCAATTCTAAGTTTTGTCTACTTTCAAGCATTGTTCTTTCAAGTATGGTAGTGACAATTATTTCTTTCCATGCCTCCTAAATTCTTTGTATCGTGCATACAACACTAGCATTATTTAAAGTTTACATCTCCTACTTTTATGATTGAATGAATGTGATTTAATTAACAACATATTAATTATTGCAAGTTGATTTACACCACCATATCGTGGAGGAGGGAGGACAAGGTTGAGTTATATTATGTTAGCAGTTGTTTGAGACTCATGTTTGTAAATTTTAAGTGAAGATACCAATCCATACATGGGGAGAAAATTTTCTTGTCCCTATTTTCCTCTTGCACCATGCGGCAAGAGAAAAGGGACACTAATCCTCCAAAATTTCAACAAGGGTCCAATATTCATGAAGAGAGGGAAAATATTTGAGCAAAACATACATGTGCAACTTCCTAACAACATAAGTTTTAATTTATGTGAAGAAACATGCCAATGCATATTAGGCACAATTTCTTATCCATCTTTTCCCCTTTCACTAAGGGACAAGGGAAAAGTGACACACAACCTCCAAAAATGCACCAAGGGGTCCACATCATGAGGAGAGGGGTGATAGTTGAAGGTATACTTTTGTAATAACCCAAGTCACATGTTTTAAGTGACGTAACATGTTGGTTTGATAAGATGGCACAATTTTTTTCTGATGTACCCTTGCACTAAGGGACTAGGGAAAATGGATATATGATGGTGAGAAGTGTGCTCAATCCTATTTTCTCTATTTATGTCATCCCACCAACTTGAAATTAGAGCACTTAAAGTGATTTTTTTGCCTCGGGAGAATTACATGGAGTTTAGGGGCCAAACCTTATATGATTTGAATTAAAAACACATTTTTAGACCATTACAACCATTTCCAAGAACTAAATCTTCAAACAATTTAAATTTTAGGCCCAATCATGCTTTTAGCTCAAAGGGGCAGCTACAATGACTTAGATTATCATGGAAAAATTTAAAGTATTTGACCAAAATTGATGTTCCAACCATGTAAATAATTCTAATAGCTTTTCATTTCATTTTTAGCTTCTAAATCCTCCCAAAATCCTAGAACCTTCAGGACAAGTCTACTTTCTCTATTGAGGTATGACATTCCCCCTACCCGTAATGACCTTATTTTTCTTGATTGATTCTCGAAATCACATGTCCCCACATAACTCCTTCAAAATTAGTTGGATACATTTAATAATACTATGTACATCCTCCAAATGGGTAATTATCTTACAATCACCTTCTAAAGAATATTCCTTAGTTGTAAAATGGCTAAAATAACCCTTTGTGCCTCTAAGGACAATTGTTCTACCTTATATCTCGAAAATTCCTCAATCCAACTATTTATACTTCCCCGCACATGAAACACACTTAAATAATCATGTTAGCACGTTCCTCTCATCTAGAATAAGGATGAAATTATGGACATGATAGCTAGAGAAAAGGTTTACAAATGATAATAGAAGGATTTTTTCAAGTGGGGGCTTGGTTTTCATAACCAATTTTTTTAATTTTTCATGTTATTAATTTAGCATGTCAACAATACTAAATATAATATGAAAATTCTTAGTCGAAATGACCTTGAAGTCACCCTAATATGATTGTCAAAAATGTTCCACTATGTTTCAAATTCAATGTAGTTTTGGTGTGTGTGTGTGTTAGAAATCGTGTCCCTTGAAACTAGGCTTACCTTGTGAAATTTACACCAAAAAGAGTGATATAATTAATTATCTCGTAAGATAATGTGTGTTATGGAATTCATAATTTTCCCTTCCTATGTAGTGAATAATGCATTCCTTAAGTTGTTCCTTTTTTCCCAAGTAGTATATAGAAAATAGTAACCTTGTGCCCCTTAGAATAGTTAGTAGGTTGTATATATATGATTCCTTTGCTTGAATTTTGACATTAACAACACTAGAAGTCAACCCAAAGTGATCAATACAAGTTTAGAAAATATAAACAAGTGGTGTGTAATTTTAAAATGTAAAAAATTTATTAAAGGGATAAAAGCATCCATAGGGGGACAATAACATCGACCACTACTGTCCCTTACTAGGTTCTTATGTCCTGAAAGTTCCAAAGATAAATCATGAAATCATGATATGACACATTGTGTGATGTCCAAAAGTAACAGGATAATTCCAAAAAGTATTGTTAATCTATAAGAAAATAAGTGTTATCAATGTCTAGTTTTCTTACTTAGCATTCATGCTTATCATGATATACTTAGAGGCATATTGAAATAGTAACAAGTACATAATGTTTTGTCTACGAAACAAGTTTCTCAATTATTATACAAACTTTCAAATGAGTTTTCCATATCATGAATCACCTTCACTGTTACTTCTGAATGACACAAAACCCCAAGGCATGTACTCTTTCCATAATGATCAGCCACTAGAGTGGGAAGTTGTTATTGTTGAGACACATTCATTGAGAGAAAGTGAAAATTATTAAGAGGAAAATAAAATGAAACTTTGAGAAATTGTTACATGTTATCTAGGATATATAAATATGCGTCATGTATTCATTTACTTATATGTGGGATCCTTCTAACAATTCCCATGAGCTCTCTCATGAACTCAAAGTCACATGAAGATGAAGAATACATTTTTCATACATCCAAAACTTACAAAACAAGAAACGTTTCTCATTTGTTGTAACATCTTCAAAACTGTCCACCCAGGATGAATAATCACATTCCCCATCATTTTTGGAATGGCCCAAAACCCTAAGGCACATACCCATTGTACAATAATCAACCACAAAGGTGGGAAGTTGTTCTGATTGGACATGTTTCTTAAGAGAAAAGCGAACGTTCTCTAGAGGAAAATAAGACAAATTTTAGGAATCCATTACACACTATCTAGGAGGGATAGATACATTTTATTTGTTCCATTATTTTTTATTATTATCCCTTTATTTATTCTAAGGATCTCACTCACAAAATCATAAGCACACAAAGATGGTGACCATCTTTGTCACGTAACTAAAACTTGTAGAAAATAAAAAAGTTTCGAGTTATTACAGCAACTTGTAAACCATCCATCCATATGACAATTTTACCTATCCATTACATATATAATGACCAATTAACTGAAGGAAAATTCTAATTCTCAGAATGATTGTCCACCAAGGTGGGAAGTTTCTACCATTCGGATGTGTTCCTTAAGAGAAAAGTGTCAGCTTCTCAAGAGGCCAAACAAGTAAAAATTTAGGAATTCGTTGTATAATATCTAGGAGGTCTATATATATTATATATATGTTTTTAGTTACAATTTTATCCCTCTAATTTTTCCTATGATATCACTCATAAACATATATGCATGTAGAGATGGCGACCAAATTTTTCACGTGGTCAAAACTTGTAGAATGAGAAATAAGTTGTTATGTTTTTGTAGTAACATCTAAATTGTTCATCCGGATGAAAAATAATATTTTTTCATCATGTATGTAATTTACCAAATCCAATATGCACTTACTCATTCCACAATAATCGCCACCAAAGTGGGAAGTCACTCCAAGAAATGCATTCCTTATAAGAAAAGTGAACATTCTTAAGTGGACAAACAAGCTAAACTTTGAGAATCCATTCCATATTATTTGAGAGGGATAAAGACGTGAATTTTTTTCATTATTTTTATTTATAAGCCCTCTAATTATTCCTAGGATACTATGCATGAACTCATAAACATGCGAAGATGGTAACCAAGTTTTTCACGCAACCTAAACTTGCATAACAAGAAACAAATTGTTTAGTCATCTTAGTAACTTCCAAACCGTTTGTATGAATGATGAATCACATTTACCATTACATATATAATTTTCCAAAAAACTAAGAAGCATCCTCATTCTACAACGATCAGCCATCGTATTGGGAAGTTACTACCCGGTGTACGCGTTCCTTAAGAGAAAAGTCAACCGTCTCAAGAGTACAAACAAGTCAAAATTTAGGTAGTTTTTACAAGTTATATGAGATAGATAGATACATTCTATATATTTTTTAGTTGTGTTTGGTTGACCTATAATTATTCCCAAGATCTCGCTAATGAAATTAGAATAACATGAAGATAGAGACAAGGTCTATCATGCTAAAATAATGCGAACAAGAAAAAAATTTAACTAGTGAAACATCTAAACCATTCATCCATATGATGAATAACTTTTCCATCACATTTGGAATGGACCAAACCCATAAGTAAAATATTAATTGCACATTGATTATTCGCCATAGGAGGAATTTCCTCCCTTTCTAATGTGTTTTTATTATTGGTAAATAGTTTTAAAGGGACTATACCCTGTTACAAAAAGGGCTCAACAACCAGATATAACTATGTAGATGCAACAAAAAGGATCAAAATCTAGATAGAACACTATTTCCATAAGTAACCAAGAGATAGTTACAAACAAGAAACAAAAAGGACAAAGACTGCAATAGAACAACAAAAAAGCAAAGAAATTCACAACAAAAAGACCACAAAAGATTAGCATCTAAAATGACTCCTGCCAGCCCAAGTGAGTTTACTTCTTGGATGCTCTTTCAATTATGGACTGGATCATTTGCAGTGAGGTGAACAATGCCAATGTGGTGATGTGCGTTGGGTCCGAAGCATTCAACTGCGAGATGGTCAGACTCCTCTCTTTATCATTCCCCCAAATAGTTGTAGGGATCCCACTGAGCATGGCAATGCTCTGAACTTGCTTGCTCTAAAAATTCACTTATGGCTTTGAAGATAGCCATGTTGTGATCATGTCTATCTTTAGCTCTCCCTAGTCTACTATCCAGAGAGTTCAACTTCTTATAAATATCAACAATTTGATCCTTTCCATTGTCATTATCTTCATCAATTTTTCTTTTTCCTTTTGCTTTTCCATATGCTGAAGGTCCTTCTTCAGCTGCTTCATCTCTTTCTCTAGAGACAAAATCAATCTCCTCGCCCTCATCGAGAGAATTTCTTGGCCTTAGTGACCCTGTCAATCCTTTTACTGAAAAAACAATATCCCTCCAATTCTAGGCCTGTAGCCTCAACAATCAGCTCTTCGTTGATAGTAACACGGTGGCCACCATATTTGACCCTTCTATCCTTCCAATCCATAGAAAAATGAACCAAAATCTTCTGATCATGACCCTGAATGTGCTCAATGAAATTGGAGATTCCTCCCTTGTGCAAGAGGTTCCAAAGTACCTCATTATTCTTCCAGGCCAGATCACAACATGGCTCCAATTGACACGGTGCCCCTCCCATTTTCTTTTCTTCCTGCTAATCCTGAGAAATTTTCTACTCAAAACCCTCGTAAGAGTTTATTTTTTCCTTATGTCTATCTCGTTTTTTAATTCCTCTCACATGTGCGAGGTTTAATGGTGTTAATGTGGCCATAATAAGGAGGATAATTCACACATGTGTGAATTTTCACCTTCGCTAAGGCCTGCTCCATGTCATTATTATTATTACTCCACATATGTAATCCCATAATTATCCACATTAATGCTAGTTTGAACCTCCTTAGGGATGTAATTTTCATTATCCCATATGATAAGATTATTATTGATGCCCATATTAGCCAATGTGTCCGCAACCTTATTCCCCTCCCTATAGGTATGTCTAATGATGATATTCTTGAAATTTTGACAAATATTTCTTTCTTCCAAAATAAAGTCCTTGATAGTCCAGCTAGGAGGAGAAGTTTGATTTAGATGGTTGATGATGTTAAGAGAATCCCCTTCCAAAATTAAGTTCTGAATATCATAATCTTTGGAAATCCTTAGCCCCCATAGAGCAGCTAGGGCTTCAACATAATGATTCATCTGAATCCCCATTTTACCAGCATAAGCAACAACTAAACAACCTTTGTGATCCCTAATAACACCTCCCCCAAAAAAAAAACAAGGATTACCCTTAGAGGCACCATCAAATTTGAGTTTATGCCAGTTTATCAAGAGGAATCCAATGAATCAAAGACCTATCAATGTTTGAGGTATTCCTAATCTGTAAACTAGCAATTCCAATCTTCCAATTGGAAATAATGTACTCTTCATCAATAGGATACTTCTTATTTTTGGGAGGTTTGAATCTCCCAATATTATCTTTAACAACATGCCCAATCTTAACAAAGCTGAGCTTGTAATGCCATTTTTATTTCTAAAAATGATATCATTCCTATCTTTCCATATTCTCCAGATAATATGGGGCATGACCAGTTTCCAAAGTCTTCTCACAACACAATGCTTAAAAGGAGGATTCCATTGGATCCAAAATTGGATGAAGTCCTTAGGCACCGTCCAGAGAACATTGAACTTGGAAAAGGCATAGCTCCAAATCATGGTAGCATAATCACAGTGGATAAAAAGGTGCTTAATATCTTCAGAATCTTTTTTGCATAGGTGGCACCTATTAGGCATTATGAACCCTTTCTTTATCAGGTTATCATTAGTAATAATTCTTCCTCTGAGCACAAGCCAAAAGAAAAAGTTGATTTTAGGGGTTAACTCAGTCATCCAAATTTTGCTCCAATTAAATTCACTCTGGGTATTCTCAAAGTAAGAATTATATCTAGATTTAACCGTATAGTCCCCATCTCTAGATTTGTGCCATACAATTTCATCTTTGACTTCCACTGATTCAAGGGGATGAGGTCCAGTTGCTCCTAAAGAGAGGACAACACAGAGTTCAAATCAAATCCATCCACTAAGATCTATTTCCATCAATTTCCATGTAATCAATGACCTTAGTACCATATTTCTGTTCAAGACTCTCCTTAGTTGCACCAAATCTATCATTGAGGCTAAGATTAGACCAATTATCACCCCAAAACTGATGTCTCTGCCATTTCCCACTTTCCATCTACACCCTTGCTTGATAAAATTCCTGGTAAGAATCAAGTTGTTCCAGAAAATGGAGCCATGGGGAAGTTGTTCTACATGGAGGAAGGAGAAAGTTGTTTTTGCTCAAGATATTTAGCCTTGATGAGTTCAATCCATGGTTGTTCCTCCGATAGCATTCTCCAACCCATTTTTGCAATTAAGGCCATATTCATTTTTCTAATATCTTTTATGCCCAATCCCCCAATCCTTTTAGGAGTGCACACTTGATCCCATGCAACTAGGTGATATTTGAATTTTTCCTCCATTCCCTGCCATAAAAAGTGTTTCTAATCCTTTCAATTTTTTCTCTAAAGGTAGAAGGAATGTTGTATAGAGACATAATGTAGATAGGCAAATTTTGAAGAGTGCTTTTGATAAGTAGACATTTACCAACACTGGAAAGAATGGCTCCTTTCCATCCAGCCAATTTCTTTTGGAATCTTTCCAATAAGTCATTCCAGACTTTGTTTGAGACTTTTTTAGTACCAAGGGGGAGCCCCAAATTGTTAGGATAAAATATTATTATCCTAAATATTAATTATGCATAGTTCAGTTATTTAATTAATTTTATTAATTAAATAATAATAGTTATTTTGTTATATGGTTAATCAACCATATTTGTCTTTTATACATACTGTTATATTGTTTTAAACAATATATTTGTTTTTATCTAATTGCTGCTTCCCGGATGTTATTGGAAGCTTATTCATTTTGGCATTTGGTTGCACCTGTGCAACTTATTCTCCTGTGTGTATTTGGCTGTGCAATATCTATAAATATTGCAGCCCATTCTCTGTAATTTTTTGATTGATTGAGATTAATAAAGTGATCAGGCTTCCGTCCCTATTTTTCAATCATCATTTGGTATCGAGTGAGAATCGGACTGTAAAGGTGTGGAAGAGAGAGCAGCAGAGAGAGAGGATATTGGAGAAGTGTTTGCAGCATTTGAGAGCCTGTGCAGCCTCGTGCAAACTCCCAGCCCCATCCCTGCCTCCCCCACATCCTCCTGTTCCTTCCAGGTGCTTGGAAGGCAAATTTTTTTCAGACCTGAGCTGGTTGCACGAGGCAAAATTCGCTGTGCATATATATTTTTTAAAAAAGAGAGAAATTCCCCATCAGGGGTTTTACCTCTAATATTAGAGGAGAAATTCAAATACCGAGCCCACTCATACTGATACATTGGAGCAAGTGACATTGTTCTAAATACGAGCCCACTGAGGCCGAGCCCACATCAACCGAGCCCCTTCAACACCTATTTTACATTGGAGAGTTGAGTTTCTTTTAATTGGGTTGAATACTCCACCTCCAGCTGAGTCATTCCACAATGAAGACCTGCGTGTAATATCAAAAAATAAGAGGCCGGTGATTTTACAAGTCTGCAAATCGATGCATACAACACAACAAGCGGTGGATGAGTATCAAAAAGGTGACAAAATAAATACAGAGATCAAGATCCCACGTGCTCGCTCCAAATCCACGCGCCGAACACTCGCAAGCAAAGTAAATCACACAAAGAAAACAAAGAAAAAGCCTGGCACAATCGACTCCACACCTGACTACACAAAAGAAAAAACGTATTTTTGAGCAAAAGCGACCTCATTCTTTCCAAATCCACGTGCCGGGACTCACGCACGCACCTGCACAAAGGAGAAAACAAAAAAAAGGCGGCCAAAGCACAAAAAACAGCAGCCAAAGCAAAAAAGGCGGCCAAACACAAAAACAATGGTGGAAAGGAACCAACGCGACTCCGCACAAAGGAAAAGCGGCCAAAGGAAAAGGAAACAAAAACAATAAGGAGGAGCGGCTAATATGAAGTTTCAGATCCATTTTTGAATGCAAAGCCAAACCTAAATCACCTCTCACCAGATGTGCCACGTGGAGCCTCTACAAGTCATCTATTTTTAAAGAGGTGAGTCAAATCTGCTTTTATTTAAATACAATATTGTCCATTTTACATTACAAATGCTTAAGTGGCCAAGTTGGATAGAGGGAAAGCCTTAGAAGTGGGAGGTGCATGGTTCAAATCGCACCCCCAACATCACATTTTGAAATTTGGCGGATTTTTTGGCGAAACTGCTAAATTTAGCAGATTTTTTGAATTTAGTTATAACTAACTAAATTTAGCGAAGAAATCCCTAATTTAGGGTAATTTTTTTCTCCCATTCGGCCTGGTTTTTCATTTTGGACATTTTTGCAAAAGGAGACCCATCTAAAAATTGCATTTTCAGCTATTTTTTTGCAATTTTTAGCATTTTGGGTCGTATTGGGCTCAGGAGGCCACCAGGACCCGCGAAACTGAAATTTTTGCCTGTCATTCAAATTGTCTAGTTTTTTGAATGTAAATTGTATACTACTGCATATTGTACTAATTTGCAGGTTGCCATAATCAATCGCAAAACTTTGTAATCGCCGTAAACCGGGATAATTGTAATAAAAATAATAAAATTAGTTCTCAGAACACTCACGAGATCCTAGATCTCATTCGCAGCTGCGTTCGGTATATACGGTACCTGGGAAGTGCTTACGGGTAAGGGCATCGTGACTACTACTACACTTAACGCCTAATATAGCTGCAACAACGTCGCTTTCAGGCATCGTCCCTATAAATCAATCGAGTAATAAGGTCACAGGTGCACACACTATGAACCATCCCATCCGTCGTGCAGTGAGAACGATTGCAAGACATAAATCCGGACTGAGAAATTATCCGAGTATATAGCGAAGTTACGCGCGCATATGAGGATATTTCTTTGAGTCGGTGTCAATAATCGCACAGACCCCATTAGTATTGTCTTGGTACCACGTATTGAATTCTTTCACGTACGTTAACGCCTCTTTCACGTACTGCACTGGGTATATAGAAAGGGCGAGCTTCTTCCACGTACCGACGGGTATATCGGAAGGGCGCGTATATAGAAAGGTTCGGTATATCGGACTGATGGTATATAGATTGGGAGACCTAATACCTGGAGTGATAAGAGCCAAACCCCGCGCTGATCTCTCGCAAAATGGGCACCAATGCCCCCAATTTTTTCTTCCAGATTCACAATTTCTCATAGGAAGCAACTATGTTGCATGGAAGACAAAAATAAAGACACAACTTGAGTTTGAAGAAATCTGGCCTATTGTGACTGGTACTCTAACCAGATCACCAACTGATGCAACACAACAACGACAATTTGATAGAGCAAATCAGAAAGCAAAACTCATCATCTTGTTTGGAGTGTCCAACGATGTGCAAGCCCACATTCGAGATGCCACAACAGCAAAAGAAGTGTGGGATAAGTTGAGCACAATATATGAGGCCAAGAACAAGAATGTCATACTAAATTTGCAGAGTCAGTTACATACATTGAAGTTCAAGCAAAATGAGAAAATTGAAGCTTTCCTAAGAAGAGTTGTAGAGTTGAGGGCTTCACTTCTAGCCCTAGGAGAAGAAGTCAAAGATGAATCTCTCATTCCCATTGTTCTGAGAGCTCTTCCTTCTTCTTACCACATTTTTGTCACAACTCTAAACTTGTCAGATACGACAATTAGTTTTGACAAGCTAGTAAACCTACTGCAACAAGAGGAAGCAATGCACAACAAGGATGATGAAGAGGAGCAGGCACTGTCTTCACATCAAAAATGAAAAGGAAAAGGTAAAGGAAAAGGTAAATCCTATCAGAAGTCCCCACATTAGAATCAGTATCATGGGGACAATCAACAGAAGAAGCGATGTCCAATTTGCAAAAGAGGACATGACTTACAAGATTGTTGGTATAACACTTATAAGAAAGGTTCATCAAGCAACTCTGGACCACAACAACAACAATCTTACAAGGGACATTCAAACAACTATCACGGGCAGAAAAAGGGGAACTAGAAAAGAAGACCCCACCAGCAAGGTAATATTGCTGAGCAACAAGAACAGTCAGACAATGAAGACTTCTTGTTCACTGCTCGATCAAGTGAACCATCCATGTCATCTAGTGACGTCTGGTATGTTGATTCGGGAGCCACTCGACACATGACCGGCCACAGAGACTGGTTTATTTCAATGAGGGACACGCCATCGAAAAATCATGTTTCATTGGGAGATGATTCTTCATATATAGTTCAGGGGATTGGAAACATTTCTCTACCCCTTGGTTCACGCAAATGTAGACTATCAGATGTTCTATATGTCCCTAGGTTGACAAAGAATCTTCTTTCAGTTAGTCAACTCCTAGATCACAACTTGAAAATTGACTTTGATAGTCAATCCGGAAAGAAAATGTGTTTGATTCGAGATAAATCCAGAGGCTCGAAAATAATTGCAAAAGCCTCAAATGTGGGACGTATGTTTCAACTTGATTTCATTCACAAAAATGATCAAGCACTTGTGGCTAAAAACTCCACCTTAGCCCAGTTGTGGCATCGGAGAGTTGGTCATGTAAGTTTCAAATATCTCGAAACACTTCGCCGGTGTAATATGGTACATGGGCTACCATCTCTTCAGAAGGATACAGACAAGTGTCCTCACTGCTTAGCAGGAAAACAACACAGAGTTTCATTCCAAAAGAGTACTTTTCGAGCTCATGGTAAACTTGACCTGGTTCATACCGATCTTTGCGGTCCGATGCAGCCAAGTCATTCTGGGTTCCAGTACTTCATGCTTTGTGTTGACGACTATTCACGGAAAATGTGGATTTTTTGTCTTCACAAGAAAAGTGAAGCCTTTGAAACATTCAAAAAGTTCAAAGTTGCAGTTGAGAAAGAAACTGGTCATCACATCAGAACTCTCCACTCAGATCGAGGGGGGGAATTCACCAATGATGAGTTCAGAGACTACCTACAAACTCATGGGATTCATCGACAAATGCCTCCTCCACACACACCGTAGCAAAATGGTGTTGTTGAGAGAAGAAATCGTACTATCATGGAAATGGTGCGATGCATGATCGATGATTCTGACTTGCAAAGACATTTTGGGCAGAAGTAGCAAAAACAACAGTGTATTTGTTAAATAGAGCGCCCACAACTGCTCTTGATGGAATTACACCACAAGAAGCATGGTAAAAAGGAAACCATCCATTGCACACCTCAGAGTATTTGGGTGCAAAGAAAGCATGCACATACCCAAACAGAATAGAAAGAAATTGGACATGAAGTCACAAAATCTCATCTTCATTAGATACAGTGAAGAGACTCTTGGGTATAGATTGATGGATCCTAAGACCAGAAAATTCTACACAAGCAGAGATGTTGAGTTTTTCGAGAAGAAGGAAGCAGAGACTCCTCCTCCAGACTCGCAAGATGTAGATTTTTCACCTATTGTAAAAATTGAAGCTAATGTTCCCTTAGAAGATGAAAGTGATGATGGGGATGATGGTGTTGATCAGATAGAACCACAACCCATGGGAACAGGTCAACGTATGCCTAAATGGTGTACAAGTACATTACGAGATGCAAGATTGGATGTTCCACCGGATACATCCACCCCTGGACCACGGACTCGCAGTAAAGCAAGAGAAGTTAAATTTGCTTTGATGAGTAGAGTTATTGAATCGATTTAGTCCTCTCTATACCCAAGAAGCCCTACATTCAAAAGATTGGAAAGATGCCATGGATTCTGAATATCAATCAGTGATGAAGAATAACACTTGGTAGCTTGTTGATCTTCCACCAGGGAAGAAACCCATTGGATGCAGATGGATATTCAAAACTAAGTACAAAGCAGATGGGACAGTGGACAAGTGCAAAGCAAGACTTGTAGCAAAGGGGTACGCACAAAAAGAAGGCATTGACTATGAGGAGACATTTTCTCCCACAACTAAGATCAAAATGATCAGGATGATCTTTGCTCTAGCTACACAGTTTGGATGGAAAGTTCACCAAATGGACGTAAAAAGTGCCTTCCTGAATGGAGATTTACAAGAAGAAGTCTACATGACTCAACCTAAGGGATATGTTGTACCTGGTCAAGAAGAAAAGGTATGCAGACTCAGGAAATCTCTGTATGGTCTCAAACAGGCACCCCGGGCATGGTACATCAAGATTGATGAGCATCTCGTACAACATGGATTCGTCAGAAATCCATACGATCCCAATCTCTACCTCAAAAACAAGGGGGGGAGATGGTGATTATTGTAGTTTATGTCGATGATCTAGTCATCACTGGCAGTTCAGTGAAGATGATTGATGAAACGAAGAAAGATCTTAAGCGATCATTCGACATGATAGATCTCGGCTTATGCACTACTGTCTTGGACTAGAAGTATGGCAGAAAGAGAATCATATCTTTGTTTCTCAGATGAAATATACCAAGACAATGCTCGAGAAGTTTAGGATGATGGATTGCACACCAATTGCTACACCTATGGAGAATAGATTACAGTTATCTCGTTCAGATCCATCTCCTGAGGTAAGTGCCACTCTCTATCGGTAGCTGATCGGGAGTCTCATTTACCTAACCTACACTAGACCAGATATTAGCTTTGTAGTGAGCTATCTATCCAGGTTCATGCAGGAACCCAAAGTTTGTCATTGGAAAGCAAAGCAAAGTGCATTTTGAGATATCTCAAAGGATCAGTGGATCTTGGTCTAGAATACAAGAAGAATGAAAACTTCTTCTTGACTGGATATTCGATTCAGATCATGCAGGTAACATTGATGATAGAAAATCCACTTCTAGATTTGTATTCTTTATGGGATCTGGACCAATATCATGGGGAAGTAAGAAACAACACTTTGTTTCTCGCTCTTCCATAGAAGCCGAGTATCGTTCTACAGGAGAGAAGTCGCATCGTGAAGCGATTTGGCTACGTCGCATACTGGAAGGACTTGGAATACCACAGGACAAACCTACTACCATGTATGTAGACAATGAAGGTGTTCTCAAACTTGTTCGCAATCCAGTTTTTCACGAGAGAACAAAGCACATTGAGGTTCAGGTTCATTTCATACGCGAACATGTGTTGAAGCACAACATCCAAATTTCAATTTTGTCCAACCGAACAACGAGCGATATTTTCACAAAGTCACTAAAGCACGTGACAAGTTCGAGTTGTTCGAGGCATTTCTCTCCTCATCTCTTCGATAAATGCACAATTAAGGGGGGGAATGTTAGGATAAAATATTATTATCCTAATTATTAATTATGCATAGTTTAATTATTTAATTAATTTTATTAATTAAATAATAATAGTTATTTTGTTATATGGTTAATCAACCATATTTGTCTTTTATACATACTGTTATATTGTTTTAAACAATATATTTGTTTGTATCTAATTGTTGCTTCCCGGATGTTATTGGAAGCTTGTTCATTTTGGCATTTGGTTGCACTGCAACTTATTCTCCTCGTGTGTATTTGGGTCAGTGCAATATCTATAAATATTGCAGCCCATTCTCTGTAATGTTTGATTGATTGAGATTAATAAATTGATCAGGCTTCCGTCCCTGTTTTTCAATCATCACAAATAAGTAGTGGGAAGTAAATTGATTTTGCAACCCAATACTTTAGCAATTCTATTCTGTCTTTCCAAAGGAGTATTGAAAAAGAAAATAGAGCTTTTGTCAAAGTTGATCTCTTGTCTAGAAGTAGCCTCATAAAATTTTAGAATGGACTTGATCACCTTAGCTTCCAGTATAGATGCCACTAAAAGTAGGATAGTGTCATCCGTAAATTGCTGATGAGAAGTTGTTTGATTCATAGAGGTAGGTTTAGTGCCTTTTAGAAGACCATCTTTAACACTTTGGTGATTGTTCTGCTGAGGCTATCCACCATAATAATAAAGAGAAGAGGGGATATAGGATCCCCTATCTTAATCCCCTACTGTTGGTAAAGTATCCCACTGGTTCACCATTAACCACCATAGAGAATCTAGCAGTTGAAATGCAGGCCTTGATAACTCTTCTAAATTTGTCAAGAAATCCAAATTTGGCCAAAACTTTGTCAAGAAAAGACCAGGAGACTTTATCAAAGGCTTTATTCATGTCAAGTTTAAGGACCATGCTTGCCTTTTTATTATTATCCATAGAGTGAATAATCTCATGCACCATGATCACACCATCTTGAATTATCCTACCTCTGATGAACCCACTTTGCTGTTTTGAGATTAAATCATTCAAAATGAACTGCAGTCTGGTGGCAATAATCTTAGTAAAAATTCTATAGACAACATTAACCAAGCTAATGGGTCTGAAATCTTTGAAATCTTTAGCATCCATTTTTTTGGAGCCAGCACGATGTGGGTATTATTAAGCTCTTTCAATAAATCTCCAGTTCTAAGAAATTCATTTACAACCCTTAGGAGATCGTCCGAGAAAATTTCCCAAAAATTTTGAAAAAATTGATAGAGAAGCCATCTGGTCCCAGAGCCTTATCTCCTTCAAGAGAAAAAACAACTTTCTGAAGCTCCTCCAAAGTAACAACTTTGGTAATATCTTTAAATCTTTGCTCCTCTATTTTATCATGTGGGATAGCTTCTAACATAAAAGAGTCAGCCATATCATTAGTAGCACTCTTCTCATTGAGAAATTTTTCATAGAATCTAAGAGCTTCTTCCTTGATGATCCGCAGATATTTTATGATGTTGTTGTTGCCTTTAGAGACTTCTATAATCCTATTACAGGCTCTATGCTTCAATGTGGTCATATGGAAGAATTTTGTATTTCTGTCACCCTCTTTCAACCGTATTTCGACACCGTATTTCGAATGTGTTCCTTAAGACAAAAGTTAACATTCTCAAGAGGAAAAGAAAATTAAGCTTTGGGAAGTCGTTGCACACTACCTATGAGGGATAGAGACATGACATATATTATGTTAGTTACATGTGGGATCTCTATAATGATTTCCTAGGGATATCTCATGAAATCGAATCATGTGAAGATGGAAACCAAGTTTTTCACATAACTAAAACTTTCAGACAAGAAAAAATGTCTTAGTTGTTGTAGAAACTTCCAAACTACCCATCCAGATGATGGACCACCTTCTCTATCATGTATAGAATGGACGAATACCCCAATAAAAATCCTCATTCCAACATGATGTGCTAGGGATGGTTATAAATGTGTCATCTATTCTATTATTTGCATGTGGGGGCCTATTACCCTTCCCAACACCTAGATATGATATTTTTAAAATTCTCTTTGTTTTAAAAAAATATTAACCTTTCCACTCACAATACCAACCATGTGAAGGTGGAACCTATTCTAGTACATTTAAGTGACATCAAATGTGTTAGTAATGATTTGAAATGAAAATAAATACATAGTGATGAAATCAAATAAATTAAAATATATTAAATCACATACTAACCTTGTTAATTTAATGAACTAGTGGGATCATCCCTAATCTTGATTGTATCAAGAATAGATTCATGGTGAGACTCACAAACCCTCGACAAATCCATGTTATGTGTATATCCTTGATATTTAAACATTTGTAGAAAGAATAAAATTTGAATAATAGAGTATCTTCATTTTAGTTTCATAGTATTCACACAACCATATATTAGATTTCCTTATTGGATACTAATGAATCCATGTTCCAAAAACAAACATAGAGCCATTGGGTTACTTAGTGTTTTCATCATATATGACTTGGGAAGTCAATTTCCTTTTTGCTTCTTCACACTGACATAAGTAGTAATTTGTTCCCTCACAATTATCATCATCTACAATTACTACATAAAATTTATCTTCATTTTATTTTCTTCATTATTATTATTTTTTCATTTTATTTTTCCATAAAATTCTCTTCACATTTATATTTTTGATTATATGTTTTAGGGGATGAATTAACTTGCATATTTTTAAAAATGTCATAGTTAAAAACTTTAATGTTGGAATGTGGACTTGCAACGTAATTTGGTGTGACATCATGAATTAAATTGGGACTTATAATTGTAGGATATCCTTCATGATAATTAATCATTACTTTCGGTGATGTAGAGTTGATTTCAGCATGATCATGAGGGATATATGACATACCTATAGTTTCTCGAAATCTCTACATTCGTTGCTTTGCTTTTCGTTGTCCACTTATTTTTTTCAATTATTTACCTCTTCAATTTCTTGCTCCTACTTCTACGACACCCACTACCCATGATCCTTAATTAGAAAATATAAAAATATAAAATTCTTATTATAATATACAATTAATTATAAAAAAGAGATTTAATTAGACTAGGTTTTAAATGATGGAGATAAAATAAAATATAAGTAGGGTTAGAATTTTGGAGACAAAACAAAGGATAAGTAATCAAAAGTGGGGTCCTAATGGTGGAGAAAAAACAATTATGTAATCAAGCATAAAGCATATATCTAAATCTCTATGTATTGTACAATATTATAAAAATTAGAGTGGGGTCACAATGTTGGAGTCACTTGAAAAGAGAAATTTTGATTTGTGGTTATATTGCATGCAATGTGTATATGTTATTTTATTCCATTTCCCAAAGAAACCCTCCAAGCTTAGAAATGCCTCAAATTTTTGAGACAAAGGCTTGGAATTCTCATTTTCCTATATGTGAAATGTTTTCCATGTCAAATTTCAACTTTGAACATGTAACTAATTATGGATTTCATACAAAACTTTCATCAAATCATGACTACGAGGAAGAGCAAATTGTCCTCTTTCTGATGATACAAGTTTTGTGATTTCTTGATAACTATAAGCCTACTAATGTTAAATATTTGTAAATATGTCTTCCTATGTCATTATATTGAAAGAAAATACATGTCTAACTTTATGTATGTAACTTTTGATTTCTACATTCAAATTCAAAAAATGTTATACTATCACATACTAGACATAATTCTACACACATTAAAAATCTAAATTTCAATTAATTTTGAGGTAGATGTGGAGAAAATGCTCAACAATTTTATTTTAATCAAATTCAAGACCTATTTAGTAGTAAATTTCATTTTAAAAAATTACAACATTTTTTTAAAAAGTATATGTAACATACTAGATAACCTTAAATAACATATAAGGAATTTAATAAATACTAAACGATGCTAAAAAAAAAAGTGACGGGTGAATGACCAAATATCAACTATGATTTATCTAAAAACAAGAATATTTATTTGAATTTTAACAAATTCTACCACTTATACTTCATCATTATAAAAATATAGGGATTTGAAAAATATACTTGAAATACAAAAATTCATGTTTTTATACATTGTTCAAATTTTGTATGTACCTCAAATAATCAACAAAAGTACAAGTTTCTCAAATTTTCAGGTAAACATGTCCAATTATGACCCCCTTTTTGTAACCCATATTCATGCATATACCCTATATTATTAGTAACATATCAATATGTTTATAGCTTGCTAATAAAAATATATATTTTATTTTATTACATTGAGAGGCATTCTTCAATAAAGAATAGGAGTGGAATGATACAATGTTATGCCCTTAATTAATGTTTTTGACATTAAATTTGCTGTTCATTTTTCTTTCACATGGAAATTTCAACTTTAATTTTAATTCTAATTTGAATTTAAATTGAAAGCTTATTCTTTTTGCTTTGAGAATTCAATTAGAAAATAGAAATATTTTGGCAATATGGTAGAGTTCGGTGCAATTTTTATTGATAATATTTTCGGGACCAAGAAAATAATACATATATATATATATATATATTGATGTCACCAAAAATCATTATAATCATAGAAGATAATGTAATAGATTGATCATCCATGTGGTAAGAGGATTTTAGATTTTTTGTTCAAGTAATTCTAAAATATACTTAGGAGTAATATCTCACTTAGGATAGTAAAGTATAAGAAATTTTTAAGATAAAAACTTGAAATTGGTATATCTTAGTGTTGGTGAAATATGTTTTCATGTTGCAAATTATGTGTTTCCACCAACGGTCATGGGGCTAAGCCCCTACTTCTTGTGTATGGGGAGGCTCCCATTATTGAATGTAAACTATCCTATTTTTTTGGGGTGACCAAATAGGTCTGGGATCACACATGAACACAAGAACACTTCATCGAACCTATGAAAATGTTATCAGTACAAGGTACAAGGGAGGAATTTGCAGTGATGAGGGATAAAGGAGATAAATTAGGAAAGAGAGAGTTATTGTTGTGAGTAGGCACTAGCAGATTTCACACACAATAACCAAAGTAGGTCCACATTCAATTAGAGGAAAGAAACAATGTATGAAATTAGAAATAATAACAAACCAAAGACACATAGTTATTTAGATTCATCAATCAAGGAAAATAAGTTCTTTCTTGGTTGTTCAAGATCACTATGCTTGCGAAATTGCATAATAGAGAGAAGAGAGGAAAGCATAAGTAAAGTAAATGGAAGAAATGCAACTTTTATTTCTTATGTAGTGGTGATACCAAGCTCAAAAACTTACAACAATCCACAATCTATACGAAATACTAACTTTCTAAGATATCTTAGAATGGAGAAGCAATTTAAATTTATAGCCTTGTAAATTGTCCTCCCATCTACCCCCCCACATGACTCTTCATGTCCCATCACTTGTGATTTTTCAATTTCCCTTAAAAGAGAAAAATTAAGTACCTCTCTTATAATTTGAGAGATTAATTTAACATTTTTCAAATATTTTGTTGACACTTAAGTGAATAGGAAAAAAAGAAAAAAGTACATACTCAATTGAAAATTAGAAAATGGATAGAGAGAAAAGAGAGAAAGGAAATGGGTTTACTGATTTGCTGTTATGAATACCTTGCTGATTTGAGGCATGGTGAACAAAACCTCCTCCTTCTACAAGATTCACGGAAACCTCGGACTACCAAATCGGTGTTTAGGAACAATATTGTGAGAAATCTCTATGTGAGCTTAAGATGACTGAGAGTGAGGATCACTGCTTTTTCTCCTTAAACTTTCTCAATTGACATT
This sequence comes from Taxus wallichiana var. yunnanensis, assembly GCA_018340775.1. Classification (NCBI taxonomy): domain Eukaryota; kingdom Viridiplantae; phylum Streptophyta; class Pinopsida; order Cupressales; family Taxaceae; genus Taxus; species Taxus wallichiana. The sequence continues at coordinate 806,750,266 of CM031242.1, forward strand.
AGTGATCACAAATCAACTCCATGATGTACAAACCTTTTTATTCTTACATTTCACTCACCAAAGAAGACCCTCACATTGCAGATACAGGATTGCATCTAAATGCGATTCTTGAGAAGTGGCCACTAGTTGGAATGGAATGAGGTTATTTCTTTGAATATTTACACATGATGATCTTGAGTGCCTTGATAGATCAATTTACTCGGTTTAACAAGTTTTTAGGATATATTGTCCCCAATTTTCTCCATGAATCTCTCATTTCATTTTTATCATGATGACATCCTTTCCTACTTCACAACTCACTTCCTCGACTGAGATGCCACTTGGGTGGAAGCATGATCATGGTAATAAGATATTGCTCAATTTATCCTTATGAAGAAAGGTTTGTTCTTCATGATGGGAAGAATGATCTCTGGATGGAAAATGAACTCCATGTTCTTGTTTTGAATACTACATTGAAACACCGAAAATTCCACCTCTATTGACTTGCAATATTTTATCTCCTTATCAAACATGTATCAAGTGTCTATAAACACTTCACGAGGAATGCATTTCCTAAGATGACCTCTTTTCCTTAATCATGGAGAATCATTATCATCATGATTTTTATGAGAATCCTCTTGATGAATTTAATTTTAATGAATCTCTTGATCCTCTTCAACTTATTTTGAATTGCACAATGTTCCCATCTTTCACTCGATGCACCTCGATATGCCCTGTCTTGCTCCTTAACACAATTATGATCAGGATGATGCTTCAAGATCTATGTGGAGGGTTTATTCCTTATTTTAGCTATGAAACCACATTAAAACCCTATGAGGATGAAAAAAACATCAAAATGAGTGAAAACGGATCTAACCGCATCTTTCTGCACCGAAAACTAAAACTTTCTATTTTTGTGACAGGGACCAGAGCTACTATTTTGGGAAAATTTTCCTATTTTCTCAAATTCTATATTTTAAATCTCTTAGAAATATCAATTCACATATATTGATGATGCTTTACCATTTTTATAAATTTTCTATTTTTCATAAGTTACTTTTTCGAACATGTTATTTTGGGAAAAATTTCGATTTACTCTACTTATTATTCTTCACTTGTTTCGAATGTTATGGGTAACTGGAGCTTGCAATTTTGAGGGGTTTACTAATTTTACCATGTGAATGTGCAGAGAATATAATGATTATTTCACTAAATTTGGAATTATTTTAGTCTCGAGCAAGAAAAAAATATAAGCAATATTGGAATCCAATATTACTAGTTTTGGATTCCAAAATGTTAAATATTGGAATTTATCAGTACTCCAAATGTTTCACCGAATTATTGTGTGATTAAAAAGATAAGGTAAAGGGTAAAGGAAGAATACTTGTGATTATGTAGCTACTAGGTTAAGTGTGCGCATTACTTGATTTTATCCAAGTTGTTTGTAGAGAACTCCTTTTGTCTGGGAAGGACTACCTGTAAAAACAAAACAAGACCACCAAATGATATTAAATAGAAATTTTAGAGGACTTCCTAGGAAGGCTTGTATCCGGGAATCATGATGCTTCCTCAAATGGTTGGAAATCCTCTATTTAATACATTTTAATGAAAGTAAATACAAGAAATGAAAGTCTTATTGCTAAAACTTTGATTTAGGTATCTCAACACATTATCAACAAAGTAGATTAATAAAGTATTAAATCTAAACTAATCTAGCATCGGAAGGTATGTTTCTAGTTAGGACAGGTCACATGGATGTTAGGTAAGGTCAAAAAGGTATCTAGTAAGGTCTGGGTGGAATTTGGGTGATGTTGGAGGTAGTTTGGTGAAGGTTAGTAGGAAATATAGAGACCGACATCGGTCTGGTGACTGATGCCAGTGAAGAGGGGATACTCACGATGGTTAAGGTGACCGAAGTTGGTAGGGGAAATTTGGTGGAAAATTATTAAATCTAAGATCTTAGGATCTTTGTGATTACACAGAGAGTGAGGATAGTATGGTTTGGGTCATAATATGACATAGAAGATGTGATGCCCGGTTAAAAACAACCTACTTGAGAACCATGAACAACCTAGGTTTAGTTAGAAAATTATGGAATAATGTTTTTTTGATTAGGAGTTAACTACCAAAGTCTCAAAGACAAGTTAAATTCAACTAATAACTTTTCCCATTATAATAATTATTAATTCCACATTAAAAAGCAACAAGAGCAATAAGTCCACACCTAGCTAAAATCTCCCTAGGGTATAGTTTAATTACTGATTACATTGACATTTTAACTAAATATTTCTTGATTAGAAATATTAGGGTTAAGGGACCCAAAACAATTAAATACCCAAGGTATTTAATTCCATAAGATCAAGACAAGAGCAAGGTTTAATTACAATGAGAAAGGAATACATATTTAAAATCAACAGAGTAAGGTCTCACTTACCCACTCCCAGAACTTGATTAGGAGTGTCTACAACCAGGTTGTCATGCAACAGTTGCCACTGATAGGTTCCAAAACAATTCAATTTCATTGGGACATACTTTCCAGTTATTAACAATTATCAAGGTCACATGGTTCAAATTTTAGGGTTAGAAGTTTCAGTTAGGTTCAGGGAGTAATTTGCCCCCATACCCAACTCTCTAATAGGCTCAAAGTTTCAAATAGATTTTTCTCCTACTTAACACTTCAAAAATTTCCCTAAACCATTCCCAGTGGATAGGAAATTTTCTCACCTTTCTGGTGATATAAAGAAGTCCTAACTCCTTATAGAACTCAAGATATGAGTAGGCGGAGTTTTTAGGTAAAAGTTTCCCCAAGGGGGACACATGTCAAGAGGTGGGGAAAGCACCTTCAATGGGTTGGTGGGTCGTGAGGCGGCTTGGGTAAATTTTTTCCATCGAGCAGGCACAAAGGCAAAATTTCTTTCGCACCTCTGCGGGTCCCTGGTGGAATGTGTTGAGTCCTGCACAAGCGGGAAAGGGGTGAGGGGTTAGCGGAGTGGCGGGAATTTAGAGGAATTTTCCCTATTTGAGCGCAAAGTGCAATTTGCATTCGCATGCCCATGAGCCCGATGGGGAGACACGTGTCATGCCCCGGTTGAACATGGGAGGCGGGCGGTGGAGGAACTTAAGGCTTTTAGCCAAAAGGGAAAAAAAGGATCAAAAGCCACGCATGGGCCCACGCATTTGCAAAAGGATAAATTCCAAGAACAGTCTTTGGAGCGAGGTCAAAGGGGACAAAGGGAAAATTTTGCCAAAAAGGGAAAAAAAGGCACTAAGTCTAAAAAAATCTCCTATGCTTCCACCTAGCCATGTATCGGCACGTGATTGGCTATGGGTTAGCGGGGTTGTAGAAAAATTTGGAAATTTTTCTGAGGTCCAAAACTCATGAGGTTTAAGTTCAAAAGGGGTCTACCTCTACGCTGTGCCACGTGTCGGACGTGATTGGGCTCAGGCCAGCAAGGATGTGGGGAAAAGTGGGAAAATTTTCCCAAGGTAAAATTTTTCAAAAAAGACAAGTTTAAAACTGGTCCGCCTCGAGGTGCCATGTGGCAGGTCCCGATTGGTTGCGGGATGGCGGGGCCGTGGACTTTTTGTGGAAATTTTTCCAAAGTCAAAAATTAAAGTTAACAGTTAGATTTATTTTATTTTTGAATGCCAAATTGAAGTAAAACTTCAAATGGCCATAACTTTTGATAGGAAGCTCAAATTTGGGAAAACAAGGACTTTCTAGAAATATCTCAAGCCCTCTTTACACAGAGTCATCAATTTTTGAATTTGATGAAGTTTAAGTGGTCAATTTGATGAAAAAAATCTATAGGGTTTTGTAAAGAAAACTGGAAATCTTTAACTTATAAAATTTCGTTCAATTTTGAATGATTACTTCCTTAACATGTCAATTAGACAAGGAGACTTGTTCTTGGATGGTTTTAAGAGAGGTTTCAAGGTTCAATTTATTTGATTGAGTTGCAATTGATAATTTTCCATCTTTTGACAACAAAAAAAATGTGCAAGTTCAAATTGGATTTTTATAAAGTTCTGAGGGTCCTTTCTTAAGTGTTAAGGTCAATTTGAGTTCCTTAGGACTTGTTACATCTAAATTTCAATGTTTCATATCTTATTGCTTGGTGCAAGTTTGAACTACTCATTTCTTTGATAAATTTGATTGTCAGGTTTGGAAATTAAAACAGAGATCAACATTAAAGGTTCTTAAACATTTTTCCATCCTCCAAGTGTGAAAATTCATTTCCTTTCTAGTCTAATGCATTCAATTGATTCAGTCAACCATTCAATAGCAATTATACAAAGCCTGATTTCCAAATTCAACTCATTTCAAGAGAATAAAACATTGTCTTTTCCTTCATACACATTCTTCATTCCAACAGAGATTTGATTCACAACAGCAATTCAATTCCAACACAATCATGCAAGTATGAGAAGGTAGAGAATTCCTTTATTTATTTCCAATAACAACTTTACAATTTTCTCTTTTCCATTTGATTTCTAAAATACAATATGCAATGCATGTAACATCCTTTCACATTTCTTTTCAAAATAGAGAGTAGAATATAACTCTTTACATTTCACATTTCAATCTTTCATCACCAATGCAAGCGTCTTTTTGTTGTAAATAATTATACAAATCATCCACTTCAAAGTGGGAAGGATTACAATAAACTTTCTCACAAGAAGGGAATGTCAAACTATATTTTCTTTTGCTCTAGGACAACAACATGCTCATTTATTTTTCTCCAAGTTGATCACAACAAAAGAGGGGGAAAGGCAATGCTCTCCACCCAACCAAGACATCCAATGAAAGGAGAATCCTTCCTTCATCATTGGCCCCCAAGCCCCAACCAAAGTACAATCAAAGGTGTAATTCAACCATGGAAACAACTAGCTTCCACAACACAACATTCTTTCACATACACATTTATTTTTGAAACATAATGCAACACAAAACAAACAACAGTTCACAACTGCATTTAAAAACATTTCAAAACAAGACTCAGGTTTGATATTGCAAGCTAAAGGAGAAAGGCCTATGGGGAAGCTACTTATGCCTCCTAATTGGGAATTGGGAATCCACCAATAACTGTTAGAGTAGGTATTTACCTTAGCTCATGTTCACCTAGGTACTTTATTTACCTTTATTGTATTTATCCTCACCCACTTATGTGTGTGGATATTTCTTTTATCTTATTTAGATATTATGAGATATTATCTAGTTGTTAGGTATAGTTCTTTCTTTGATCTATGGTATTGACTAGATCCTTGATGTCTAGTTCTCTCATAAATCTATGGTTTTGACTAGTTCTTTGATGACTAATTATTTCCTTGATTTATGGCTTGATCTACGACCTTGAATGGTTCTTCGATTGTTATTCCGCACCTATTTAAGTAAGGCCCATTCTCATTGTATTGTATTGAGTTCCATAATAATATATGATATTGGTGCTCATTTGTTTGCAAAGGTTTTATGTAAAGCTATTCTGGCGAATTGCTTTCATCTTATTGATCATGGTGTTTGATTAGCAACTGTGTTCTTGGCTTGGTACTGTCATCACCAATCCAACACTATGATAATTCTACACCGAGAACTCCTCATGCTGTGATTATTTTAGTAATGCATAGTTTTTAGTTTGGTGGATGTAATCTGGAAACACAACAACAAACATAACACAAGAATACCATAGACTATGATACAAAGGAATGATGACAAATTTGAAATACAACTGTAAAATATATTATTAACATGGAATTATTACAATCTCACCCATGAATTACTCCAAGTGTTACCAACTCCACTTGATTCCAACAATGGTTATGGGAGAAACTTCACAATTACTCCTCTTGATGACTTCCTTAACACACCTTCACAAAGAATCCTTTATTCATAAAATAATTATTACAACTTTTCTCTATGATAAATGAGAGGGGATGGCCTCTCTATTTATAGGAATTTAGGCTTATCCACCCTATCTCTAAGATAGGATAGGAAATCTCTTCCGGCCAATCATATTCCATGCCTAAACTCTTTCCTTTACATGTAGGCTTATCTTCTAAGATAAGATAAACCTTATCATCTCACATGGGTTCCACCTTTTTAGAATTTTCTACAAATAAAATACATAAAATATTTATGACATCACTCCTTGTCCTTATTATAAATATAGTATTTCTAATTCCTAATCATGTAAACCCTACTTCTCTACTTATCCCAACTTTGACATTTTAATATTACCGGACCACTTACGACAAATATTTAATTTTTACCACAACATTCCTTTTGTACTTTGATTGTTACCGTACTCTACTTTATTGGTGGCACTGTACTGATGGCATCGTTATCTTCTATTGGACGCCACTACTAATTATACTTAACAACATCTTATTCCTAATACATACATTAATAAAATAGAAATTATAGAGGAAAATTTTAATGTTGAAAATTTACCCCTTCCTAGCTTCTACTCCGTCCTCGGAGTAGACTCTTATGGACATTCTGAAGCTGGTGCCTAGAAAATATTTAACTTTTCATGGTTGACCCATTTCGTAATGGGAGTACCATCCAATTCCTCCAATCGATATGTACCATTTTCATGCACAACTGCTATTTTATAGGGCCCCATCCATTTGGGAAGAAATTTTCTCTGCCTTCTTTTTTGTATCTGGAATCATATACTAGAACCAAGTCATTCACATGAAATGGAGACCAATGGATCTTTTGATCAAAGTATTCCTTCTGCTTCATTTTCTTCTTATAGCTTGTATCCTTTGCTATTTCCCTCATTTCCTCTAGCAAATGAAGATGCACCAACCTTTCTTTTACTGAATCACTTTCATCCATCCTTTCATTTTTCATAACTCTCATAGTGGGAATATCAAACTCAATAGGAAGAACTGGATCAATGCCATAAGCCAACTGAAATGGGGAGTATCCTGTTGTTGACTTTGATGTTGCCCTATATGCCCACAATGCTGCATGAATCCTTTTATCCCACTTATGTACCTGTAAGGCTGCATCTTTTGCTAGAATTTGACATAACACAAAACTTGTTCATTCCACCTGTCCATTTGTGCTTGGATTGTATGTTGTTGCCTTCTTGTGCTTAATAGAAAACTTGTTGACTAGGGCTTCTACCACCTCATTAATGAAGTGGCTTCCTTGATCTATTACAATTTCTAATGGGCAACCAAATCTAGTGACAATGCGTTCATATATGAACCTTGCCACTTCATCCATGGAAGTTGTTTTCAATGGCCTAGCTTCAACCCACTTGGTTAAATAATCTATGGAAACTACAATATACTTATTTTGGCATGGGGTAGTTAGAAGTGGACCTACAATATCTATTCCCCACTTTTCAAAGGGACCAAGTGGAAGAATAGGGCATAATGGAGCTGATGAAGTCTTACGGTTACCATGTGTTTGACAAATATCACGTCTTACAATAATTATAACAATCTCTAAAAAGAGTGGGCTAGTGATAACTTGCATCCAAGATCCTTCTTGTTGTAAGTTGTCTAGAGAAGTTTCCTCCACATGTACCATTGTGGAATTATTCTATCAGCTCCTTCCCTTGATCACGTCCAACTACCCTCTTGTATTGTCCATCAGGTCCTATCCGAAATAATACTCCATGCAGAATAGAATATGGATGACTGGCTTGAGTAATCTTCCTCTTAGTCTTTGCATTGGCACCATTAGGAAACTTGAATTCATTTAGATAATTCCAAATATCTATGTATTCACTAGGGATTGTGTCAAGGGATAAAAATGCTGCATCTGGGAAATCATCATCATCACAAGATGAACCTAAACCATCATAGGCTCGAGAGAGTGCATCTGCATTGACATGTTTATTTCTTGGCCTATCTATAATATCAAATTCAAATTTTTGTAGCAAAATTATCCATCTTGCTATCCCCCCTGATGGGTTAGGCTTATTTACAATATATTTTAGAGCTTGATGATCTATTACAACTATAAATTTCTACCTTAGCAAGTAATTTCTAATCTCCTTTACAAAAAAATGATGATAGCTAGAGCCTCTTTTTCGCTTCTGATATAATTTACCTCAAGATCGCTCATTTGTTTATGCTCAAAGTAAACTGGATGATCATTCCCATTTTCATCCTTTTGGCTTAGAGTACTTCCTAGTTCTGCATCCGAGGCATCGGTATACCTAATGAATGGCTTGCTCCAATCTGGATTCTTTAAAAAGCAGTGAAGACACCAGGGCTTCCTTCATTTGTTCAAAAGCTTCATGCGCCTTATTTCTTGGTTCATAAGTAACATCCTTCTTAAGAACTGGGTTAGTGGTCATGCAATCTTTGAGAAATTCTTGATGAACCTTCTATAGTAACCCACATGGCCTAAAAATGATCTCAACTTACTTATATAATAGAAATGGTAACTCTTTGATTTTTGAAAATTTATCAGGATTAGTACCAATACCATCTCTGGATACAACATGCCCTAACAAAATGCCTTTAGAACATGCAAAGACACTTTTTAGGGTTTAGTGAGGCTTGTGCTTCATCTAACCTTTGAAATGCTGTCTCCATCTGCAAAGTGCGTGTGGTCCATCTTGCTCCCATAGATGCAAAAAACATTCAGAAATACTTTGATGAAGTTCCCAATGTAGAGTTCAAACACCCTATTCATCAAACGCTGGAATGTTGTCGAGAATTACACAACCCAAAAGGCATAACTATATAAGCAAACATTCCCCAAGGAGTGGTGAATATGGTCTTCAACTAATCTTTCTCCACTATACGAACTTGGTTGTATCCACTATATCCATCAAAAAAACTATAGCACTCTTAGCCAGCTACTTCGTCCAAGATCTGATTTGAGAATGGAAGAGGGTAATGATCCTTCTTTGTTGCCTTATTGAGCTTCCTATAATCAACACAAATGCATAGCTTCCCATTATTTTTTATTGAGATCACAATGGGAGAAACCCATTCTGAATTCTTCGCGCAAATAAATACGAATCCCGCATCAAGTAACTTATCTATTTCTTCTTTTACAATCTTGGAAAAATTAGGATTCATTCTATATGGCATTTGCTTTATGGGCTTAGCACCATCTACTAGCTCAATAGAATGTTCTACCCAATTTACTTGACAGAGTTCCTTGTAATCAAAAGTGAATAGGTGTATAAACCTTCGAAAGAGTTGGAGGTAGGATTCCTTCTCATTCTCCATCACAAAGATCACCAATCTTTATTTATTGGAGATGATCAACAATTTCTTCTTCGAGACAGGTTGTCCTTAGCCCTTGGTCATATGGTATGGTCATATGAGGGCTTACAACTTGTGATTCCTACTAGTAGGTGCTTAACTTGAACGCCCTTTAATATTATGTGTGGTGAAGGCAACAACAATTTATTTTGTTTTAGTGGTAACTTCTGATAAATAATAGAGAAAAATAGTAAAAAGCTTGTAACTTTTGATTGGTAACTCAATTTTGAGTGCCATTTTTTTGTAAAAGTGATTGTTTTTTCATGCTCTTTCCATTGGAGTTATTTATTTTTAGACTTTCACTATAATTATAAAGTGCCAAATATGGAGGAGTGTTGTAATCAATTGTGGATGTAATTTCGGTGAGCCCGACGTCCTAAGGATACAATAATACACTTCTGCCGAGAACAAACTTGCTAGCCTAAAAAATCACCATCATATTGTGAACAACCATATCCATGCTCCTAGTCCACTTGCATTTATTGCTCTTGTACCCATTGACATTAATCAGCCAGTCTTTGAGCCTAAACCTACTTTTTTCTAAAATTGTGAGGCTTATTATCGCATGCTTTTCCAGCCACATCTCGTGTTTATTATAGTACCACATTTTGTGTATCCTACTTCACTTTCACCGCATGGATTTTTAAGAAGCATACCACTGCATTCAGTTATCACATGCTCCATTCTATGGGTCTCACTAGAGGAGTCATTAATAGACATTCACAAGGTATTGTTTCCTCTATTCCACATGTTAAGTGGAATTCTCGTCATGACATTGGTTTTAAAGCAGATACTTCATTGGGATCACACATTGACAGAGCTCCTTTTTTGGTCACTTGACTCTTTCTGAGGATCATGAGCAACACATGAGTTCTGCACCTTCACTCAGGATTAAGAAACCTGAGATTTCAGCTGTTAGACATGATCAACTTAACACACATTCTGATGTTCTTTTGTATGCACCCATTGTGTATTTTACACCAAGTCATATGTAGGCATCTTCTTCAACTATCCATGCTGATTTGGGGTGGATATATGATCACTCATGGAGGCGACATAGGCATTCATTGAGAGGACTCTACAGGTGTGGCTCCTCCACCATTCACCTCTTGCTCCACTTTCTATACCTTATGCATTGTGATGCTTCTTGTTTTGAGCATTTTTATTTAGCAGGTGTAGTGTATCTCTCTTGTTTGTTGAGAGATTTTGTATCTGTATTTTTGACACTTTTGGCATGTTGATAGTATCTCTTGTGGGGAGCTATTCTGGTGGATCCCAGTGTTAGTTTGTCAATGTTCGAGTAGTTTTTGACAACTCATACAGATTTGTAGCATCACTCCACCCATTTAGTAGTATGGGAGGGTGTGGTGTTGATCCTACTTCTTTGGGTTTCATGTCCTTGCCTTGTTACCTTGGATTTTCTTGGATCATGACACTCTGGAGTTTGTGTCCTTTCCTTGTTGCTTTGGTTATTGTTCTTAGATCGTGGCACACCTATTTGTAGTAGTTGATTGAATTATGTTTGGTGTTTTTTTACACTTTTGACATCACTCGTTGATGAGTCTCATTGTATGGAGAGATATTCTCAGTGAAACCTAGTGTCATTTGTTTTTGAGTTTTGTGATCGAGAAGTGGATTTAGACCACAGTACACACCAAAATTCTTCAACATTGTATGATTTTTTTGAGCCGAGATTCTTGGGATGCCTTAGAGCAGGTCTTTACTCTCTTTACTTTGTTGTTATTGGTTTTGGGTACCTTGCGGTGTCCTTTTTTTCCCAGTTATTGTACATGAGTACCTCATTAGGCCTAGTTGTCGGGACTCATACTGTGGACATGCCACTTCTATTTTGGCCCCTAGCTTCACTTGAGGGGGGGTGTTAGAGTAGGTATTTACCTTAGCTCATGTTCACCTAGGTACTTTATTTACCTTTATTGTATTTATCTTCACCCACTTATGTGTGTGGATATTTCTTTTATCTTATTTAGATATTAGGAGATATTATCTAGTTGTTAGGTATAGTTCTTTCCTTGATCTATGGTATTGACTAGATCCTTGATGTCTAGTTCTCTCCTAAATCTATGGTCTTGACTAGTTCTTTGATGACTAGTTATTTCGTTGATTTATGGCTTGATCTACAACCTTGACTGGTTCTTAGATTTTATTTCTTTCCTATTTAAGCAAGGCCCATTCTCATTGTATTGCATTGAGTTCCATAATAATATATGATATTATTGCTCATTTGTTTACAAAGGTTTATGTAAAGTTATTCTTGTGAATTTATTTCATATTATTGATCGTGATGTTTGATTAGCATATGTGTTCTTGGCTTGGCATGATCTGGTTATCGTTCGTTTTATGGTATCAGAGCAGGAGATTACTATTGACATTCATCTCTGTAAGTTTTATTTTGCAAATAAATTCTTTATATATTCATATATTTAGGATTTTCTTGTATTTTGTTTTTGCATGTATTTTTATGCAAAACAAAGGCTTCCATTGGATCCAGAAGGTAGCAAAACCCTAAGATCAATCAGTAAACTTAACGATTTCACGAGGCGAGTCATTTTTTTTTGGTTTTTAAGTTTCTTGAGATCCGATTATTGTGCAGAACTAGAAGAAGCAGTTGGATGTGACTTTCTCGAAAACCAGCGACACACCCTAGAACAGTAACCCATTGAAATCCTTAGCCCCTGGTCATATGAGGGCTTAAAGCTTGTGATTCCTACTAGTAGGTGCTTAACTCTAGCCCCCTTTCATTTTATTTGTGTGGTGAAGGCAAGAGCATTTTATTCTATTTTAGTAGAAACTAAAATAAATAGTAGAGTATATTATTGAAAAACTTGTATCCTTTGATCGGTAACTCCGTTTTTAGTGCCATTTTTTACAAAAGTACGTGTTTTTATGTTCTTTCCATTGGAAATATTTATTTTCAAAATCGCACTATAATTATAAAGTGCCATATTGTAACACGCACTGATTATAAAGTGCCAATATTTGGGGGGCTCTTATTGCGTTGTCTGGGGGTCTTGTTGCATTGCTTGGTTCTTGCATTTCTTTTGGTGATTTTTTGAGGATGACATCTTTATCTACTTCTGCATTAGATCATGTTGAGCCATTAATAACACATAAATACCACACATAGAAACCAAGAATGGAAACAATAATTAAGTGGAAAGGATTATGGGCTTTAACTTCTTCAGAATAATCAGTGTTCACTAGAGAATATGAGAAATTTCAGTACCAGTGAAAATTTGATGAGTGTATGGGTTTGATAGGAAATTTATGTAAGTGACAGTCTTTTATTTCATTTGGAAAAGTGTGACTCTTCTTTCAAACTATGGGAAAAATTGGAGGATTTATTTGGTAAGGTGGATCATATGAGATCCATGCAACTTGAAATTGAGATCACCTCTCTTAATCCTGAAGATTTTTCAACAATTATAGACTATCTTACCAAGTTCAAGAATTTGTTGACACAATTGAAGGGGAGTGGAAGAGATAAGAAAGATGAAGAGTGTGTTTACTTGATTTTATCCAAGTTGAGAGGACCATTCCAAATTTTTGCTTCTACCTTTTTATCTAGCATGGATGCCTTAGGTGACACCTTCAAATGCCTAACTTAGAAACATTTTGTGAAAGACTTACTAGGGAAGAATCCAAATTATCTCACCTTGAGTCTTCCACCTCTCAAAAGGCATTAGTTGCATCTAATCCTAAGGGCAAGGGAAAACCAAATAGTAAAACCAAATCCACACCTTCTCCATCTCAAAATGCTCCTAAACCCAAAGAAAACAACTCCAAACCCAAGGGTTCTTTTAAATCCAAGAATAAGTCTAGCCGTTCATGCTCTTTTTGTGGGGGTAGTAATCATGAAGAAAATAGGTGTTATAAGTGAATGCAAGCCTTAGAGGATGCAGTTAAGAAACACAAAATTTCTATCTCCACTCCACCTCCTAATCAACATGGAAAAGCACTTAATGTTGTTGGAAGATCTCAGTCACCACTTGCAGACAATTGGGTTATAGATTTTGGTGCTTCTCATCACATGACTTCTTCCAAGGAGTCTTTTATTTCTTTAGGTTTGAGTTCTACTTCCAAAATTAAGGTTGGAGATTCTTCCTTTCTTTCTGTTGAGGGAAAAGGTGATATACAACTTGATGGTGGCAATATCCAAGATGCACTATATGTTCCTAACATCACTATAAATTTACTTTCTGTATATCAAATTTGTCATTCTGGTCAAGGGAAAACAATGACTTTTACACCACATGGGGCAGAAGTAAGAACTTTGTTAGAGCCTTATTCACTTGTTGCTCAGGGTATTATTGATCATAGTTTAAGACTATATCACTTTGAGGATTTTGATGACACTTCTTCTATAGGGATAGGATTGATTTCTCATTCAGATTCAGAGAGTAAGCTTTGGCATGAAAGAATTGGACATCTCAATTACAGATATTTGAAGGAGTTGAGCACTCATGGTATGGTAGATGGTCTTCCTAGAGTTTCTTGTCTTGAGGGAGTTTGTCATGGTTGTGCATTAGGAAACAACACCAAGATCATTTTCCTAAGAATTTGTCTAAGAGAACTTCACCACTTGAGCTTGTGCATAGTGACTTAATGGTTTGTCTTACCCCATCTTTCAATGGAGCTAAGTATGCACTTACATTTATTGATAATTTCTCAAGGCATACTTGGGTTTATTTTCTTAAGAACAAAAGTGATGTTTTTCACACTTCAAAGTCTTCAAGGCTTTGGTTGAGAAACAATATTCTAGTTGCATAAAGAACCTTCGCACTGATAATGGGGGAGTACTTCAACAATGAGTTTTCTAAATTTTTGGTAACTCAAGGCATTATTCACTAGCATTTTGTTCCTCATACTCCACAATAGAATGGATTAGCAGAAAAGGAAGAATAGAACTTTGAAGGAAATGGCTAATTGTATGATGCATTCTAGAGATTTACCTCCTATCTACTGGGCGAAAGAAGCTTAATTGTGCTAAATATATTCAAAATCACACACCACATAGAGAACTTGAGCATTTGACTCCAAAGGAAGCTTGGTCCAACACTAAGCTAGATGTCTCATTTTTTCGAGTCTTTGGGAGCCATGCTTGGGCCTTTTTGCCAAAGAAGAAAAGGAAAGCTTTGGATAAGAAGAGTAAACCCTTGATCTTTGTAGGGTATTGTGAGGACATGAGAGCTTATCATCTTTTAGATCTTGATACACATGATGTTCTTTTTCGAACACATGTTCAATTTGATGAGCGTTTCACTCATGATTCTTCATCTTCTTCCATTCCTTCTTCTTCTTCATCTCATCTTGAGGATCCTTTCTTTGAGGATATTGATGAGGAGGTTATAGATGCCATTGAGGATCATATTCCCATTGATGTTGTCACTATGCCTAAGTGGGATCATACTACAGTTTCTGAGGCAACACCTTTCATACAGGATCTTCCACCCACTAGGCATCATCACACACATTCTATAGGTTTTGGACTTTTGTGTCAAGTAATTTATGAGGATCCACAGTATTTTTCAAAGGCTCATGGGATACTTGGAGTGGGATGATGCGATGACAACTAAGTATTCTTCTTTGATGAAGAATCATACTTGGGATTTGGTATCTCTTCCTAAAGGAAGAAATATGGTTAGGTGTAAGTGGGTATACCGAACCAAATACACACCTAATAGGTCCATTGATAAGCATAAGCCTCTTCTTATTGCAAAGAGTTTTTCACAAGTCGAAGGTATTGATTACTCTGAGACTTTTACACATGTTTCCAAGATGGATTCTGTATGCCTTGTACTTGTTATTGCTACATCACAGGGGTGGCGCGTATACTAGATGGACATGAAGAGTGCCTTCTTACATGGAAATCTACAAGAGGAAATATAT
The DNA here is from genome assembly GCA_018340775.1 of Taxus wallichiana var. yunnanensis. NCBI lineage: Eukaryota > Viridiplantae > Streptophyta > Pinopsida > Cupressales > Taxaceae > Taxus > Taxus wallichiana. Next base: position 806,765,395 of record CM031242.1, read on the forward strand.
ATGGAGCAGCCGGTTGGATTTGTTCAGGATTCTTCTCTTGTTTGTCGGCTTCGAAGGTCTCTCAACGTTCTCAAACAAGCCCTTGAGCTTGGTATGAGAAGATGGATTCTTTTCTTCTATCTACTAGGTTTTTTTGTTGCCACTCTGATCATACAGTGTATCTCCAGCATGTCGGTGAGGATATTGTGATACTTTTCTTGTATGTTGATGATCTGTTACTTACTAGCAACTCTTCTTCCCACATTTAGAGTATTCAGAGGGATCTTTCTACACAATTTGACATGACAGATCTTGGGCTATTGCATTATTTCCTTGGTTTGCAGATTTCTTAGATAGATTTAGGGATTCATTTGAGTCAAAGAAAAGTACACCCATGATCTTCTTAGGCACTTTGATATGGCTGATTGCAAGCCAAGTCCATCTCCTTTTCAGTTTGGAGTTACTCTTACATCCACATGTACCACACCACTTTGTGATCCTACATTGTATAGGTAGTTGGTTGGGAGTCTCATGTACTTGACCCATACTCACCCTGATATTTCATTTGTAGTAGGGCTTGTATCTCGGTTTGCACATTCTCCTCATAGTAGTCACTGGCAAGCTGCTAAAAGGATTTTGCGCTATTTACATGACACTTCCCACTTTGGCCTACACTACACTAGGGCTCTACTCAATTGGTTGGGTATACAGATTTAGATTGGGAAGGTTCTATTGATGACAAGAATTCCACTTCTGGATATCTTTTCTGTCTTGGTTCTTCTCCAGTTGCTTGGGCATGTAAAAAGTAACAGGCTATTGCACTTTCATATTCGAGGCGATTATATGGTAGCATTATAGCACGTCAGTAGATTCTTTGGCTTTGCCAGTTATTGATAGAGTTCAGATTCCCATAGGATTCACTGACTGTACTTTGGTGTGATAACCAAAGTGCAATTCACATTTCTCGCAACCCAGTTGAGCACCAACGGACCAAGCATATTGATATACACATCTACTTCATTCATCAACACATTCAGGATGGAGTTCTTTGCTTGGAGTACATTCCGACTCAGTAGCAGGTTGCATACATCTTTACGAAGCCTTTTTCATCACCTCGCTACCTTGAGTTGTGTCAAATTTTTGGGGTTTCAAAATTTGTTCTTGGGGGGTGTTCGTGAGAACATCTTCCTTCTTCTTCTTCTTCTTCTTTCTCTTTCCTTGATCTATGGTATTGACAACCTGCCAATGCTAATACTAATGCTAATAACAACCCACCAAAATAATTCATCCCACACATTTCCTTATGCCCCCAAAGTAAGAAATGCAAGCTATTTCTTTTCCATGGTGGATCCCAAACCCAAACTCCCTCCACAAAATTATGATGCCCATGGCATTTCCTTATGCCCCCCCACATGGATTCCCCATAGCCTTCTCCTACACCTTCCTAAGGTAGTCTACCCAACCAACCAACAAATAAAACAAACATGCATTTTCCACACAACACAACAAGAAAATAACAGAAATAAAAGAGAGTTAAATTCCTACCTTTCCATGGTTATTTGGTCTCCAAACTATAAGCTTCAAATTCTAAACACATCCCAAAACAACATGCCCCCAATCATGCAAAGCTATCTCTAAAACTTTCTTCAAAAACCAGATCTCCCACAAGAAAATGTGCCCCCAAGGAAGAATGCAAAAAGGTTCAACAACCCAAAACAAGAAGAGAGTTTGAAATATATAGAAGAGGGAAAGAAGAGGATGATGTGGATCCATGTAGGATGCCACATCATACATCCTCACATTCAAACACCAAAGAAAAACTCCAAACTCCAAGGCTCAATAAAGAGGTGGGTGAAAAATGACAAGTTACTTGCACACTCAAAAGAGCCCACACCTCAAGGGACAACAAATTAAATGAAATGTAAGAGAGTGCAATCCAAAACAAGCAACATGATGAATAAAATTCATTATACAAGTCAAAAATCACATCTCCAACCATTAGTATGGTTGGTGAATTAAATTTAGAGGCATGGGACAAGTTTTACTTGTCCCACAAGCCTCCAAAACTACCCCCAAGGACAAATTCGAATTTCCATGGAGGTGGAGTATTTCTTACTCCAAAAACAACCTTACACAAGCTCTTACACAACTTACACATCACTTACAAATTAAATACAACAGCCAACAACTCTAATAATTACTTTCCCATATCCTAATTTAATTTATTTAAATTTTAAACATATGATCTCCTCACATTAATCTATCACAATTAATTTATTAAAAGAAGAGAACACATTACAAATAAAATACATACAACAATAAATAAAAGAAACACATTAATAAAATACACAAACCCATGGTCACATATAAGGAAATCCCCCATGGGATCCCCTAACTAAATACAACACACAACACAATAAAACAAGTTGCCATGGTGACCTTGTCGAATTCACCTAGAATTCCACTTTGGTTAGTCTCCAATCCCCCGATGTTTGTTGTGATATTTTAAACCTGTAAAACACAAATACCTCCTTTGGCCTCGTGGCCATATCAGAACGTCCAAAATGAATATATAATAAAATCACAAAATCATCTATACATATGAATCACAACAATCACCAAGGCAATCAACGAAATCATTTACAATTTATATCAACAACTATATCATCATCAAATAATTTTTCTTTTCTAGGTTTACTCATAATCTCCAAAATCACATGTCCGAATAACTTCCATTAAACATCCATGTCAATAGTATATCATCATCCACATATGAGTGTCTCTAATAATCATCATGCATTATATATAATCAGATTCAACAATAATCCAGGATCTGACATCTAACACCATACTAAATCAAAACTATTAAAATGTCCATCATATAGTCTACGATATTATGATCGAAAAAAAAAGGTGCCAAAGGGAAGTGGGCACTACATCCCCTCCCCTTAGACTTGACTTCCTCCTAGAAGTCACAAGGAAGAGAGATAGGAATAACTGTAACAGAAAAGGGGTCACTCCCATTATGGGATTGTTTGCTTTAACAAGTGTGGGTCTACAGAACTCTAGTTTGGTCCAATATAATTCAGCAAGAAGAAGGAGATTGCAAGGGATGAGTTCTAAACTTTCTGCATGCAAGGCTACAAACATAAGAATCTAAGGAGTAACTTTACGCTATCAAACAAGATACAACACATAACAATATAACAAGAAGAGTTCCAAAAGATCATCAAGAGTAACCACCAAGTAAGGGAATTATAGGGAAAATTTCCATAAACTTGAGATGACCACACAGTTTCCCACTAATACACATACCACATTAGCAAAAATTGAGGTTTCCACTAGGGTTACATTATGCTTTCATAGTTTGTTGTTTAGACAAGGCTAGCAAAATCAACCATGGCCAAGATTGCATGAGGAAAAAGTCTACTCAAGGTCCACAATTTGAGGATCACAAAGGATGAGGTGGATCAACAAGGACACCTAAATCGAAAACATTTACCATCAAGGAAACTAATCAAGGAAATCATTTCTATAACTCGAGAGGGCACAATTAACTTTTCATGGTAATGCAAGCGAAGTCAAGACCACAAGGTTTTCCTATAGTCTGATTTTTACACTTTGTTTTAAGAATCGAACACACCATACCAACCAAATCTAAAGAAGTCAACCATATAGCAAAAGAATTAATATATATATATATATATATCTCCCCTAGCAACTAACATATCAATTCAAGCACCATACATTAAAGCACAATGGGGATTATTTATCTTATTTCCTACTCAAGCTCGGAATAATCATAAAGAGAGCACAAGGAACACCAAGGACCACTCAAGGTTGCTAGGGAGAAGAGCAAGTAACAAGGGGTCCAATCAAATCCAAAGGTGAATAACATCATCTTGCACTTTCCATCCTAATGGGAAGAAGGGCTTCAACAACAAGGTGACCCAAGAGAATATGAAGAAAAGAATACTTCCCAAAGTTATCTTATATCCTTAACATATGTTGCCTTAAAATTACAATAACTTAGGTTTCCAAGGACAAGACAACACGCACGGAGGTTGCTTCTCAAACAACAAATAAGTCTCAATATAAAAGGACCAAAACTCACATCCGTCGAGCTACGGGATGATAATGGTGTGTTGACCCAAAACTCCCACAAGAAAGGCACATACATCCATGGACAATAAATAATAAGCAACTAGAACACATTACTATCCACCGGTGTTTCACAATTTCCAGTAGGCAAAAAAACTACAAGTTCAACTATATATTACACGCAATACACATACATTTTACCCATTTTATAAATCAACTTATTAAGTCAAAAGTTATAGCTTTGCTTGATAAGAACATTCCTTTCATGCTTCCTTAGTTACAAACTTCCTTCTATTATGACATCATCAGTTTACGTTATAAAGAGCACCACTAAGGTGGGCATGATGTCTCACCATTCTGTATAGGTAGAGAGCATTTAGTTTACTTGCAAGGAAGGTGGATGGACAAGATTTCCCTTCTATTCTTCTACATGGTTTTTATTTCTTCTATTAATCTACCAAGGGTATAACAAGGATCACTTCCCTTTTCTATGCTCTAGTTAAGTTCTAAGGTCAAATCTCCTTAATTATAGTTTTATGGTGTTTTGGTTGAGTCGTCTTATCAATCAACTTTTGATGAGAATGATGGTTCAAACACATCACAAAATTACTTTTATGGGAAGGAGATACAAATCAACACACCACATTTTGATTCTAAAGGAACAAGAGACATTCAACATAGAAAACACATTATTAATTTTCTTGTAAGAACTAGGAAACAATGAACCAACATGAATCACACCAAGATTTCAAAAATTCACCGAATAATTTCAAGCATCATAAAACATTCTTAGTGGGTCTCCACAAGTTTCATAAGAAATTTTCAAGGAAGGCTCATTAAAGAGGTATAATCTTACTTTTACGAATCTATTAAGGTTTAACTTTTTTTTTTTTTTTTTTTGTTTTTTTGGTTTAGTATGGTAACATTTTACTCCCTTGATAACCAAATAAGTTTTTCCAATCAACATTCATGTCCCCACAAGGTACCACTAGCCAAGCAACCAGATGAAAATGCAACTTTACTCCAAGGAACCACATCCACACTAAAAGGCATCAAATGCAATGGGGAAACCAAATAATTTACCAAATCATGAACTTAACAGCCAAGAGTTATAGTTTTTAAAAGAGGAAGTATAATATAAGCACCATCGAGATTAACTATTAAGATCTACCAAACTAACATCTCTAAGAGAAAGGTCCAAAAGACCCAAAGCATCCATAAGTGTTTCCAAGTAACCCAAAGATTAATAGGTCATAGAATGTTATTCATAGTAAAGGAAATTTAAGGTAAGGGTAAACTTATTTATAAGTCAAGAGAGTAAAAAAGTACACTTAAATAAACACACTTCCTAAAAGGCTTAAATCTATCCATAATTACCAAGATGCATACATTCCACGAGTCAAAACTTTCTATGATGCAACCAGGAACCCAAGCTACAATTTAACATGCCATCGATGAAAAGTCACTATCAAAACAAACACTTTTCTAGTAACATTTACAGTCAACCAAAGAGGAAATCCAATCCTAACAAAATCTAAAATCCCATTTAAAAAAGCACTTCTACTCCGACGAGGGTCAAGCTCTCACCAGATTGAAATAGAATCACCACTACCGCTGTCAGACTTGCCCTCTAGACCACACTACACAACAAAATTTCTTTCTAGCAAGGTCAAGCAACAAAAAGGGTCACTCTAAGACCTTAGACACACTCAAGGTTTCATGCATCCATAACCAAGGCATGACTTTAAGCACCTAAAGGACCTTCAAGACACAAAGGGTGTACCCCCATACGATAATTGTCACCATATATGAAGCATAGAACCAACTCAACAACATGCAAGAAGGAAACCACGTAACGTTTAGCCAAGTAGCCAACAACATCATGAGCTCCGAGTCATCAATCAAATAAAGTCCAAGAAATATTGGAAATCAATAAAAGTGGCTAAGTAGCTGCATTGCAAAGTTTGAAAATTCTTGCAAAAATCATAAATAAATAAAAGATTCTCAGAGCTTCTCAATCCAATCATAAAATAAGATGCTGGTCCTTGATAAAATACACAAGATTACGAAAGTAAAACACAAAATTTAACACCACATTCACTCTGCAGCCTTTCATGGCCACCAATAGGGGTACTCTACCTCGAGGTTAGTTCTAAGAACACATACACAGGATTGGGTCCTAGACGACACCTAGACTTAGTGTCCACCCTCTCATACGGGTAACAACATGGAAAACTGACAACCAGACCCTCTTTCTTAACCACTCAAGGAAGGAAGCTCTAAACAACTTCTAATTAACTCTTCCTGACCTAGAACACAACCACTATTGTCCAACCACAAGGATCACATCATACAACTCATCATTCCAACAAATCCAATAAGGAAGGGTCTCAACAAAGGGCTTAATGCATCATACAATTAAATCAAGTTTTAGGGCTTGTAAAACAACACATTTTCAAAAGGGAACCAAGTTTCCATTATACTAGAAGTTCACCAAAAATCAATTTAATCGACATTCTTAGTTACCTCAGGGTTTAGAAAAAATGTCACTAAGCAAGCACAACAACTCAAACAACTTATTATTATTTTATTATCATTTTTAATTACGTAGTTCAAATGAACAAAGTAATGTAATATTTCTTCATACTTATTTCTTCTTCAATTTTCAAACAAGTTTGTTTTCTTAGATTCAAAAGTGTGCTAGGTTTACAGTTCATGTCTCAAGTTTTCTAGTGTGCCCAATGGTCCAAGCTTTTGAACCACTGCTCTGATACCAAGTGTGATGCCCGGTTAAAAACAACCTACTTGAGAACCATGAACAACCTAGGTTTAGTTAGAAAATTATGGAATAATTTTTTTATTAGGAGTTAACGACCAAAGTCTCAAAGACAGTTAAATTCAATGATAACTTTTCCCATTATAATAATTACTAATTCCACATTAAAAATCAACAAGAGCAATAAGTCCACACCTAGCTCAAATCTCCCTAGGGATTAATTTAATTATTGATTACGTTGACATTTTAACTAAATATTTCCTGATTAGGGTTAAGGGACCCAAAACAATTAAATACCCAAGGTATTTAATTCCACAAGATCAAGACAAGAGCAGGGTTTAATTACAGTGAGAAAGGAATACATATTTAAAATCAACAGAGTAAGGTCACACTTACCCACTCCCAGAAATTAGTTAGGAGAAGTTGTCATGCAACGATTGCCAGCGATAGGTTCCAGAACAATTCAATTTCACTGGGACATACTTTCCATTATTAACAATTATCAAGGTCACATGGTTCAAATTTTAGGGTTAGAAGTTTTAGTTAGGTTTAGGGAGTAATTTTCCCCATACCCAACTCTCTAATAGGCTTAGATTTTCAACTAGATTTTTCTCCTACTTAACACTTCCAAAATTTCCCTAAACCATTCCCAATGGATAGGAAATTTTCTCACCTTTCCGGTGATATAAATAAGTCCTCCTAACTCCTTACAGAACTCAAGATATGAGCGGGTAGAGTTTTTAGGTAAAATTTTCCCCTAGGGGGACACGTGTCAAGAGGTGGGAAAGCACCTTCAATGGGTTGGCAGGTCACGGGGCGGCTTGGGAATTTTTTTCCATCACCCGGCACAAAGGCAAAAGTTCTTCCATGCATCTGTGGGTCCTTAGTGGACACGTGTCGAGTCCTGGTGCAAGCGGGAAAGGGGTGAGGGGTTGGTGGAGTGGCGAGGAATTTAGAGGCATTCTCCCTATTTGGGCACAAAGCACAATTTGCATTTGCACACTCGTTAGCCCAATGGGGGGACACGTGTCATGCCACGGTTGAACACGGGAGGCGGGCGATGGAGGAACTTAAGGCTTTTAGCCAGAAGGAAAAAAAGGATCAAAAGCCACGTGTGGGCCCATGTGTCCATGAAAGGATAAATTCCAAGGCACAACTTTGGAGCGGGGCCATGGGGACAAAGGGGAAGTTTCACCAAAAAGGGAACAGAGGTGCTAAGTCCAAAAAAATCTCCCGCACTCCCACCTAGCCACGTGTCGACACGTGATTGGCCGCGGGTTAGTGGGGATGTGGGAAAAATTTAGAAATTTTTCTAAGGTCCAAAACTTAAAAGGGTTAAGTTCAAAAGGGGTCCACCTCTCCTCCGTGCAATGTGTCAAAGATGTGATTGGGTCAAGGGCCGGCGGGGAAAAGTGGGAAAATTTTCCCAAGGTAAAAATTTTCAAAAAGACAAGTTTAAAACTGGTCCGCCCCTCCGAGGTGCCACGTGGCAGGTCCCAATTGGTTGTGGGATGGCGGGGCTGCGAGACTTTTGTGGAAATTTTTCCAAAGTCAAAAATTAAAGTTAATAGTTAGATTTATTTTATTTTTGAATGCCAAATTGAAGTAAAACTTAAAATGGCCATAAATTTTGATAGGAAGCTTAGATTTGGGAAAACGAGGACTTTCTGAAATCTCTCGAAGCCCTATTTACACAGGAGTCATAAATTTTTGAATTTGATGAATTTTAAGTGGTCAATTTGATGAAAACAATCTGTAGGGTTTTGCAAAGCAAACTGGTAATCTTTAACTTATAAAATTTCATTCAATTTTGAATTCTTACTTTCTCAACATGTCAATAAGACATGGAGACTTATTCTTGGATGGATTTAAGAGAGGTTTCAAGGTTAAATTTAGTTGATTGAGTTGCAATTGATAATTTTCCATCTTTTGACAACAAAACGGCTGCAAGTTCAAGTTGGATTTTTATAAAGTTTTGAGGGTCCTTTCTTAAGTGTTAAGGTCAATTTGAGTTCCTTAGGACTTGTTACATCTAAATTTCAATGTTTCATATCTTATTGCTTGGTGTAAGTTTGAACTACTCATTTCTTTGATAAATTTGATTGCCAGGTTTGGAAATTAAAACAAAGATCAACATTAAAGGTTCTTAAACAATTTCCATCCTCCAAGTGTGAGAATCCATTTCCTTTCTAGTCTAATTGATCGGGGATAATTTTTTAAAGTTCCCTAAACATCCCTAAATAGTGTCAATGCAAAAGATCATTTCAAGAGCTTTCCATCGACTGTGAGAATGTGACAAACAGGACATCGGGAGCTCTAGTTATGTCTAGTCAAAGTTCAGTCAATGGGAAAGTCAACTCTGGTCAATTGGTCAATATTGGACCAATGGCACTATGACATGTGGCGAAAAGATGAAGGGATTCATTTGTTGGTTGTCAATCTCTAGTCTTTGATGGTCGTAAAAGATTGCTCGCAGGCCGCCATGTGGACTATGGTATTATCGCCGACGTGGTGGGTCCACAAGCCACCACGTGGCTTGCCACCACTCATTGAATTCGCTCGATTTTCCTATCGGAGACGAATGGTGGACTACATGTTATTTACCGAGTTAATTATTTTTATGCCACATTACATGGGTCAAAATTATATTATCTTGGTAATTCCACTTACACCCCAATTTCTAAATGCCACGCATATATTCCAAACCACTATATATATTAATGTTTATACATTAGTATTAAACCATACCCAACCGCCAACATTAAGCCATGCGTGGATGTTCCACGTGGAAGGGAGGAGTGAAGTGGTTGTAGTGGAAGCTTCCACGTGAGGAGAAAGAGGTGGGGGCGGTTAAGCCCATGTGGTCCCATGACCACTTCACACAATGCGTGGAAAGGCTATTTAAAGCCTAAGCTTTTATCAAACCCCACTGCCAAAATGTGGACCTTATCCAAATGCTGTGCCAAAATTTGGGTGTTATCCCATTTTTCAAATGTAATCCACCCACATAGGGATTTAATCCCATTAAACATGCAATCTGTCCAAATGGAGATAAGCCTATCCCATTCAATTTGCTACGAGCTAAGATTTTAAAAATAGCCTAAGGATGATTTGTAATTGCATATTTTTTGGGCCCTAAAATTGTATAAATAGGGAACCCATTTGCATTGTAAACACACACCAGCGCAACAGAGAAGCTCATTGCTAGAGCGCGGAAAGGTGGACACACGCATTAGCCCGAGAAGCTTATTATTTTTTAAGCTTATTTGTGGGATGTGTCAGATTTAGTAATAGGGAAATTTTAATATAGTTTTGTAAAACTATATTAAATTCCTAAAAATTACTATAGACAAATATTGTCTATTGGCCTATTATTTTAGGCAATATTAGATGGAATATTTGTGGCTAGGAGTTATTAATACTACCTAGTCGGCCCATAGCGCCACACCAAATTATTGTGAATCCTGGAATATCGACCGGAGTGCCATAGGGCATTACGAAGCATCTAGAAGGCTGATCAAGAACTGGAGGATTCCGAACAGTGGAGTTGGTGCCATCGAGCTTCTTGAATACGCTAGGAAGGTGGAATTTGGGTTTTATCCTTCACCCTTGTCATCCGAAGGTCTGGATATTATTCTAAGCAATTTTAAATAGTTTCCATTAGGTTTTCTTGTGAAATTACTATTGTAACTTACAAGTTTTGACTAGTGGAATGGTTCAACCACGAACTCGGAGATGTAGGCAATTTCAACTCCGTAATCAATCATTGTGCAATTGTCTTATTGTCTTGCATTTATTTTAAATTGATTACTTAAAAGGAGTAAATTGTCGGAAATTATTAAAGCCTATAAGGGTCTGAGATCAGGTAGATAAAAACTTGATTATTTTCAGATCAATAATTCATTCAATTGATTCATCAACCATTCAATAGCAATTATACAAAGCCCGATTTCCAAATTCAACTCATTTCAAGAGACAAAAACACCGTCTTTTCCTTCATACGCATTGTTCATTCCATCGAGATTTGATTCACAATAGCAATTCAATTCCAACACAATCATGCAAGTATGAGAAGGTAGAGCATTCTTTTATTTATTTCCAATAACAACTTTACAATTTTCTCTTTTCCATTTGATTTCTAAAATACAATATGCAATGCATGTAACATCCTTTCACATTTCTTTTCAAAACAGAGAGTAAAATATAACTCTTTACATTTCACATTTCAATCTTTCATCACCAATGTAAGCATCTTTTTGTTGTAAATAATTATACAAATCATCCAATTCAAAGTGGGAAGGATTACAATAAACTTGCTCACAAGAAGGGACTGTCAAACTGTATTTTATTTTGCTCCAGACAGCAACATGCTCATTTCTTTTCTCCAAGTTGATCACAATAAAAGAGGGGGAAAGGCAACACTCTCCACCCAACCAAGACATCCAATGAAATGAGAATTCTTCCTTCATCATTGGCCCCCGAGCCCCAACCAAAGTACAATAAAAGGTGTAATTCAACCATGGAAACAACTAGCTTCCACAACACAACATTCTTTCACATACACATTTCCTTTTGAAACACAATGCAACACAAAACAAACAGCAGTTCACAACTGCATTTAAAAACATTTCAAAATAGAACTCAGGCTTGATCTTGCAAACCAAAGGAGCAAGGCCTATGGGGGAAGCTACTTATGCCTCCCAATTGGGAATTGGGCATCCACCAATAACAACCCGCCAAAATAATTCTGATGTCCATGGCATTTCCTTATGCCCCCACATGGATTCCCCATAGCCTTCTCCTACACCTTCCTAAGGCAGTCTTCCAAACCAGCCAACAAATAAAACAAACATGCATTTTCCACACAACACAACAAGAAAATAACAAAAATAAAAGAGAGTTAAATTCCTACCTTTCCATGGTTATTTGGTCTCTAAACAATAAGCTTCAAATGCCAAACACAACCCAAAACAGAAAGCTCCCAAGCATGCAAAGCTATCTCCAAAAATTTCTTCAAAAACCAGAGCTCCCACAAGAAAATGCGCCCCCAAGGAAGAATGCAAAAAGGTTCAACAACCCAAAACAAGAAGAGAGTTTGAAATATATAGAAGAGGGAAAGAAGAGGATGATGTGGATCCATGTAGGATGCCACATCATATATCCTCACATTCAAACACCAAAGACTTAGTTAAGTCCAATTAGGTTTTAGGAATAAGTCTTAGTTAATTAGGTCAAGTGGTGACTCAACACTGGGATTGATGACTCAATGCTGAGAGTGATGACTTGGTCACTGTGAGTTAAATGCCACCTAAAATAGGTCCAGGGGTGAGGTTTTAGGTCATGTGTAAATTAACTTAATTAAAGTAATTAAATTAATTAATAATGTGAGGATGAACATTAATTCAATTATAAGTAATTAAATTAATACAAATGTGGGGTAAAGGGGTCATGGTTAGGTGAACACATTACGTTAATTGATTAAAAGGGGACCAAGGGGAGTGTGACCCAAATTTGGTGTCTACATTTTCCCCTTTTTGTCACATATCTTGTATTGATAAATGAAAACGACAAAAACAGAAATCGGTGCTCCAAGTATGAGTGAAGGTTAGGTTGCCCCAAGTGTGAGTGGAGGCAATCTCCCTCAAACCAGAACTGATGAGATGTTAAATGGAAAGTGATGAAAATGAGGGTAGGTGGGTTGTAGGTAAGGGTATGGTCATTTTGGGTAATGGAAAATTGGCAATCGAACACACACACACACACACACACACACACACACACATGTATAGATCACGATACAATACTAGGTCGAAGAGCGTGTAAACTCTATGTTATCAAAAGGGTGATAATTTTATCCTAATGAGGTTGAAGTGATTCAGGAATCTAAGGTATATGATATGTTCATAAAGCACAATGAGGTCGGTGTAGGAACAGTAATAGGTTTTGTTCCATGGCACCAAAGGTATGGTCGAGATAAATGTCACATCATTAGGGAAGGTAAGGTCATTAGGCTAAACAAAATAGGTAACAACATCATAAGGTATAACGAGTACACAAATTAAAATATCACAAAATGCAATTCGGGGAAGGGGATATAGGTTAGGGCATAGGTAATGCTAAGGTATAGGTAAATAACATATCCCTAAATGCGGTTAAGGAAATGTCCAGGTAATGTAGGCTTGCGGCTAGGGTGCAATAGGTGTTGGTAAGGTCAGAAATTTTTGGAGCAATAATGTTTTTAGGAAAAATGGGAATGGGGTGGGTCAAATTGGTATGTCAAGTGATTGATGCCGGTTATAGCATAACCGACGTCGGTTAGCTAGGGCACGAGATGACCGACGTCGATCAATGTCAATTCGAGGTTAGAAAAGGTAAATTCCACTTTTACGGATTCATTTTGACCTTGCCACTTTTAGAAAATGATAGAGGAGAGGTTGAGGAGTGGAAAAAACAATACGAGGTGTTGAGGAGAGTTGGAAAGCCATGTAGTGGGAAATTGGCATTCGATTGGTGGGTCCACAAGATCGATTAGATTGATTTGATTGGTTTGGAGGTGAGGAGTTGAATTTGGCATGGCAGAGGTGGGAGATGGGTCGAGTGGACCACCAATGTAGGGGCTAGATATGCCACCACGGAGACGGAACCAAGATGAGGTAGGAGTCAATCCGAGTCTGTCATTTGGTTAAAAATAGTTTGTTGAAATCAATTTTGTTTAAAATTTGGGTGTAATGTGAATTTGTTAAATTGTGGGAAAAATGAAGGGAATGAGGGGTGAGAAGGTCCAATGTAGGTTAAATAGGGTTGGGAATGAAGCTAGGATAGGTTTGGGTGTGTTAGAGTAGGTTTTTATGTTGGTTTTGTGAATTTTTGAGAATGGGGGATGGGTTTTTCAGTTTTTGGCTGAAACAGAGACCAACAACATTCAAAGGTTGGCGTGACACCCGGTTAGCTTTGGCCATTATCGGTCAAGGTTTTGGTGACTAATACCATTCAAGAGGACCGATGGCGTTCAAGGTGACTGAATTCCATCATGATTTAGAGTAAATAGATGAAAAAAGGGCTAAATAGGCAAGGAAGGGGTAGGTGAAGATTTTATGTTGAGGGAAAACGGTAAAATGTTATTTTGGTGATGTGGGATAGGTAAGTAGGTGAAATGAACTAAGATAGTGGGTAATGATAATAAGGGACAATAGGTTTGTAGGTTAATTAGATAAAGTGGGTAGGCATGATTGATGTGGTTGGGTATTGTGTGGTGGGTTTTGGTGATTGGAGTCGGTCAAGTTTTGACAAGGCCGTATTAGATGATACATGCGAGAGATCAGCTGAGGATGAGGGATAGAGTACCACCCCTACTAGTACAGATGTGGCCTAGCATGACCACAGAGGATTAGGAGCACATGACTGATGTTGGACTTAGTACAATTCGATGCTATAGGCATATATCTCAGGATCATAGCTTGATGGTCTCTCTCGTCATTAGATGAGACTCTGTGACCAATACCTTTCACTTATTGATGTGCGAGATGAACATCACCATGGAGGATGTTTATAGGATCATGATGCTTCCTATTATTGGGGATCCAGTGTATTCTAATTTTTTGAGGCATTTGTGCAGCCAATAGTGGTGGTATTTGGTGAGGCGATGGGCGAGCTGAGGTATCATAATGCAAGTCTCACTTATGGAAATATGTATATAGCCTATCCGCAGGAGACTAGGTTATTGATTTTGATGATGGTGGTGGTGGGATGTTTTCCTCTACCAGATTCTGAGGGTGGTATATTCCCATGAGCATTGATGGGGGTGTTACAGGATATGATAGAGGAGTGAATACATTTTGCTTGTGCACCGGATTTCCTAGTTCAACTATATAGAGAGCTATGGGCCTATGGGGGATTGAGGAGAATTGGTATGTGTTGTACCTATTTATTACACTACTGGGCATATGATCACATCATGTGTGTGTGCCGAGTTGGTTTGCCATGATAGGATTAGTTCGGGGGTGGCTTGTTCAGAGTTTGTTTCAGATAATGGGTACCATTCAGTGGACAACCGAGGGTGGTGAGGGACACATATGATGTGTCATACTACAAGCAACAATTGGAGGGCCTTTCGGAAGTTGATATCATGTGGAGGCCATATGTTGACTATCCATCATACAGAGGTATGTCTGAGGAGTTAGAGGAGCTTTAGCTATTGTGATGGATATAGGGCGATGGACCGGGGTGCATGATATGATATTTGTGGATAGGGTTATATGACAGCTTGTATTATGACAGACATGTCCCCCTTTCCCGTAGTACTATACATATGACGTGGAGATACCCATGTCTCCACCACATCCGAATGTTTCGACGAGGTGGGAGGATCGAGGTGGTAGATAGATAGATAGATTGATGACACGAGTGTCACTGATGGATACATGTAATGGTGGGTGACACAACTACGAGTGGCACTACCGAGGCTAAAGCAACCTGATTTAGCTATTGTTATAGTGCAGAGGGATACATTACATGGTCACATGGTCACCCTACAAGAACAAATTACATGATTGCAGGAATAGGCGACGAGGGTTAGAGGAACAAGTTGCCACTTTACGAGACTTAGGTGACGACCCTACAGGCCCATGTAGCATAGGTCTAGGTTCACACATAGGATGGAGGTGGGGATGGAATATAGGTATCGGGATAGGGGTCAAGGCCATTATTAGCAATGCAAAGTTCACAAGTTGCGGTGAGACCCATGGCGTCATCTCGGATGGTGTTAATGGCAAGGTTAAGGGATTCCCTAAATGAGGCTTGCTACTATCATGATCATTTGACTATTTCCGTATAGATGTTCCCTCATTTCCCAAGTAAAGAGCCCATTAGGTAGTGAATGAGTGGATGAGATTCATGACACATAATTCGAGAGCACGGGGTCATCGAGCCCAGAGACAGGGCCATGGTGAGGTGATGAGCACTCGGAGACCAAGCCCGACAGAGGGCTAGGAGGAGGAGACATGTGAGACTGGATATGAGGGTATCAGGTGGGGTGAGGATTGATATCTAGATGTGATATTTTGATTATATATATATATATATATATATATATATATATATATATCATTATGTGTGCTTTGAAGATGTGAGATTGTATATGAGATTTTTGAGATACTAGTATTTATTTGTATCTTTGTATATATGTATTGATACACAGACTCTCCCATTTATATAGTTGATGATTTTTATTGGATGGATGATGTACTCATTTTTAATTTTCATTGTTATTGTGTAAAATGGAAACTAGGTTAAATAAGTATGATTACGTCGAGGTCATGTAGGCATGATGGAGTGTTAGGTCATTTTGGCATGGTGGAGTCAGGTATAGGCATGGTAGAGTCAGGTATAGGCATGATGGAGTCAGGTCATTTAGGCATGATTTGGTCATGGTTTCGCATTTGATTTAATTTCCAAGTTAGTGTTATTATGGAAAATAAATGATGATGTATATATATGTTGTGGTGTAAATGTCCAAATATTTGATATCATGGAAATGTGAAATGATTGATGTATGATATGTTGATGTTATAAAATGGTAGGTATGTATGTTTTATGATTGTTTAATTTCCTAGTTTTGTGTAAAATGGAAAACTCACTAAGGTAGAATGTGAATATAAAGGGTAAAATTGGTTAGGGGAAGATTGTCCAATTTAACCTCCAAGGGACCCATGCCCTAGGAGTACTACCTACATATCTAGGGAAGAATATGATGAGGTAGAGGAACGGGTGGGTTGGTTTTAGGCATGATTAAGTCTAGGTCATTCAGACATGTTTGATTTTAGGTCATTTAGGTATGGTTGAGTTTAGGTCATAGGCATGGTTGAGTTTAGGTCATTGAGGCATGGTTGAATTTAGGTTGATAGGCATGGGTGATTTTGGTGAAAGAGGAATTCTTAAATGTAGGTGTCGATGGTCTAGTCCTGTGTAGGAGAATCAATAAGTAAGAAAAGAGGTGAATGGTAAGAGGAGACAAAAAATCCTCCTAATTGATAAGAACCATTACGAGTCTATCATACCAAAGATGGTGTATGAACATAAAACCCTAAAGGCATTACATGATTGACTATTCTAAGGATGAAGAAGGTCACATGATCATGAAATGTCACATTTGTAGCATGTCCCTTGAGTAGGTGGAAGGTTAGAAAGGCAAGGTGGTGAGGTGAATGAAGTTGGTTTAACATAACTTTCTTTGTGAGATAACATGCCTCTTTGCGAGACCGAAGATAAAAATATGCAAATCCATGACAAAAAAACCATATTTTTCTTTTTCTTTTTCTTTATAGACTCGATCGATGAGGGAAGTCTATGTGGGATGAATAGAATAGCTTCTTGAGGTCTTCATGAAGGCGATCGATGCGGGAAGCTTCAAAATATTTTTATTTTTGTACGAATAGTCTTCTTTTACGATAGAATATGTACAGTATGGATAGCATTGTATAGTTGTCCTTCGAGGGAGCAATATATTTATAGCAGCAAGATAGAAAGACTATATGTCCTTGTTGAGGGAGTCATATTTTTGTGAGAAGTTTGACTTAAGGAGTTTTTGAATTTGAAAATCTTGTATATTGTTTTTGAATTTTTTTTTGGAATTTAGGTCATGGACAAGACTATAAAGAAGTATAGGCTTATTTTATGAAGAAAAAACCATAACACACGGGGGTTATCTATGAAATAAAGGTTTGAAGTGACAAACAACCTGTTATCCAATTTTTCATACATGGAAAGATTGGACAACGGGTTCCTATCATGTTCAAAATGAAATAATAGTCCCAGGAACCCACCTCCAATTATTATCAAGATACAATAATTAAAAATAATTCCTAAATTACATATGAAGAGATCACCTAGCATCGGAAGGCACCCAGTTGATCTCAACTCAGTGAAGAGTTCAAGGTCGAGTTGATAGAGAACCCAGTGTCAAATTGATAGTCATCTCGAAAATCATCTCGGTAGAGTCTCTTAGTTGTAATACCTTGATGAGATCTTGTTAATACAAAATATAGCTAGTTGAAAATTGACAAATGAAAGGAACTCTATAAGGATCTCGGTAGAGATCGATGCAAAAATATATGAAGGCCGAGTCAGGGAAAGCTAAATTAACATGAGGCCAAGTCTAATCCATTAAAACAGTGCTTGACCAACCACTTGGGAGAATTATCTTGTTTGACCGAGATGATATGAGATTATGCGAGATATGGGAGGTTCAACTTCATTGAATCTCGGGTTTGTAATTACGTAATGGAAGGAATTCTATCGACCCAGGAAGATAGTATAAGCATCATAGAATACCAATGTAAAATTGAGTCAAACTGATATCTTTAAAAGAGCTGTGAATTATAACGATGTTCAGACCTTCCTCGATCGAGCATTTAGTGCACAGGCGGTAGGCATGTTGCGATATAGTAGAAGCCTTTTTTGAGCGCTTCCAACCAGCAAAGTTGTCCAACTATGTTGTTATCTATTCAGTATTGAATGCATCCTAAAATGCGGGTTTTTACTTCAAGATATTTTTAACAAAATTGATTGACAGTGAGACTGTTACCGGGAGATCTGATGAAATTTATTACAAAGATTCTCTATCGAGACCTTACTAGTTTTACAATGTAACTCATGGAAGTGAATCTCATAGAGGTGGAACTATTTCATATCAAAATATTCATGAAGCATAATTTGCTTTGCAATTATATGATCATCTTCAACAAGCCACTAGGTCGTCAGGCATAAAGGTTTCTGTCGAAATTATCACACCTTACAAGCTACAACTGAAATTTTTGCACCAAAAGAATGATGTCTCCTCACGCTGAGTGGAAAAGTGGAAATCAGTGGCCATCTGTCCAAAATGAAATATGGCCAAATGATGATGAAACCCCGCACTCCAATCCCAGACATGGAAAATAAGGCGAGCATTGCCAAGGGAAATGACGTGATGTCAAGCCATTGAAAAAATTATGAGCGTGGGAGAAGATTGAGTCTACTGCCAAAAAATCGGGAGCACAATGATGGTAAACCGAGCAGGTAATCCCACGCATGGGAAACATTTCACTATATTTCCAAGGTCAGAAATTTGATGATGGCAGGCTAAGTTGTTCACTCCGCGTGGGGAGATGTAGGCGAGCATGGTCAATGGGAAATATTGGGATGTAAAACCAACATGAAACTTTCAGACGGGCCATGTAAATAAAAATCGAGCACGTTGGCGAATTTGGAGGAGGAATTTGATGACCAAGGTATGGCGAGTGAATTGCCATATAAATAGGTGAATAAGTAATGACACCAAGTTAGAAGAATGATTCAAATGCCAAGTGGAGCGGCGCATGGACCTTGAATGCATCGCAAAGTGAGGAACACCAAACATTGAAAGGATATCGGTAAAATGAATAACAAGTGTTCGTCAAATGAGAATCAAGACCGAGTTGAGGCCTAAGTTAGCATTAACCAGTGCATGGAGAGCAAAGGATGCGAGGAAAGAAAGGAAAATCCATTTGAACTCGACGGTGTTTAGCATGATCAAGTTGAACCAGATGGTGGTCGCGAGAGAAGCTCCCACACACCAGGCAGCAGGCATGTTGTAGTATAGTAGAAGCCTTTTTGAGCACTTCCAGCAAGCAGGTTGTCCAACTATGTTGTTATCTGTTTAGTATTGAATGCATCCTCAAATTCGGGATTCTCAATGCTCTAGCGTAATGCAGCTGTAGGCTTATCCTTATTCGAACTCGAGATCCATGGCAAAGTGCAGAAACAAATATTCACTGTATGTGTATACGAGGGATTGGAGTCACGCTATTCAAGACTTCATAAAATATCCTTGAATCGGGAGATGAAGTTTTATTACGGTGCAGAATGAAATGATTCATATTTCTCATCATTTTTCTCCTAGAAATGAATTGAATGTGAAGGTCAACTCGAAAATACCTGGTTGGCCGTTTTGTATGCTACATCCTTTTTACTTGTAAATGGTCTCTTTGAGAAACTCTTAGGGCAATAGGCAATATTTCTACCCTTCCATTATGTACGTCCAATCAGACAATAAAAGTATTCTTTTACCAGGTTGAGAGAAACTTGTTTTTTACGATGGACGATTATACTGTAGTTTCAAGCTAATTTTATCTAGGTTTATTTCTATTAGCTTTGATCCACGACTAAGGAATAATTCATATGGTTGTTACCTGTACATTTTTCCAAGGTCCTCTTGGTTGCCCAGTTGTTCAATGTATTTTTTTAAAGGGATTCTTTTATGTGTTGCAAAATGTAACATAAAGGATCTTTTTAGTTTCTGGAAAATGAGTATATTGTGTAGCTCACACTACCTATGCCATACTAAGATCCCAATAGTGGCATAATTGTTGATTGAGCCAAGATTGTAGAGTGCACTTTGCCAAAATACCGAAAGGGCTCTTTGGCCAAGAATCGAGTCTTAAGGGTGTCTATCGACATGTTATGGGCATGAACACGGTCATCATCATGGCAAGCGTATTAGGTCTTTATTGGTAATGGCATTTTCTTATCGTTTGGAAGGTACAATTGTGCTTATTATGGCAAAGCCAAAACATTCTTATTAAAAGTGTTATATAATAAGGAAGAACCGTGAGCATTGTGATAAAACCACTCTTTTAAAAAATGTTGGGTTAAGCTCGGTATTCAAGTGAGTTGAGCCAAAGAAGAACTCAGGAGTTCGGTTCTAGAAAGAAGGTAAGACAACACGAAGCATCGAGAAGAGTTGGTGGAAGACGAGTTGTGGAGAATTGAGTTCATTTTGATTGGCTCACAAGGTGTTCAAAAAGCCATGACGGTGGGGTAAATTGGCTCCGGTTGAGCTTATAGAGGATTCGAAACTCACCGAGTTGGGCTATGTGCAGACTCTATCCACATGGACCCTCCTCCTCTTCAAGTCAAATGGGTCAAGAGGGGGTCCCAACATTATGTTAATTAATTTAATATTTTTATTTAAATATTTTAATAATAATATTTATTATTATTATTCAAATATTTTATTTAAATATTATTTTAATTAATTGAGAAGACTAGGTCATTAGGCAATTAATGACCCATGATGGAACCTTCTCAGGTAGTTCAACTAACTATAATAAATACATCACGGGCCTTCAATTTAGGAATGTAATTATGACATTTCCTCTTCTTTCTCACATATTCTTCTATAAATGTAAGTTGGAAGCTCATTTCAAAGGGTTCCAACAGTTCAGACAAGTTAGACAGTTAGATATCTCAGGCGAGTGTATACTTTTCAAGAATCCTCTCTCTTCTGCAAGTTGTTCTTGTGTGTTGAGAGAACTTTCAAGCCTCCTCTTCAAGACTATAACGGTAACTATTGCCTCTTCTAAATGTATGATGCATTGTGCATGTTATTGAAGCAATAAAAGTGTGTGTTTTGTGACTAATCTTGGTCCTTTCATCCTTATGTGCTTCTTTGTGCCTTTCTTGTACTTGCAGGTACACTATGCAAGTTTAAGTTTCTATTGTAGGTTCTTGGAGTTCTGTGTTTATCGAGTGGTGGAGTATTGCATGCAGTTGAGTTGTGGTGTCTGTTCACCCTTCTTGAGTTCATCCTTCTTCACTAGGAAGTTGGTATATTTCTTGGTCTGATAAAGTTTAACAAAGGGAATGCGTGTCTCTTAGTTTGTGGTATCCTATACCCTCTCTAAGTTGTAGTAGGTGAAGTTGACCTGTGGTGCACACACCTATTCAAATTAACCCTTCCTCAGTCAAGAAACACCCTTAATTTGGTGCATCACCATCCCTAGTATAGTTTCATTTCTGTAAATCTCTTTCCCTAAAACCCCATGAAAATGTTAGCATAGGACTAGATAATCATTTTTGTTACACTAGGAGTAGTACAACACTTAGTTTAGGAAGAGGAAGTCGGCCTTCTCCAGAGGTTCACCTTGAGCCCAAGTCCCACAACTTGAGAGGTGATCCAATGTGTCCTAATCATGCACCGAATGTCCTATTCACATCCCGGCCATTCGGAGGGTGCAGTGATTTGGAGACAACAATTTTTGGCACGCCCGGTGGGACGAGTTGGTACTTCTCTTCTCACTTACACAAGTCAAAGTACTTGGAAACTCTATATCTCTGAATTCCAAATCTCAGTGTGGTAACTTATGTGAAGAATTCAGACAAGAGCTTCTTCAAAGAAAGGAAATTATCAGCATATCAAAATTTCCTTGTCTCCTCCAAAGAGAAGAAGAAGAGGCATTTCCACATCCCCAGCTATAAATTTACCTAGTAGGGGTCATTCAACTCCTCCTTACGGAAGGTTTCCTCCACCTAGGAACAATCAACCTTTCATTGTTATGGTGAGGAACCAAGTTTTCCCCCTTTCAATGCAAGCATCCTCTAATGTTGGCTCAATGTGACCCGATACCATTGCGGCACTAAAATTTTTATCCTTTTACATGGGGGAAACTCACGTTACTCCAATGGAACATATCTTTGATGTAGCCAACATCTGCGCAGTACATAATATCACCAAAGACAACGTTGCAGTTAGACTTCTTGCTACCTCTTTCAAGGGAAAAGCACTTCAATGGTTTCGCGGGTTAGGTGTTGGCACTATAACCACTTGGGATGAGTTGGGAGAAAAGCTATGTAAACAATTCGAAGACAAAAGTGATCACCTATCACTTTTGGAACAACTTACTACCATAAAGAGAGCTTCCCAAGAATACATGAGTGATTTCAACTTCCGATTCCACAGGACTTGGAATAGGATTCCAGCGCTCGTAAAGCCTTCTGCACATAATGCATTCTTGTACTATTTGTGAGCCTTGAATAGTGATGTAGCAGTTATGATCTAGTCCATGGGAGGGACTACACTTCCTGATGCTTACGAAGTTGCCATAAGTGCAAAGAACTCTTTGATTCAGGCAAGAAAGATAGCTCCATGACCACCAATGCCCTTTTTCCGGATCTTACGAATCATCATCCTATCATTGCTCTTATTCCAGTAGACTCCAAGAAATCATATCAATCTTCCCCTACCTCTTCAAATGACCTATTTGAAGTCAAGTCGCTACTTTTGGAAATGAGCTTTGCATCAAAAGGCAATAGTTTCAATACAATCGTCCGTATCAGCCACAAAATCAGCGGTATCAGGCTAACCGTCCTCCTTTTCAAGGAAACAATCAGCCTCAAAATCAAACTACAAGTCAAGTTACAAATGTCAGGCCCTTGAACTTTCGGAACCCTCTTGCAGCTAGCTCATCTAGAGCTATAGTACCTGTTCAAAATAATCTAGTTCAAGACTACGAATGGTGCTATCCTTGCTCTCAATCCCACAATCAAAATATTTGTCCCAATGGGGTTCTTAGCTAGGCCCTTATGGTTTAAAGTGTATCTTCCCCTTCAGAGTTAACAAACAATTCATCCACGTAAGAAGAAGCAGATCAACCGCAGGCACCTGAAGAATCCGCTTTGCTAAACTGGCAAGTAGAAGATTTTTGTGGGTTGAATATAGATTCTTCATCAGTGGCAGCAAACACTCGTTCCAAGAAGAGAGAAATGGAGCCTCAACCTCCCGAAGCTGATCTAGTGTCCACTTCTCAACCTGGGTTACAAATGGCAGTTGATAAAAATGCGGGAAAGAAATCACCAGAAACACCGGCTAGCCACGCCACAAGGAAAGAAGGTTTTCCAGGCATCACAATATCCAACAAACATTTTCCAAAGGAGGACCCCAATGCCCAAAAAAGTGTCATCAAAGTTGGAGCGATTCCCTTCAACATAGTAGAACAAATGAAGAAAACCAATCTAAGCATTACCATGTGGGACGCACTCTCGATCCCTTCTCAAAGAAACTTGTTGCGAGAAGCTCTGAATAGTTTTAGTACAACCAGCGGATCACCAAGCCATAGAGTGAAAACTACTACAAGTTTGTGTCAACTGGAAGGGAAAATCATTCCTACGGAAAACAAACCACCGCCATTCTACATTTCCTTGATCATTGGCAACCACCTGGTACATAATTGCATGATCGATTCTGGTGCCAGTAGCTTTGTCATGGCTAAACAAATTGTAGATGTACTAGGCATACAATATGTGCCAGTTGTAAGAGGGGTTGTTCAGCTGGATGGCACAGTTGTTAAGATTATTGGGGTTATCAAAGGACTTCAACTTACCATCCATGCATGCCCAAGCTTTTCATTCACCCAAGATATATTAGTAATTGATCTCCCTCCCCTCTTTGTCATCTTCCTATCACGGGATTTCACCGCCAAGATGGGCGGTTACCTATCGGCCGATGGTTGCATATGATTCTCGGGACTCAATACTGAACCAAAGTAACTATAAGGGCGAAACCAATCTACCATAATCATGTAGACCCTACTACTTTGCTAGTCCCATAAATGTAAATTACACCATCGGCGATCCCAAAGAGGAAGATGTTGATCGTGAACCAACCACCCTTGTTGAAAAATTCCCTAATACTTTTCTAGATGAAGTAAGTAGAGATCATCGAGTATGATCCCTATGCTGATGTATTCGCGTAGAAGAAGAAGTTGGTTTGTTGGTCTTGGAAGAAACAGAGATTAGGTACTTACTGTATCCATGAAGAAGATACGATCATACCATAACTTGTCAAAACACCAAGTGATTCTAAAGGACTATGGCAATTGTTCTTGGATGGATCAAGAAGTAAGAATGGATCCAGTGTTGGTGTTATGTTAATTTATCCAAAGGGAGATAAGTACTTCTCATCTTTCTGGTTGTAGTTCGATTGCACTAACAATATTCTTTGAATACGAGGCTCTTGTGTGTAAGGAATTTAGCTAGTCCAAAGGAAGGGAATCAAGGCCCGACTATTTTTGGAGACAGTGAGTTTTTCATCAAGTTTCGGCATGTAGTGCATCCAAAAATGATCTTTTAAGATCGTACAAGAACTGAGTCAGGACCTGATTGAAGATTTCAAAGCTTTTGGAATCCATGTAGTTCCAATAGGTCAAAATCAAGATGCGGATAGGCTTGCTACAATTGGTTCGCAATACAACATACTAGTTGATATCATAAAAGAAGGGAAGCAATTTGTTAAAATGGTGATTTGACTGGAAGTCCCTGATAATGTGAGTAGTTGACAAGTGTTCGATAGTGACAACCAAATTTTCCTCTTCTGCAAGAAGAGGCAAAGTTTGCTTTGCAAAGAATCAAGATAAGTTGCGAGGAGTCATATGGTGAGAAAATTATCCAATTGAAAAGCAACAAGTTACCAAAAGGTTTAGTCACTTTGGAATCCATTTTCAATTTAGATGACCAAGCCAAAAGATAAAGCCCTAACATGGTGGTCAAAGAAGAATATTTTGAGGAAGTTGAAGCATCAAATGCAAAATTTCTTAAGATCGAGAAAAGTGTGTACTTTTGAAGAGAAAGAAGCTTTCATCAAACTTTTTCAAGAGTATCATGACATCTTTGCATGGAGTTATGAAGATCTTTGTGGTTTTGATCCAAGTCTAGCACAACATACCATCGAACTGGATCCTAATGCTAAGCCAGTTCGTCAGAAACAGACCAATTAATCCCAAAATTGAGCCACTAATGAGAAAGGAGCTAACCAAGCTCATTGAGGCCTGTATAATTTTTCCCATCAAGCATTCCTCATGGGTAGCCAATTTGGTGCCCGTGAGGAAGAAGAACAGAGAGATCCGGTTATGTGTAGATTTCAGGGATTTGAATCATGCGTCATTAAAAGACCATTATCCTCTTCCATCGATGGAGTAGATCCTTCAAACGGTGGTAGGAGCTCAAATATTTTCTTTGCTCGATGGATATTTAGGTTATAATCAAATCCTATTCCAAGAATTTGACCAATTCAAAACGGCTTTCACTACCAAGTGGGGCATGTATGCCTTCTGATAAAAATGCCATTCGGATTGTCCAATGCCGGGCTACTTTCCAAAGAGCCATGGACATGGAATTTAAGGGACTAATCAATGATATTATTTTGGTTTACCTTGATGATATAACTGCATACTCTAAACATGTAGAAGATCACATCACTTATCTAAGGAAAGTTTTCCGAAGGTGTAGGGAATTTGGGGTTTCACTTAACCCCAAGAAATGTACTTTCACGGTGCACGAGGAAAATTATTGTGGCATGTTGTTTTTCAGTGGAAGGATTATCAATCGATCCAGCTAGGATTCATTCGATTATGTCCTTATCTCTCCCAAGTCATAGGAAGGGCTTCGAGTTTTCTGGGAACCATAAATTTCATGCGGAGATTCATCCCTCAATTCGTGACATTGGCTAAACCACTAATAGCCATGCTGAAGAAAAACATGCCATTATCATGGAAAAAGAAAGGACAAGAAAGCTTCGAAGCCATCAAAATAGCCATTTCCCAAGCTCCCACGCTTGTGAACCCTAGGTTTGACAAAGATTTTATCCTTTATGCTTTTGCAGGTTAGGAGAGCATTTCAAGGATCCTCACACAACAAAACAACAACCTGTTGGAGCAACCAATTTCTTTCTTCAATCAATCCCTCAAAGACTATGAGTCTAAATACTCATTCATTGAAAATCAAGTCTTTGCGGTTATTCAAGCTTTGAAGAATTTCAAGCACATGTTGTCTAACAACAAGATTCATCTAATGGTATCTCATCCAGTGTCGAGGATTTTTTTACTGAACAAAGAAATGAATGAAAAGCATCTTTGGATGGATCACGAAGGTAATGGAGTATGACGTGCACATCAAAGTCACTAAACTTGCCAGAGGTAAGGGTTTATGTCAGCAACTTGCTGCAGACATGGAATCAAAAGGTAATGAGGACATGACACTCCAAAATACTAATGAGGATGTTGATCAAGCTAACTGGCTATCCAAAATGAAGAATTTCATCTTCTCAAGAGCATACCCGGAAAACATGGATAAAAACCGAAGATGAACTTTCCATCTTCAATCTATCCCATATGTTTTGTTTGGCGTTCTCCTTCGGTGCGTAGGACCATAACAGTCGATAAGATACTAGAAGATTTTCATAATGGCCTATCTAGAGGAAATTATTCCACATGAACAATAGCTACCAAGATCATGCAAGCCAACTACTATTGGCTGGATTTATTCAAGGATGCCTATCTCTGGGTAAGGAAATGTAAGGAATGTGCCTTTTTCACAGGTAAGAAAAAGTTGGCAGCTCTTCCACTGCATCCAATTCAAGTGGATCAACCCTTTGTTCAATGGGGGTTGGATTTCATTGGAATGATTAATCCTCCATCCGATTCTGAGACATAATTCGGTCCTTCTTACAGCAGACTATTTTACTCGATGGACATAGGCGGTAGCATTAAAATAGAGCAATGAAAAGGTAGTTATATATTTTTTGGAGGGTATAATGACGAGGTTCGGTGTTCCATTTATAGTCATTTCAAACAACTTGCTAGATTTTCTTGGTATGAAATTGAGTGAATGGGTTGTTAAAAATGGGGTATACCTCAAAAATTTGTCTAATTACTATCCACAAGGAAATGGATTGGCTGAGTCTAGCAACAAAAACCTTATAAGGATTATTAAGTGCACAATGGAGACTAACAAGAGGACTTGGCATACACAACTTAAGACCGCCTTATGGGCAGATCGGATCACACCTAAAAGGGCCATTGGAAATTCTCCTTTCGTTCTTGTATATGGAAGAGAGGCAAAAATCCCACTCTCATTAGAGTTACCTTCTTTGGAGTTATCTCATCAACTTGAAGTTATAGAGAGTGATCCTCTGACAGTAAGGTTTGCTGAACTCATGGAGTTAGAGGAAGTACGAGACAAGGCTATGAAAACTTTGGAGCAGCATTAGGCTCAAGTTAAGAAATCTTTTGACAAGAAGGCGTCCGACAGGCATTTTTAAGAGGGAGATTTAGTTCTCAAATGGGATGAAGACAAGGCCAAACTAGATAGGCATGCCAAATTTGATGCTCTCTAGAGTGGGCCATACATCATCACAAGTTGCAAAGAGGCAAATTCATTTCGTCTATCTAGGCTCAATGGAGAAGAACTACCCATTCATGTGAATGGGATACATCTCAAAGCTTGTTTTTGAGAAGCGTTCCACCCCCTGTACAGTTAAATTAGGTGTTTTCCTCCAAGTGCTTAGACACATTGTTGTGTGTTGTTGTTTTTGCTTTCCTTGTTGCTATGTTTTGTGTTGTTCTACACATTATTTCATCATTGGAAGGTGTCAAGGAGAAGAAGGTTCAAGGTTTCCATAAGAGTTTCAAAATCTACTTCATTCAAAATTTTGTAGTGTTCCATGGATGTCAAGCATTCAAAAGATTTAGTATACTTCATGCTTAGCATTCCAGGGAGGTCCAAGATATCGCAATGCTCAAGGAGATTTTGGGATGTGTCAAAGAAAATCATACTACTTTAAGGATTCCAACATAGACTCCATGCCCAATGGATGAATTAAGGCTACTGGAATCATTCTTAGTAGGCAATCATCCCCGAGAGGTTGCAAAAATGTTATCCAATTTTACACACATGGCAAGATTGGACAATGGGGTCCTATCACATTCAAAATGAAATAATAGTCCTAGGAACCCACCTCCGGTTATTATCGAGATACAATAATTAAAAATAATTCCTAAATTACATATGAAGAGATCACCTAGCATCGGAAGGCACCCAGTTGATCTCAACTCAGTGAAGAGTTCGGGGTCGAGTTGATAGAGAACACGGTGTCAAATTGATAGTCATCTCGGAAATCATCTCGGTAGAGTCTCTCAGTTGTAAGAGCTCGATGAGATCTTGTTAATACAAAATATAGCTAGTTGAAAATTGACGAATGAAAGGAACTCTATAAGGATCTCGGTAGATATCGATGCAAAAAGATATGAAGGCCAAGTCAGGGAAAGCTAAGTTAACATAAGGCTAGGTCTAATCCATTAAGACGAGTGCTCGACCAACCACTTGGTAGAATTATCTTGTTTGACCGAGATGATATGAGATTATGCAGATGTGGGAAGTTCAACATCATTGAATCTCGGGTTTGTAATTATGTAATGGAAGGACTTCTATCAACCCAGGAAGATAGTATAAGCATCATAGAATACCAATGTAAAATTGAGTCAAATCGAAATCTTTAAAAGTGCTGTGAATTATAACGGTGTTCAAACCTTCCTCGGTCAAGAGCATTCGGTGCACAGGCGCAATGGCATGTTGCGGTATAGTAGAAGCCTTTTTGAGCGCTTCCAACAAGCAGGTTGTCCAACTATGTTGTTATCATTCGATGTCAAATGCATTCTCAAATGTGGGATTTTCCTTCAATATATTTTTATCAAAATCGATTAAGTGACGGTGAGAGTGTTACCAAGAGATATGATGAAATTTATTACAAAGATTCTCTATCGAGACCTTACTGGTTTTACGATGTAACTCATGGAAGTGAATCTCATAGAGGTGGGACTATTTCATATTAGAATATTCATGAAGCATAATTTTCTTTGCAATTATATGATCATCTTCAACAAGCCACTAGGTCATTAGGCATAAAGGTTTCCATCGGAATTATCACACCTTATAAGCTACAGCTAAATTTTTGCACCGAGAGAATGATGTCTCCTCACGCTAAGTGGAAAAGTGGAAATTAGTGGCCATCTGTCCAAAACAAAATATGGCCAAATGATGACGAAACCCCACACTCTAATCCCAGACGTGGAAAATAAGGTGAGCATTGCCAAGGGAAATGACGTGATGTCAAGCCATTGAAAAAATTCTAAGTGTGGGAGAAGATTGAGTCTACTGCCAAAAAATCGGGAGCATGATGATGGTAAACCGAGTAGGTAATCCCGCATGGGAAACATTTCACTATATTTCCAAGGTCAGAAATTTGATGATGGCAGGCCAAGTTGTTCACTCCGCGTAGGGGAGATTCAGGCGAGCATGGTCAATGGGAAATATTGGGATGGAAAACCAACATGAGACTTCCACACGGGCCGTGTAAATAGGAAATAAGAGCACGTTGGCAAATTTGGAGGAGGAAGTTGATGACCGAGGTATGGCGAGTGAATCGCCATATAAACAGGTGAATAAGGAATGACGCCAAGTTGGAAGAATGAGTCAAATGCTGAGTGGAGTGATGCATGGACCTTGAATGCATCGCAAAGTGAGGAACACCAAACATTGAAAGGATATCGATAAAATGAATAACAAGTGTTCGTCAAATGAGAATCAAGACTGAGTTGAGGCCTGAGTTGGCATTAACCAGTGCATGGAGATCAAAGGATGCGAGGAAAGAAAGGCCAATCAATTTGAACTCGACGGTGTTTGGCATGATCAAGTTGAACCAGATGGTGGTCGCGAGAGAAGCTCCCACGCACCAGAGCAGGCATGTTGTAGTATAGTAGAATCCTTTTTGAGTGCTTCCAGCAAGTAGGTTGTCCAACTATGTCGTTATCTGTTCAGTATCGAATGCATCCTCAAATTTGGGATTCTCAATGCTCTAGCATAATGCAGCTGTAGGCTTATCCTTATTCTGAACTCAGATCCATGGCAGCTGTAGGAAACAAATATTCACTACCGTGTATGATGGATTGGAGTCACGCTATTCAAGGCTTCATAAAATTTCCCTGAATCAGGAGATGAAGGTTTATTACGGTGCAGAATGAAATGATTCATATTGCTCAACATTTTTCTCCTAGAAATGAATTGAATGTGAAGGTTAATTCGTAAAATACACGTTGGCCGTTTTGTATGCTACATCCTTGTTACTTGTAAATGGTCTCTTTGAGAAACTCTGAGGGCAATAGGCAATATTTATACCCTTCCATTATGTACGTCCAATCAGACAATAAAAGTATTCTTTTACCAGGTTCAGAGAAACTTGTTTTTTACAATGGACGATTATACTGTAGTTTCAAGCTAATTTTATCTAGCTTTATTTCTATTAGCTTTGATCCACGACTAAGGAAGAATTCATATGGTTGTTACCTGTACATTTTTCCAAGGTCCTCTTGGTTGCCCCAGTTGTTCAATGTATTTTTTGAAGGGCTTCTTTTATGTGTTGCAAATTGTAACATAAAGGATCTTTTTAGTTTCTAGAAAAATGAGTATATTGTGTAGCTCACAGCTACCTATGCCATACTAAGATCCCAATAGTGGCATAATTGTTGATTGGAGCCGAGATTGTAGAGTGCACTGCCAAAATATTGAAGGGCTCTTTGGCTAAGAATCAGTCTTAAGGGTGTCTATTGACATGTTATGGGCATGAACCTAGGTCATCATCATGGCAGCATTAGGTATTTATTGGTAATGGCATTTTCTTATCATTTGGAAGGTACAATTGCTTATTATGGCAAAGCCAAAACATTCTTACTACAAGTGTTATATAATAAGGAAGAACCATGAGCATTGTGATAAAACCATTCTTTTCAAAAATGTTGGGTTAAGCTTGGTATTCAAGTGAGTTGAGCCAGAGAAGAACTCAGGAGTTTGGTTCTAGAAAGAAGGTAAGATGACACGAAGCATTGAGAAGAGCTGGTGGAAGACGAGTTGTGGAGAATTGAGTTCATTTTGATTGGCTCACAAGGTGTTCAAAAATCCATGACAGGTGGGGTAAATTGGCTCCGATCGAGCTTTCATAGGCTATGTGCGAGACTCTATCCACATGGACCCTCCTCATCTTCAAGTCAAACGGGTCAAGAGGGGGTCCCACATTATGTTAATTAATTTAAGATTTTTATTTAAATATTTTAATAATAATATTTATTATTATTATTCAAATATTTTATTTAAATATTCTTTTAATTAATTGAGAAGACTAGGTCATCAGGAAATTAATGACCCATGATGGAACCTTCTCAGGTAGTTCAACTAACTATAATAAATACATCATGGGCCTTCAATTTAGGAATGTAATTATGACATTTCCTCTTCTTTCTCACATATTATTCTATAAATGTAAGTTGGAAGCTCATTTCAAAGGGTTCCAATAGTTCAGACAAGTTGGACAGTTAGATATCTCGGGCGCGTGTATACTTTTCAAGAATCCTCTCTCTTCTGCAAGTTGTTCTTGTGTGTTGAGAGAACTTTTAAGCCTTCTCTTCAAGACTATAATGGTAACTATTGCCTCTTCTGAATGTATGATGCATTGTGCATGTTATTGAAGCAATAAAAGTGTGTGTTTTGTTACTAATCTTGGTCCTTTCATCCTTCTTTGCTTCTTTGTGTCTTTCTTGTACTTGCAGGTACACTATGCAAGTTTAAGTTTCTATTGTAGGTTCTTGGAGTTCTATGTTTATCGAGTGGTGGAGTATTGCATGCAGTTGAGTTGTGGTGTCTGTTCACCCTTCTTGATTTCATCCTTCTTCACTAGGAAGCTGGTATATTTCTTGGTTTGATAAATTTTAATAAAGGGAATGCGTGTCTCTTAGTTTGTGGTATCCTGTACCCTCTCTAAGTTGTAGTAGATGAAGTTGACCTATGGTGCACACACCCTCTTCAAATTAACCCTTCCTGAGTTTGAAACAACCTTTATTTGGTGCATCACCATCCCTAGTATAGTTTCATTTCTGTAAATCTCTTTCCCTAAAACCCCATGAAAATGTTAGCATAGGACTAGATAATCATTTTTGTTACACTAGGAGTAGTACAACACTTAGTTTAGGAAGAGGAAGTCGGCCTTCTCTGGAGGTTCACCTCGAGCCCAAGTCCCATAGCTTGAGAGGTGATCCCATGTGTCCCAATCACACCGAACATCCTATTCACATCCTGTCCATTCGGAGGGTGCAATGATTTGGCGACAACGAGAACCATGGGATTCTATTCTCAAAATGATGAAAATTTTCCATGAGAATCATACCATGAGTAGAGTTGTGGTACCTATATTTAAGATAAGCTCGAAAGATGATGGCTAATCACATGATTCTTGTTTAGTCATTGATCCTTAAAATAGGTAAGTTGAAGGTGAATGGTGCTCAAGGACAAATGCTTAATAGACATAAGGTGATCTAGAAATTGATTCAATAACAAAATTGTTGTAGATGAAACACATTGAAGGGTTTAAGTTTGGGTTTAGCTTCGAGTGAATATAATCAATAAGTACCTGATCCATAGGTATGAGTAACGATATAGGGTCCAAGCCAATTAGGATAAAAATTTTCCCGTTTACTTTTCTATGTTTTTTTACATGTTGATTTTCCTTCAAGATGAGGTCACCGACTTGGAAGGTTCATTCTTGGAGACATTTATCATAGGCACATTTGATACGTTATTGGTAGATTTGGAGGTGATCGAGAGCATTGAGATGAATTTCATCTAATAACTCGAGCTGTTTCAAATGATCTTGGTGAAAATCATCATCGTTGAGCATATATTTTAGTGAGATATGAAGAGATGGTATTTGGACTTTGAGAAGTAGGAAAACCTCTATCTTACGTAAACCAAAGGGAAAGGTGCAATAGTAGTTGAGGTACGAATACTAGTGTGATAACCCCACAAGGAAAAGGGAATGTGTGTGTGACAATCCTTTCCAATATTGTCAACCACTTTCATAAGAATTTTGTTTAAGGTTTTTTTGGTTGATTTTTCTTGGCCATTTGTTTGGGGATAATAAGGTGAAGAAAAAATGAGTTGTATCTGAAAGCATCAAAAATTTTCCATCATCATCGATCATGTCGGGATACATGAAGGGAAGAGAAGAGGCAGCCTTGTCATCTCATTGATAAGTTATAGGTCCCAAGGAAATGGTGTTCATGAAAAAAAAAAGTTAGGAGGAATGGATTCTGGATCCATAGAATCTATAGGTGAAGGTGGTGAAGTTGGTGAATGGGGTGGAGAATGTTTATCATCCTTAATGAGTTCGACTCGGGCCTTCGTGGAAGATGGATCGTAAAATTTGATACCACTGTGGTCTTTATGCTTACGAGTGGTGCATGGGATGACAGTATGGTGGCCTTGTTCATAGAAACAAAATCCAAAGCCCTTCCAAGCATAATGATGGAGGAAGGTGTGGGTGAAGTGGCGGTTGGTGAGATATTGAAGGTCAGATGAAAATGGCTGAGTTTGGGAAGATGGCTCAAGCGAGTAGGTAGAAGCATCAAGTCCCCAGGATGTTAATTTGGTGTGAAGGTGGAGAGGACCGTAGTGGAAAACTTTTCCTATGTGGTGGTCATAACGGGGATGTTGGTGAAGTTTACCATATTCTTGAGGATTAAGGAATGTGTAAATATTATAAATGTGGTACTCCCAGTGATGTGTTGAAAAACACCTTCTAAGGAACCCGTAGTCGATATGTGGGTAGCGGGGATGGATGAACTACTAGACAATAGGGAAGAAGCGGTGTTGGTTGGTAGAGAAGTAAATGGGTTAGGCTGATGGGTAAGGGATGAGGAGGTGTGGTGATAGATGGAGTTGAATAGGGTCCTCATCTTAAAGATCATCATCGTCAAATTTTTCTTCAGGAGGAAATAGTTAGAGAATAACAGTCTTAAGAGCCTTATAGTTTTCAACATCATTCCACGACACGGGATGGTAAATGTAAATTTTTGTATCGTCAAACCCTCTCATTTAGGTTTGAGTGGTTTGTAAGGTCTAAATGGTGTCAATGTGATGACATAGGTTTCAAAAGGTTAGATAAGATGTTTCCGTAAGACCCCGCGAATGGATCACAATGTGAAGTAAGTGTGGGTCTAGATAGAAGTGTGGATGATTTTGGTGGGAGAGGTGCCACGGGAGGTGGAATCATAGGTTGAGTCAATTTGACTACCTATTTGGTAGGTAAATACGATTCTAGGTTTGGATTGCACCTTCTTGGGTAAAGGTGAAGATGGAGTACGTGATGTAGAAGGGAAGGAAGATGGAGGAAGGGGATGGGTTAGCCAAGGTGATAATAGAGGTGCGGTGAAGGATGTGGGAAGAGGCAAGGTGGCAGATACTAGTTGAAGAGAAGGGAATATCATAGGTAATTATGAGATTACTAGAAGTGGTGTAGGTATAGGAAGTAGAGAGGATGCGGGCGACGGTGAAGGCATAAGCGTGTAGGTAATTTAGGTCTAAAGAGGATCATGAAAAGGATGTGGGTTATTGTTTATTTGGTTTACCTTGGGTAGGAGGCTACTTGGCCAAGGTTGATGGGTGGGGCCCTAGGATAGATGGAAGTGGTGAAGGTGACAAAGGAGTAGTAGGTGATGCTGGTGTATGGGCTCTGAGAGGTTGGGTTCTCCTCTTAGGTGGGGGAGTGGTTTTGGTGATGACTTGTGAGGACATGACTAAATTCAATTTGGCGGGAGGATGAACTAGGCTTGATGTCGGCATGACTCCTAAGGTATGGGTAGCTTTGGATACAGGAAAAGGAGTAAGTGGTTTAGGTGTAGGTGGTTGTGGAAGTAATGGTAGAGGTGTAGGTGTGGGTGAAGGTGATGTGGAATATAACCATATAACCAGATCTACACAGAGATAACAATAATAATAAACACAATTATATAATATCTTCTCTATTATTTCTCACATTTCATTCATATGGGACATACAAATATATATGAAATATCACTCCTACAAATGAGGAGTTTTTTCAACCTACTAACCCCCAAATATCTATTTAGATGTGATTGTTACTCACGTAACAATGCACAACTCAAATTACATAAGTTGTTAAAACAACTCCAAACTAATATATATTATTGTTAATATAACAATAATATTATTAACTACTAACCATTTACAAGATAATAATTACTCACGTAATTATTATTTACTCATCACATGTGAACACTAACATAGATTTCCTAACATGGAAGGTGCCATCACAACTACCTTAGGTGTGACATATTTCATCGCTTCAAACACTTTTGGGTAAATGGTATAATTATCAATGGATGACATCTACATTTGAGTTGAAACAGAATTCGAAGGCTCCCTAAAGCATGGAATGATCAATGTAGTCTAAGTGGTCCGCTAAATGTGAGAATGGCGTGGTAATAGAAGGAACCAATGTTGATTTCGTGGTGACTCCCGTAAATAAATCTAGTGCCTATGAAACATGGAAGTGATTAGCTTCCGACTTTATGGGTAAAAGAGATGAGAGAAAATCAAGTGGATCCTTGAAATCCGGTGGAGAATTATCTTTGACCGAAAGGGACACTACCAATGGGTCACCCACATGTTGGGGAGGAGGCAAGGTGGATGAGATAAGGTCTTATTTTGATGGAGTAAAGAAAAAGACTCTTTCGTAGGTATGAGGATAAGTGTTGTGGGTTTCTCATCAGGTTGGGGAGTAGATGGGACAATTATACTGGTGTGTATAGTAGTCTCCTCCTTGGGTAGAGGAGACAATGATGGGGACTCCTCCATGGATGAAGGATTTCGTGCAAGAATTTCCTCAATAGATGAAGTAGGAGGAAACTGTGTGGAAGGAGTTGGTAAGATGTCAAAAACAACATGAACCTCACGGATATTACCATCATTGGCCAAGGAATCACTGGTTTGGTTGGATGAGGGGGTGTGATTTGGGAATGGCTTTCAAAAATATGAAGGTTTTGGTTAGCTTGGTGCATTAGGATTGTCCAAGACAAGATCCCCTTTATCTAACATTTCTTGGACAATGTTTTTGAAAGTGATACAATTACCGTCACTGTGACCTTGAACGCGATGGTAATTGCAGTAATCATTTTCATTATACTACATAGGCACAGGGAAAGAAGGGTCAAAACCATTATGTGGTTTGATAGGTGGAAGAGAAATGGCTCCGGCCTTTAAGATTTTTCCAAAACGCAGCGAATAAGGATCTCCTATGGGGGCATATTTTTATTGCTCTCTTCTAAACTGAAAGGTCTGGATAGGGGAGAGGTTAGAAAAAGGTTTTAATTGGTTGGATGGATGAGATGGGTCATATTTTAAAATGACCATGTTGGCAGAACCATTGGTTTTAGAATAGGTATTTTGGGGTTTGAAAGAAGAAGTATCATTTTATCTGAACAAAATGTTTTTGTTATGCAAATGTAACTTATTTTCTTCAAGGGCATGAATTTTCAACTTCCGGGCCATGGTAAATGTCTTGTCAAAGGTGCGGAAGGTTTGTACCTGGAGATTTGGTGATATATATCTAGCACAAGCCCTAGTAAAAAAATCTATTAAATCTTTCTGAGGTAATTGGAATGTAAGTTGGTTAATCAGGTTGTGCCATTGAGCGAAAAAAATATGTAATAGATTCATCTTCATACTGGCATGTGGCATATAAGTCAGTCATGGTGACTTTCTTGACAATATTGATAGAAAAGTGGTCAAGAAAATCTTGAGAAACCTAGTTAAATGAGAGGATAGAATGTCTAGGTAAAGAACTATACCAATCCAAAGCAGTCCTGTTAGTGACATTAGAAATGTTTGTAGGAGTAGCGTCATCATGAGCAATCGTGTAGAGACATGTTTAAAAGACCGCAAGTGTTGTTGTAGATCTTCTTTGCTATTGAACCAGTTGAATTTTGGCATTTCCCAATGCATAGGGTACGAGTGAATAGGAATGGATGGGTGAATGGGCTCATTGCAAATCTCGTCATATGTTAGAGAGTTACGCAAACCTGAGACAGATGCTTCCAATGTCTGCATCTTGTCCATCATCATTTTGATTAGGTCATTGGTGGGTTGTGATGACGGGCACCTCCTGAGGTATGAGGGGGTAAATAAGATTGGTATGATGTAGACAGAATCCCAGTGTGTGGTGGTGCCACATACAAAAATTGTGATGGAGGGATATGAGAAGGAATGGAGGTGGAGGGGAAGTACCCAGAGTAAGAAGTAGAGGAAATATGTGGTTGTTAGTAATATGTATACCTAGGTGGGGTAGATGTAAAGACCCTAGTAGCGATTAGTGGAAGAGACCGGGGGATAGAGAGGACAAGGTTTTGGAAGGGAGTGTGGGCTGCGACACCGAAGGTGGTTGGGATGAGATAGGTACATGGGCAGTGGAAGAAAATGGCATGTCTACACTAAGGGTGGTGGATGTAGGCACAGTGGATGTCGTAGGGGTGACGGATGCCATAGGTGCGATAGATTTCGTAGGTACAACATATATCGATTATGTGGGGTCAAGATGGGAAACTAAAGGTGGTAAGGTGGAGGTAGTCGGGAAATGCTTTGGTAGTGGTGGAGGTAGAAGTGGGTGCAATTGTAGGTGGGATGGATACCGACATGCTAGAGATAAGTTTCTCAGCTGAGTCACGAGTGGATGAATGGGCTAAGTAATATTGTAAAGTATCGGGGTTCTAATCAAGGATTTTTATTAACTCCTCGTCACTATTTTTTATGGTGATAGGATGATTGGGATCCATAGGTGTTAGAATGGAAGGTGGCGATGGGCTAGGAGGGAGCGGTTGAAGGATAATGTGGAATACGATGGCGTTGGCTTGGATACGAGTTAAAACCATGTGAATTGTAGTAGACACAGTAATTTAATCTTTGTAGATGATACAAAAATAAATAAGGAATGGAGAAAATAGTTCCAGAAGGTGAAAATTGGTGGTTGTTTTAACTAAAAATTAAAACATGGTAACTAACAACGGTTTGATAACCTGATGTCGGTGGTAGGGGGTAGCGATGACAGTTAGAGGAGTGATAATGGTTACTATAGAAAATCAAAATATTTGTAAATATGGCAATGAATGAAGAAAATGAAGTAAAATATAGGTTTTGACAATGACTTTTAAGATCCAGAGATATGGTGAAGTATCTGAGGAACCCCAGAAAGGTTAGAAATGTGATAAAATGCTACTTTGGTTAAAATGACCAAAAACAATGGGAAACTTACAAAGGTTAGGTAAACCGATGACAGTCAAATGAATAAACCGATGATGGTCATTGGACCGATGCAAGTCACTGTGAAATTTGTTAAAAGATGGAACAAATTGAATTTAGTGACTTAGATCAAATAAAAGACCAACCCAAAAATCGAGTATGGAAACGATGAGACCCTAACACACTCAGAGAGATTCAGAATACTCAAAATATGATTATGGAGTGTGAAAGGAAGAAAGAACAGAGAATACGGCCTCACACCCCAAAACAAAAATCAAGCAAAAACTAGTAAACATGAAACCCTATGTGGTGGATTTTATGTTCCAGCTTATGCCATTTAGGACTAACTTGTGAATAGAGTAGATTTTTCGGTTTTATAGAAGGTGCCCTACGGAAAGCCAAGAACTAAGGATAGTTTCGGGAAAATTTTAGGTTAAGGGGTCCTTTCTTTGAGATAATAATTAGACAGAGAAACCAGTTTGGAGCCCACTGTCAATCCTATGATCATGTGATCGTTGACAACTTCTTCTAGGTAGGATTTTGTTTAAGAAAATGAGTAATTTATTTTGTTTGGTTTGGTGTAGAGAAGGGAGTGTGCACTACGATTCAATTAGTCAGCCATCGTATGGCCATGTCTTCCAGTGTATAGGTTGCCCACAATAGTTAAATGAGCTAAAGATGCAAAACTCATGAATGATATGCAAATATTTTAAACCCAAATCCTCAATGACATTCAATGAAAGCAATAATGAATATGTGAGATTATGGATTTCACTTATGAAACAAAAAATGAAAAGAATGGTTCTTTTTAGTCCAAAATGCGAGTGTCAATAAGACAAGTAGAAGAGAGAGAATGTTCTAGAGGAAGAAATTTAATGTGAACTAATTTCGAAAGGAAATAGACACACAATCTTTCACCTAAGAATGAATAAGGCAAAAGAACCCCGAGATGGCTCCCATCTGGCATGCCAAAATGTTTCACGGAATTATTGTGCGATTAAAACAAATAACCTAAAGGTTTAAGAAGGAATACCTATGATTATGTAGTTAGTAGGTTGAGTGCACGCATTACTAATTTTATCCAAGATGCTTGTAGAGAACTCCTTTTTGTATGGAAGGACTACCTGTAGAAACAAAACAAGACCACCAAATGATATTAAATAGCAAGGGTCAGAGGACTACCTAGCAAGGCTAGATCTGGGAAGTGTGATGCTTCCTTGAATGGTTGTCAATCCTCTATTTAATACATTTTAATGAAAGTAAATACAAGAAATGAAGGTCCTATTGCTAACACTTTGATTTAGGTATCTCAAAACGTTATCAACAAAGTAGATTAAGAAAATTATTAAATCTAAACTAATCTAGCATCAAAAAGGTATGTTTCTGGTTGGGACAGGTCACAGGGATGTCAGGTAAGGTCACAAAGGTATCTAGTAAGGTCTGGGTGGAATTTGGGTGATGTTGGAGGCATTTTGGTGAAGGTTAGTAGGAAATAAAGAGACCAAAGATTGGTCAGTGACCGATGCTTAGGTGAAGAGGGGATACTAATGATGGTTAAGGTGACCGACGTCAGTAGGGGAAATTTGGTGGCAAATTATTAAACCTAAGATTTTGGGATATCTGTGATTGCACAGAGAGTGAGGATAGTATGGCTTGGGTCATAATATGACATATAAGACTCAGACATACTAAGAAGTAGGTTTAGAATAGTGAAAAGACTTAGGATGATTGAATAGTGGGTTAGTGGGAGGAAGGTGATGTATATGCAACAAAGGAAATAAACTATTGAAAGAAACCAAGAGATCTACAAAGGAAAAAGTAAAATGATTAGGATCACAATACTTACTTGATATCTTGCAAATCTTGGGAGTTGGGATGGTTGATGGTTGATCAAAGAAGAAATGCTTGAGTCTAGTGCCGTGGAAATATAACCTTTGTGCTCTCGTGAGTTTTCCAATGCTTTGGAAAGATGAACCGGATGCTTGTCTTGCACTGTGGTTGTGTGTGTTCGTCATCTAGATGCAGGAGGGCTTGAGGATTCACACTTGAATGCAATAAGACTCCAATAGTTGAATGACCAACCTAGATAAAGATTTTTAAAAGTGTATATAAGGTAGCTGATGATGGTTAAGGTCACCGGCATCGATTGAGGGATAATCGGAGTCGATTATGGCGGGAAAGTCTAGGTTTACCAAAAATAGGAAGATCTTTACTATTTTGGTGTGATTCTGATTTAGTTCACTTATGGAAGTGGATTTCATGTGAGATAAGGTAGGAATGTCATAGAAGAAGTCCAATTAGGTTTTAGGAATAAGTCTCGGTTATTCAGGTCCTCTCAACATTGGGAGTGATGACTCGGTGATGAGAGTGATGACTTGGTCACTTTGAGTTAAATTCCCCTAGAATAGGTTCAGGGGTGAGGTGTCTAGGTGATGTGTAAATTAACTTAATTAAATTAATTAATAATGTGAGGATGAACATTAATTCAATTATAAGTAATTAAATAAGTAATTAAATTGATTAAAAGGGGACCAAGGGGAGTGTGACCCAAATTTGGTGTCTACACCAAAATCATATATATTAGAATCCAAAATCACATATATTGGAATCTAAAACAAAATATATATTGGAATCCAAAATCATATATATTGGAATTTACTGAACTTCAAAATCACATATATTGGAATCCAAAAATCAAAATATTGGGATCTAAAAATTAAAATATTAGAACCCATTATACCTCCTTCCGAAGTCCAATATATGAGATTACGGATTAAATTAATGAATATGGAAAAATAGTTCAATGATATCGGGAATCCAAAAACTATTTGTAAAACAATAAATAGAACATGATTCTATTTTATATGGGCTAGAGGCCGTTATGCATTATTTATGCTTTGGAATAAGGTTATTATCGGGTTTGAAATGTTTTAATATTAAACTATGTAGATTTGAATAGTTAAAATACCTTGGGCCTAACACACTCTAGGTGATGAAATTCAAGAGATTTGAGACACTACCATTTCATTTAGTATGATTTGGTTGAACCTTAGCATAACCAGAGAATCATTGAAGATATTTTAAAGAAACTAGCGAGAGGGTGACAATCTATTATATGAGAATGTAATTAAATGTAAAACTGTTCTAGATATATTTTCATATTTAAATTTAGATATCAAATCAACTGTAAAACCATTCCCTATATATTTTCATATTTAAATATGGATATGAAATTAATTAAAATTAATTGTAAAACCATCCCAGATATATTTTGTATTTAAATATAGATATGAAATATATATTAAAATTCCTTTACTAAAGGTAGAATTATAGTAAAACATTTTAAGAATTTTTTGAATTTTATCGTAACACTATTCTTGAAGATGGGCTCCCAAATTAACAATAGAAATCATAGTAAATCTCAAAAAATAAGCTCCCTATAATTGGTTTTGATCTAATAACATCCCAAACATCTTCCATGTCCTTCAATGGTTGCAAAAAGGCCATAACTCATCTTCCTCATCCTTAAATGTTAAATGTTTTAGCAATTATGTAGTTCCCCACATCATTGAACTAGTTTTTCTCTAAAGAGTCATCTATAAGCACTATATTTTTACAATGGTACAATGAATTAAACCACCACACAATGGAGTTAAGATTCTTGAAATATAATTTGGGATTCCCATAACCTTCATAATATGTGTGTTTGGACTCGACACAATCTTCCTATGTAAATATGAACTCAAATATTCCAACCTCTAAGCCAATGTTTTGAAGGAATGATGACATCATGTCATCAACATTTGAATTTCTCATCGATGTCCATAATGCTATTTTGAAATGTTTTTGTAATGTTGTAAGAAGAATTTCACATTTGATATGAGAAAATAATTTTTTTATTTTGAGCTCGATGTTGCCAATATTTTTAACTTCTTGTGTGACAAATCAGCCTTGTGGATGGTGTGTGCCAAAAAACCATTTATATAAAATATTATCAGTTTCATGTTGCATGTG
This sequence comes from Taxus wallichiana var. yunnanensis, assembly GCA_018340775.1. NCBI lineage: Eukaryota > Viridiplantae > Streptophyta > Pinopsida > Cupressales > Taxaceae > Taxus > Taxus wallichiana. The sequence continues at coordinate 806,808,026 of CM031242.1, forward strand.
TTCTTATCTACAAATGAAAAAAACAAAATCAAATGGTTGAGGGTGTTGAATTAATCCAAAAATAAAAACACGTCCCTTTTGTTATTATTATATCAAAAATCAAATGGTTTTGGGTGGTGAATTAGGTCAAAAATCAAAGGGCCTTCCTCATTTCTTATTCTACTAGGAATATTGTTTTGTAGAAAATTTTGAATCGAATGTGATGTTTTAGGGAAATGAATCTTTACAAACCGTATTGTAATTATTTCATTTCATATGAATGTAGTATACTTTTTCGTTTTGGAAGAAAAACATAGTATTCAAACATGCTCAAGATTAATGTAGGAATACATATTTGATTAATAAAAAATGCTCAAATTTTTTTACATTATTTTTTTTTGATAATTTACGCACACAACTTATACATTCATACTCTCAACTTATAATCAATGAAAATATAAATAATCCCAACATGTATTTGTACAATCTCAACATACAAAATAGTTAAGCAGTACCTTTATAATAACATATGAATGTATCTTCTTTACAATGTTAATCAGAACCATCATAATAAATTTTTGAAATGATAAATAATTATTTGCCATTTTCTTGCTTCAAATATTTAATGCCCTCTATAACATTCAATCCCTGAGGCACTATTAGTTATAAGTTTTTGTACAAAATGGTCATCAACCACATATCTTTTGAACATTTTATCCTCTTATTTTCATTCCAACCATAAATTTTTTAGGAGGGTTTCCCTTTGCACCTAATGTAATACACAAAGTGTCTTTAGAATATAAGGAAACATTATTTCTACTCCAAAAAAATTTTAGATCTCTTATTGCAATTCAAATCGATATTTGTTTATTCAATCCCTTTGTCATGTTTTTAACATCAACGAAGAGAGATTTTCGAGACTAGAATCCCAATTCAAAATTTGTTGATAATAATATTATAAATTCATTCAGAAACCTTGCAGATTGATAGTATTCTTACCAAGCTTTAAATCCATCTCCTAGTGTATGTTTGTTTTTTCTCATATAGCAATCCCTTCAAATCTAAAATAAGTAAATAATCCTAGTGGCTAATTGCGGGAAGAAAATAAATTTTAATTTGATCGGCCACATATCAATTCTAACCAATTGAAATAAACAACATTTTAGCTTGTGGCTACCACTTACCGATTGAGCTCGTGAATGGAATTGCATCACCTTTACCCATTGATGGATCGGTTGATGCATGATCTATTTCAAATAAACATTAATCTATTTATAGTATATTTATTGCTATGGAAAATAAAAAACATAATTAACAAATCCTAGTGGTCTACTATGGTAATATGTTAAGTTCAATATCAACACTTTAAGAGGTTACTATTTACCGACTAAGCTTTTGGCTTGGCTTGCGGCACCCCACTTTGCTGGTTTTTTTATGAAAGATGTATTTCAAATAAATATTAATCAATTCATAATCAATTTCATGCTATGGAAAATGAAATATTAATTAAAAAAGCATAGTGGTTTCCATGGTAATATGGTAATTACAATATCAATTGTTCTATGTCTTGTGAATGAAGTTTAGTAGTCTCTAGGTTGTGCTTATATTCCCTAAACAAGCCTTTGGTGGAAAATATTTCGAGCTATTGATGTGGATTAAAAACCACTAGGCTTTGCCATCATTAGTTGGACTACACTTGGCTAGACAACCTTTAATGAGGTTAGCCAACTACTACTCTACATACCCACGAGTGGGATCAAACCTTATGTAGTTTTGTTTATGATGATGATGAAGCCAAAACAATGTTAATTCAATGTAAGTAGTCGGATGCAGCGGTGAATCAACAAGGCGTTGTTGAGAGTATTAGCGATATGTTTCGGAAGTATGATTGTTTAGTCTAACCACTACTGTATCGAACGTGGATGTATAGAGTCCGCTAAGCTCTATAGTTCATTTTAAATTATTAACGTAGCTTACAAATGGATTTCCTTAAAATTTATCTTCTATCTGTATGCCAAACATCAAAACTAATGTCTGTTAGTTATGAAATGTTTTTGTAAATACACATCGCTATCATACCATGTTTTTTCTACTTATTCATGCTAGATACCACCTGGGCCCTCCACAGCTTATTTTCTCTGGTTGTTGTTTGTCTGCATAAACATTTAAATTCTTATAAATTTATGGGGCTTATTAGTGTTTTTGTTTATAAATGCACACAACTAACATACCAATATTTTGTTGTGTATTCATGCCGATGTGCATGTGTTCTCCTCATCTGTTATCATAAATGTGAAAAATAGAGTATTGTTAAATAAACAAAAAACATGGCAATAGAACATAAAGCTCATTAAACATATTCATAAAATGATTGAAGGTTAATCACCATGTTGAATTGGTTTTGTAGAATCAAGTTGAAAGGGTTATACATCAGCTACTTCCTTAGTTTTTGGTTGTCTGCATGAATAATGAATGTATATGTAGCTTATATCGGTTCAAATCCATTAAAAATCACTTGTCCATGAAATGCATGACTACTGACCAAGTGGAGTATTAGATCCAACCATGAACATTTCAAATAGGTTATTTGGTTATTCCTCCTTTGAAAATAGTTTGTCTTCTGAGTCACTTGGTATTGTTTACTATAAATTTGTGGGACTTAGAAATGGTTTTGTTTAAGATTATACATGGATAACATACCACGTGTTGAATCCTTATTCATGTTGGATACCCTAGTGACATGCACTTTTTCAGTTGTTGGTTGTTTGCATAAAATTTTAATGTCTTATAAATTTGTGGGGCTTATTAGCGTTTTGTTTATAAATACACACGATTAAAATACCAAGATATGATTGAGTATTCATGTCATATTTTCCTATGTTATCCTCATCTGTCATCAAAATTGTAAAAAAATAGAGTATTTTTAAATAAACGAAAAAACATGAAAATTGAAAACAGAGCTCATTAAACATATTTATAAAATGATTGAAGTTCAATCACCATGTTGAACTGGTTGTGTAGCGTCAAGTTGAAAGGGTTGTATATCAATTCCTTCCTTAGTTTTTTGGTTATCTACATAAATAATAAATGTATAAGTAGCTTATATCGGTTAAAATCCATTAAAAAAATCACTTGTTCAAGTTGTATTTGGTGGTGAACCTTTCTTCAAATGAAAATAGTAATGTTTCAAAAACATTTCTTAATATGAGTCTCAACCATAAAACCAATAGTTAGATTGGAATCAGCTAATGCACATAGTGTGACATTGCCTCTGTAAAGCATTATTATTAGAGAGTTTTCGAACAACATTGAATGAACATATCAGACCATAACTCATAGGATTTTTTGCAAGGAAAATGATGGATGTTTCCTTGTAAGACAATTTTTTATTGCAGTTACCAATTTATATGGAAATTTCTCCATCCAATCCCTAGTGAATTCTTCTGTATCATCATTTTTATTGTCATATTTGTGCACACCAGTTATTTTGTACATAAGAAACAAACTTATAAATTTCTTAAATCATGCATAGAATCAGTAGCATCTATCCAAAATTGGTTCTCTAATGTCTTTAACCTTTTCCATGTATCTTTTTACTATTTATCTTAACATTTTTGAATAATTAATTGGTATGAGAACAATAATAATACAATCCAACACATTGGTTCCGATAATTGTGTAGATACCAAATTTTGGTACAATTCCTCCCCTTCACTCTGGGTTCGCTCTCTTTCATCAGGATTACCCATTCGAATTCCTTTTCCCTCCTAAATTCAATTAATCTCCCCATTCCATTTCCCACAAAAAATCCATATCCAATTAATCAATGTTAATTGATTAATTAATCCCTTTAAAATCCCTAATCCTCATTACATGCTAAATATGCTCCATGTCAATCCACTTATGAATTTAATATTCAAATCTAATCCATGTCACTCCACTTATGAATTTAATGTTATAAGTGCAATGGACTGAGAGGGGGGTGAATCGTTCCTTACAAAATTTTCAATTAAACTTTCAAATTTGGAACTCAAATTACTTTATTCCAATAGCCACAAAAATCACTTATTCAACTTTTAATGTGTGCATACCATAAACCATCAACAATACATGAAATCATGAAAGCACAAGAACACCATAAGAACACAATATATAAGTGGGAAACCATCAAGGGAAGAAAACCCACCGAAACAAAATATTATATTGATATGTTTCAAATTTAGTGAGGCACCAACCCCACAAGAAGCACCAACTCTACAAGGAAGATAAAACCCCCAATATGATCAAGCACCCACTCACCACCTTATGATTTTTTGATCTCTTTTTTTTTTTTCCATAACTAATGGATATCCAATATTCATCTCGCTTTCCTTCACTCAAACCCTAGGTGACAAATCTTCACAAAACAAGCTCTTCAATCACTCTAAAATTCATCAAAACCTTTCTCTCATGTTCTCTAATTTTTATTCACTTGTAACACACCTGAATCCACCTCAATTATTTCTCCAATACCTATAATCAAACTTCACCTAGGTTGTTCCACCTTGCACACACTCCACTAGTTCATAAAAGCACCCAAAACATGCTTTTTATATGATTTAAAATTTTCAAACTTAGGCCCAAAATTTCCCCTCTATTTGGTTGAACCAATACAACAAGGAATTTTTTTAATTTAAATATAACAACTACATATGACCCAATTAGGTCGGCCTAGCCAAAAACATCATCTCATGTCCCAAAAATGGCTCAAAATCCGATAGGCACACTATTAAAAATACCCTAACATGAGTCCCATACTTTTTCATGACCCATGAACATTTATAAATGATTAAAATATCATTAAAAATCATACATAGTTCCAATTAATATTGTAGTAATTTTTACACCCACCAAAGGACAAGGGAATCCTATGCGCACGCTGCTTATCACCTAGTGGGTCTTTGGGCGCTCACTCGAGGCATGCGTGGGCACCGAGTCTCTCTTTTATGTGAGTTGAGTGGGAAATCATCATCTATGATCCAAAATTTAAAGGAAGTGAGTGGGAATGAAACATGCAAACATCATAGAGCTCAGAACAGCTCTAGATCATTGCATCATTATGCAGCAGAGATACTTTAATAGACTTAAAGAACTGAAATAAAACAAAAAGGAAAATGCACAAGAATTCATATTCATCTTATAAACAGACATGAAAAGGAACTATGAAGAATCATGTATGAATCTGAACCAAGAAGGATCATATTCAATTAACTTGGTAACCTCATTACATTCATTAGACTTACTACAAAACACCACATTATGGTAGACCAAAGTCATGCATCATAACTAGATCCATATCATTTAGCTCTCAAAAATAAATTTTATAACCCCAAGCCCTTGATACATCCTTCTCCTATATTTAATCTACCCAACCCAATATTACTCCTTACGGCATTTCTACAGAGCTCCACTCTCTTTTCATCTCTCTCTATACCCGATTCCACCTCTACACTTTTCTTCTGCGGGCGCTCATATATATAGGCATCTCAAAGTGCCAACTCATCCTTCTATGGCCTCAAATCCATTGCCAAGTGTCCAGATGTGGTCCTCCATGGGAGCATGCTCCTCCAGGCTTGAGCTCTCTATTTTTGTCATGATGGTCTTCTAGAAGCTTCCATCATGGGCATATTCCTTCCTAGGCCAACCTATCATCAGGATGGCATCTTATCCACTTTGCATGCGCACAGGTTATGTTTTTCTCGTGTCCTGCCCAATACGCCAAATATTTCTAAGTCCCAAGACCTTGTCTTTTGGTGTGAAACACTCACGACCCTTCTAAAACCCTCCTAAAACCCTGACTTGTATGCCTCCTCCTTGTGTGCCCATCCTTCAACCAAGGCCTTGCACACCCATGTGCCTTTGTGTACTTAGTCAATATTCAGGGGCCCAACATCACCCCAAACTACGCCTATTCTCCACCCATGGGAACACTTCTCTAAATAATAAAGAATCACAATAGACTTAACATCTTGGGAAAAGAATAAGGGGATGAATAATTTGGAAAATAAGAAAGAATGGGGAAGTGATGGCATTATTGCAACAAGCTAGGAAAATATTTTTGCAAGTCGGCCTCCAACTTGTTCTAGGCATCGACTTCATTTTGTGCTCTCTGGCAGAGGTCACCGACTAGGGTGCTTACCTCCCCAAAACTCAGTCCATCTCCTTGAGCGTTCATAGTGTCAACATTTTTCCAACTCCTTTCCCATGTCCTCAAGTGCGTCCATCCTTCTAGTAATATGTGGGTATAGCTCCTTTAGCTAGTTCTTGATTATACCCCTTAGGGCCTCAATAGCTTCTGACTTCTTTTCAACCTCGGCTAGGATTCTATCCCACTCTGTTATATTCCTTTGTTCTTTTCTTGGAACTCTTTAAGCTCTGCTTCATAGTTGGTGACCAAAATACTCCACCACTTATCTCTATCTGCACAGTTGTCATATGCGGCCTCAGCGGTATGGGCAACAATCTTTACATCAGTAAGGACTTTGTTGTATTCAGCCATGATTTCTACTACCTTCAATTTATCCTCCTTCTCTAGGCATGCTACTGCTACTTCTTCCATGGATTCTAAGGCTAGAGGTTGTCTTTCCATGGTGAGGATGCACGTTAAGTCTTCAAGGAACTCAAGGGAAGATCCATACTTTTGCACGGGTGGTGCTAGGTCCGGATGCTTCAAAACAATGACATCAGTGATGGATTCTACTTTCTTATGTACTTTACATACCCTTTCCTTTTCTTCTCTGAGTTCACGCTTTAGCTGAGCGCTAATTAACTCCTCCTACTTTAAATCCTTGGCCTTCTTTTCTAGCTCTTCCTCCTTTTCTAGTTCTGCTTCTAGAAATATTATCCTGTCATTCCATCCAAAGAGCCTAGCCTCAACCTCAACTGAGACCTTGTTGAGCGCGTTACATAACTACTCATCTAAAAGCTGTTGAGCATTTACCAAGGGGTTATCTCCTTTTGACTCAAGAATTTTCATTAGTGCCCCTGGCTTACCTCGAACTCTAGCTCATCGATGTGGGACTCAATTTCCCAAGAGAGCATCTTCCTCATCTGAGGGTATGCACCTTCTTCATCAAACGACTTCATTGCCATGATTTGATCTATTGGAATGGTGCTTTGGAAGTGCATGCACAACACCTTGTTGGGATCATTAATGTAGCTCATTCCTTGCCTCTGGATCTCCATGTGCTTTCCCCCTATGCGCGTGCCCTTAGGAATAATTACCGTTAGATAGGGCCTCTTGCGCTACCATGATCTTTCCCTATGGTGTCTTCCTTATCTTCCACCATCACTATGTAAGCGTTGTGCTCCAATTCTTGTTATACCAAGGCTTCGATGATTTTCCTTTCTTATTTTTCTACCTCATTTATTTGCTCCTTCGTGAGGCTTGGAGTTTTCTGATCATGCGCACCAACTTCTTCACTTCTTTCCATGTCCTGGGCACCTTCCTCCTCCTAGCTACCCTTGTGTCGCATGAAAAGGAACTCATGTTCTTCTTCTTCTACCCTCTTCTTCTTGAACCGTGCATGCTGAAAACAAGTGGTTCTTGGTCCTCTTCAGAATCATCTTCCTCATCATCATCCCTCTCACCTATGTATTTCTCCAAGCTCTCTATCTCCTCTCGAGTCAACTTCCTCCATCACCTTCTGTTTCTTCCTAACTGGGGATTCTAGTATAGGAGACTCTACTTTCTCTTCCTCTTCCTCTGGTGATTTCTCCTCTGCGATAAGATTTTCCTATTCTAGCACCTCCTCTTTGACTGGGGACCTCTTCCTACACATGTAAGTACTCATTCTAGTGCTTGTTCCCAGGGGCACCTACCGCTTGAGTATCTTGGGAACTTGGTGCCTTTTTCTTTATCTCCTTTTTCCTTCTTCTTGGGCACGGGATTCTTCCTACTGTAGGTCCTCAGGTATAGCTATCTCATTTTCAAGATAAGTTCCCTTCTCAAACTTGGGCCTTATCTCAAAGGTATACACACGTGCCACAGGACCTCCCTATAATAGTCAAAGTCAGGGGTTTTACCATTTGGACTTCATGCGACATGTACTTTTCCACGTATGCGTGCTTGTTGGGGTATACCAACATCCTGCGCATCTCCCTGTGGTCTTGGTCCAAACTTCCAAGGTCAAGCTTTAACTTTTGGACTCCTTGAATCTGTTAACTCCCACCTGGAAGTATTGAGATATGAAGGTGAATGGGAGCTTGCACCATGGGCTCATGTTTTCATCAGTCAACTTGAACCTACCAATACAAAAGTGTTGGTATACAACGAACTTAGCTTCTCCTACTGTAAACACTTGGCATTTGTTCCAGTATTCTCCATTCTACCCCAAACATTCCTTAAGTGCGTATACCACTTTTCAAGATGCACCTTGTGAATGGGCATCATGTTATCACAAGTGTATTTCTCAAATATTTTTGCAGGTGAGGGGTCTTCCTCTGGGTACTCCCAAATGAACTTTTCTACTGCATCTAGTACTCCGATTTCTAAGAACACAATGGTTAAGAGGACATTACCAAAGAGAATCTTGTCTCCTTCTTGTGCGTTGGTGATAATTTCATCTAGCGATGTAGGTGATAGATTATAGATGGTGCCCTTTGATATTCTTCTACAAACATTCAACTAGGACTTGTTTACCTCGTCCATCTTTCTTGCATTGATTTTTGTTACTAGGTGTGCAACCATTCTCATTACTGGGTCTTGGATATCCCCGATATCAAAATACCTTGACCCCTTCTTGTACGCATACACAGCCACTTGTTTCCTTAATTTCTTCCTTGTCACACAGGTCATCCTCTAAGCTTTCTCCCTCATAGATAAGGCTTGTGAATCTTGAAATGAGATGAGGGGTTATGCGCATCTTGCATCCCCTGAAAGTGAAATGGTCTTCATGCATGCACAACATTATCCACTAATAAAGGTACTCTGGCTTTCCAAAGTAGGGAAACTCATAGAGTTGTAATAATCCCACCTTCTCTAACTTCACCTTGACTTCATCACTATAAATTGGTAACCCCTCAGGTGTTCTCTAGTTAGTCAGGCAGCACTAACTCTAGTGCCATTTCCTTTTCAATCGTGTTTGTGTGATGATTGTATTCACTTACTGTCATTTTTCTCAAAAGGGATTCCCATTCCATCCCGAGTGAAACCCCATCTGGGTACTACATTTCTACATACCATTCCTCATTGGTACTTGTGGTAGTTTCTTATTGTTTTCCCTTGCCCTTCTTAGGTGTTACTTACTGGGTTTCTTGGGTGCCATTGTGTAGGTTATCACTTCCACTTCTCTTCCTAGCTCTGCTCTTCTACCCTTTCCAAGTTCAAATCTTAAACTTGTGAAGAAACTCCTTTCCAACCCGTGCCCTAGCTATCAAACCCTAACTAGAATATCCCCTTCACAAGATGGCACTTCTCCACAACTCTCTCCACGCCCATGAACTATTTCCCTCCTAGTTTGCAGATCCAAACTAGTCACTCACAGTTAAATTTCTCTAATTTTTCTTCACATGGATCAACTCTAGAAACCCTAGTTCACAAAAGCTCTTCCTTCTTCATATTTGCAAAGTAAATAATGAAGTGCCCAACCTTCTATTTATAGTTTTTCCCAATTTTTAACATTAAATTCTACCTTACCTACCACTATAATTTAACACTTAATGTAGATTTTTTAGACAAACTCTTCTTTAGTGCCTTAAATCACGTGCCCAACCTGCGAGACAATTCCCCAACCTTCTGGCGTGCAACCAATCCATCTTGACAGGAGACTCTTGCGTGCGCATAACCAGCACCAAAGGCACTTCTTCTGTCATGATTTTTGCTCTCACCTACCTCGTGTTGTGTTTGCACTTCTTCCAATTTTGTACATGGATCCATAATGTAGCCTTACCCTGACACCAACCATCCTTTTTCACCTTTCCTTCCATGCACTTACTTCACATGGCCATTCAACCGGGCTTTCCAATGCAATCCTTCCTTGTGCTTCACACTTCAATTTCTTCCACCTTACTCCACCCCACACTAAAATGATGTGTAGTCCTCTGCGTAGTCATAACCTTCAAAAAGTAATGAGATTACCAGCACCCAGGTGCAACACAAAACAAAAACAAGAAAGGGAAACACAAGAAAAGAAAAATGCATTAAAGGGAAATCCTAAACTAACTAGCAATACTACCTTATTACAAACACCATGAATACTTATTTATAGTAGGGCTTGGTTTACTCCCATTGAAGTGTCTGGCAATCTCATCCCATCTAGCACTTGTATCGGCACACCCTCGAATCAAGGATGTATGAGATGATGTAGGGACATAACCAATGGACTTTTAACTTTCCAGGATGGCGCAAAACTTTGAATCATACAGTAATACCATCTACCCAACCTCAAAAAAAAATTCTTAATGTGACAATCATGTCATGCCTTCTTTTTTTTTTTTGTCTTCAAGCTCCACCTGGTGAGTGATCATCTTTCATCCAATTACATTAACTTGTAAATTATTTCTTCCAGCACTTGTTCATCATCTAATCCTCCTACGTGCGCTATACGTAGAAGGTAACATGAATTCAACTAGTAGGATAGCCTCCATGCCAAACACCAATTGAAATGGTGTGGCCTTATTCAACCTCTTGTAGGTTTTCCTATACGCCCAAAGAATGGATGATACTTTGTCATCCCAATCCTATCTACCAACATCAAAATCTTAGTCAATGTGTGGCTAAGTATTTTGTTAAATGCCTCAGCAGTTCCATTTTCCTGAGGGTGATAGGGAGTAGTTTTGTGATGGGCCACCATGAATTCTGACAACAGAATCCTGACCATCTCATTGAGGAAGTGCGTACCTCTATCACTTGTCAAACTCAATGGGAATCCATACATGTTGATTATGTTTTCCCATAAAAATCTAGGAGTGGTAGCTATTGTATAATCCTTTATAGGTGTTGCCTCTACCCACCTTGTCAAATAATCAGTGCAAGTGAGGATATACCGTGAACCAGTCCTTCCGCTGCTTGATGATATTGGTCTCGAAAAAGTTGAGAGCCCACTTCTCAAATGGTTATGCATCATTGGCTATTGGTCACGAGGAATTTCATCCCTTTTTCTAGGTTTTCCAAGGTGCTGGTAATGGTCACAGGCCTTGCAAAACTCAATGCCATCTTGATAAATGGTCTCCCACCAAAGCTCTGCTAGTAGAATCTTTCACATGGTTGCATTTCCTACATAGTGTCCTCCTACAATCCCACCATTCACCTCTTCCATAATTTCAATGCGCTCATGTTCTAGCATGTAATAGCGCAGAACCTCATCATGACCCATTTTGTATAGAACCTCATCATGACCCATTTTGGGTATATCTCCACTAATTCTTCTTCTCAAGGCCTTCATTCCATTCATTGGGCAACACCTGCGTTTTGAGAAATACTTTGCAATGTCCTCCAAATACAAGGGTGTGTGCCGTAACCTAATAGTTGTGCATCTAGCATGGTGTCTTCAATGCTCTATGCATCCTCCCTGAATCAATCCTAGATAAATGATCAGGTCTGGAATTACTTTTTCCTGGTTTGAAAACCACCGTGAACTCAAATTATTGGAACAATAGTACCCACCGACATATGCACCCTTATAGAACGGGCTTGTTCACCAAGTATTTCAATTCCATATGGTCAGTGTAAAATATAAAAGGGTTGCCAACAAATACTATCTAAATTTATGAAGCGCGTAGATCATTGACAATGCCTCGCGCTTAGTCATAGTGTAATTCTGCTCTGTTGGTGTCAATTTCCTGCTTCTGAAAGCACAAAGGATGATCAACAATCCCTTCATTAGGTTGTGTAAGTACTTGCTCCAATGGTGGTTCCTGAGGCATCCACATGAACATGGAAAGGCTTATCCCAAGAAGGGAATCGTAGGATGGGCGTGGTGATAAGCCTATCCTTCAAAGTGTCAAATGCCTTCTATTACACCTCTCCCTAATGAAAGGAAATTTTATGTCTAAGTAAATCTTATAAAGGCATAGCGATCTTGGCATACCCCTTGATGAACTTTCTATAGTACCCTGTATGCCCAAGAAATCTACGCCGTGCTTTGACTAGTAGGTTCCTTCAATCCCACAATTACTGCAACTTTTGCGGGCTCTACTAGTAGGCCCTCCTTACATATGATGTGCCCCAATAATGTTCCAAATAGGGTAGCAAGACACATTTCTTAATGTTGAGGGATATCCTCAACTACTAATACCTTTCAAACATCAGCCTTAAGTTGTCACAATGGTCCTTTACTAACCCATATATTGTCCAATCATCTAGGTAGACTTGAAGGAATTTATGGATGAAGTCCTGGAAAGCTTGTACCATAATGCATGAGAACACAGCATAGGCACATTCTTCAACCCAAAAGGCATGATTGTATAGGAAAAAATTCCCCACTCAATGGAAAAATTCATCTTCCTTTGGTCCTCCTTCACGATCCTTACCTAGTGATAGCCTAAGAATCCATCTATGAAAGAATAGACCTCACGCCCTACCACTCCTTCTAAGATTTCTTCAGTAAATGGGGTTGGGAAAGGATCAATGATACATACTGCATTCAAGTCCCTATAATCGATACAGATCCTTATCCTTCATCCTTCTTGATACTAATCACCATTAGACTTATCCATTCTGACTCTTCAATAGCTTCAATAATACCTAATGTTATCATTTTATCTATTTCCTCCTTAACCTTCATGCACAGGTTAGGATTCATCGGTATGGTCTCTTCTGGACTGGATGTGCACCTTCCTTCAACTTAATTCTCATCTCCCTCAAGGAATTATGGATGCCTTTAAGCTCATGATACCCGTGCAGGAATAAATCATCAAACTCACGTAAAAGATCAATGATCTTAGAGAATTCCTTCTCCGACCTATAGTCTCCAATGATAGCCTCTTTAGTCTCTTCATTTGATCCGATATTAACCTTCTTTGTCTTTAAAGGTTCATGATAGGTGCGCACCCATTCATCAGAACTGTCTAACACCTTGCGTGTCCCTACGAGAATGGTCAACATCCAAGTTTTCCGTTTCTTCCCCATCAATAACATACACCATCTTCCCTTTTTCTTTTTCCATACATGCACGCTCAAACTATATTTCTTTTGTTTCTTCTTCCTCAAAGCATGCCTCCAGGATAGGTTCACCTAATAATTCCAGTAGCCTATCTACTTCCATGTGCTATCTCCAATGGTAAGGTGCTTAACAACCTACTAATGCCTTATCCACCAAGGGTTTTGTAATCCGATACTTGAATGTTTGAATGAGATCAGTTGTTAACTCTTGTCAATTCCTTTTCTGGTGGTGTGTCTCAGAATGAATGTACCATGCGCGTGCACAACCTTGTAATGTGGAATACAACTTGTGAACCCATAATGAAGGTGGCAATGCTTCTGTGCTTCCCATCCAGGTTATCTCACATGCTTGGATATGGAACGGAAGTGTATCTTTACCATGGTACTCTTTTATAGCCGTGGGCACATTGCTCCTACAAAACCTTATAGCGAAGGTGATTCTCACCTCACGCCATTCTAAGAGCTTCTCCTAATGTTTTTCCCACCAACACACAGTAGTTTTGAATAGGACATAACTTAACATCCCCCTTCATTCATTTTCCTTATTCCACTAAGCTTCCTTCTCCTCCAAAAATATCTCAAGGAAGGCTCCTCCTAAATACTTAGGTATTTCCTTTCCTCCTAGGCATCAGATTATACACGCCTTTGTCACCGATCCTCTTAACTGTCGTATGATTAACTCATAGGTCCCATGCACCCAATTATCACATGCTATATTGGTGGTGTCACTTAGGGACTGAGCATCCTCAAACTGGATAACTCCTCTCGTGGGATGAATTGTCTTTGGATCCTTGATTAAGCACACATATATTCTATCCAGGACCTCTTCTCCCAAGGGTTCAGTATAGGGTGTTGATTTCCCATCAACCAAGGGTATGATGACCCATTCCTCCTCATTTTCAAAGCTTATGTATCCCTTATTGAACCAAAGATTTGCATTGTTCTTATAGCACCATGGGCACCCAAGTAATGTTGGGAAATTTTCTTCCTCGGTGAGTGCCAAGACTTTGAAGTCCCCAGTAAACTTAGCTCCTTGAATGGTGATGGTTGCATCCTTTAAGAAACCGATGGGAATTTCCTTCATTTTGTTTTCCATATACAACACATTTGAAGATGGTTGTAATGTCAGGTCTTCCCATCTGATGTCATGCATCCAAGGTGAGAACATTGACTTCCGTGCCTATGTCAATGAGGATATTACTAAGGAGCCATCCATCCATGATTTAATTTAACATAATCTCCTGTCATAGTCAAGGCTGTGAGGGGAAGGTTTACATGCAAGACTTGCCTCTCGCGCTCTTCTTCGGTGCGTGGTACCTTCTCTCTCAACCATGCTCCTAGCAAGGGAATAATATTCTCTTGCCTTAGCATTTTACATACTTCCTTGACCTCATCTAGGTCATCCTTTGGTGCCTCAACCTTCCTTCTTTGCTCCTCCCTCCTGGACTGCTCCTTTAGACACTAGATTTCTCCTTGTAAACTCCAAATGACATCCATCATCTCTTGATATACCTCCTTATGATGTGCAAGGTCTGGTACTTCCCATGTACTACTTCTTCCCTTACAACTAGGTTCTTCTACCTTGGTATTTCCTTTGCACACACGCAGCCTCTTCTCTTGTTGTTACCATAATAGATTCCAAACTTGCATCACGTGTCACCCGTGGCATCCATTGCGTGTCAACCTTATTAATGCTCACCATTGCAGTGCCCTTATATTTCTGGTGCTACTGATTCATATGCTCAAACAACTCAGGGCACTCCTCATACTTGTGCTTCTTCCCACATCATGAGCACTGCAATAAGCCTGGGCACTCGCGCTTGTAGTGGTTTGTAGAACCACAATTAAAATAGGTTCCACATGGGAACTCGCTTATTCCTCCTCCATGGTTACCATGACCACAGAATCATCCATGAAATCCCCTTCTACGTGTGCCTCCATTTGCGCGCTCCTTATAACGGTGATCAACACCCTTAGAACTACATACAAGGCTAGTTTGGCACACACCGAGATCAATGGCATCATGGATATGGTCAATAATCCTAAAATCCTTAGTATCGTGGGTTGTAGATGTGTAGATATTATAGTAGAAAGACACATTCTTCCGAATAGCATGTTGCAACAGGGACATCTACTTGCATCATGGTCCTCATGACAAATCTCCCAATCCACTTCTACTCTTCGCGTGTATTATCTTTCGAGGGAAAATATCACTTGACATGCCCCTCTACTTCACAATTTGTACACAATATACCACTACGAGTCTTATAGGTGAGTTCGCAAATAACATTTCCAGTTCTTAGCCATAGCAGTGATTTGAGCTTTCGAGGAATGGGCTAAGACCAATATCAACACTTCCAACAACCTCAACGTGTAGAGAATATTCCAACACCTTGCACGGGTGCTGTGAAAGTCTTATGAGATAAAGATCTCCTAAAAGGTGTTATCAACCCTCCAAAAAACCATTGAGCATGTTGTGAAGGGTGAATGTCATATGACAATTTTGACAGAGAGTCTTATACCGTGCGTCATACTCCCACACACTCTCTGCCATTCCTGTTAAATCTCCTTCAGGGAACTAATGTTGTTCTGTTCAAACTTAGGGATGTGGAATTCTACTAATAAGGCATTCTTTAAAGCAATATAATCCACCACCATTTGATGAGGGTCATATTTCCTATAGCACCTATAAGCGTACCCTTGCAATGTCGTTGCAAACTAACTGGCCTTCCGTTCTAGGGTTGTGATCCCCTTTGCATGCCATAACAACTCACACTTGTGAACATGCTCTGCAACATCTTCAATACCCTGTAATCTAGAAAATGTAAATACATCTCAAAGAATACTTGAGGAGGTGGTTGGGGCCCTTGTCCTCTTGAGCTAGAGCCTTGGTTTCCTCCGGTGTTTCCTCCTCCACTAGATCCACTGGTCTTATGCCTCCTGACCCACCAAATCCACTAGATCCACCCCACCATATCCAGGTCATGTTCCTCCTCCCCCACCAGTTCACCACCGGGTCCTATAGTGGTTGTGTCGAGGGTCTCCAAAGTTCCATTGAATTATGCGCCAAAGGTTTATGATGATGCCCCACTACCAATAGTGCACCCCACCACTCCCGGATGTGAGACCAAAGTATTGTATACTTACTCCTTGTCTCGAATATTCCTCCGAATACCGAAATAGTATGCGTATCCATAGAAGTGGGAAATGAGAAATTGTATCTCCTAGGCACAGATATGTCACTTGCACCGATAATAACGACATCAGCAATACTCCTCCCTTGATCTGGAAAACTAATTTCCGGGGTTTTGTCACTAGGTGGGTTTAGATGCGTACAACGACTCTTCTCTCTCCACATGATGGAATCTCATCGAAGTGAAGGAGTCTCTCTTACATGCTTTCCATGATGGAGTAGCATAGACTACTCGAGATTCCACATCCTCTATGTGAACCTCAACTCCTTCCCAGTAATGTTTACCTCCATAGATCCATCACACTTACAACCTCACATTATCTAGCAATCTCCCTTTCACGCGCTTCACTATACTTGAGTCATCTCTCCTCCCTTTCTTTCTCCATCGTAATGTCTACCATCTTCCTCACCTTAGCTTCCTCACCTAGCACTCAGAATAGTTGAGCTGGCCATCAAAAATGCCTCTAAACTCAAGGTAACAATCAAGATCTTCATGGCCAGAGGAATAACATGTAGAAATGATCCTTTGGGCTCCCACAAAAACTCAAACTCAGCAACTTCTGGATAAGAATATGTAGAAATAGCATACTCTAGAGTGTAGCTAGCAGCGGTACTCCTTTCCACCAATGATCAACAAACGAGTCCACATCAAATATACATCTTGCAGCATCTCGGTATTCTTCTGGGGTCCACACATGTGATCTATAATAGCAACTTGATCTAGATGCACATGTTGAGAGCCATTCATATAGTTCTATTGGGAACAAACTAAAAAAAATTCATACAACTCATGGTAGATGTTCTCTTCTAACCACCAATGTGCATCAAACTTAGGTTCAATGCTGAATCTCTGAGAAAATTCATCCTCTGTGCTTTTGAACCATGATTCAACACTTTCCAAATTTAAACGCTCTATCATCACACATTGCATAGATCATGATGTATGTCATTTCCCTCTACAACTTCAAAAAGAGGTCCCGGTAATGGAACCAAGATGTAGTCATTTTTACACCCACCAAAGGACAAGGGAATCCCATGCGCTCCAACCTATCATCCAATGGGTGTTGGGCACTCACTTGAGGCACGCTGAGTCTCTCTTTTATGTGAGTTGAATGGGAAATCATCATCTATGATCCAAATTTTAAAGGGAGTGAGTGGGAATTAAACATGCAAACATCATAGAGCTTAGAACGGCTCTAGATCATTACAATCATTATAGATAGAGATACTTTAATAGACTTAAAGAAATGAAATAAAATAGAAAGGAAAATGCACAAGAATTCATATTCATCTTAAAAATAGACATGAAAATGAAATATGAAGAATCATGTATGAATCCGAACCAAGAAGGATTATATTCAATTAACTTGGTAGCCTCATTACATTCATTAGAATTACTACAAAACACCACTTTATGACAGGACCAAGTCATGCATAATAACTAGATCCATATCATTTAGCTCTCAAAAATAAATTTATAACCCCAAGCCGTGGATACATCCGTATCCTATATGTAATCTACCGAACCCAATATGACTCCTCGGAATTTCGTGAGAGCTCCACTCTCTTTTCATCTCTCTCTATACCCGAATCCACCTCTACACTTTTTTGCTACATGTGATCATATATATAGGCATCCCAAAGTTCCAACTCATCCTTCTATAGCCTCAAATCCATCGCCAAGTGTCTAGATGTGGTCCTCCATGGGAACATGCTCCTCCAAGCCTGAGCTCTCCACTTTTGTCATAATGGTTTTCTAGAAGCTTCCATCACAGAGCATATTCCTTCTTTGGCCAACTTTGTCGTCAAGCTGGCATCTTATCCACTTTGCATGCATAGTTGGGTCACACTTTTCTCATGTTTTTACCGATACACCAAATATGGCTAAGTCCCGAGACCTTGTCTTTCGGCGTGCAACACGACCCTTATAAAATCCTCCTGAACCCCGCCTTGTGTGCCTTCTCCTTGAACGTCCATCTTTCAACCTAGGCCTTGCATTCCCATGCACCCATGTTTACTTATTCAATACTCTGGTTGCCCAAAACTATCAACCAATCAAATTATTTAACTTACTAGACCTAGTTCCATTTATATTCTCAAAACAGATTGTTTCGTTCACCCTTCAACACCACGAAACTTCATAATTCCACAAAATGAATTCATTAAATCAAAACATATCATGTGACCATTCAAAAGAAATTTAAGAACTTTTAGAATACTTCCAATCATGTTATAAGTCATAAAACATCTTTCACTTCAAACCACAAAAAGATTTTCATTCACTAAATCAACCTACCAAAAATGTTATTTCCAAAGGTTAGCTCATAAAATAAAATATACATGTATTAAATACTTAAAATTAGATTCATTGGATTCCAAATTCATCCCTATTAACATTACAGGTGATAGGAAACATCAGCCAACTGATATCATTCTTCAAACAACATCGAACTTCCACAAAAACAGAGCTTGTCCTAAACTGCCAAAAACCTTCTTTCGAAATAACTCCTGAAACCTTGTCATATACCCTCATCATGAGGAAATAAATATACCATTGTAAATATATCTAAATATAATTTCCAACACAAATTTAATCACCTAAAAACCAACATGTAGCTCACGATATAGCCAAAACACTAAACCATATTATTTGAGATCCCAAAACCGCCCTTTGACCAATCAACCTATTTGGACCTCAAAACCTCATGAACCTGCATGAAATTGATATGAAACCTTAATGTAAATCTATAAAATTTCACAATAATCACATAATGGAAATTTAGTCCATACCTCATTTGGAAACTTTCTCTTCAAACTGGAACTCTTCATAAACTGTTGTTTTTAGGTGGGGCTCACTCATCACCATGACCTCAAAATTACATTTCAAGAAATATCTCAGATTCCTCTACAACATCCAATCATCAAATTTCACTATAAATAAAAAATGGGCAAGTATTCACCTTCTTTTACAAACTTCTCCTAGCTAGGGTTTAACTAGGGTTTTTGACCTTCTTACCTTCTTAGCATTTGTTCATAAAAACTTGATGATGAAACAACCTAATTATTATTCTGAAATATTATAGAATCACCTTAGGAACATCCCTAAAATCCAAAATTTCCCATTCAAATCACATCATTCACAACAAGCATCTGAAGTTGAAAATCAATCTTGATTTTCACTTGTTCTTGATCTTGTCTCACCAAAATCGACATAAGTTACAAAATTCACATCACTGGCACATGAAGTTTTTCTGAGATCACAATGAAACATGTATCTAACATATAAAATCATTATAATTTCGATTCAATTTCTCAATATCTCCAGTCACTAAGACTTACCAATGCTTGCATGCTAGAGTCTCACTGTAACAACTAGGTCCAACTGAAATAATTCAATAACTATACATATAACCTTTGAAATTTTCCAAAACATACCTAATATGACATGATATACCTATTTTAATGCTTCCATGAGCTTATCTAGCTCCAAACCATATTGTCACACCTCCAAGCAAACATACATGCTTCCAAGGTGCACCTATAACTAAGTGAAACATTTGTACCTGCATTATTGCACTATTGTGAGTTCTCAAGAACCCTAAAAAATTACTATGCATCATGTCAACATTCTTCCCAAGCAACGATGAAGCTCACCTTTGAAGCTACACCTCCTAGGAACCTGTATTGGCTTGCAAGAGAAAGCAATCATCATTGAATCTCACTATAAAACCTCAACACACATCTGAAACAATATTTTAGGATCACATACATCATCATGAAATCATCTTATAACATCCATTTTGTCATTAATGTGGTTTTGCATCAATGAAAACACCTATTAGGCCTATATGCCAACAATCTCCCCTTTTATCATTGATGGAAAACACCCTGAACTTCTCCCCCTTTTTACATTAATGAAAAAAACATACCTATATCTGACCTCTTTCACATACATCAGCTTCATACCTCCATTATTTGGTTGGAAACATCCACCAAAGGTTTCAAACAAGCCCATTTACTTGCCTTTTCTCAAAAAATCTGAAATTTTCCTTCATTTTGGGTATGCAAGCAATAAGCTCCCCCTGAAAATAGCACTTATAACATTTGAAAAACATTAGTCAAACATATAAAATCATAATCTCACTTTGTTAGGGGCTAAAAAAACATTCTCCATCCTCCTAGGTATGCAAGAACAAAAACATTTCACCATATACCCTGTTTTGAGCTCCTTGAGATCACTATAGCAGTATGAAATAGAGTCATTCTCTTCTCCATCATGTCAACAATGATAGTAAAATACCTTACATCAACATTTATCCATCATACTTGACCATGAATAATCATCTCTAGGCCTAAAACATATAAATCAAGGCATAAACATTCTTCTTCATATCATGTCAATGGAGTAAGACCAAAACAGACCATGTAGTAGAAATTAGGACAACTTTGACAAGCCACAACACCACATACAAGCTCTCAAAACAATTTCAAGCTCCTCGCTTTAATACCTCTACTTATAGCTCTCAAACATAAATTTGAGCTACTAGTCTTGCTTACATGCCTTGAAATCATTATTTCAACTTTTTCAAGATCTCAAAGCACCATTTCATTCTTCTAAAGTCATTTCTAGCTGAGATGAGGGAAAACATACCTTCTCAAGCACGAACAAGATACAAAACACCATTTTATCACCTTGACTAGCCTTAAAAACAATATTTCACTTCCATGAAAGGATAAATAAGTACTTTCCTTGTCTCTTTGAAATGAGACATACCTTAAGCAACAAATTTCTTGCTACAACAACATTCCATCATAGTTAGAAGACTGAGGTCATAAAATTCATCACATCACCATGTTTGAGAGAAAATAACATGCCTTGTAGCACCTAATGCACCTTCACCATTGGTATTGAAAAATAATTCATGCTTCTCAACTTAGGAAGCAAAAACTACAACATAACATCATTCAAAACATTATCATAGAGCACTGTAGTATTGTCGCAGTTTTTACTTGGAGGTCAAGATCAACACGATAGTACTAAACTTGACCATTTCAACACATAAACATACTCATTCATACAAATCCAACTTGAATTTCTCATACGAGGATTCAACAACACCATTATAACGCCCATACTATTTGCATCGTGTAATTCTTTAGCCTCTTCAGGCCTGTAGATGTAAATTTTGAGCAAAGAGGAAAGTTCTTCTTACCTTGACATCTAACTCTTACCTTGACATCTAACTAGGCCTTCTTCATGTACCATTACTTTTGCTAACATGAATAGATAACTAAATCATACATTTTAATTTAGATCAGGCCTTTGAAAACATTTACATACCTCTGAGATACTTCAACTCTACCCTTTTGATCACTTGAAGCCTATAGGTCATCTTTTTCTTTCATGAAGTAGCAAGATTCCTCTTGCAAGAAAATGTCAGTCTTCCAACAACTTCCACATGAAGTGTAGAAAACTTGGAGTACTCATAAACCCTTCAAGATGAAATAGAACCTTTAATAGCACTATCATACCTTTTTACAATTTAACACCGCCATCCGAACACCAAAATTTTACACTCTAGGACTCCGAACAATTGTTCATTTGACCTTGGGAAGCTTGAAAACAATTCCTAGCCACATGACCAATCTTATTACAGTAGTAGCGTATAACTAAGTTCTTTCTTGTTAGCCCTTCATTTTGACTAGGTCTATCATGTAAACATGATTGCCTAGTTATGTGTCCTTGTTCATTGCAGGTTTAGCATACTATCTTCTTGGAAAACTCACTCCTATTGTCTCTCCAAGGATGATCATCTCTAGGATATCTTCTACATTCTTTAGATCTATGACCAAAATCATTACAAGTAAAACAATGACCATTGAAATTTCTTTCATACCTTGAAGCTTGGGGTTGTCTAATGGACCTTGTTCTTTCATTGTTCTTGATAGGAGTCACCTTCCTTTCCTCTTTCACAATTATTTTATCTAATTCCTTGCTTGAAATACCAGCTTCTAGCTCAACTTCTTTGTCCTTAGACTCTTGTTTGAAGCCCAAACCAATCCTATCATTTGTAGCCCTTTGTTTTCTAAGTAGGTCATCTAGATCTTTAGTAATCTTCTCAAACTTTTGCAAGGACATAGTCTTCTTACTGATTTTTATTAACTCAGCCCTCAAAACTCTATATCTTGCTCATATTTGGTGCATAACTTCTCCTTATCCTATAGATTAGAGACAAGAAACTTTACCTTATCCTCTAGCACTTTGTTTTCCTCAATTAGCTTTGTAGACTCAATCACATATTGCTCATCCATCTTATGAAATTGATTTTCATATTCCTTAATCTGCAAGGTCAGTTTTTTATTCTCTTTTTCAGATTTCTCAAGTTCCCTTTTTATACTTTCAATATCACCTATGTCCTCTTCACACTCATTATCAGAAAATTTACCATAACCAGAAATGAAATCACCTAGAAGGGAATAACCATCACCTGAAGATCTCATAGCTTCTTTAGTCATGAACAAATATTCATTACCTAAGATTTCATACTCATTTTTAGATTCATAATCTGATACACCACTACTAGCATCTAAAAAATCATCATCTTGATTTGAGTAAAAACTTCTTTTCTCCTTTTTGTAGTTAGGCTTCTTAAAACTTTTCTTACCTTTGCCAAACTTGTAGTTCTTCTTCTTGGTTCTTCCTCTTGACCTTCATCATCATCATTTTCTTTCTCATGCCTATGAGGACACTTAGCATAAAATGACCTACTCCTCCACAAGTGAAACATTTGAAAGGGAGTTTACCTTTATACTTACCAGAACCTTGTTTCATTCTTCTGGCTAACATAGCAAAAATCTCATCATCTTCAATCTCTAGAGTGGTGTCAACCTTATTTACCTCCTTGTCCTTTTTCTTCATTTCAGATTTGAAAGAAATCTCCTTCTTGGCTGATTTTGAGTCACCTATCCTCATTTCATAAGCAATCAAGGTACCATGCAACTCATCCAATGTAAAAGTGGTTAGATCTTTAGCTTCTTCTATAGCAGACACTTTAGAATCAAACTTAGAAGATAAGGACCTTAGAAACTTTTGAACTACAACTTCTTATTTTACTTCTTCACCTAATCCTTTCATGTTATTCACAATTTTATCAACTCTAAGAAGATATGCAATAATATCCTCATTATCATTCATTTTTAGACTTTCAAACTGATTTCTAAAAGTTTGAAGTTTTGCAATTTTTACCTTTGAGTCACCTTCATAGAGAACTTCAAGCTTGTCCCATGCCTCCTTTGCATTCTTACAATGCATTATCTTACCCATTTATGATTCTCCAAGTCCACTTAGAATGGCATTGAAAGCCTTTGAGTTGTTGGTATAATCAACCTTCTCTTTTTCACTTCTTGGAGGAGTGGTAGGATTATAAGCATTTTCAACTGCTGCCCAAACATCAAAACCTTGTGCCATGATGAAGTTATTCATTCTCATTTTCCAGAAGCAATAATTTACTCCATAAAACATAGGTGGATTTCCAATCACATTGTTGCTTTCCATTTTATGCTTCAAGGATCTCCTTTCAAGTGTCAAACTTCTACAAAAAGGACTCACTCTGATACCAATTGTTAGAAGCACAATGAACTAAAGGGAGGGTGGTGAATCAGACCTTATAAATTTTTTAATAAAATTTCAGATTTTAAACTCAAATTACGTTATTCAAAAAACCACAATAATCACTTATTCAACTTTCAATGTGTGCATACCATAAACCATCAACAATACATGAAATCATGAAAGCACGAGAACGCCATCAAAACACAAGATATAAGTGGGAAACCCTAAAGGGTAATAAAACCCACTAAAACTAAATCTTAAATTGATATTTTTAAAATTTATTAAGGCACCAACTCCACAAGGAGCACCAACCCCTAGTTTAGTAGAGTATCAACCCTACAAGGATTACCAATCCATAATTTAGTGAAGCACCAACTCCAAAAGGAGGATACAACCCCCCAAGATTATCAATCACCCACTCAATCACATTATGATGTTCTGATCTCTGATTTGTTTCTGCCACAACTGATGGAGATCTAATATTCAGCTCATTTTTCTTCACTCAAACCTTAAGTGACAAATTTTCACAAAACAAGCTCTTCAATCACTCTAAAATCACCAAAACCTTGCTCTCATGTTCTCTTATTTTTATTCACCTATAACACAATTTAATCTACCTCAATTCATGATCCAATACATGAAATTATACTTCACCTATGTCACTCCACCTTTCACACACTCCATTAGCTCATAAAAGCACCCAAAACATGATTTTTATATGTTTTACACTTTTCAAACTTAGGCCCAAAATTTTCCCTACAGTTGGTTAGACAAATAAATCAAGGAAATATTTATAATTTGAAATATAAAAGCTGCATATGACCCAATTAGGTCAAAATAGCCAAAACCATCATTTCATGTGCCAAAAATGGCTCAAAACGCTATAGGTAAATTTTTAAAAATGCCCTAACATGAGTACCATACCTTTTCATGACCCATGAGCCTTAATAAATGATTACGATATCATAAAAATTTCATAAATGGTCACAATTAATATCAATCAATCAAATTATTTCATTTACTGATCCCAATTCCCTTTACAATTCCCTTTACAATTTTCAAAAAGTTGTTTCCTTCACCCTTTAGTACTCGAAACTTCATAAAGCCAACAAATGACTAAATCTGAACCAAAACATTTCATGTGACCACTAAAAAGAAATGGAAGAACATGTATAACACTTATAATCATGTTATAAGTCATAAAACATATTTCACTTCAAACCATAGTAATATTTGTCTTTACCAAATCAACTCACAAAACATTTGTTTCCAAAGGTTAGCTCATAAAATAATATATACATAAAGTAAATACCTCAAAGTGGATTCATTGGATGCCCAATTTATCTCTCCTAACATTCTAGTCGATAGAAAGAATCACCCAATCAATCTCATGCTTCAAAAAACATCAAACTTCCATAAAAATAGATCATGTCCTGAACTTCTAAAACTTTCTTGTTGAAAGCATTCCATGGAAACCATGTCATATGAACTCATCATGTGGAAATCCATATACCACTAGAAAGATGTCTGAATATTATTTCCAAAAACCTTTAATGATCTAAAAATCAACCTTTATCTCAAGATATGGAAAAAACATTGAACCCTGCTATTTGAGATCCCAAAACTGGCATTTGTTTAGTCAACCTGTTTGGACCTCAAAATCTCATGAACCTACATGAAATTGATCTGAAACATCCATGGCAATCTATAACACCTAACATACATAACACAATGACAATTTAGTCCATACCTCATTTGGAAATTTTCTCCTTAAACTGGAACTCTTCATAAACTACTTTTGTTAGGTGGGGTCCACTCATCACCATGACCTCAAACTTACATTTATAGAAATATCTCAGTGTCTTATACAACATCCGATCATCAATTTTTCACTAGAAATCAAAATTGGGTCAAGTATTCACTTTCTTTTGCAAATTGTTCTAGCAGTGGTTTAACTAGGGTTTTTGACCTTGTTACCTTCTTAATATTCGTTCATAAAAACCCAATGATGAAAAAACATCATTATTATTCTAAAATATTCTAAACTAATCTTACAAACATCCCTAAAAGCCACAAGGTCCCATGCAAGACACATCATTCACAATGAGCATCGAAGTTAAAAATCATTCTCACCAAAACTCACATAACTTTCAAAATTCACATCATGGGCACCTGAAATTTTGCTTTGAGAGAACATCTCCAATCATAAAATTTCAATTCCATTGCTCAATCTCTCCTGTCACTAAGAATTACCAATGTTTGCATGCTAGATTCTCACTAGTAACAACAAGGGCCAACTGAAATAATTCACGAACTAAACATATAACCTCTGAAAATGGCCCAAACATACCTCATATGACATGATATACCTTTTTTCATGCTTCCATGAGCTTATATAGCTCCAAACCATATTGTCACACCTCCAAGAAAACATACCTACTCCCAAAGAACGGTTGTAACCAAGTGAAACACATGTACCTACATTATGCCACTTTTATGAGTGCTCAAGAACCCTCAAAACCTTCTATTAATCATGTCAACATGCTTCCCAAGCATCCAAAAAGCTCACACTGTCAAGCTACACCTCTTAAGCACCTATATTGGCTTGTAACAACAAGGAAACATCACTAAATCTCATTGTAGTAGCTCAAACATATCTGAAATAGTATGTTAGTATCACATACATCACCATGCAATCATCTTACAATATCTAATTAGTCATTAATGTGGTTTTGTATCGAGATAACACCTATTAGGCATACATGCCAACATTTAATATTCAAATTTAATCCATATCCATCCACTTGTGAATTTAATATTCAAAAATAATCCATATTCAATCCACTTGTGAATTTAATAGTCCATATTTAATCCACTTATTAATCTAATATTAAAAAATAATCCATATTCAATCAACTTATGGATTTAATATTCAAATCTAATCCCCCACTCACCTAATCAGGTTTACTTTTCTAAATCATGATTACCCAAATTAATCTCACCCTTAGGCTATAAATAAGAGCCTCCCTCCTATTTAGAAACAAGCTAGAAATCATATAAGATATTTGACATTATTATTACATCGAGCCTTCCACTGATATCATCTTAATGTCCACGTGATTCCCCTTAGTCATATATGTTAGGTTGTGGAGCCTATTTTCATGTGTGAAAGTGTTGAAAAATATACACTAAGAGTATTGTACACTTTCCATGGTTGTCTTGCCAAGGTTCGGAGGTGAGCCAGCCCCAAGTGGCGGTCCAGTGGATGGTAGCCCTCGATGCTTGAGGGGTTCGGGAGTGCATCCACCAAAATACATATTTTTGGCCTCAAAACAAAACGTGCCCGATATACTTAGAAATGTGCTTTTTCTCATATGTGTAAGTTTTTTTGACCCATAGGTTTATAGGACAGCTTTGGCCCATGGTTTTGAAACCCACGCTTTGTAAAATTGCTTAAGCATTTATCTACTTATGTGATTTTGTGCATATGGTAGGAAAATGTAACATTGTAGATGTGTTTTGAATTCGGGTGTGAATTCTCAGAGAGTTTTTTTAGCATACCTCCAAACACATCCGGGTATTGTATTGAGAGAGAAATGAATTGTAATAAATGAGCAAGTGATTCTTGGTGGACATAGCCCAAATTGGGTGAACCGCGTTAAATACTTTGTCTCTTTCTTTGTGTTGTGTTATTATTATTCTATACTTTTATTTGAGATCTATAATATTTTCTTTATATTAGTTTTTACATATAATTTTGTGAGGGATTATTCCGCATATTTTATCCCTTATTTCCTAACAATCTAATTTTCTGGAATCTTTTTGTTTCACCTTGTTATGGATCTTTTGCATGTCTTTGTGCATCAGATTCGGTTCTCAGTATCTCTTTGATCTCGCTATCGAAGCTTGAGCTTCGTATTTTTCCATTGCTATTCCAGTCATCTTCCCCAATCACCGTTGATTAGCCCACTTCAGCCTCGAGTCATTATCAACCCCCTAAGGTGTGGTTTATTTTTTCATATTTATATCAAATTTTCTTTCATATGTAAAATTCAGCTTTCAATTGTTTTGCTTCAGATTTTGCATAGACACTACATATAATTTATCAAATATCAATTTTATCCATATTTATTAAACATGTAGGTTGCATCCTTTCTAAGAAGCTTTTGCTTCCTAGAACCGACTTTGTCAGGCAATCCCACCATATCCATTTCTAATCCTTTTCATGTTTAGTCTTCGTTGTTATACAAATTGCCAATTTTTATCACAAAGGATTTATCTTTTGTGCACCCATACCATCTTCATCATCATCCACATTAGGATGTCCTTAAACCCTCCCATTTTATGAGGTTTTCTTGATTTCTAGTTTATTCTTCACTATCCCAAGCGGGAAGTGCGAAATATTGACAAAAATTCTAACACGCTGTGGGATGTACCCCTTCCATCTATTAATATTTATTGGTTTTTCTGGTTATCTTGTTTACTACGTGTATTTGCAGGTATTACATAGGTTGGTGGAGTCTCGTGACAATTTTTGGAGAGAAATTTTTGTGTGAATATTTTTAGGGTTAGTTTTGTAGGGTGTCATGTTCCATTGAGGTCCTCTCCTCCACACTAAAATCCTCTTCCAAGCTTACTCTACAAGATTCTCCTCGTAGCTCACTTTATGGATTTCTCCTCCCATCTCGGTTTGCACTCCACCTCACTTCTCCCTAGCTTCACCAAGCTCTGTAATTCTCGTGTAAGCTTGATCGAGATTCTCCTAGGCTTTGCGTCGATCCCTCTTCATTTCTACTTGTAACATGCTTGATTCGAAACTAGGATGAATCTCTTGTGATACTTGTCCATAAACCATTGTGTAAATTTGTTTTGATCTTATTCACATTTTTCTTGCAGTACGTTTCATTGTCTTTATGTTATTTAAACTATTTAGCAATATCTATTTTCTCGTTAGAATTTGACGATTCTAATAAATACGATTTAATCAAATTACATATTATATAATATTACAATAAATATTTAAATAAACATTACATCATAACATAAGTAAATAAAGAAATACTTACAAGAAATAAATAACACAGACATAGTATTTATAGTGGAAAACCCCAATAGGGTAAAAACCACTATGAAAATAATATTTTACTTGAGAACTTATTTTACATCCAAGAAGATCACCTCCACCTTAAAACCCTATTTACCAAGGGTTAAAACAAATCATTTGATTTGCACACCTTTGATATATTTCCGAATATATCAAATGAGGACCTAGAGTCATTTTTATATAAGGTGGTTAGGTATGTCTCCCACCCACCTTTTCAATCTAAAATGGTTGACACATATACCTAGGTAAGTGTATTTAATAAATATAAACATAAATGATTCACATTATTAAATACTTACCTAATGTATATTACTTAGATATAAATATTTAATAATATAAAAATATTTCATATTATTAAATATTTAACCTATATAATAGTGCTGGGCCCATATTAATTAAGGGTTGGCCAGACCACTTAATCATTATGTTCCAACACTCCTCCTTAATGTTAAGTGGGATAACATATGCTAATAGATTACCTACCAATGGTATACTACAAGATTTATAATCCTTAAACCATAAAGGTTTTAGGCTAGCATATCGGGTGAAGGAATTATAACACCTTCATCATACTCAAGTTACCTTTTGGTACAAAAGGATTTGGAATCCCAAAGATCATCCCATGATCAGTGGCTAAGTATGATTTGTGAGTTTTACATATTCTCACAGGTTCTTATAAAAGGTTATTGAACCCAAGCATATAGGAGTCTCTTATAACCAAGGACCTTCTTAATAATATGCTTGTACTATATGTTTACCAGTAAACTCAATAGCACTAAAGAGTTTACTGAAGACTACCTTTAATATCTTTCTACACTTATTTCTAAAAAGAAGTCGAGGAGGTATACATGCCCAAAGGTCTTTTTACACTTACCTCGAAGGTATTTTTACAAATGCCTGAAGGTCTTTTTACAAAAACCAAGTTCCATTAGGAGGTGACATTGTTATCCACACTCCCCCTCAATGGAAACTCTGACAATCCAAACTTTTCATGAAAGTGACAAAAATTTATAGCACTCGGGGCTTTGTGAAGATATCAACAACCTGCTCTTCAGTCGACATGAACTTGAGATCTATCTCACCACTTAGCACCTTCTCATGGATGAAGTGTATATGTATCTCAACATGCATTTTCCTCTCGATGTTGTATTGGCTTATGTGTAAAAGCTATGGTGCTTTGGTTGTCACAGAACAAAGGAACACCATGTGGATCCATCATCTTTATCTCATCAAACAACATCTTTAGCCATAGAGCCTCTTTTGCATCTTCCATTGCACTTCTATACTCAGCTTTGGTTGAAGAGATAGAAATAATTGGCTTCTTTTTACTACACCAAGTAATGGCACCTACACCAAATTTAAACACATAACCAGAAGTAGATTTTCTATCCAATACATCACTAGCATGATCAGAATCACAAAATTCATATAAGTTAGCATTTTCATTCTTAGTATAATGAAACCCATAATTGATTGTACCTTCAATATATCTAAAATCCTTTTTGTAAGATTTTGATGATCTCCATAAGGTTCCTACATAAACCTAGAAGTAATTCCTACTCCATAGGAAATATCTGGTTTGGTGATAGTTAGATATATCAAACTACCAACTACCTATATAAAGTAGGATCAAATTCTTCACATGCAGTTTAGGATCAATTTGTAGTCCAACTTCCATAAGAGTAGAAATTGGTTTACAATCAATAATGTTAAAAAATTGTAACATTGGTTTCATACGTGCTTGAGAAACAATAATAGAATGTTTATCTTGAAAGAAAACCATGCCAAGAAAATGATGTAAGAGACCTAAATCAATCATTTCAAAGTATTGTTTCAATTTTTCTTTAATTCTACAAATTAAAGCAGGATTATCACCAATCATAAGAAAATCATCAACATATATACAAACAATGATAATATGTGATCCTTCTTGCTTAATGAATTGATCATTATCAGAAGAACTATTAATAGATCCTAACTATTTAAAGAAAGAATTAATTTTTGCATACCAAGCTCTAGGAGCTTGCTTTAAACCATACAAGGATTTTTTCAATTTACAAACATAGTTTTCTTTACCAATTTCTTCAAATCCTTTAGGTTGAGACATGTAAAGTTCTTCTTTAAAATCACCATTCAAAAGGAATTTTTCATTTCCATTTGGTGGATTTCCCACCCAAATTGAGTGGCAATTGCAAATAAGGTCCTAATAGTACTCATTTTCGCTACAAGGAAAATGTCTCAACATAATCAATACCAAAGTTTTACGAGTGAAACCTCTAGAACAAGTTTGGCTTTATGTTTTTCAATACTACCATCTGCATTATATTTTAATTTGTATAACCACCTATACCCTATAATACTTCTTTTCTCTGGAGGTAGAACCAACTCCTAGATTTGATTTTAAATTAGGGCATTATATTCAGCTTGTATTACATTGATCCACTTCTCATCCTAAGAAGATTCTTCAAAACTTTGCAGCTTAGGTTCATACAAGTTCATTAATGCATGGTACATATGATGGCTTCTGGTCATTTTCCTAAGATAAATAGGATTAGAACTTTCTAACATATATTGAGCCCATTTTGGTTTCTTAACTAGGGAGTTAGGAGATTCAGAAGCATCTATAGTATCAACACAAGAAACATCATCATGACCATTTACTATATTCTCATTATCAGAATCATAACCATCATTAGAAATATTGACAGAGTTAGGAACATCTTTACCATTATTAGATAAATAAAAGTATTTTTCC
Organism: Taxus wallichiana var. yunnanensis; assembly: GCA_018340775.1. NCBI lineage: Eukaryota > Viridiplantae > Streptophyta > Pinopsida > Cupressales > Taxaceae > Taxus > Taxus wallichiana. The sequence goes on from CM031242.1 coordinate 806,839,810, forward strand.
AAAACCACCACATTGTAGTTTTCGATTACTTTCCTTTTACAGGTCGTAAATCATTAGACTGCAGTGTTAATACCGTATCTAATGAAAACACAATATAAAGAAGTCATATCAAGTTTCTTTCTTTTCTTTTTAGGAATGTATAAAGAAACGGAACTACCAAAAACTTTTAGATGAGAAATATCGGGTTTTTGATTTGACCATTTTTCTAAAGGAGTTGAATGATGAATAGATTTGGTGGGAACCCTATTTAGAATGTAGATTGTTGTGTTCATTGCTTCGCCACGTAAATTTAGAAAGATTGCGTAATGAAGTATAGTGTGAGCCATATCTAAAATAGTCATATTCTTACGTTCTACAACACCATTAGATTAGGAGAATGAAGAAAAATTAATTCCTTTTAATACCATAATCAATACAAAAATTTTCAAATATTTTTCTAACATATTCACCCCATTATTTGTTCTAAGTCTCTTAATTTTATAATTTGAAGAGTTTTCAATAGATGTTTTAAATTCCTTAAATTTCCCAAGTACATTAGATTTATTTTTAAGAAAATATGACCAAATCATCCTGGTGAAATCATCAATGAAAGTCACAAACATATAAAGAACCATTTAATGAAGCTACTTGAAGAGGTCCTCTAACATCACTATGAATAAGTTCTAGTTGGGAAGATGAACTCTCTTCAAGATGTGAGTGAAAGGTTTTAGCACTTTGTTTTGAGCGTAAACACCCTTCACATGCATCATGAGAAGAAGACAACACAGGAAAACCTTTCACAAGATTATATCTAGCCATTTCATATAAACTTTGATAATTAACATGTCCTAATCTTTCATGCCATAGTTTTGAATTATTCAAACTTTGAGAAACAAAATAAGATGCAGAATAGAAATCATCAAAAATATACAGACCATTTCTTTGAATTCCTTCAGCTATTATATTATCATTACTATCCTTGATATACCAAGTATCTTTCAAAATTTGAATATTCAAACCATCATGAGTTAATTGAGAACATGATAAAAGGTTCTTTTTGAGCTTAGGAACAAATAAAACATTATTCAACACACCATTAGCAAATTTTACTTTCCTTTCTCTATTTCTTCTAAAGATGAGTTATCACCAAGATACACACGTTCATTGATTTTCACAACATCAAATAAAGAATTTGAAACACTAGTCATATGATTTGATGCACCTGAATCTAAAATCCATTCAGAATTAGAGGAAGAATACAACGTAGCATATAATGCAACAGTTTTAGGAATATCATTAGAGCTATCATTTTTCCTTAAATTGTATTTAGAAGAAACAATTTGTTTTTTATTTTTATGGATAGGTTTATTAGTTTTGCAATCTTCCTTTTTATGTCCAAATTTATCACATTTGTGGTATTTACCACTAAATCTAACACGTAATTTATCGGAAGAAAAAAATTATCAACAAAAGAAGATTTAGATCTAAATTTATGATTTAAGAAGGGCTTGAGAGGTTTGAACATTGAATTCGAGCAAGAAGTGCCTAAGAGTTATTCTCCTTAGAGTCAAATTTCATCATCACTTGCTCTTCCTATATCAGAAGTAAACTCAAGGTATTTAAATCAAGTAGATAATTTTCGTTCTGATATTTAGAGTTCAAGATGAAAATAAACTTCCTAAATCTTTCGTGTATATTTAACTAAACAATAAAGTAGATTAATTTTTCGCCAATTAAATCACAATTGCATCCATCTAATTGTGTTTTAATATTTTTAATTTTGGCTAAGAAATTATCTTCTTTTTTATCTCCTTTCATAGGGTTTGTAAGCAATTCTAAAACTAATTTAATAATTTTAGATAAATGTGTACCTTCATGCTTAGATTCTAGTTGCATCCATACCTCTTTTGGATGTTCGATATTACCAATGTGTAGAAGGTACTCATCGTTCACATTGTGTAAAATCATGGAAAGAGTCTCCCGTATTCGTTGCGAGAATACATTCATGTTATCTAAAGTTACTTGATGATTGGTGGGAGTAACCTTAGATCTAGAAACAATTGTTTAGAGTTTCCTCGCCATAAGTTCTAATTTGACCCTAATCTTCCAAATATTTTAGTTGGTTCCATTCAAGATCTAGGTTTTGTCAAGATAAAAATAGTTGGGCCGCCATTGTTTTCCCGAACCTATAAAACACACCCCATTAGAATATACAATGTACCATAGAGTTAGATACATATTTATAAAAAAACACTTTTAATAGAAACAGATCTAAATTTTATAGATCAATATAAAATATTTAATCAAAACTAATTTTTTCATTATAATGCATATTAATTAACCTCCCATGATCAAAATAATGAACCGCAATATAAAGAACTTTGCATTATACCTAGATTTATATATAATTTTTTTAACCATATAGAAGTGAAAAAGAAACCACTAAGAATGCAAAACAACTTCGATTTCTGAAAAAATAATGTAGACAAAGATCCGCCACTTAAATTTGACGTCTAATGACCATCATACTACCTTATGTTTGGTCTATCGTGACGGAGATTTGACCGTCAAATTTAATGGAGTCAAAACTTGCTGCGTATTTCTAGAATTTATTCTTCTATATAATATTAGGGAGGTTATATTTTAATACATTATATTAACATTGTATATTTTAATACATTATGTTAACCTATTATAATTTATAATGTAAAAATATATTCAATTTAAAAAAGAGGTATATAGTTTATATAATGTAAATAAAAAACAACATATAGTCTATAAAAAATTATAAACTATAGTATATATACTTTAAAAAAAAAAAAACACATATAACCCTTATTATGAGGGCCCCTCATGATTTTTTTTTAAAAACATTTACCAAGCCATGTAATTTTAAATTCTACATAAACCTTAGAATTTACAGAGGAGACAATATTTTTCACACTTTCAATGGAAAAAATTCAAATCCTATTTTGATGGAGCTTTGTCTCCTCCTTAATTTACCATTGAAAAAATTCAACCTTAACATATTAAAACTATAGAAAAAAAATATTTAAAATATTTTACCCTTACCTCTACACAAGTTTTCAAGGAAGGTAAGAAGTTTCTAAATTTTTACTCCGTGAATTCACCTTGATTCCTCACAAAAAAGAATTTTTAGGTTTCACAATGGAAAGAAGGGGGCGGTTATTTTAAATATCCTTCTGGGTTGGTTAAAAAAACCCGTACAAATTAAATAAATAAAATACGAAACATTTGATCTTAATTTATTTAATTTACCCTTCCAAATTGGTTGAAAAACCTCGTACAAATTAAATAAATAAAATACAAAACATTTGATCTTAATTTATTTAATTTACCTTTCCGAGTTGGTTGAAAAAACCCGTACAAATTAAATAAATAAAATACAAAACATTTGATCTTAATTTATTTAATTTACCTTACTCTATTACCATGTCAGAATTTGAGGATTCTAATAAATATGGATTTAATCAAATTACATATTATATAATGTTACAATAAATATTTAAATAAACATTACATCATAACATAAGTAAATAAAGAAATACTTAAGGAAATAAATAACACATGTGACATAATATTTATAGAGGAAAACCCCAACATGGTAAAAACCACTTTGAAAATAACATTTTACTTCAGAGAACTTATTTTACATCTAGTAAGATCACCTCCTCCTTAAAACCCTATTTACCAAGGGTAAAACTAAATCACTTGATTTGCACACCTTTGATATATTTCCTGAATATATCAAATGAGGACCTAGAGTCTTTTTTATATAAGGTGATTGGGTATGTCTCTCAAACCACCAGTTCAACCTAAAATGGTTGACACATATACCTAGGTGAGTGTATTTAATAAATATAAACATAAATGATTCACATTATTAAATACTTACCAAATGTATATTTCTAGGTATAAATATTTAATAATAGAAAAGTATTTCATATTATTAAATATTTAACCTATATAATAGTGATGGACTCATATTAATTAAGGGTTGGCAGACCACTTAATCATTATGTTCCAACATTTTCTAGTTTCTGGTAAGATTTGCCACCATAACTTGTTTTTACTTCAAGGTCGGTTCTTCCACCATCGTGTTTTTGGTTTTCGGTTTTTGGTTTCTAGTCGGCTTTGCTACCATAGATTTTAAATAGTTTCTCTTAGTTTAGACTACTTTCATTTGTTTTGGTAATTTAGTTAGTTTTATTCTAGAATTAATTAATGATATTTTATAACTATAGATGAATTTTTCTTAGATATCGTAATTCTAGCTCACTATTTCATCCTCTTAAGTTCATGTTTTAAATTTTTTGATTTAATTAATGATAGTAGAAAATGTTAGATAAATTATAATTTGATTTTTGTTAACATTTTTTAAAAAATTAAAAGAAAAAAATTCATAATTTTGGCATATCTTTTCATTTTTATCTCCTTCAACCTCAAATTTCTCTGGCACACCTATAATTCCATTTTACACATTTCCTTCTTTGGTACCTCTTAACCCCATTCCACCTCCATCAACATGAAATCATAATTTTCCTTTTTTAGGGCTAGCGATAACTTCCTTATTTTCCATCAAATAGCTTCAAAATTTTCACATAATGTTCATTTCATCATTTTTCCCCTTTGATCCTCTATACTCAATTTCCTTGTTTCGCCATTTCGATCCAAAATTTCCCTTCCTCTTCATCACAATCCTCTAAGGAGCCTCCCAAAACCAATAATTGTTCCTTTTCACCCTTCATTCTAACCCAAATCCCAAATCACCATTACTAAACATGTGTTAGAACACGTTTCTCTATTCATTTCAAAAATAAAATCATGGTCCTGAATCGTGTTGATATCTTGTCTTGTGCTAGCTAATTGGTCCATTACAGCTTAGCCTATTAATCACTGCATTTTATTATCTTCAACTTCATTTTTTGTAATCGCGATTAATTGCTAGGTTTATCTACATTTCTAAAAACAATTTGATCGTGTCTGTGTATGCTCTTTTCTTGCACTTTCAGGTGATCTTGAAAATCAAAAACAACCTCAATTGTTTACTATCTATTTTTCTAATCATTTTGTGTGCAAGATAACTACTAATTTGCTTTCTACATGACCATGTCGCTTGAAATTTATCAAACAATTACTATACTAATTTGGGATTCTCGACTGAATCCCAAATCACAATTACTAAACATGTGTTAGAACATATTTCTCTATTCATTTCAAAAATAAAATCATGGTCCTGAATCGTGTTGATATCTTGTGCTAGCTAATCAGTCCATTACAATTAGCCTATTAATCACTACATTTTATTATATTCAACTTCATTTTTGTAATCATGATTAATTGCTAGATTTATCTACATTTCTAAAAACAATTTGATCATATGTGTGTATGCTCTTTTCTTGCACTTTCAAGTGATCTTGAAAATCAAAAACAACCACGATTGTTTACTATCCATTTTTCTAATCATTTTGTGTGCAAGATAACTACTAATTTGTTTTCCACAGGACCGTGTCGCTTGAAATTTATCAAACAACAAAATAAAACTTCTAACACTTTCTGTAGGATTACCTTGGTCAAAGAATAATTTGAAAACTACTAAAACAAAAACACAAAAAAATTAGCATGCTTAAGCGGAAGTGGATTTTGTGGACCTCACGTATGTGCTTGCTTCTTTATTTTTATATCATTGATTTCTTGAGAATTTATTTTTCTCAACTACTCACATAAAATATCAGATAAAAAGGAAAAGTGAATACCAGGTATTCCTTGTTTTTACTCCCCATTCCTTTTCTTTTCCGCATTGCATATCTTGATTGTTTGTCCTCATCAAATCTCCATACTTCATTTTTTTGGTCTTAAAAAGAACACCCTCATTGTTTTCTTGCTCACATAGTGTAACTAGGGGTTAATCCTTTGCATCCACTCTCTTCACACATGACCAAATAACACACATTAATTGACACATTCAAAACATTCCTCCTAGGTGGAACTATTGGGATTTCATCACCCAATAGGAAAACAACCACATGTTTCGCTGCATTATAAACATTATAAAGATTCAAGTCTCATGTACCTTTGGGTATATCGAGGACTCCCCAACCACAACATCTTGAAACCAAACTTAGATTGACCATTTCCTAGGTCCCTTCTAAGCCTTTTTTTTATTTTTCACATCTTTTCTAAATAATCAAGACTAAATAAAATTATGTTATGTGTGTTGCTTGTTGTAGTAATCAATCAGCATAGGCTTCTTGTTTCATGCCCATTCTTACTTGGTCACAGATAAGAAAAATGGAACAAGCTTCCTCATCCAACATTCATATCTCTACCTCTCTTCCCGCACATAAATCATTCCCTCATGTTGTTTCTTCCTCTGTAGTTACTCATCCTATCACTTCTTCCATTCCTTCTAGTGGTCCGCCCATGGTTCACACCCATTATCATGTTGAGGCTAATCCATTCTTCTATCACCATCTAATCCCTTCCGGACCATCTACTCCCCCACTAGCCACTTCTATTGAATCCTTGGACTCTTGTGATCCCCAAAGATGCATGGAGTTTAAAGAACTCATGGATGCTAACCTTATCTCCCTTCATGTTTACGTTATCCATAAGTGTAGACACCTAAAATTGGTTATCCAATTTAGTGTCCCCCGTGTGTGCATTTGTCTTCTTCGGTAACTCAGGGCACGTTTACATCACCACTTCTCCTTAGGGTATTATTTAATATTTGATTTAAACATCTATCCTAAGTTTATTTCACCCCATTATGTTTTACCCATAGATAATTAAATATTAACTATTTAATTATATTTTTTACATATATCTTAACCACTTATCTACCCCATATCAATTCCTAACCTCCCATATCTATTTTATCCATCTATCCCCCCTATTTCTCCTCCTCCCAAACCGAGCAACTGGGATATTTCCCGTATTTGAGGTGGAAGGATCACTTTCATCTTTCCAAAAATTGCCCCTTTTGGCCATTTCTGAGTTCTGTTCCCGATCGGCGCCGACTGCAAGTACTCGGGCCGACGCCGATTTTTGGAGTGGCACTGATTTCATATCGGCAATGCTGATTACAAATACACAGGCTGAATTCAGTTCTAGTTAGACAGAAAGAACGACAGAGAGTTTTGAGCATCAAGTATGAGTATTATATATCAAGCAAGAGTGAATTTCGTCCAAATCAATCCCCGAGAGGAGTATCGCTACCCCGCTCTTACCACATCAACATCGTGAGCCTCAATCGATCTCTTAGTGACTCTGTTCCTACATCCAGCACAAGTGGAGCCTTGTTAGTATCCCTACGGCTCTTGCAGATCCAGCAGAGATCAACGATCTAGCTTCCACTGTCTGTTTCTCAATCTTCGGGTAATTTTTCCCAAGTCAACGCCCGACCAGTACCCATTCAACACCGACCGTGCATCCAACGCCGATTATCTCTAGTTGACACCAACCTATCTCAGTCGATGCTGATTTTTCTCAGTTGACGCCGATTTTCCTAATCGACGCCGATCTGCCTACAGATAGGAAAAATAATCGGGAACACAAATCCAAAGATTGTTTTCACACTTTTCCATTTTTATTGGTTTCTCGTCTCTGCTTTTTACTTTTCTCGTCTTTCATTTCTAATTAAAATATAGAAATTTACTTACATCTTTTATCATGTATGCTTCTTTCCTTAATTGAAAACGTGATCGACATCCACCGAGGCAGCTTATCGCTTCCTGGACCTGCCTTTTGGGCAGTCCACCCAAATATCTTTTAACATGGTCTTTTTCTTTCAAGCATCTATGTCTCACAGGTTTATTGGATCTACTTTATAGGGTCACTCGTGTGCGCCCGTCTTGTCTACATCGGCTTTCTTTTCCATCTACATCTTCAAATCTTGTCTTATCTATCAGGTATCGATTTCATTTGAGTTTTTCAGGGTTTTTGTGTTTAGTTTGGTACATTAACTTGGATAGGTAACAAGCATGGAAATTCTTGATCTACATTCTGGCACACTGGTGGGACTCAACCAAAGTCCCTTATTGGTAAGTTCATTTCTTTTCCAGTTTTGAGCTTTTGTTTTGTTTCTTCATTGTTTTTCGCGCCTCCGTAGCATTTCCTTCCTTCATTTTGGTCTTGTATCTTTCACTTATAATTTTGAAAGTTAAAGTTTCTTCTTTCTCGCAAAACTAAATTCCAATTCCTATTTTGAAGATCAATAAATCTTTCATTTGATTTCAAAATTGCATTCTTGATCCATCTTTTTTTACAAAATTGTTATTTTATTGAAAGTTTTCTAGTTCTTTAAATAGAAATTTTCATTCTACTATCATCTGGATATATCTTTCTGGATTTGTTGGGTGTTTTCTTAACCTTTTCTTGTGGAGGACATTGCTTGTTCGTGGGATTTTTCGAGGGGGGAAGAGCTCAAAACGTGATTTTGAAGTCCACACACCTTGGAGAGCTAAATCTACGGTATTCCTCTTTATGGTGTTTTCTCCTTTTTAAGAACTTAAAAAGAACTTGTTTATTTGTTTTCTATCACATTCAAACATTTTGATTTTGGCACTTAAAAAGAATTTAATTTCATGTGGGAAAGAATTTGTTTGACTTGTGTTCATCGAAATCCAACACTTCGCTCTTAGTGCTTAAAAAGAACTTTTCCTTTGTCATTTCTACGTATGTTATTCATCTAGTTTTCTAAATAGGCTGGAAAAAGTAATCAAAATCGGTAGTGACACTATTTGATTTTTTTTTCACCTTGCACATAAATCCAAAATCACTAGGTATAAAGCATCACAACAAAATTCCTCCCCGGCCTCGCCTACTTTGAAGTGACATCCAAGAGGAAGAGCCTATGCATTACTCGAGCCGCGCTATAAATTCACGGAAGTTCTCGGTATATATTGGCAAAGCACCCAATCCCTTATCGTAGTGATGTGTGAAGTGCGGGGTAGGCCCCTATATCAAGCCACGACTTGGTTTTTCTTGAAGTGCCTTTGGGAATCCTCACCAAAACATTCCCCAAACCATCCTTAGTTTGGCTATCTTAGTAGTTCATGTTCTAAAAGCCTTCCCTAATATTTTCTTTCTTAAAAGCAAGAAAATTTAAAAGAGAGATAATCACCTACACTTGCTTGAATTGTGCTCGTTGCATTAGTTAGGTCAATCTTCTTTTTCTATATTTCTACTTATTTATGACGGTCATCACTCGCCATTACAATCTAGAAAAATGGCTCAACCGGCCCCTTCTTCATCCGAGATCACCACTAGTGTGGATTTTTCGGCACCCTCGGGTCTTCCTCGGACTCTTTATTAGTTGGTTCCCCATCTTGGTCATATAATCCTTTCTATTAGCCTAAATAGATCTTATCACATCCACTTCCCTAGTCCTTCGAAATATCATCTACTTCTGATATAAAGTATGTTCCTCGTGGGGATCCTGAATTTCAGGCACTCCTTGATCGCAATCCGGTAGCCCTTATGGACTATCTAGTACATAAGTTTGTTTGAATATCTGATTAGGGACCACCAATTTAGCAAGTTTATGATTATCCTCGTGAACCATCCCAGGATTTTGTAGAACAGTTAGCATCCTTTTTCTCACCTCGAACCATGGAAGAGGGTGGCGCACCTGTGCCTCCTTTTTCTCTTCCACCGACCATGTCGACTAGTTCTCAAATAGTCTTGCCTATTCCTAATGCCACAGTTACCTCGACTATTCCACAACCTACTTCTGAGAAGTCCTCTTCTCTAGCTATAATGGGCACACCTACGCACCCACAGATTGTTGTTAATTCTTCTATGCCATCCATTACGTCCCAGGGTCAGTACCTCTTTATGAATCAACCCCCTTCTACAAGTCAGTTGGTTCCTACTTCTCGTCCTCCAGTTGGTCTTTCTTCTAATGTTCCAAATGATGTGACCTTCACCCATCCTCTAGCGTCGGCACCCTTAATAACCAATCCGGTAGTCAAAATCCTCATTCAGACCTTGTTCCCCACCATGTCCAATCAAATCAATACCCATGTTCCTCAATCCATTCCGATTCAGTCGAACAAGTGTAGGAGCCCACCAATCACAGGCTCCGGCTTTCATTCAACCACCTTTTTCTCAACCACTTGTCATCTCACAACTTGTTTATACACAGGCTCCTTCACAACAAATACCTCACCAGGCATCACCCAGAACACCTGGTTATTCCTCTTATCATCCTGTTAATCAACAGATGAATCCCCCGTTGACGCCTCAACAAAATCCACCATTCGATTCTTATGTAGGACATACCAAGTATGCCTCCTCAATCTAACGTGGTCCAAATTATTTTCAAGAAAATCACGAGACTTGAAGCCTCCACCAAAGGGGCTCATCCTTCATACTCTTTTAAAGAAGTGTGTGATGAACCCATTCATCCATCGGTGGCTTTTAAGCCTTATACTCCCAATGGGAACTTCCTAAGTTCTCAAAATTTCATAGTGGGAGGATCTCAATAAGCACCTATAAGCATTCAAACACACTTGCTACTGATAGTCAGATCGGGAGCTTATGCTCCGTACTTTTCCTATGTTTCTAGCAGGGCCTGCTTTAGACTGGTATAATAACATTCCTCAACATTCCTTGTTTTCTTTCTCTCAATTGGCCCAAATGTTTGTTGAAAAATTTTCAATAAACATCACACATAAGATCTCAATTATAGATCTTTATAACATTCGTCAATTCGATGATGAGTCTATTTCAGAATTTGTCACTCATTGGAGAGGGATAATAAACCAATTGTCTTTCTCCCTTCCTCAATCTCAACAGATCAAGTTTTTTACTAAATCTTGTGCTAATCATATTTCTTCCACTTTAAGGATCTAGACCTTTCACACATTTGAAGAAGCCTTTACTATGGCACGCAAACTTGAGTCTCATGCCATTGAACAAGGGAAGTTAAAACTTCACTCTAAATCTAAACCATATTTTTCTTGGTTTACAAAATCAAACCCTTCCACTTCTAAAGACAAGAATCAGGGATCCACTAACACTATCGTATTAAAAACACCACGTGCCGATAACACTTCTAATCAAACACCACGGAGAGACTCCTCATCTTCTCAAAAAGGACCCTCATCATCTCGATCTTTTACTTCGTTGGGGGAATCATATGCTTCTATCTTAGAAAAAATGTTGGAAGTTCACATGATTGAACTTCCCCCATTAAGAATTTTTGTGAAAGCCAAGAACGTCCATTCTGGTATAGGGAAAATGACTTCTGTCATTATCATAGAACCAAAGGCCATGACATTGAACGATATCATACCTTTAAAGATATTGTCCAAAATTCATTGATAAAGCGAGCTCATTTTGGATAACTCGAATGCTCACCCAAATCAGACGTTTGATGTTTTTAAACAACCTTTTCCCAATCATTCCCCGAACAATGATACTTCAAAGTCTCAAAAACCAAACACTCATACTATCAACTTCATTTCTACTGAAGAATCTTCTTCTAAAACTAAGCCATCTACGAACACATCAACTGAATCAGAACCTCCTACTGCTCTGTTAATCGCTGGGATTCCACCATCTTCAGACAACCCATCTTTGAATATTCCCACATTATTAGAGATGGATTCATCTCCCTCTACCTCTTTATCTGATCTTCCATCTATGCTCGAGACAGTGTCATCCTCATCTATCTCATCGTCAGATATTCTTTCGATGCTCGAGGCAATTACATCCCTTCGAGTTTCCACCGCGAATACATCTACTTTTGTTTCTCCCATTTTTTCTACGACTATGCCATTGGTAAACATACCTATAGTTGTACCAACTTCAACGGAAGCATCTTCGATTTTGACTCTTCCCGTTTCCTTTCCCACAAAGTTACACCCACACCATTGATACTGTAAGTACCTCCTCGCAAGGAACCGCTTCTTCATTATCCACTTCTTCCATCACCGATACTATTTTGCCTATTAAGGGAAAATCTAAAGAAATAATCGGCACACCTACACTCTCGGTTCTTGGACTTAAACCAAGACAACTAAAGTCTAACGTTACATCATCAGCACCTCCTCATCTCCTTCCCCCAAAAAGGCTACAATCACCTTATGCGGTTGAAGTTGTCACCATCCCTGAAAAAGGAAAACCCATATTTCAGACTATTAAGACTCTTGGTGCCTTCCCTCAAAAATATCTTTCTGCACCTCATAAAATATTGGATTTATCAACTGGAAGGCGTCTTCTTCTATAATACCATCGGAACCATCATCTTCTTCTTCTACAACACCTTCTTCATTGGTGCCTTGTAAAGTGAATTCACAGACTAGAGAGGCATCACCTCTTTTATCAGGACCATCATCTTCATCACCAAAAGCCAAGGCACCCTCTGTTCCTCCGATCAGACCTATTTTGGGAGCTCCTCCCTCATCTAAATCAGCATTATCTAAATCGTCATCTATTTCGATCAAGCAGCCTTCCCTATCTCTGAAGACCACAACACTTGTCACATCTTCATCTTCTTCAAAATCTATCTTAGGAGCTCCTCCTCCACAGAAATCAATCATGCCTCACTTGCTTCCATCTCAAGTGTCCAAGGTTGCTTCTCCCGATGTCCGAAAAAAGTAAAATGATCCCTAAAAATACTATCAAACCAGACATGTAGGTTCTTTTACCTCGGCAGTCCATGGAGGTAAAAGAGGCACCTCTGTCATCTCTATCCTCATCTTTGTCTACCGGATTCTATACCGAGATTCTTCACCAACTTATCCAATCTTCATCCATATCCCTTCCTCTCGATCAAACCCTATAATCCTAAAGGAGTAAAACCTTCCTGGTTCAACTCTGATTTGATTTGTGCTTACCATCACACTCCAGGACATGACACCGAGGGATGTAAAGCCCTTCAATCTATCGTTAACAATCTTTTGGAAGAAAGTGATCTTCTGCTAGAAGAAGAGGAGGAACGAATATCTCCTGTCATCTCAACCACATCTGAGCCTCAACGATCTACTCAGGCCTCTAGTTCTATTAATTCCATGCCAGATGGTCTTCCACCTTCTCAAATCGACATGATTCATATTGCCACTAGAACACAACAATATGATAATCTATCATCATCTACATCTCGACCACGGGTTGTCATTTCTACAGGCCCTAAAGGTATTCCTCCTTCCACATCAACATCGAGACCTAGGGTCTCTATTCGTGTTTCACCTCGGGCTCAGATTCCCGTGTCAGTAGAGGAGAGTGCTATGAAACAACTTACTCATGCTATGGTCAAAATGTCTCTTTTTGACCTCATTCAATCATCTCCACAAAGACGCTGTGCGAGGCTTTGATTGATAATTTGTGTCGTATCACAGTGAATTCAGATGAGCCCCAGACCTTTCGAGATGATTGTTGGATTGAATAAACCATCAACCGCCATTTCTTTTGAAGATTCAGAAATTCCTTCCCTTTCTTCCGAGGATTTGGAGGCTCCCCTCTTTATCACAGTTCAAATCAACAACACTACATTAAAATGCACTATGATTGACAGTGGTGCTGCACTCAACATCATTTCCTCACACACATTTGAGAAACTTAAGTTACCAAAGAACGTAGTGTCACCCCCGCCTTTTTCCCTTTGATCATTTAATGATCAGTTGCAATTACTTTAGGAACTGTGGTCCTACCCATTTGAGTAGGTAAGAAGTTGCTTCACAAACTCTTTTACATTGTTGAAGGGAAATTCCACTACAATATGATCCTTGGACACTCCTGGATTCGTGCAATGCATTGCATCCCATCAACCCTCCATCAATGCTTAAAATATCAGTATGAGGGAAAAATCTATACTCATCCAGGAGATCCTTTTCCTTCTGCACAATGCGACATGACCACAAGGTCTACCCCTCTAAAGGAGAATGCTTTTTCTCCTAACGAGGCTTCATCCTCTTCCATACCTACAACAAAACTACTAGATTTACAAAATCTAGAAGAGACATTGCAACGTTTCTCACTAGGAGAGCTTCCTCTTCTCTCTTTTGACGCCCATCTCAAACCTAATGAGTATGGTAGACCAGACAAACAACCTGAATATCAGCCAGGTCTCGGTCACATCATCACCATTGGTTTGCCCAATCAACAGAATAACTTCATTTACGGTGGGCTGGATACACCTCACTATCGTCCGGATCCTCCTAGGGCCAAACCCTATTCAGCAGGGTTTGATTGTCTACAGAATCCCACGTTTGCAAAAACTTATTTATATCGATGCGCGTGGAAGGGTTTTGGCCTGGGAAAGTATGAACAGGGTGTGCATGACCTCGCGTCCATTCCAACTCTCAAACCACATCAAAAATTTGGTTTAGGATTTAAACCTCTTTCAAAAGCCACCATCACTATTCTCGATGAGCCTCTTCCCATTGAGGAACCATCTTCTCCCACTAGGTCAGAAGCATCATTTGATGTGGATGATGCCATTTCCATCCCGTCTAACTTTTTTTTAGTCAATACCATTTCCTTAGGGCGCTGACCTATAAAACTAATAACAAATCCACTTCCATACCATTAGTCTTCCCTGAAATAGTTGGAGATGACTCTCCTACTATCAACACTATCCATTGTGCGGATGATGATTCTGTCCTCACCTATCTGGGGGTAGAGGATTCCTATCTTCCTAAAACCATTCCTTTTGACACATCTACGCTTCTTAACGAAGCCACTATCGATCTTAATATAGGGACTTCTAAAGACCCTCGCATCATTAAGGTCGGCCAATCTCTTAATCCACAGGAGTTAGGAGACTTTACCACTTTTCTTTCCAACCATCGTCAAGCCTTCACTTGGTCATATGAGGATATGCGGACTTGATCCCGATATCATGGTCCACAATATCGTTACTCTTCCCGACATCAAATCGCTTAAGAAAAATTGCGTAAAATGCACCTCGAGTAGCCCTTCTTGTTAAAAAGAAGAGTTGCACCTCTCTTTGAGAGGCTCATTCACTTTGTCTTCGCCTAAATTCATCTAAGTGCGTGTTTTGCGTTCTCACTGTAAAATCTTAGGAATTATCATTTCTATTAGGGGTATTGAAGTGGACCCCGTGAAAATAAAAGCTATCCTTGAGATGCCTCCCCTTCTAACTTAAAGCAACTCTGCAGTCTTCAGGACACCTTCAATCGATCGTCATTTTATCTCGCAATTGTCGGACCGTTGTCAACCTTTTCATCATATCCTTTGTAAGAATGTTCATTTTGAATGGGATGAGCGTTGCCAAAAAGGCCTTTGATGATATCAAAGTTTATCTTCTTTCCCCACTGTGCTTACACCCCCACACGAGGGGACCCATTCTATGTTTATATTTATATGGCTGACCATGCTTTGGGAGCTATGATCTCGCACGGATGCTAACCAAATAACAGTCTGTATATTACATCGGTTGTACTCTTCATGAGTATGAAACACGTTATTCGAAGCTAAAAACTTTTGTTGTACTCTCTTCTTTGCAAATTCTAAGCTTCGTCACTACCTCCTCAATCACAAAACTTACATTGTCACAAGTGTCAATCCACTCAAGACAATGCATGTGAAGCCTTATCACAATGATCATATCACTCGTTGGCTCATGCTCATGACATAATTTGATCTCGAGTTTATCCCACAAAAATCTATCAAGGGTCAGGTCATTGCAGATCAATTAGTTGATGCTCCTCTTCCGAAACTCAAGTCCCCCTTGCTCAATTCCCCGATGAATATATCCAACAAATTGATTTCAGTCTTTCTCCATTTAAAGTAAAACTCTTCTTTGATGGATCCAAATGCCAGCAAGGGGGAGGTGTAGGTTTCGTTATGATTCCTCCTTGGGGTGCACCTATCCCAGTCGCACACAAACTTAACTTTGAGTGTACCAATAATATGGCTGAATATGAAGCTCTTGTTTTAGGTCTTCAAAATGCCATTAATCTTGGCGCCCGCCATATCGACATCTTTGGTGACTCTGAACTCATTGTTAATCAAGTCATGGGTGTCTATCAATGCAAAAATGATATCCTTCAAAAATATCGTGATATCATTCTCTTTCAACTCCAATCTTTTGATAAATTCACTATCCAAGCTATTCCTCGCACTGTGAATCGATTCATCGATACAATGGCTTCATTAGCCTTGCTTATTCTACCTTTTACCGAAGACTTGTGACTTTATGTGGTTGTGCAATGATTAGATCAACCATCTCATCTTAGGCAACTAACTTCAATCAATGTTGTCACAACCAATACTCAAGATGAGTGGTATCAACACATCATTGATTATCTATCTCATTCAGTGCTTCCTCCAGATCTGACTTCCAATGGTAGAAGATATTTTATCCTACGTGCTAATCACTATACTATTCTAGGCGGAGTCCTCTACAAATGTGGTTTTGATGGTATTTTTCTTCGGTGCCTCAAAACCCTTGAATCATCTAAAGCCATCCAGGAAGTCCATGATGGTATCTGTGGTGGACATTTTAGTGGCTTGGCCATAGCTAAACGCATCTTACGTTTAGGCTATTATTGGCCTTCTCTTAATCGAGATTGTTGTAAATACACTAAGAAATGTGTCAAGTGTCAACAACATTCCAATCTCACACATATCCCCAGTCAGGCTTTGCAACCTGTAGCGGATTTGTGGCCTTTTTCGCAATGGGGTCTTGATCTCATCGGTCTCATCAATCCCCACTCTTCACAGCGTCATCATTCTATCATTACTACCACAGAATACTTTACTAAGTGGGTGGAAGCTATTCCTCTTTCATCGACCAAAGCTAAACCCATAGTTGATTTTGTCTATCAACACATCATTTGTCACTTTGGTGTTCCACACAAACTCATCACAAATAATGGTAAATCTTTCAAAAATGTCGATTTGCAAAACCTCTGTGACACTTTCAATATCAAACTCATCTTTTCTTCTCCATACTATCCCCAAGCTAACGGCCAGGCCGAGGCTTCCAATAAAAATTTTCGTAATATCCTCGCAAAGGTAACTAGTCGAGCTAGTAGGGATTGGCATTTACATATCCCTTTTGTTCTCTTCGGGCTTATCGGACTAGCATTCGTACTCCTACAGGTTCTACTCCCTTCTCTCTAGTCTATGGGTCGAGGTTCTTCCTTTGGAAGTCCAGTTCCCATCTCTTCATGTTTCTCTCAGAGAATTTGTCTCTGATGAGGACTATCATCAAAATCGTCTAGTGCAGCTTGAGTTGCTAGATGAGCGGCATCTCAATACTCTGGAGCATCATCAAATCTATCTTGAGCATGTCAAATGTGCTTATAACAAGCACTTGCAACACCATGACTTCAAATTTGGTGATCTTGTTCTTAAAGAAAACCAAAATGTCACTATGTTAGAACGGAGTCAGCATGGTAAGTTTACTCCTAACTGGATGGGTCCGTACGTAGTCACTCAAAAATACGGGTCTGAGGGCTTATCATCTATCTTCCATGGATGGTGTACCTGAAATGGAACCTCTTAATGCCTTGCATCTAAGGCCCTTCTACTGTTAAAATCTATCTTACATGATTTTAGTCGCAAAACAGATCTTTCATCCATCTAACAACCAGTCATATATTTTCATGGTGATTCAGAACTATGTGGTTCTCTGCGTTATGTCTTTTCTACCTTAAATATGAGTATCGCGGCTCTACTCATGGCATTTTTCTTATGGATATGTTCCTCCTCCTAGTAGGGACACCTTAATCACTTCTTCATTTGTCCCAAGTATCTATCTTAATCAAATCTACTCGGGGCATGAGTACGTGTTTTTTTAATTGTTTTTATATGTTTTTCTCCCCTATCTATCTGATCTATCTGGTCTACACTTAGCTTCTTTCAAAAAAGCTCCAAAAAAAAAAAAGGTGCTATCCTAAAAATTCCCAAAAGATAGACTGATCCCTCGAAGGATAGCTATCTATGCATTTTCAAAATGAATAAAAAGATATAGACCATGCCCTTGAAGGATGGCTACATTCAAATATAGACCGTGCCCTTGAAGGATGGCTATATTTGAAATACAAACTGTTCCCTTGAAGGAAGGCTATTTTTTTGCTTCTTAGCATCATTGAAAGACTTCCCGTATCGATCAGTCTTTCTATATCTAGCAAACTTCCCGCATTGATCAGTTTGCTCTTCTGTCAAAACAAAAATCATGAAGTTGAGACATAAGACCTTTTGTCGATCATATGGAGAACCCTATTTTCCCAATGTGAGCATGTATTCTGTCCCTTGTAAACTTTGACAAGTTAAATACTTACTTCTCCTTCCATTTACCTTCTAGATTTGGTTTGCGACTAGCTAGTGTCAGGTTTATTTTAACCTCATATATGGCCTTGTATGCATGGTCTATTGGTTTCCTATCAAAGTCTCTATATATGGTCGGTTAGGGGTCTAGCTTATCATTCTTTTTCTTATCTAGGTGTATTTCCTTTATTTATAATCAAGGTCATTTCATTACGTCCTTTGCTCTCACAGAGTATTTCCATTATTATTTGTTATTCATCCAATTAAATTGACATTTAAAATGTTAATTTAGTCAAAATCTATCATCTATCTATATTCATCTTATCTACTTTGTCCAAAAAACATATCAAAGCATGTATTGTCAACACATGTGGATCTACCTATCTATTTTCATCAAAATTAAATTAACATCTTAAACATATCAAATCTATCAATCACATCTATCCATCTATCCATCAAATCATCTAAAAACGGGTACATCACAGTTACACTACATCTATCTATATCTATTTTTCATCAAAATTAAATCCACATATCAATCACATCAAATCACATCACATCTATCTATCCTCTATGTCTATGTCCATCAAATCACATCTATTTGTCCTCTATCAGCATATGTCTATATCCATCACAATTACGCTACATCTATCCATATCTATTAAAATTAAAAGCATGAGTACAATCATATGACACAGAAAATGATGAATCTATATATATACATGAGTGTCTGTACAACAAAGAATGGATGGATTTCAATCAAGCCATCTATATCATACATCAAAATGCCTTCAAATCGAGGCTACATCAATATGTCGATACAAAAATATAACACATCTATATCGTGAAATCCGATAGGTGGAAGACACTATCTCCTCCACCCTCCTCTGGTCCAGGATGTCTCTCCTAGCCACCACCTATCAAGCTAGAAGCACCTACTACTAGGGGCCTAGCTGCCACCTCGGTCTCTCCCAGGTGCTCCCTCCCTCTGATGCACCACTAGCTGCAACTATCGTTGATCTCCTCCTCGCACCGTAATGAGGCACATCAGGGGCATCTTTGTGCTAGGGAATCCTCGTAGTATCTCACCTCGGTAATGAGAGACTGATAAGTACTCAGGCTCACCATACCAGGTGCTCGTAATGGTGCTGTTAGTGCTGGTGGTGGTGGCCCTCCTACGGTCGTACCCTATGACCTGGACTCTGACATAGTACCTGTATCACCATATTTGGCCCTAAGGGCCTCTCTATGCCGATGGTATCGATGCCTCTGCTAGATCATTGTATCTCACTCTTGACGAGCTATGTCTCTCTCTAGTATCGTGGCCTCCTCTCCTTTATCGTAGCTCGATCTCCTCGAGGACAGCCTAGTGTGTCTACACTAGGGTGGCATGCTCTCCCCTCCACCTCTCCCGGCCAAAGACTGGCTATATCCTCCTCATCGGCATCTATGGATGCTGGCAGGTGTCATGGTAACTCTGTTAAATACCATGCCGCATAGCCGTCATCCACTCCGGCATCATCATCATTGTCTGGAAGGTGGGGCTCCTCAAAAGATCTACCAGGATCAAAATTGGCGAATCGGTCTCTCTGCTTATCTCGCTTTGTATTTCTGTTGGTGGTGAATCTGTCTACACTAAGCTGAACTACCTCAATACCCGTATAAATGGGATGCACTCCCACATATCTGGCCTGCGGCCCCTAACCACCCTGCTCCGTCTCAACCCCACCAGGTGAGCCTCCTAACTAGCCCATGTCGGATAGACCCGATATGGTCTCCAAATGACCTACTCTGGTATCAGCGTCTGAAACGCTCAGCATACCACTCCACAGATCTCCCTGTATCTCCCGGGGCCATGTCAGCCCACCATCGCCAGAATCCATAATCAATGGCCCCCTCTACTTCTGGCATCCATGGAAGCTTGGATGGCCTGATCACTACTATGTGCTCATATGCCCAGCAATGGAGCACAAAGCTACCATCAATACCTGTCCTCCTACCGGTGGTGTACATCCATAACTCATAATATATCTGAGATATCAAGGCATCTGAAAACGTAAACACCTGTCTGAACTGTAGGATGTCACAAACACAATCTAGTAACAGCAACGGAAATCTCCCACCTCCTGAATCTGCAAAGAAAAATAGGAGATCGTCATCTCGAATCGATCTTATTCATTTGCTCCCGGCATCATCCTCGTCTATAATGAGAGGCTATCCTCACCGCCCCGATACTATCTCTAAATCATTTTCCATGTCCCTATACAATCATCCTAGGGCCCTCTCGTTGTTGCTCTCGTGAAGTAATCTCAATCGGGTCCCCAGGTGATCGGTAGCCTCAGGATCCTATATATATCCTCGTGGGTGATGGTCATCTCACCCGTCCTGAACCAAAAAGTGCAAGTCCGCTATCCCATCGTCGTACTAGTGCTCGCATCAACTCTACATCTCGCGGCACTCGTCGGTAGTACCGGAAGCCCCGAGCCCGGCTAACTCTAGGTGGCACCAATCTGTGTCAGTCACATCGGGAGAATGGTCTCTAGAAGCTCGGGAATAACATCCCGCATATGCAAAGCCTCTCGTGCCTGCATCACATGACACCATGAATAGTGTTAGCTACTTACTTATCCACATCCAAATATCACAAAAATACATTCTATCAATTTCTTAAATCTAAACATTGCAATCGGCGTCGATTGAGTCAAATCGATGTCGATCTGATTTAGTCGATGATGATTTTAACAATCGATGCTGATCTAACTAAATCGGCATTGATTTTAACAATCGACGCTGATATAACTAAATCGGCGTCGATTTTAAAAATTGATGTCGATTGTCGAGCCAAACGCCCCATAATTATCTGGCCTCTCATTTATCTAGTTTTTTCTTATAAAATTTGGCATCCTAATATGCTATTTTATGATAAAACTATACAGAAAATGCGGGTAGATTCACTTACCCCCGGTCGTGTCCTCTTCCGCTTCTGACTGCTCCTAGAGGCTTCCATGGTGCTCAAAACCAATTTTTGACTCTCTCTAAATCAATCGTCACGGTCTAAATAAATCGTTCACGTTTTCCTTTTGCATATTTATATGGGCTCGGTACGGTCGGTGCTGATTTGTGTGGTCGGCGCCGATTGTTATGGTCGGCACCGATTAATCTGGATTGACACCGATTTAGGCCTATTGTTGCCGATTGGTTGCACTTTTTCTTCTTCACCTCACTTTCTTCCATCTCCTAATCTTCTTGCCATAGTGTTGATGCTTGGCTTATTTATCTGGTCATTATTGTGCCCTGAGTGTTGCCTTTTGGCACATACTTTCGATATTATCACCCATTTCGAGCCTGTTCCTTGTACATGGGGCACTCACATTTTTGGCAGCTTAGAGTTAACGGGTTTGTAGGCACTAACGTCGTTTGCTTCACAAACCATCTGGTTGTCCCTACAAATGTGTCTCTCTTTAGGTGCTACTATTTTGACTCTCCTTACACTCACGGTTCAGAGGTACTAACGTCTGTCTCATGCGAGACCATCTAGTCTGTCCTACCAATGTGATTTCCTTAGGTTACTGCCATTTTTATTATTTTTGTGCGTCATTAATGATCAGATCTACTCCAGGCATCTAGCTTGGGCATCCTGCATTTTCATCTACCTTTTTCAAACTTGGGATCGGTTGCTCTTTTGGGACCCATCCCATCCCTAGTTTTAGGGGGATCACATCATCACTTTTTCTTCCTTTCTCATCCAACATTCATATCTCTGCGCTCTCTTCCCGCACATAAATCATTCCCTCATGTTGTTTCTTCCTCTCGTGGTTACTCATCCTATCACTTCTTCCATTCCTTCTAGTGGTCCGCCCATGGTTCATACCCATTATCATGTTGAGGCTAATCCATTCTTCTATCACCATCCAATCCCTTCCGGACCATCTACTCCCCCACACGCCACTTCTATTGAATCCTTCAGACCTCTTGTGATCCCCCAAAGATGCATGGAGTTTAAAGAACTCATGGATGCTAACCTTATCTCCCTTCATGTTTACGTTATCCATAAGTGTAGACACCTAAAATTGGTTATCCAATTTAGTGTCCCCGTGTGCATTTGTCTTCTTCGTAACTTTGGGCACGTTTACATCACCACTTCTCCCTCGGGGTATTATTTAATATTTGATTTAAACATCTATCCTAAGTTTATTTCACCCCATTATGTTTTACCCATAGATAATTAAATGTTAACTATTTAATTATATTTTTACATATATCTTAACCACTTATCTACCCCATATCTATTTTATCCATCTATTCCCCCTATTTCTCCTCCTCCCAAACCGAACAGCAAGATATTTCCCGTATTTGAGGTGGAAGGATCACTTTCATCTTTCCAAAAAGTGCCCCTTTTGGCCATTTCGAGAGTCTATTCCCTGATTGGCGCCGATCGGTACTCGGTTGATGCCAATTTTTCAGAGTGGCACCGATTTCATCTCGTTCAATGCTAATTACAAATACAGGGGCGAAATTCAGGTTACGTTAGACAGAAAAGAATGATAGAGAGTTTTGAGCATCAAGTCTGAGCATTATCTATCAAGCGAGAGTGAATTCTATCCAAATCAATCCCTGAGAGGAGTACCATTACCCCGTTCTTACTAGATCGACATCATGAGCCTCAATCGATCTCTTGGTGACTCTGTTCCTACATCTAGTGCAGGTGGAGCCTTGTCAATATCCCTACGGCTCTTGCAGATCCAGTGGAGATCGACGATTTAGCTTCCACTATCTGTTTCTCAATCTTCCCAATTTTCCCCAAGTCGACTCCGACCGTACCCGATCGACACCAATTCTCTCTAGTCGACGCAAACCTATCTCGATCGACGCCGATTTTTCGATCGACGCCGATTTTCCTAATCAACGCCCGATCTACTGCATGACGGTAAAATAATTCGGGAACACAAATCCAAAGCATTTTTTCAAACTTTTCCATTTTTATTGGTTTCTATCTCTTGTTTAGTTTTCTATCTATCATTTCTAATCAAAATATAGACATTTACTTACATCTTTTATCATGTATGCTTCTTTCCTTAATTGAAAACATGGACTGACATCCACCGAGGGAGCTTATCGCTTCTGGACCCGCTTTTTGGGCGGTCCACCCAAATATCTTTTAACGTGGTCTTTTTCGTCAAGAATCTATGTCTCACGGTTTTTGGATCTACTTTGCAGGATCACTCGTGTGCGCTCATCTTGTCTACATCGGCTTTCTTTTCCATCTACATCTTCGATCTTGTCTTACCTATCGATATCAATTTCATTTGAGTTTTTCAGGGTTTTTGTGTTTATTTTGGTACATTAACTTGGACAAGTAACAAGCACGGAAATTATTGATCTACAATAAGTCTACTCACCTTCCCATTGATGGGTATCCCCTTCAAAAATTTATGCCTATCATTCCCAAATTCGGTCTACCTGTCCCGACATATCATCTTGCTATATTTTTCCCTTGAGATATGAATGATTTTTCCATGGCCCAACATAGGCATGACTCCCTTGATTTATCCACACATCAATCTACTCAATTAGTGGTCCCAATCCCATTAGGATTACCTCATATCATTACCATCCCTTCCTCATCCATGCCCATTGCATCCTCATTTTTGTGGTCACTAATGCCATCATTAATCCCCTTTCTCGAATTCACTTATCTCCCTCTTATGATCGAGCATCCCCTCCCAAAATCGATTTCCATTTCTACATCCTAGATTCATGCCAATGTTATATCTTCACAACCACTCCCTTCTGAATCTACTCAGAAATATCAACCCCCTCCTCATACTACTTTTCAACACATATATTATCATCAACCCATCCATACATCTCAACCCTCTCATCATACACACTTTCACCAAACCCCTCATCATACAAAACCTCAACCTTGTCCTCCCACTTACATTCCCTTTCAAAGACCCCATCTCTTAGCCTAACCAATCTCAAACTTATCCTCCTCCTTATCAACCACATCCTCCAGGCTCCCATCTATTCTCAACAATATCAATCTCAACCTCAATCTACCTCTCCCACTTCTTACATCTAATAGCCTCATTATTCGACATATCTTCCACCTACTTCTAATGATCCCATGCAAACACTATTGAGTAGACTAGCTAACCTATAAGCCGCTACTTTGGGTCCTAAGAGCTCATTCACATATGAACAAATTTTTAATGAGCCCATCCATCCTTTTGTCTTAGTCAAGCCTTACCCTCCCCATTAGGAACTTCCTAAGTTATCTAAATTCAACAGCAAAGAGGATCCCCAACAACACCTTCAAGCCTTCAAGCATGCATGTTATCTCATATCTCATGATCGGAGAGCATGCTTAGGACCTTCCCCATGTTGTTATCTGCCTGCCTTGGAATGGTATAATATCATCCCCCAACGTTCTCTTTTATCTTTCACACATCTTACCCAAATCCTTCTAGAGAATTTCTCCGTAAACATTTCTCTTAAAATCTCCATCACTAATATGTATTCCATTAGACAATTTGAGGATGAACCCATCTCAGATTTCATCACAAGGTGGCATGGTATCATCAACCAATTACCTTTTCTCTTCCTCAGACCAAGCTCATTGAGATATTTTCTCGATCTTACACCAAACACATTTCTTCCACCCTTCATATTCAATCCTTTCAGATCTTTGAAGAATATTTTACCATGGCTCATAAGTTAGAACTTCGTGCCCTTGAGCAAGGCCACATTAAACTCAAATCTAATAAACCTAATATGGAGTTCACCAAATCCTCCTCTTCCTCTCATCAAGATAAGTCCAAAGGTGTGGCAAGTGTGATTTTTGTCAAACCTCTTCTTCTTCTACCTCCCATGTTGAACCTTTGCCACAAGATCCTCGTTGTGCCATGAAGTATACTCCCTTGAGGAATCTTATAGTTCTTTTTTAAACCCATCCAACTCCCTCTAATCCATCCCTTAGACAAAATACTTGCATAAACCCACTTGATATCATGAAGACACTTATTACAAATAACACTGAGCCCATGGGCATGACATCGAAAGGTGTCATACCTTTAAGGACCCCATTTAACGACTTATCAACCAAGGGTACCTTCAAGTGAGTAATCCTAATTCCCTTCCCAATCATCCTCTTTATGTTTTCAAAAACATTTTCCTAGTGATCCACCTACTAGCCAAGCAGCTCCTTCTACATCTCAGACACCTGACACTCATATTATTAGCACCATAAGTCATGTATCTGCATCATCCTCCTTGACCACCTCATCATCCACATCCACATCTACTCTCGATCCCATCAAATCCATATCTGGCGAGTCCTACATCTACTACATCTGAACCTACCACTCTTGCGTCTATCACACCTCCTTCTCTTTTACCTATGTTTATCTCCACATCTGATTCTCCAAACACCCCTCCATATATACTACCTATCACACCTACCACATGTACCCCTATTTTGACCACTACTCCTATACCTACATCTAATCCTATGTCAACTCCTATCTCGATGCCTTCCTTAGACACTCATCCAAATAATACCCCTATTCTACACCTCTCCTCTACATCTGAACCTTCTCCTTCATCCTTTAGTGAACCCATTGTTAACTCTTCCACCTCTTCTAGTACCCCCTATTGAGATTATCATCATCCCCACCAAGATTAAAACTTCACAATGTAAACCTAAGAATCTTAACGCACATATCCAAAAATTTCTCATTCATCTATATAAGAAACTAGAGTTTCCTCTTCCTAAAATTCCTCAATCTCAGCCACCTAGTATCAAAACATCCATCTTGGGGCTCCCTCCTTCACTTTTAGGACCTAACCCTTCATCTAAGGCACCAATCATTACTCAATCAAAATCTAAGTCCACCACCTCTTCACTTTTAGGACCTGGCCCTTCTTCTAAGTCATCATCAAAGGTGTCATCCATCTCTTCACCCCGATCCCAATCAATATCTACCCTTCCTTCTACACCAAAATTCAAATCCAAAACTCCTATCCAACCTCATAAGAAAAATACCCTCTCTTACCCCCATCTACTTCTTCTAAATAAAATTTGTCCTAAATTCCTAAAACTTCTAAGACCCCCATCAAATCTTACATTGAGTTCCTCCAACACCTCCTCCATGTATCTGTAATCGTCCTTCCAACCATTAAGCCCTTTGACCCACGTGGATCAAAACTCACATGGTTTTCTCCTAACGTTGAGTGTGCCTACCATTGTGTTTCAAGCCACACTACCTAACGTTGTAATGCTCTTTGCACCCTTGTTGATAGTCTTATGGAAGAGTATGATCATATTGTTGAGAAGACACCCTTCCATCCCCCAACTCATCCTCATCAAAATCTAAACTTCCCTATGAATCCAAGACATCTAAAGCCACCTCTGCACTATTCCGCTACCCGCTTCCCTTTCTTTAAGAGAAAATCCTCCTCTTTACATAGATGTTATCCATATTACCACTAGGTATCGCCCTTACAAGGCCCAACCATCTGCATCCTCCAAATCCAAAGTTATCATTAATGCGTCTCCCGGTGAGTCTTTCCCTCATTCGGTACCTTTGACCCCTTCTTCCTATAAGGATAAGGTGATTATCTTGACCACACCCAAATCCTACCTCCATCGAATAGTCCATCGTAAATTAGTTGCATCAATCTCCTGTTAAGATGTCCCTTTATGAGCTCATCCAAAGCTTCCCTAACCACAAATAGGCTCTTATTGAACATTTACAATGCATCCCTATATCATCGATGATCCTTAACCCCTTGCATCCCTTGTAGGAGCTCTTGTAGCCTCCACCACTATATTATTCGAGGATTTCAAAATCCCTAACCTCCTTCCCAAATACCATGATCTTCCTCTCTTCATAACCATTTGTATCAATGATACCTTCATCTGTCGATCTATGATTGATAATGGAGCTAGTATCAACATCATTTCATCTCACACCTTCAATAAACTTAAGCTCCCAAAATCTATTATCGCCCAATAAAACGTGGTCCTTTGTGCATTTAATGATGTTTTTTCCCCCACTTTGGGCACATTTATCCTTCCCATCTGCATTGGTGAAAAAATCCTCCATGAAATATTTTATATCATAGAGGGGAGTTCCAATATAACATTCTTCTTAGGCAGCCATGGATTCGCTCCATGCATTTCATCCCTTCCACCTCCACCAATGCATCAAATACAAACATGAGGGGAAAATATTAACTCTTCCCGTAGACACCCCACCATTCAAGGCATGTCACATGACTTATCATCCCAATGACGTGCTTATCCCCACCAATGATCCTTCTAAACCATCCACTAGCTCATTCGTTGACATGTCCAAGCTCCCTAATGATGACTCTTTAGACAAAGTCATGGATAATATCACATTGGGGGAGTATCATCTTTTGACACTTAATGCTCTTTCCTCACCCTATCGAATTGGTGGACCTAAAAAA
This sequence comes from Taxus wallichiana var. yunnanensis, assembly GCA_018340775.1. Lineage (NCBI taxonomy): Eukaryota > Viridiplantae > Streptophyta > Pinopsida > Cupressales > Taxaceae > Taxus > Taxus wallichiana. Next base: position 806,867,533 of record CM031242.1, read on the forward strand.
TCACCAATGTAATAACCTAATGTAGGGAAAATCATTACCTTTGTACCACCTCCTCTTCACACCAAATTCATCTATAGTGGCATCAACCGCCCTTCACACATCAATGCTCAACCACACACAAAACCATACAATGATGGATTTGACTGTCTTTATAAGAAGTATTTTTCCTATACCTATCTTTACCACTACACCTAGAAAGGATTTATAATGGGGTGTTATGAACAAGGCATGCATGACCTTATCATCAATAAATCTCGTAAACCCCATGAAAAAGTTGGCCTAGGATATAAAGAACAATCCGCATGAGACCCTCTCACACCATCTATGATGCTCATGGACATTGACCCTCCATATTCTCCATCTCACAACTTTATGGATATGGATGACACCATGTCTATTGAATCTAAATTTTTTTATTCTAAGCCATCATTTTGGGACTAGTGACTTATCAGTGTGATGACCAATCTAGGTCCCTTTCACTTCGATTCCCAGAAATGATAGACGAGAATTCCCCTACCATTGACATTATTCATCGTACCGATGATGATGTTATCCTTTACCACATGGGGGAAGAAGATTCCTATCTTCATAATTCCTTACCACTAGATAGATCCACCATCGACATCAACATAGGAACTTCACAAGAGCCCCGCATTCTCAAAGTGAGTAAATCCCTTGGTCCACAAAAGATTCAATCCTTCACCACTTTCCTCTCTCATCATGTACAGGCCTTCGTATGGTCATACACTAAAATTTTAGTCCTAGGTCCATTCATTGTTGTTTATAACATTGTCACCTTTCCTATTGCTAAGTCGGTTAGGCAAAAGCTTCACCACATGCATCCTTGAGTTACCCCCTTGTCAAAGAGGAGTTGCAATACCTCCTTTCTAAAAACTTCATCATCTCTATTGACTATCCACAATGGTTTTCATATATAATCCCTATTTCTAAAGCTTCACATATGCACTAACTTTCGAGATTTAAACATTTCTTGCCCTAAAGACGATTTCCCCTTCCTAACATCAATCAAGTTATAGACATAATGACATGCCATGAGATGTTGTCTCTTATCGATGATTTTTATAGATATAATTTAATCCTTGTCACACCAAAATACCAACATAAGACTTATTTCATCACTCTTTGGGGACCTTTTGCTATCGCTTCAAGCCCTTAGGCTTTAAAAATGTCGAGCTAATTATCAGTGAGCCATGACCTATATCATTCATGATCTCATCCATAAGACCATAGAAGACTATGTTGATGACCTCTTGGGTAAGTCTAAGTATTGACATGGCCACCTCTCTATCCTTGAAATCCTTTTCGAGTGTCTCATTCATTTCTTCCTCCACCTCAACTTGACCAAGTGTGTTTTCGGAGTTCTTACTAGCAAGCTCCTTGGCTTCATCATTTCCATCAAGGGTATTGAAGTTGACCCCATAAAAATCAAGGCCATCCTTGAGATTCTTCCCCTTCTAATCTTAAGAAAATTCACAGTCTTAAAGTCCAGCTTTAGTCCATCCGCCACTTCATCTCGTAACTTTCAGACCATTTTCAACCCTTTCATTATCTTCTTCGTATAGACATTAACTTCTAATGGGATGATCATTGCCAAAAATCCTTTGATGATCTTAAGTAGTATCTCCTATCCCCAATTTTTCTTATGCCTCCATGTGAGGGGGAGCCCTTATATTACTATATCTTTGTCTCCGGTCATGCTTTTGGTGTCATGCTTTGACACATCGTGATGAGCAAGGTAGGGAGCATGATATGTATTATATCAATTGCACCCTTCAAGACTATGAAAATCTCTAAACTGAAGTTGAAAATTTGTGTTGCACTCTCTTCTTCACCACCTCCAAACTTCTCCATTACCTTCTCAATCATAAGACTTATGTCATCACTAGATTTCATCTCCTTAAAACCATGCATTCTAAATTGTACCATAACGACCACATCACTCGATGGCTCATGCTCATGACCAAGTTTGACCTCGAGTTCATCTCTCAAAAATCAATCAAGGGCCAAGCTATTGCAGATCAATTAGATGACACTCCTCTTCTTGACACTTGTCTTCCTCATGAGCAATTCCCCGATGAATCCATCAACAATTTTCAACATGAGTATTCCCCTCTTAGGATGACTCTCTTCTTTGATGGCTCAAAATGTCAGCAAGGGGGAAGCATTGGAGTCATTATCATTCCTCCTAGGATACTCCTATTCCTATTACTAACAAGCTTAACTTTGAATGCACTAATAATATGGCAGAGTATGAGGCTCTCATTTTGGGCCTTGAAACTACCATCATTTTGGGTGTCCAAATCCTTGATATTTATGGGGATTCTCAACTCATCATCAATCAAATCAAGGGAACCTATCAATTCAAAATGACATTCTACAAAAGTATAAAGACATTGTTGACTTCCTCCTTGGGGTATTCAAATTCTACACCATCCAATCTGTCCCTTGATCATCTAACCACTTTACGATACCATGGCTTCCCTTATATCTTTGATCCCATAGATGATTGAGGAATTTAAGATTTTTATATTTTTTCGACATCAAGATCAACTAGCCCATGTTCATGATCTTCCTTGTGTCAACCATGTTGATACTAATCCTCGTGACCTTTGGTATTCTCAAATTTTTGACTACCTTTCTAAATCTATTATTCCCTCGACCTATCTAAAAATGGTAGGAGGTATTTTATTCAACACACCAACTATTATGTCATCCTTGGAGGCATCCTTTATAAGTGTGGCTTTGATGACACCTTGTGTCTTTGCCTTAAAACTCATGAATCCACTTACGCGATCCAAGAAGTCCATGACAATATTTTTGGTGGCCACTTTAGTGGTTTTGTTGTCATCAAGCTTGTCCTTATTATGTGCTATTATTGTCCCTCTCTTAATCAAGGTTGTTGTGATTATGTCGGGATATGTGTCAAATGCCAAAGAACATTCCAATCTCATCTGCATTCCTAGTTAGGCCTTATAGCCAGCTTAGGATCTTTGGCATTTCTCACAATGGGGCTCAACCTCATTGGCATCGTCAATCCATGTTCTTCCTCAATGCCATCATTCTATCATCACTTCCAACGAGTATTTCACCAAGTGGATGGAAGCAATTCCCCTCGGATCAACCAAATTGTTAACTTCATTTATGATCACATCATTTTCCAATTTGGTGCCCACCATAAAATCATCAAGGAAAACTGAAATTAATTCATAAATAAAGACCTCAAGAAGCTTTGTGATTCATTTAACATTAAGCTTAGCTTCTCTTCTCCATGCTATCCTCAAGCTAATGGTCAAGCTGAAGTAACTTGCAAGAATCTTTGCAACATCCTTTCCAAGAATATTGATAAATTAGGTCGTAATTGGAATCTTCATCTTCCATTCTCTCTTCGGGATTATAGGACTAGAATCTTGGTGTCCCCAAAGATTTCACTTAGAAATCTTGGGATACCCCTTTTAAATTTTTTTACTGATTTTCTCTAGAATTCTTCGAGAGGTTTAACAAGATTTCTTAGGGGTAATTGATGAAATACCCATGTTCTCAAAATGTCTAAAAATCCCTGAGAATTCAATTACTTTCTTTCCTAAGTTATTGGGTTTCTTAGAGTATTTTAATTCTAAGTAAGAAGTTTTTATATCCTAAAACCCGATTCACAATGTCTCCTTATTTGCACTAATTAGGAGTTATTTTGCTCATTAAAATTTGATAAGTTAAGTAGTTTAAGAACCCCGCATAAGTGACTTATACTTATTAGTTTTCCACAAAAATAAAGTGCTTTTACTTCTTATCTTTGTGCTAAACCAACACCCAACTACGTGTCTTCTTTGTGCTAAAACCAAACTACTTTACTTCTAAAAAGTAAAGCAAGTAAAGCAGTTCCTGAACTCCACGTCACTAATCATTTAGGTTATCGAGTCTTTAAGAGGTGCTTTACTTATTTTAATAAATAAAGAAGTAAAAAATTTCAAAATCAGTAAATAAGAAAAAGAAGAGAGTAATGCGGAAAAATGGAGTTACTTTACTTCATAAAGTAACTAAGTAAAGTAGTTGCAAAAAGTCGCAAAGAAGAAAAAAGAAGAGAGTAATGCGGAAAAATGGAGTTACTTTACTTCATAAAGTAACTAAGTAAAGTAGTTGTAGAATCCCACAATACAAAGAGAAATTTCTTTACTTTTATAAGTAATAGTAATAGGGGGTTTGATTCCCGCAAAGAAGGGAATTTTGACAACTTATTTTAACCATAAATTTTTCTCCGAAGGTGCTTTGTTTTTGATATCTTGGACTTTCTAGAAATATCTCAACGTCCTTTACACCATGAAATCATGAAAATGAGTTTTTGTGGAAGAAATTAGGAAAAATGGAAAAAAAAATTTCGCATTTTAGTGTGAAACAATAATACAATTGTTGAATGTTGCAATACACTTGAAAGCGATAATGGGGGATCAAAACCTTGATTGGCCACAATGTTTTCTCCAATTCTTCATTTTTCAAGATCTTGGACTTTCCAAAAACCTTTCAACATCCTCTATGCAATGGAATCATGAAAATCAGCTTTTGTGGGAAGTAAGTGGGAGAAAATGGTAAAACCTTCTTCAGTTTAGTGTGAAACAGTAATGTAACTATTGAATGACACAATACACTAGAAAGCAATAATGGGGGTCAAAACTTGATTGGCCATAAATTTTTCTAGTACTCTATTTTTCAAGATCTTGGACTTTATGGAAATATCTCGATGTCCTCTACATCATGGAACCCAAAATATCTAATTTTAGAAAGGGTAGCTACTAGAAAAATGGAAAAAATTCCCGAGAATAAAATGGATAGTTTCGGTAAAGAATGCTACCGCATTTTATAAGAATATTTCTTCTTTGGAAAAAGGGGAAAAGCAAGAAATAAGCTCTTTAACTGGAATCTTCTTCTTCTTCTTCTTCTTCTTCTTCTTCTTCTTCTTCTTCTTTGTTTTCTTCTTATTCTTCTTCTCTCTACTCTTCAAGTATATTAATTGTAAGACTTAAGTAACTCGATGGTTAATCATCGTTACTTTAAGTTGATTGAAAAATTCAAATTACTTAGGGATAGTGGACATACAATTATTCTCATTTAAATGGTAGAAAATTCTAAACTCCTATGTCACGTGAAACAAGGATTTTGAGGAAGAAAGTTCTCAAATCCTCACTTTATAGTTATATATTTATGAAAGTGTAATGGACATTATCACTTTTGTATTGTCCTTATGATGACTATAAATAGAGGAGGAGACCTATGGGTCAAGGGATCTGAGAATTTTGGAAAACTATTATTTTATGTTATACATGGTTGTTTCAAAATTTGTGTTGAAATAATTAGATGTGCATATTGTAAACAATTGAAAGTTGAATAAGAAGAAAGGAGGATTTTGGTTGAAATTTATGTCTACTAAAGTCTTACTTGTGTAAGTTGTGAATGATAATGGTAAACTTTGTGTTATCTTTAGCTTTCATATGAGTATGCTTCTTTTCATTTGCTTAAAGTTGTAAGAATCATTTAATATTTTTTTATTCTATGTGACCGTAACTCGCTATCTACTTGTTACTAAGCACACTTCTTCTTCACAAGCTATTCCTATTTTCCACATTCCATTATTAATCTTCCTAGTAATCACTACACATTACAACGGCTTATTTGTTGCACAATTGTTTAGGTATGGTTCATGAGCTATTCAAATAAAGTAATACCCTAATTTAGTTTAAATAGGCCATAGAGTACACATGGGAGATTCACTATTGAATGAAGGGGATTTATCACATGGTTGCTTGTGGTTACTGTGTTTAGTTGAGCATAAAATTTAGACAATAGTTTTTAGTGACTCCGTTAGGGAAAAATAAATAAGTGTTGATCTCTACCTATCTCGTGAGTTTGTTAAAAAATGGCGACTCCATATATATATATATATATATATATATATATATATATATGTTGGCTACTTTGTATCTTCTTTCTTTCTAGAGTCAAGATGGAAAGAACGACGTACACTAAAAAAATTCTCTGAAACAAATTTCATAGCTTTGCAAAAACCACAAGCTTTGGTTCCTTGGGGTCCAACTATTAGCACTCTTGCATTGGTTCAACCGCTACATGAATTCTTCAGCGGATGACAAAAGAATTTTCCAAAATTTAATGGCACCATGAAGCAACACCTGTATGATCATATATCTACATTTTCTATATCTTGTAGAGTTTTTGGAGTGCCTCATGAAGATTTATCTGTTTAATTGTTTGTTTGGACACTTTAGGGAACTCATAATGGTTTTATCACCTTTTTCTTATATGTATCACCAACTGGGATACTATGAGAACATGGTTTAAATCCAAATTCAAACCCATAGAAGATTCACATGTTTTGTTAGCACAACTCATCTAGATGAAAAAATAACCGCATGAACACATGAGGGATTTCATTGTCAAGTTTCAGCAAATACTTTGGAAAATTCCTCCTATTATTTCATGTTATCCAATTTTTCCCCTCAGGAAAAATTAAACAAACATGACCTTACACAGGGGAAAATGGAGAGGTTGGTTCAGTCATGCAAGCTCACATTCGATTCCAAAAATCAAGTTATAGGAAGGCTCGACAATGGCAATGCAAGGTCAGAAAATCAAGGGGTGGCCAAGGGAACATCGAAGGAGATCAGAGCTCAAGTGGAAGGATGGAGTTCGGGCCCAAAATTCAAAGTTTTGGCATTCGGTATTTTGGAGAAAAGGCGGTGTGAGCGGTGCCAAAAATCCCAAAATCAAAATGTTTAAAATTTTGAAATTCAAACTTTTAGATTTTAGACTTTCGGAGTCTTCACCAAGAAAAATGGAAAAAATGGCCAAAGGTTCCAAAACCCAAAACCCCGAAAGTCCAAAGATTCAAACTTTCAGGTTTTGGGGTTTCAGAAGTCTCGGTGAGCATGATTGAAAAAGGGAGCGGCAAAGTCAAAAATCCCAAACTCTGAAAGTCTAAAATTTCAAACTTTTAGGTTTCAAGGTTTGAGAGATCTTGGGAAGCAAGTTGAAAAGGGTTCTGATTTCGAAGTCAACGTAGGTTTCAAGCAATGCGGCAGCATTTTTAGACTTTGGAGGTTCGGGGTTTTGGACTTCGGAGTCTTCGGTGAGCAAAAATGGAAAAGTGACCAACAATGTCCAAAAACCCGAAGTTTGAAAGTCTAAAATTTTGGACTTTCAAACTTTGGAATTTCAGATTTCGGGGTTTGGGGTTTGAAGTTCGAACCCCAAAACACAAAAATCACAATTCAAAGTCCGAAACTCAAACCCGAAAGTTTGAAATTTTAGACTTTCGGGTTTCGAGTTTTAGAACTCTCAGTCCACCATTTTTACAAAATGACACCTCGACCTTCAGATGGCCATAACGTTTGATTAGGAGCTCGATTTGAACAAGAAAGGACTTTTTGGAAATATCTCAACGTCTGCTATTAAACTATGACTGGATATTTTAAAATTAGTGAGACTAAGTTATTAAAAATTAAGAAATACAGTCCACCATTTTTGAGGGTGTTAGACTTCTCACCTACCAAAATAATGAAGTATGGGCTTCCTTTCTTGCCCAACAAGGAACAACACATGGAGGCATGGGTTTTGCAGTAGAACCCATCATTGTTGTAGGTGAATTCAATGCATTTCTTGGGTGGTTGGAGTAGGATTTTGAAATTCTTCTATCTCCTTCTCTCATTCTTCCTATATATTGTAAGGATGTGCATTCTTCTAAAGGTTCAACATTTTTAGATTTGCACCCTCCCTTCTTTTCTATCTATAAGTGAATTTTTGGATTTCAAACCTCTCATTTGAGTTGTAATGCAATTTTGTGCCTCTTGGCCATTGTAATGGACTATATCAAATCTGTGGAGAAATAAAAATAAGTTTGTGGATGATCTCAACCCTCTCTTGTGTTCATTTCTTTCATCTGATCTCTCATTACAATCTCGGTTATCTGTGTATGGTGTTTTTGTTACATTTTTAATGGTATTTGTTTAAAGGAAAAAAATTGTTCAACATTACTTTGGTGCATCACCTTTGTTAATTTAAGTTTATTTTCTTACATCTTCTTAACCCTATATCCTTGGCAAGTTAGAGTAGGTTTTAGAGTAGATCCTCTACAATTTGAATGTGTGCATCTGAACAGAGGAATAAGAACCGACCTTCATCCGGAGAGCTTTCCCGATTGCAAATTACCACACTTTGGGAAAATCTCCATGTTATGCAATCACACTGAGAGTTTCAACCCATCGAGTTGCAAACATTCAGGGGTGTTGTGATTACACATCAACACTTCCCTTAGTGATGAAAATTAGAAGTATTTTTCATTAATGCTTTTTCACCGAAGTTAGTTATTAGGTGTGTAGAGAACGTCTTGCTAAATTTTTGATAGCTAAAAATAGTTCTATCGAAGTAGAGGATGATCTCATCATGGCGGGTAAAATCAAGATTTCAAATCCTAAAGTTGTAGGTTCTACTTCAACTAGTACTGTTGATCTACTACTGCAAAATTTGGCCAGTGATATGTTACAGATAAAGAAGCAAATGGATCAAGGTAACAATTTAGGAGAGAATCAAGAAGATCAAGTTTTTGTTGACTATGATCCACCAAGGCCATGAGTTTTTATACCCTATTGGTGACTCCAATATTGGTTACCTAGACTATGAATCAGAAAATGAGGTTGATTTCTTATCAGATCTAGAAGATTGTATTGAAGAAGAAGCCATTGAATTCACTTCTCATGCATTTTCATCATCTATCTTCCAATACCAAAATACTATTTGTTGCAGAGAACTCCCACAAATTAGCCATAGAGGAAATAGTCAAAGAATATCTTGCTTCCCAGATCAGTCTGCATGAGGAGAGCCATGATGAATCAATTGAAAAATCAAAATTCATCTTGGAGAGAGTTGATTCTTTTGCAGAATTGTCTATGGAAGCAGGACAAGGATTAGATCGACTTGCATGCATCTTTATTGATGGAAAGGAAAGTATGTAGGTTATCCCCATTCATGAAAATGAGCTTCAAATAAAAGATAAAATCATGAGGATTAAGACTTTCCCAATAAGATATTTGGCTATTTTAGAGCCAATCGAGGAGTTGCAGCCAAACATGCTTATTTCAGAGCATGAGGATGAGCTACAATGCACCAAATATCAACCATATTACCTCTCAAATCCAAATACAGAACAACTAAAAGAGGTATTTATTTTATTTGTTGTTGTTACTTTGTAAGAAGGGTGAAGAACCAGCTTCAGAATAATTTTTCACTCTTACTAAGGACCATGTTCAATGAAAAATAAATTACATGGTCTATGTTTGTGAGGAAAGGAAACTATTTCTCTCTACCTATTGTAGGATTCATTTGAGATTCCTTTACCTCTGGTTAAAGTAGAGTAGGTAGTTTTTTTTTTAAAAAGAAGTGTTTGCGCACACTCTGCATGTTTCCACTTGGAACATGTATGATTTTACATGTTTGTATATAGTTTTGTTGTCGTGTTCGGTTCTCTTCAGGATCAAATTAGATAGTTGGAGTAGTTTCTGACCTTTATTTAGAGTTCCACAGATCATTTCTAGCTAGCAATCATCGTGCGGTTTCGGTTTGGTGTTAATTTCATCATAGCTTTAGGAGGAAAATTCTCAAAGGGAAATATCAAGGTTAAACTTGAATCCATAGCCTAATGGACAAGATTTGAAACTAGAGATGTTGGGATCTCATCTCCATTTCTTCCATTCTGGAAGAAATAAATATGTTCATAAATGGAGCCAATTGGTGTCCCCAAAGATTTCACTTAGAAATCTTGGGATACCCATTTAAATGTTTTTGCATATTTGCTCTAGAATTATTCAAGAGGTTGTAGAAGGTTACTTGAGGGTAATTGATGATATACCCATGTGCTCCAAATGTCTAAAAATCCTTGAGAAGTCAATTACTTTCTTTCCTAAGTTATCAAGTTTCTTAGAGTGCTTTACTTATAAGTAAGAAGTTGTTTATATCCTAAAACCCGATTCACAAAAGTCTCCTTCTTTGCGTTGATTGGGAGTGCTTCTACTCATTAAAATTTGATAAGTTAAGTAGTTCAAGAACCCCGCATAACTGACTTATACTTCTTAGTTCTGCGCTAAACTAAAGTTCTTTTACTTCTTAGCTTTGCGCTAAACCAACACCCGACTACTTGTCTTCTTTGCGCTAAAACCAAACTACTTTACTTCTCAAAAAGTAAAGCGGTTTTAAAAGACACATAACTAATCATTTAAGTTACCAGTCTTTATGAGGTGCTTTACTTATTTTTAAAAATAAAAAGTAAAGCTATTTCAAAAATATGCAAAGAAGAAAAAAAGAGACCAATGAAGAAAAATGGAGTTACTTTACTTCATAAAGTAACTAAGAAAAGCATTCAAAAAAACGCAAAGAAGAAAATGAGAAGAGAGTAGTGCGAGAAAAATAGAGTTACTTTACTTCATAAAGTAACTAAGTAAAGCAAACTGAAAAATTCTACAATATAAAGAGAAATTTCTTTACTTTTACAAATAATAAGTAATGGGGGGTAAGATTCCCACAAAGAAGAGAATTTTGACAACTTATTTTGGCCATAACTTTTGCTCCAATGCTCTATTTTTCAAGATCTTGGACTTTTTGGAAATATCTCAATGTCCTCTACACCATATAATGATGAAAATAAGTTTTTGATGGGAGTAAGTAGTAAAAACTAGAAAATACTTCTGCAGTTCGAGTGTGAAAAGTAATGCAAATGTTAAACACCGCAATGCACTGGAAAGCAATAATGGGGGGTCAAAAATATGATTGGTCACAACTTTTTCTCTAGTGCTCCATTTTTCAAGATCTTGGACTTTCTGAAAAGATATCGATGTTCTCTACACAATGGAATCATGAAAATAAACTTTTGGTGGGGATTAAGTGTGAGAAAATAGAAAAAAACGTATTTAGTTCATGTAAAACAATAATACAACCGTTGACGCGCAATACACTGGAAAATAGTAATGGGGGTTAAAAACCCGATCGGCCATAAATTTTTCTTTGGTGCTCCATTTTTTTATATCTTGGACTTTCCAAAAATATATCGACATCCTCTACATCATGGAATCCAAAAGATCTAATTTTGGAAAGGGTAGCTAGGAGAAAATGGAAAAAACTCTCACAACATAAAATGAAAATTTCAGCTAGCAATGCTACCGAATTTAATGGGAAAATTTCTTCTTCGAAGAAAGGGAAAAACAAGAATGAAGTTATTTAGCTAGAATATTTTCTTCTTCTTCTTTTACTTCCTTTTCTTCATCTTCTTCTTATTCTTATTCTCTCTGCTCTTCAAGTATATTCATTATAAGACTTAAGTAACTTGGTGATTAATCACCGTTAAAGTTAGTTGATTGAAAAAGTACAATTAGTTGGTGATAGTGGACAAACAGTTATTCTCATTTAAATGGTAGAACATTCTAAACTCCTATGTGGCATGCAACGAGGATTTTGAGGAAGAAAGTGCTCAACTCCTCACATTTTTATAGTTAGATATTTATGAAAGTGTAATGGACATTATCCCTTTTGTATTGTCCTTACGATGACTATAAATAGAGGAGGAGACCTACGAGGTCAAGAGATCGAGAATTTGGTAAAACTATTGTTTTACGTTGTACATGGTTGTTTTAGACTTTATGTTGAAATAATTAGATGTGCATATTGTAAACAATTGAAAGTTGAATAAGAAGAAAGGAGGATTTTGGTTAAACTTTGTGTCTACTAAAGTCTTACTATGCAAGTTGTGAATGATAATGGTAAACTTTGTGTTATCTTTAGCTTTCATATGAGTACGCTTCTTTTCATTTTCTTAAAGTTGTAAGAATCATTTAATATTTGTTTATTTTGTGTGACCGTAACTCACTATGTTATCTACTTGTTACTAAGCAAACTTCTTCTTCACAAGCTATTCCTATTTTCCACATTCCATTCTTACTCTTCCTAGTAATCACTTCACAATACAACTTCTTACTTGCTACAAAATTGTTTAGTTATGGTTCATGATCTATTTAATTAAATTAATCCCCGAATTCAGTTTAAATAGGCCATAGAATAAACAAATAACTCACACAGGATATTCACCATTAAATGAAGGGGATTTATCCCATAACTTCCTAGGTTTTGTGTTTAGCTGAGCATAAAATTTAGCCAATAAATTTGTACCTCTATAGGAGCTACTCCCTTCTCTCTTGTTTATGGTTAAATCCGTTCTTCCTCTTGAATTCCAAATTCCATCCTTGTGTGTTTCTCTTCGCGACTTCATATCTGATGAATATTATCGCCAAGAGCATCTAGCATAGCTTGAGTTGTTAGATGAACATCACCTTCTCACTCTTGAACATCACCAAGTATATCAAGAACGCATCAAACATGTTTACAAAAATATCTCAAGGAACGTGAATTTAACATCGGTGACCTTGTCCTTAAATAAAATTAGAACGTCACTACTCTAGAAAGGAGTCAACGTGGAAATTTTTCTCCCAACTAGATTGGACCTTATATTATCATGCATAAGTATGGGTTTGGGGCCTATTGTTTGGTCTCCTAGATGGTAAATCGGAAACAAAACCTCTTAATGCATTGCACTTGCAGCCATTCTACTATTAGCACTTACCAATGTGAACTTAGTTATCTCCATGATCATCCATCCATCATTTTCCATTTCCATCTCTCCTTGTAATGATATGGAATTATGTGGTCTACCGTCACTTTCCTAGTTATGACCTTGAATATGGGCACCACGAATCTGCTCATAGCATATTCCTTATGGATAGGTTCTTCCTTTTGGTGAGAACTCCATGATCATTACATTCATCACCCTCTTATTTACCTATTGGAAACACGCTAAGGGTCCATAGGTGTCACTTGTACATTCATTGTCCCCTCCTAAGTGGTCTATCTTGACTATCTCTAGCTCTTCCCCATGTCAAAATTCTATGGATTCTCATTATCAAAATTCAAAAGTAAATAGATTGATCCCTCAAAGGAAAATTGTTCATGAAAGCATAAAATTTCATAAGGTAGACTGATCCTTGAAGGACAACTATCATGCATGTATTATCCTTGTCATTTGTCCAAAAAAAATAAATAAAATAAAAAGAAAGCACAAAGTAGACCACTCCCTCAAAGGATGACTACTCCATATATCATGGCAGTGAAGGCTTCCCGCATTGATCAACCTTCTATCTCATAAAGCAAAAGCATAAAAATCCAAAGTAATCATCCAAAAAAATCTTCCTTTATCGATCAACTTTCTCATTCATAACAAACTTACCACATTTAATAGTTGCATTTTCCCTCTGCGAAGAGTTGGGGCATAGACCTAGGGAAACCCACATATGGAGAACCTATATCCCCGCGTACAAATCACATCTACACCCCTTTGTCATGTCAAATTTAGGTTTATGAGTCCACTTTCCATATTTTCTACATGATCCTTGGAATAACTAACTATCATTGGTTATGTGTTAACACATGCTAAAGCTACACGTGCATTACCATAAGTGGTTCTCTTTCTTGTTCACCTCGAATCCGGTTTAAAACATGATATCCTCATACGCTCCTTGTTATGATTAAGTTTCATTTATCTTGTTACGGTCACCTTTTATTGAGGTTGCATCCTTACATATCTAATTTCAAACCATGTCATCTATATCCATATGTTTACTTTTAAGTATAACATCTATTAACATCATCCATAATTCCATGATTCTATTAACATCTATTAACATCATCCATAATACACCTTCCAGTTTGGGAATCCTACTTGATCACCATTGCAGTTTGTGAATCCTACTTGAGGATCTTTCTCGGAATAATTCGTTATCCTGTAACTCCTCATCCCCCACCATGGTCAACATGTCCTTTCTCCATTCATCCTCCCTCATCACTTTTATCTTCCCATCACTTATCCCCACATCACCCTTCTCACCATTCTTGTCCCCTTCCACCACTCTATGTCTTTTCCTTCCATTTGTCTACTTTTATCTTGACAATCTTACTTAATCACCCATACAGTGTAGGATTCTTAGTTGTGGTATACCCTCCTCCTAAGTTCCTCCTGCTGTAGAAACTTCTCCACCATTTCCTCTTCTATCCAATGAAAATCACCACAATAAACACCTTTTCACTCTACATCTTTCATATAACATTATTTCCTTATCTCTCGCACCACGTGGGCATCCCAATTAAGGATTCCCCTTGTAATATGCATTCTACACCGCATATCTCCCCCCATCTGTTCATCTTACACTCCTTCATTTCTTTCTTTCCCTAGTTTTACCACCTCTCACCCCTCGTTCCATTATCACATGCACCATTCACCCTTTTCTAATTATTCCTAGTATCCATCTTCTGTTTGGAAATCTTTCTTACACATTCTTGCAATATGGAAAACTCACTTGAGGGTTCCCCTTCAGTCCACCTTGTCATACAATCTTTCCCCACCTCCATCAATCACTCAAGTCACCACTTACCTAGTGGACCTTCTTCCCATCATTCTTCTTCATCTCCGGCTTAGTGATTTTACTTAACCATTCACGCAGCATGGAAATATTACTTAAGATTCCCTCTTAAGGTTGATTTTCCATCTGGCTTCCCCCATCCCATCAAATTTCCTCCATCCTATTTTTCTTGTCCCTCACCATCACCATTTGTTTCAATAAACTATTCCACCTTTGTGCCCAATAAATTATTGGATTCCAACTTCCATTCATCATCACTATCGGTTTGGAAATCTTACTTAACCACTCCTATGACATGGAGATCTTACTTAAGAGTTCCTCTTAAGGAAGATTTTTCATTTTACATTCCCCCATCACCATACATCCTCACCCTTCCCTTTTTCTCGGCATTCCCCATCATCACATATTTTCACCATCCCTTACATTCTCACCAACTTCACCTCCTATTTTTCCACTCATCATCTCCATCATCCCTTTCTTGGAAATCTTACTTAATCACCTCTCCTTCTGACTGTCTTACTTTATGGTTTCCCTTAAGATAGACATGTCATCCTGCATTTCTCCCTTGAATCACTCTTCATTCCATCTATTGATCATTCCTTCCTCCTAGTCTACCCTACCGATTAAATTTTCCTCATGTCATTATCCTTTATCAATCGATCATATCATAGAGTGTGTTCACCATGTTCATTTCCCCCATTTCCCCCTCCTTGTTCTATCATCCTTCATACCAATTTATACCACTCTTTTCATGTCTTTTTTCTTCATCTTCACCTCATTCATCCTCATCCTTTGCATCCTCTCCTCGCCTTCATCTTATCACAAATCATCACTCCTCATTTCTTTACTATTTCCACTCCATCTTCTTGAATTCTCCCACATATGCAATCTCATATCTAACCTCAACAGCTTATTGGTCTCCCCTAAC
The DNA here is from genome assembly GCA_018340775.1 of Taxus wallichiana var. yunnanensis. NCBI lineage: Eukaryota > Viridiplantae > Streptophyta > Pinopsida > Cupressales > Taxaceae > Taxus > Taxus wallichiana. The sequence continues at coordinate 806,882,992 of CM031242.1, forward strand.
ATTCTTTCATCATCATCTTCCATTTCCATGCTAATAATTATTGGTCAACGCCTAAATATTAGTCCACACTATTCTTCATTACCTTTCTCACCCTCTTCTTCCTTCTCCAATTTATTTCCACTCCTTCCCCCATCTTGCACCAACAATAATTATTGTTGGTCTTCCCCTAATGTCCCTTCATTGGAATTACCTCTTCTATCCACCACTCCCTTTTTAACTTTCTTCACTTTTCCTCTCATACTTCACCAACAATAATTATTGTTGGTCTTCCCTAACGTTATTTGACTAGAATTACCTCCTTTGTCATCCATTATCTCTCTCCTTTCCACCTCTCCATCTTCCCTTTTCCTTTTTCAATATATTTATTGTCTTCATCATACAATATTTTTCTATTTTCTCGTAATCCTCTTATCCTCATCTCATGCATTTCTACATATTTTCCACTCGTGTCACTCCTAATTTCCTTCTTCTCACTACGTTCCCAATACTAACCACTCTACACATAATATCTCCATTTTTCATTCCCTTCCTTCTGCATCATTTTCTTTGTTGTCCTCTCCTCCTTCACAATCTATTTTCTTGTCTCTCTCTTTCTTTACATCTTCTTCCCATTTTTCCTCATGCCTCCTTAATCCAAGTTCCATGTTAAAAGATCAAGCCCATTTCCTTAAACCCTAAGCCGCTATATGAAGTAACACCAATTTTTTTAGCAAAGACCACTGAGCCTAGAACCATTGAGTCACCACCTTGCAAGACATAAGAGGTGAATTCTAACTCAAATAAGGGGATCGAGATCGTGCCAAGAAGATTACGGCGTTGATGGAGGAAAAATGCGATGAGTGTTGAACATAGAAGCTTGAACTTAGAAGACTCGATTTTCATTTGAAGAGCTTGAGAAGTTTTGCAAGGTCCGAGGAACTTGGAAATTTTTTGACATGGATGGGCCACTACAGTCAATTCATTGAAACATAACCTGAGTGGTATGGAGAAGATTTGTGCACCGCTGACCAAGGAAACCCAAAATCATTGACTAGCTCAAAGTGGCATAGGCTATTGCGTGTAGAGTAGAGAAAATTGGCCTAAGTGGCCCAGAACTCACAGGACATAAAATCCCTACCTTGCTGATGTAATGGGATGTGGATTGAGCGAGGGTCAATGGCCCTCATTTCTTGGTCAAAGTAGAGTAGAGAAGGTTATGCTGATGTGACAAGGGTTTAACGCCCGTGCATTTGGGTAGATTAGGTTGAGCTGGCCCCAATGGCCCGAGACATGGAAAGTCAGTGTTCACAAGAAATAAGTTTGGACCTCGCAATGAAAAGCAAGGGTGACGGTCAACATGTAAAGTAATGTCGAGTTGTCACTAGGAGTAAATGAGGTAGTCAAGATAGGTGAATATGATGTGTATAGTGGAGAATTAAGTTGGTAGTGTGTGCATGTGACTCGGTGCATAAGTGTTAATAGATCGGAAAATTGCAAGGCAAAGGTTGGCGGTGTAAGGAGGGAGCCCCACGTAAGAAGGGCTCAGTGCTCAATGTGGGCGAGATGGCATGCAGATGGTAAGTAACTCAATAGTCAAGGGGGATGACGCGGTGGTGACACACTAAGCTGGAATTTGAAGGATCCCGCTGCTTGGAAAGCTAAAACAGAATAGCCACTTAGTCGATCTAAAGAGCAGTGCTCAAATTAAACACTTTATAACATCAAAACCCATCCACTTTGGGTAATATAATGAAGGTGGGCCCACGTTATTTTTATAAAAAATCCCAAAACATTAAAATCATGCGAAAAACATTTGGAGGAAAAATATTTAAAATAATATCTCCAACTAGAAGATATTAATACTCATTCCAAAGAAAAGTGAAGAAAACATGTGCAAGCTAATTAGTCATGATCACTCGATGGCCATAACTCGAGAAATTCTCAACAAATTTTCACAAAATTGGTCTCATTGGAATTTTGGATTCAATCCTAATGCACAAAAACCAAGAAATATAAAAATTGATGAATATTTAATGATGATTTTTAAGAAAAATGATCCTAGTTCAATTTGGTTGTTGAATAGTGGTTGGAGAGACATTTAAAGAGCATGGGAAATCATTCTTTCACCGCTTTGCAGTTATAAAGACACCTTGGGATTTCTTTTACAGGTTTAAAATCATAAAGTACACTCATTTATCATGACTTCAAATTAGTTGAAAAGTGAATTTCATGAATCGCATCCCATCTCTCTCTCTCTCTCCTCCCATAATTCTATAAATTGAAGTGTTGGACTCTTTGTAAAGGGAACATAATTTTGAGTAGAAAAAAATTTCATTTTGGTTTTGTGAAGCTAATGTCTTACAGGCCCTTGTAGTGGACTCCTTGTATGGTGATCCAATCCTTTCATTTATAAAATTTTGAATCAGCACATTATGAAGCAATAGATGCAAGTTTGTGGATGTATCTTCATTGTTGTGTTTGTTTGCATTCTTCTTGCCTCTTCAACCTAATTACAAGTGTATTGTGTCTATTCTATGCTCTTGTAGGGTTTCATTATTATTTTTTATGCATGGAAATGTATTGTGAATGTTTTTATTAGACTGTGGAGAACTGTTATCACCCTCTCTAATATTTATTTTACTTCCATTTTCACATATTGGGAAGTTGTTCTCATTCCTCTCTTTTGGTGCATCATCTCTCGTAGTGTATATTTATGTTATTTTCATGGTCTTTCTCTCTCTCCCCCGGTCCTTTGGAAAATGTAGGCCGAGAGATAGCAAATAGTTTACTTTCATTAAATTTAGTTTAAATTAGATTAGGAAGAAGAACCAAATTTCTATCGAGGTTGATCTCAAGTATAAAGTCCCACAACTTGGAGATAGTTCCCATGTTACCCAGTCACACTGTGAGCTCAAGAACACACACTTGGGAAAATCAAAGGGTGTTGTGATTCAGTAATAATAGTTCTCACATGCCTGATGGGATAAGAAGTTTTCATTTTGATTACAACAAGTTTGATGTGCTCTTATTTTGAAATTCTAGCTTCTAAAAATCTTTGAAATTGCACATCTGGTGACTCCAAAAGGAAGGATTCACTAGTTTTAGCAGTCCAAGATTGAAAATTTTATGAGAATAATTCAAACAAGGTCAAGCACTAGAGAGAAAGGAAATTTTGAATACTTACATCTATCTCCAGGTAGAGGAAGAAGGGGAAGAAGAGCTCAAAGGTCTTTATCTCCACTAAATAGAACACTATCAACACCTCCACCTGGTAGGCCTTTTATTCAATCAACCAAATTTCTTAGACCAATTATAATGGTGCATCTACAACAACAACCACCACAATGTCCACCAAATCCTTACTCTCAAAGCCATTATCGCAAGGTCAATTTCACTAGCAACATCCCACTTGTTCTCAATGCTCAAAATCCAATTCCAATTAGATCATTGAAGAACATTTCATATTTCACTAGAGAGAACCATACAACTCCGATTGACCACATTCAAGACATTGCAAATGTCCATGTATATATATGAGAGGTTAATGAAATGGATGTGGCTATTAAATTTTTGGCCTCTTATTTCAAAGGCAAGGCTTTACAATGGTTCAGAAGCTTGATAGTGGGATCAATTCAAAATTGGGATCAGTTGTGCACAACTCTTTGTGGTCAATTTAGGGAGAAGGAAGAAAACTTATCTCTATTGGAACAACTAACCACAATCCAGAGAGCGCCAAATGATTAGATGGTTGATTTCAACTTCAAGTTTCAAAGGACATGGGATAAAATGCCACTTGTTGAGACCAAGTAAGTGAAGTTTCCTTTCTCTATTTCCTAAAATCTCTAAATTCTGGTATTGCAATGATGATACAATCCATGGGAGGTACAAATTTACCCGCAGCCTATAACATTGCTATTAGAGTTGAAAATTGTTTGATACAAGTTGGTAAAATTGTGCCTATGCAACCAATGCCTCTTTATCCATAATTAGGAAGTCCAAATGCTAGCTAGACACCTACAATATCTCCCATTTCGGCCCCAAAAAATCAAAACTCTACTAAATCTTATACCTCTTCTTCTAGTACCTCAAATGAGCTCCAAGAAGTCATGAAACAATTGCAAAACTTAGGCAATGAGTTGGTGACAATTAAGAGGCAACAGCTCAAAATTTCAAGTCATATCAGCCTGAAACCCAACCCATTATACCTCTCTATCAGCCAAATAAGCCACATTCTCAAGCTACAAATAAAAACCAATTGGAACCTCCTACTAATATGCCATTTCAGCTTTAAAATCCTAATGTTGTATCCATGTCTAGAGCCATGGTATCAGTACAAAATAACAAATCTCAATAGTATGACTGATGTTTCCCATATAATCAAGCTCATAACTAGTCAATGTGTTGCAATGGTGCTTTGAATCAAGCTCTTATGGTGACAACAACGGGTCCAGGAACAGAGACAAGCCAAAAATAAAATTAGCAACAGGAAGATACCCAAGAGGCACCTCCAAATGAGACCACACTTGTTAATTGGAAAGTTGAAGATTTCTATAGAATAAATCAGGTTTAAACTCGGTGTGTGATAGCCAATACACTTTCCAAGAAGAGGAATATTGAAGAAAGGAAGTCATCTAATTCAAACTTTCGTAACCCTCTATCACTTCAAAAGGTGTTAGTAGTCAAAGAGTAGTCTCAATGTGCGAAGTCGGCCTAAGCCACCTTCTAGACTAGCCCATATACCGGTTATAACAACCCCTATACAACATAATACTATGCAAGGTAAAGGGTAAAGCGAGAAAGATAGCTCATCCTCGTTCAATATTCTTGAGGAAATGAACAAATTGAATGTAAACATTTTAATGTGAGAATGATTAGCTATCCTGGGCCAAAGAGATTTATTGCAAGTGTCATGGTAAATTAGTCTACATAAAATCAATCATCCAAAGATCAAGAGAAGGTGCTCACAAATGCAAATCAACAAGGAGGCAATCAAGGAGGTCAACAAGGTAAAAACATGAAACCTCCCCATTCTATATATCTCTCGATTATTGGAAATAATCTTATCCATAATTACATGATTGATTCAGGGAAAGCACCTAAGTCATGCCCAAAAAAATAGTTGATCACTGGGTCTTCATTATGGAGTCATTTCTAGAGGTGTGGTGTAATTATATGAGACAAAGAGCAACAATAGTTGGAGTAATCAAAGGATTGAGCCTCACATTGCATGTATGTCCCAATGTGACCGTCTTGCAAGATGTATCCATTATAGACTTGCCACCACTCTTTGCATTGTGTTTGTCAAGAGACTTCACCACTAAAATTAGAGGTTATTTATTTTTTTATTGGTCACAAATTTTATTTAGAACAAGGTATGGATATAAGGCTACAATCAGCTCTAAACCAATTACAAATTTCCACATTGAGCCTCATACACCAATTCTAATCAATGTAAATTGTTCAGCTTTCGATAAGGAAGATTTCCCAAGAACTTATAAAGTAGATACCAAATTCAAAAGCATTCCAAACTTAACTCTTGATGAATGGGAAAACAAAAGGCATGCATTTAATCCTTACAAAGAAATGGAAGAGGCTAAATAAGGAGTCTATTACTTACACAAAGAAAATTCACCTCTCCCTAGCATCACCAAGTTGGATGACAATGATGATAATGAGGTATGGAAACTATTCTTTGATGGCTCAAGGAATAAACAAGGTGGTAGAGGAGGAGAAATGTTGGTTTCACCTCAATGTAAAAAAAATTACTCAGCTTTCCATTTTTAGTTTTCTTTCTCAAATAATACGGCCGGGTATGAAGCTATGATTAATGATTGCATTAGGCAAGAAAGACAGTATTAAAAATTGCAAGTGTTTGGAGATAGTAAGTTGATCGTGAACCAATTTAGGGAGAAAAATGTTGTCAAGAATGATATCTTGAAGAAATAAAAGAAACGGTTATGGGATCTCATTGAAGATTTCAAAGCTTTTAGTTTCAAATCCATCTTGAGAAAGAAAAAAGCGAAATAATGCGGACATGCTTACAGCAATTGGGCGATTTGACGTTGTGGAAAGTATCAAAAGTGACAAAAATCAGCCCCATATCAAGGTTGTGGTAAGGATGATTGTTCCTTACAATAACATAAGTTGGAAAGTCTTTGAGAATGATCATAAAATCATCAATTTTTACAGAAAAGCTGAGTTCTCCACTAGAAACCAAGATAAATTAGACCAAAAATACGGTGACCAAGTGGTGTAGCTTAGAACTAACAAACTACCAAAGGTGTTTATGACTTTGAATAAATCTTCAACCCGAATGACCAGATTACGGAAAGAGAAGGAAAACATTCGTAAAGAGTGAAGATTTAGAGCCCATTTCAAAGTAAGTGAAGGAAAGATATTGTAGATTGGCAAGATAAGTACTCAACAAGAGAAATATGATTTTGTTAAACTTTGTCAAGAGTTTCCCAATGTCTTTTCCTGGAACTATAAATATTTGAGAGGTTTCAACCCAAAACTAGCTCAACATACTATTGAGTTAGATCTTGAATCCAAGCCCATCAAGAAGAAGCAAAGGCCGATGAATCCTCACATTGAACCTCTCATGAGAAAAGAGTTGAACAAGATTATTGAAGCTAGCATCATCTTCCCTATCAAACATTTGAGTTGTGTAGAAAACTTGGTTCCGGTGAGAAAGAGAAATGGAGAAATCAGATTATGTGTGGACTTCCTTTATTTGAATAGAGCTTCACTCAAAGATCATTATCCACACCCATTAATGGATCAAATATTATAGGTTGTAGCTGGTTCAAAGGTTTTCATTACTAGATGGCTACTCAGCTATAATCAAATAATGGTGAAGGAAGAATATCAGTTCAAAATAGCCTTCACCATAAAATGGGGCACGTATGCTTATCGAAAGATGCCATTTGGGCTATCAAATGCTGAAGAAATGTTTTAGTGAGCTATGGATATGGCGTTCAAAGGACTAATAAAAAGATAGTGCTTGTATATCTAGATGATATCACCATCTTCTCAAATAATGCAGCATACCACCTCTTTCACCTCAGGAAAGTATTTCAAAGGTGTAGAAGATTTAGAGTGTCTTTGAATCCAAAAAAGTGTGTATTCTTGGCACATGAAGGAAAATTTCTAGGCCATATTGTTTCAAAAGAAGGATTAACAATTGATCCCGAAAGAGTTGAAGTTATCCAAACTTTTCCATTTCCAAGTCACAAGAAATCTCTCCAAAGCTTCTTGGGAAGGATAAACTTTTTTCGTAGATTTGTACCTAATTTTTCCACTCTTGTGAAGCCATTGACCATGATGTTAAAGAAGAGTCTTGCATTAAAGTGGACAACGGAAGGAAAAGAGAGTTTTGAGGCCATCAAGCATGTTATATCTCAAGCTCCAACTCTTATCAACCTAGAATTTTCAAAAGACTTCATTCTATATGCTTTTGGAGGTTTAGTTTAATAAAGAAGGTTCGGAGGGGCCTATATCATTCTTCATTCAAATCCCGAAGGATTGCGAAGTAAGGTATTCCTTCATTGAAAAGCATGTTCTTGTTGTTATTAGGAGTTTAAAGAAGTTCAGACAGTTGGTTCCGAACAACAAGATTCAACTGTTCTTATCTCATGTCGGGGTTGAAGAATTTCTCTCGAAATAATATCTGAATGATAAAATGGTAGGTTGGATCACTCGTGTGATGGAATATGATATTGAAATCAAAGTGACCAAGCTAGTTCATGGTAAAAGACTATGTGAACATATAGCTTCTAAACAACATGCTTTGAGTCAAAAGTAGAGGAGAGGTTGTCCTAGTGCTACAAAATGATCAAGAACATCCTGCTGATGATGCACCCATTCCATGTTGGACTCAAGACATGGTGCATTATCTCCAAATAGGTTTGTGCCCTCCGAATGGAACAAAGCCAAGAGAATATATTTTATATTGCAATCCATTCCATATGTACTTATTGATGACATCTTGTTTAAAAAGGATGTGAATAGGGTGTTATTGAGGTGTGTCCCAAAAATCAGATTGAGAAGGTATTACATGAATTCCATGATGGAGAATTTGGAGGTCACTTTTCTCCACAAGTAACAACCTCAAAATCATGAAAGCTGGTTACTATTGGCCTACGGTGTTTAGTGATTGCTATTCATGGATCAAGAAATGCAAAAAATGTGCGTTCTTCATAGGAAAAGAGAGAATAGTAGTGTTTCCCATTCATCCCATCTTATTGGATCATTCATACATGCAATGGGGATTATATTTCATTAGAGATATCAATCAAAATTCAAGTCAAGGAAAAAAGTGGATACTTGTGGCAGCGGACTATTTTACTAAATGGACTAAAGCAATGGCATTCAAGGAAGAAAATGAATCCAACATCTTGGATTTCTATGAGGGGGTAGTCATGAGGTTTGGTGTCCCTGCTACTATCATATCAGATAATTCATTGGTGTTTCTTGGCACAAAAATCACTAAATGGGCTGTCAAGAATGGAATTTATCTTAGCACTTCTTCTAACTACTACCCCCGGGGTAATGGCCCAGCAGAATCCACAAATAAGAACTTACTAAGAATAAGAGAACCTAGCACACAAAGCTCAAATCAGATTTTTGGGCTGATAGAATTATGCCCAAGAGATCAATAGGAAGCTCTCCCTACAAACTTGTATACGGGAAGGAAGCAATACTACCTATATCACTTGAGTTGATGACATTAGAACTCATGAAGTAGTTAAAATTAGTCTGTGTTTGAACCCATGGAAATTATGTATGTAGAACTCATGGAATTAGAAGAAACAAGAGAGAATGCAATGCAAACCATGGAGAAAGATCAAGCATTGATCAAGAGAAGCTTTAACAAGAAAGCTAAATCCATGACATTCCAAGTAGGAGACTTGGTGCTCAAGTGGAATGTTAATTGTGCAAAACTAGGTAAGCATTCCAAGTTTGATGCAATATGGAGCAAGATGTATATGATCATTGAATGCAAGATTAGAAATGTCTTCTAACTTGGTAAGTTGGATGGTGAGGAGCTATAAATTCCATTCAAAAGAATCTATCTCAAACATTGTTACTAGAAGGAATATTCCTCACCCTTATACATATTAGTTTAGGACTTTCAATTCCTCCAAGTGCTTTTGCACATTGTTGTTGTTAAAGTAGGTTTTTGATTTCCTAAGTGTTGGTGCACATGTCCTATTGCTTCTAGTGTGTGCTTTGTATAAAATTCATCATGCTTTAGGAAAGATAAGTTACAGCCAAGAAACTCATAGTTGTAAGCAGTAGTTTCTATCATCAAAGGAACTCAAATGTAGAGCAAATAAAATCAGTTCAAGAAGGAAGATTTTAAATTTTCATTCTTTTGATTCTTCATGAAAGTAGCTGAGCTTCTTGTATCCTTCATCAATTAAAGAAAATTAGTATTAGGGGCAGGTTTGATATTACAGCAGATGATAGCCTTTGAGCAATATTTTGAGCGGTGAATATTAGCCACCATGCACACCTCCACGACTTGATAACATTCTTTTCGCAAGCCTTCAATAGTATCCCAAGCAGCGCATTGGGAGGGAAATCTCGAAGAAATAAAGAAATAAGAACTTAATATATTTCCATGATTTCTAAGTGACAAGTTTCACCTAATCCTACAAAGATACATCACCTTTTTAATTAGTATTGCCTATTCATATTTGGCAAAATTATATGTTGAGGAAGCAAGCTTAATTATTTATCATTTAGTCTCATGGATCAAGGTTACTAGGAATGAGTATAATTTAAGTTTCAAGACAATTTTATACTCTCACAAAACAGATTTCAATATTTTCTTATGAAGATTGAGAGTGTGAGTAGATAATGGCGGTTCTAGATCCCAAAGCAGCGGTTGTTCCAAGGTCAAAGTTCTAGAGTCTAGATCAGCTCATGATGATTATGCAGAATCCATTCCCAATGGGTTGCTACATGTACCTGGTCATACTCCATTTAGCAGGAAATGGCCCCGTGAAATGCCAAATTGTTATCCAATTTCACTACCTTGGTGAAATTGAATAATAAAGTTAGATTGCACAAGAGGACTCTCATATCAAACACTGCAGAGGATCAGGGATAGATTTCAACTCTTGGGGCAGAATCGGGTTTTTGGAAAATTCAGAGTTGTAAGAGGAATTTTTCCTCTTCTTGGTCTTGTCTAAGTTTTGGATTTCACCTAGTTTGGAGCAAAGTAAGCATGAGGCCTACCTTGGAAGACAAATGGAAAAACTTGACAATACTAGCATCTCCACTCAACCTCAACATATTTGAGAGGCCCATAATGTATCAAGAATCGAAGGAATTGAAATCGTTTAAAGGTTTCATCGCCTCATGCATTAAACCCAACCGATCTATTTAAAATGTCCACTGAGTTGGTAATGAGCTCATTGAGCTCATTCATGTAGACTGAGTTGTTTTCTAATGCATTAGAGGGAGCTATATATTCACAAATGAGATAAGCGTTGTCCAAAACCATTGATTTTATACAATAAGTGAAGTGATCTATAATTATTTGATGGTGATTTTTAAGGATCAACGAGTTACCTCCATTTCCACCGAGTTGGTTAATAGGTTGGGCAAGTTGCATTAATAATCCAGGTTTTATGTTAAAAGATCGATCCCATTTCCATAAACCTCGAGCCAATTGTATGAAGTGACATTGACCTATTTAGCAAAGACCTCCAAGATCACAACCATTAAGTCACTACCTTGTAAAGATGAATAGTTGAATTCCAACTCATGCGGGGGATTGAGCTTGTGCCAAGAAGATCACAACGTTGATGGAGGAAAAATACGATGAGTGTTGAATAGAGTATCTTGAAATTAGAATAATTGAGTTACATTTGAAGAGCTCGATCCATTTTTAGGTCTGTGGAACTTGAAAAATTGTGACATAGAGGGCCACTACATTCGATTCAAAGAAAACACGACCCGAGCGACTGGAGAAGAGTTGTGCACCATGGACCAAGGAAACCTGAAATCACCAACTAGCTCAATGGCATAGGCTATTACGGGTAGTGTGGAGAAAAATGGCTCGAGCGGCCCAAGAAATCACATAACATAAAATCCTCGACCTTGTTGATGTAATTTGATGCGGGTTGAGTGGGGGTCAATGGCCTTCACAACCCGGTCAAAGTAGAGTGGAAAAGGTTGTCTTGATGCAATGAGGGTTGGAGGCCCATGAATTGTAGATTAGGTTGAGCTAGCCTCGATGGCCCAGAAATGGAAATCTAAGTTTTTCACAATAAGGTTGGACCCACAATGCAAAGCAAGGGTGGTGGTCAACATGTAAAGTAATGCCAATTTGGAACTAGGAGTAAATAAGATTTTTGGTATAGGTGAAGCTGATGTTCTGTTGGTCCGAAAATCTGTCACTTGGGCAGATCTATGGATAAACGAGCCAACAGTGTGCAGGGCATAGCCCCTCTTTGAGTCAGCAAAGTGAAACTGGTTTATTGCTATTCTACCAGCAGGAATCTGTGCAAGTCTCACAAATTCTACCTTCGGGGGTTTGGGATCTCATCCCAGTAGGGGTGTTTCTGACTGCGAAAAGAAAGGAAAGGAAGAGGGGATGAAGAAAGAGCAGGTCCGAAGGGAGAAAAGAAATGAATTCCAAAGCAGAAAGGTCAGAAGGTTTATGTTTTGGGATTGGTAGTAAACAGAGCCAAACCTACTTGCATAAACGAGCAAAGCAATACTGATGATAAATAAATGACAATAAAACAGAAGCAGATCCAACAGAATAAACACACAGATCTAACGTAAGAAAGATCTAATGCACATAACACATGTATTCAGCACAAAGTCTAAATATTGTATTAATATTTTCCTTCTGTTACAAAAAGCTCAAAGTCTTTTCTCCTCACTTCTATTTTTCATCTGAAAGATATTCATCCATCCATAATACAACAAGTATTGGGGTATTTATAGAAGAAGGAGAGAAAAGAAGGCAAAAAGGAGCCAACAACTTATTTACAAAGATATTTACAAAATATCTAAAAGTCATGTTGACTTTTTACAACTTGATGGATGACATCATCCCATGATGCAACATGGATGATGTCATCATTTGTATCAACATACTCCAGATATTCTCGAAAAGAAAGTCGAAGAAGAGAGAGAGAGAAGAAGAAGAAGAAGAAGAAGCTACTCGTCATCGTCATCCTGCGGCCGAAAGGGGGTGGACTGCTTTTGTTGTTGCTCAGGTGACGAGATATGGAATTGAGAGTGGTATTCCATAAACTTGTTGATCATTGGCCCTAGCTGATCCTGGGAAGGATCCTTGTGCCGATCACTAATCACCTCACAAGTCTCCCGCTCATCTATGAGTTTCTCGGGGAGTTTGGAATAGTCTTTTTCCGCTTCAATGAGTAACCCAATGAAGTCCCGATAGGCCAGCAGGTTGTTGATAGACTCTGCGTCAAAAGTGACCTCTGGCCCCATCCCTTGAGAAATGATCTCTTTGAAGATCTGGGTGGTTTCATCAGCTTTCCTTAAAGTGAAGGAAGGAGTAAGTAACCCTGGCGACATGTTAAGAACGATCCGTTCCATTTGATGCATCGCGTCCAGGGCTTCTTCCTTCACTTTGTCAATCTTTTCTAGGACAAATTCCAGCTGATCCACCCGGTAGTCTAGAGTGGACATGATTTTGTTGAGGGCCCTGGGATGGCCGAAGACGCCGAACTTGACCAGATCTTCGACTGAACAGTCGAACATTTGTTGGAAGGTCTCGTGCTGCAGTCTAGCATGTTCCAGCTCTTCCGATATGGGTCCCGCTAACGCTTGGAGCTCTTTATTCACCTTATTGATGCTTAGATATAAGTTGGAGAACTCGGCGATTACTTTTTCGCTGTCTTTGAGGATTTGGCTCCTCCAAGCGGAAACGGCCATACCCTGCTCACCGATCTTTGCGTACTCATTAATTTTCTCCTGGCTGAGAAGCTCAGAAGTCTCGGCGGTAGTTGTGGGAGGCGCACTACCCATCTTCTGTAAGGCTTGGAGTAGATATTTGTTTTTCTCTTTCAATTTCCTTTTCTCTTCCTTTGTCTCTTGAAGCTTCTTGCAGAGGGCGTCAACTGCAGAAAGGGCCTCCCCCTGAAGGCTTTCAGAAGATGTCCCCATTGTGACCTGGGTCACAGTAAAATCTATCGGAGACAGATCCTTTTTCTCCTTGAGGGGATTGGGGTACGCGATCTCCATAACCCTCTCTCCTACAGCACTTTGAGAGAAGCGTGTGACGGGCTTCTGCTTCTTTGCCCCCTTAGATGGGATTACAGAAAAGTCCATCGGAGTGATGGGAACTTTCCTCTTTTGCTGACTTAGCTGCTGGGAGATCCAGGCTGGACCTATGGGAGAAGGGCCGGAAATGGAAAAGGGGGCAGCTACGAGTGGGGGAAAAACATGGAGACATGTGGGGCGATGGAGAGAATAGCCAAGAAGTGTCCACGGGAGGAAGGGAAACTGCAGCTGTGGAAGACATAGGAAGGGAAGGGAGCTCAGAGATGAGGGAAGAAATGGAGGGGGAAAGATCCGCAAGGGAAGAGAAGATAGATGAAGAAGCGGGGGGAGGAGTAGAAGAAGGGGGAGAGGACACGACCAAAGGAATGGCCGCTTGAGTCACTCGAGGAGGGGAAGGAAGGGAAGAAGAAGGGATAGAAGGGACCTCGGTTGTTGTAGTAATGCCGACATCCTGAGTGGATGGGCCTATTGGAACATCCTCTTCTGCTTCTTTCTCTGGCGAAGCCAAAGTTATAACCTGTTCGGGTGCAGCGGAAGGAGGACTTGCTGGAGCTTCTTCCTGAGTGGTGCTGGATTCACCCTCTATGCCTTTGCCCTTGCCTTTAGGTTGCTTGTTTAGATTGGGGAGGTGTGTTACCCAATGGGGAGGTTGTGAAATCAACCCCGAGGTAGATTAACCCGTTCATCCGGCACCAATGCTCTGTCCTGCGCAGAGTTTCCTTGACCCTCTCCTCAATCGTCTGAGGTGCCTTAGTTCTATCAATGGCTGGAAAAGGCCAATTGTCCCCATCCGTGTTAGTATATACTTGGTCTATTTCATCTTCCGTAGTCTGGAAGCCTTTGGGGACAATTGCTACCCCATATTGGATGATTTCTGCCAAGGCTAAGCGAGAATGATCCTTTCTCCTGAGCTCAACCTCATGGATGATGTCGATGTAGATGTCCTCGATCTGGGGGACGTGGATTGGATCAAGTTTCACCCTTGGCAGACAATTCCTTGGGTCGAAGGTAGGCCTGGCCGGGAAATCATGTCTCAAATTAAGCAGCTCCAGCTCTGCGAACATGTCCTTTGCCTTGTGGTGGGTAAGGCATGTATATCGGCCTACTGTGAGGGGGAAAGGAGTTCCACCCTTCTTTCTTTTGAGGCACTTCTCGTGATATGTAATCAGCTGTCTTGACAGCTCCAGCAAAATCAGCTTGGGCCCAGCATACCTCGGCAGTCTGGTCGGCTCTCCCAAGAAGTTGGCCGCCCTCAGATAGGTGAATGTGGGAAATTGGGTGAACAGGGCCCCCCATTTCTCAGTGGCTGCCACTATGCTTTTGGTCGTATGACCGTAAGTCATATTTGGCCTCAACAGGTAGATGATGTGGTAGAAAAACACATCGTTGATTTTTGTGAATTGAGAGATGCTATTCTCCAGCCTCAATTCTGGGTAGTACTCATATATTTTGACCTGAGGCCAAACCCCACTTCGTATCAGGCCTGGGTAGTCTCTCTCTCGACAACTGCGGCAAAGATAAACAACATAGGAGTTCATGTAGAATCTCCCTATTGTATTGAATTGTTGAAACTGCTCGGAGATTGTGCTTGCTTATTATTTCTCCCCAGCAAAAGCGCTGATCGGGCACATTCTTGTTCATGGTCTCTAAGTACCTGTAGCATCCATTTATGGAAAAAGTGGGCATCAAGAAGCCCAAAGACCCTGCTCAGGAATGTGATGGTGTCGCTGAGCTCCTCTGAGAAGTCAGCTGCGGTGGATGATTTGAGGCCATCGGGTCACCACCTTTTTATTCTTCAAATAGACCTCGTTCATCAGCTACATGCACTGATCTTCGTTATCATCCCAGGCCTTAATACAATCCTCTCGGCTGACGGCCACAAAGTGCCGATGATGAGGGATGCCGAGTATTATTTCGAAGTGGCGGGCAGTGAGGTTAATGACGACCTCGCCCTTGTCATTTACGACACACCTTGTGTCCTTGTTGTAGCACCGCGACCACCATCATGAATTCATTGTTGATGGTGCTGACTGGGATTCCTCCAGTGAAGTGTAGGGCACTGCCCATTAGTTTGTCCATCCATGGACTTCTAGTTACCTTCTGAGTTCTGACCCAGAATTCCTCCATATCAATGTGACCCAATTCTGAGTCTCTGATGTCTAGGTCGCATTCGGCCTGGGAGTCAGGCATTCTGACTCTCTGATACTTGTATTTCATCTCTTCTTCTGTAAGTTTGGCCTTGCCTTTGGATTTGGTAGGTCTCCTGCTTGATGTAGACATATGTTCTTCGAGCTTAATTGCTGATCTGCACGAAGAAGAAGCGAGACCCAATCCAAAAAGGTTGTATTAGCCATTTGATCTTCCATTGAAATGTTAACAGAAGAAAGAGTTAGTGATTTTGAGGCTCAGGGTGCAGGGCGCATGAAAGCTGCAGCTTACAGGGCTAAATAGGTAAGGCACACAGAAAAGAGGTGTTGCAAAGGTTAAATCAGCGCCAAAGGCGCATGGCGCATGGGTACTGCAGGGTACATTTTGTAAAGGGCGCATGGAGACATCGTGTTACATAGAGACAGGATGCGCCAAAGGCGCATAGATTTTTCATGTTGCATGGGGATTTGGTGCACCCTTTGGCGCATGTATGGTTTGTGTAACAGGAACTTTTCGTGTGCCAAAGGCAACTTGTGCGGCGCACGAGAGTTTACACAACATGATGTTTTCGCAACGAGGAAAGCGCCTGCGCCTTCCAAGTTTTGCACTTGGCACAGATTAAGCTGATGTTGCGCAGATGCTAGGTGTGCCAAAGGGGCGCATGTTTATGTGATGCATCCAAATTTGATGCGCTTAAGGGGGCGCACGGGAAGCGGTTGCAGCATGCGAGAGAGATGCGCCATGAGGGTGCATCTTTTTGTGATGTAACAGTGGCGACAGATGCGCCAAAGGTGCAACTGTTTTTAATGTTGCATATCAAGTTCATGCGCCAAAGGTGGAAATGGTTTTCTTCTCTCTGAGGGGTTTCCACATGAGGTCAGCTTAATCAAGGTTTATTGAAGGATATGAAGGAGTGCAATAGCAAGCAGGATTTTCAAGTCAACGTCATTTTTAGAACAGAGCTTCCTCTTCCAGCAGATCTGGAAAGAGGGGGAGGAATATGGAAAGACAGCAAGGGGAGGCCAGTTCAATACTTCGTTATTCCAAAACCAAACCAACAAGCATTCAAAGAACCAAAAACGTAAAACACATGAAAGAGATAAGAACCTCTTACCCGGATAAATAGTGAAAAATGTGCAAACGGGTCCACAATGTGTTGAAAACGACAAGGCAAAAGGGCTGCAGCTCGAGAATATAAAAACGCGATGCTCTGTGATAATGACATTTGTAGGCATGCAAATATATATATATATATATAGGTGAGTCAGCAATAAATGTGCCACCAACTCTGTAAAGGGCGCATGAAAGCTGCTGTCGACATAGGAAAGCATGCGCCCTTTGGCGCACCAAAGCATTTGCCAGCATGGAATTAAGTGCGCCTTTGGCGCACCAAAAGTGGTGTCGACATGAGATTATGTGCTGTGGCGCAACAAAGCATTTTCCAACATGAAGGCGCATGCACCTTGGCACACGCAGGGAAGACTCAACATATCAAGGTGCACCAAAAGGTGTGTTGACACAGGAAAATATGTGCCAAAGGTTTTAAAGGGGGCGCACCAAAAGGTGATGTTACATAGCAATTCCATGCACCCAACCAAAAGACCAAAAATGACTAAGTTCGGAAAACCAGATTTCCCAAAGGGATTTTGCAACGTTCCGAACGCAAGGGATCCCTAATGAGGGATCGGAACAAAATTTTTGGTATGGTTATCGGTAAAATTGCCCTTGTCAATTTTACGGGATAACATGTTCCAAGTGGAGAAGTAAGTTGGAAGTGTGGACATGTGACTCGGTGCATAAGTGTTAATATCTCGGCACATTATAAGACGAAGGTCGAGGTGTAAGGAGGGAGCCCCACGTAAGAAGTATAGAGGTCTCGGACTCAATGTGGGTGAGGTGGCATGCAAATGGTAAGAAAATCGATACTCAAGGGGGATGACTCGATGGTGACACACCGAGATGGCATTATAAGGAAGGATCTTTCTGCTTAGAAAGATAAAAGATGAAAAGTTAGCTCGACCGAGCTGGTCAAGCAGGCTCAAATCAAACACTTTATAACATCAAAACCCCTACACTTTGTGCAATGCAATGAAGGTGGGCCCATGGGATTTTATAAAAATTCCCAAAACATCAAAATCATATAGAAAATGTTTTAAGGAGGGAAAATATTTAAAATAATTTCTCCAACTAGAAGATATTAATACTCAGTCCCGTAATGAATGAAGCAAGCCTATGCAAGACAATTAGCTACACTCACTCGGATGGCCATAACTCAAGAAATTATCGATGGATTTTTGCAAAATTGGTCTTTTTGGAATCATGGATCTAATCCCGATGCACAACAATAAAGAAATCAAGAAATTTATGAAGATTTAATGATGATTTAGGAAAACGAGCCCGATTCAATTTGGTTATTGGATAGGGGTTAGAGATACATTTAAAGAGTATGAGAAATCATTCTTTCACTGTTATAGGTTACAGGGACACCTTGGGATTTCTTTTACAAGTCTACAATCACAAACTACACTCATTTATCATGACTTGAAATTAGTTGAAAAGTGAATTTCGGGGATCGCATCCTCTCTCTCTCTCTCCTCCCAAAATTCTATAAATCAAAGTGTTGGACTCTTTGTAAAGGGAGGATAATTTTGAGAACCAAAGCTATGTCATTTTTGTTTTGTGAAGCCAATGTCTTGTATGCCCTTGTAGTGGACTCCTTGCATGGGTATCTAGGCCTTTCATTTGTAAAAGTTTGAACTATGTAGATTATGAAGCAATAGATGCAAGTTTTTGGATGCATCTTCCCTTGTTGTGTTTGTTTGCATTCTTCTTACCTCTTCAACATTATTGCAGGTGTATTGTGTCTATTATATGCTCTTGTAGGGTTTCATTATTATTGAGCATGCATGGAAATGTATTGTGAATTTTTTTATTAGACTGTGGAGAATTGTTATCACCCTCTCTAATCTGTATTTCGATTCCATTTTCGCACATTAGGAATTTGTTCTCATTCCCTTATTTTGGTACATCACCTATGTAGTGTAGATTTATGTTATTTTCATGCTCTTTCTCTCTCTCTCCCTAGTCCCTTGGAAATTTTAGGATAGAGATAGCCAGTATTTTACTTTCATAAGAGTTAGTTTGCACTAGATTAGGAAGAAGAACCAACTTTTTCTAGAGGTCTATATCAAGTAGCAAGTCCCAAAACTTGGAGATAGTACCCATGTTACCTAGTCACAATGTGAGCTCAATCACACACACTGCAAATCGAGGGTGTTTTTATTCGAGTGATAACCAATGGTTTTTCAAAAGGAGGTTTATTTGAAAAGATATGTGCATTTTAGTGGAGTATTTTTTCTCTCTCCTGGATTGTGTTATGAATCGATAAGAGCAAGAAGATGAAAATGACCTCCAATTTTTTATCACTTCTATAGTGTTTTTCAGTTCTTTCATGATGTTTCCTAAGTTCGTAGGATATTTGAAGGTCATTCTCCTTGAAGGCGCATATAGTAGCTCAACTCACTATTCATGTTTGTGAATACTCTTGATATGGTTTTGCACTAGCTATAAACCATGAAGAACTTGCTCAAAAATATCCCCGACTCTTTCAAAGAGGTAGTTTGCAATGATTTTGATCAACTATAATTCCATTTTAGTGTAGTCTAATATATAATCTTAGTTGCTATATATTGTCCTGGAGAGACCTTGTCTCAATGCTTCTTGAAGCTATTGTCTCCGATATTATTCTCTTCATTTCAAATATTTCGATCATTATTGACAATATATATAGATTCAAATTCTTTATCCTTTTACAACATGAAGGATATGAGAAAAATTATTGGGTTTCTACACACTTATTTTGAAACAAGAGGGTTTAAGGCTTATTTTGCCTAGGTACGGAGTTTGTAAGGTAAGTGATCTTCACAAAAATGGTGATTTTCCTTTTCCAAGTCATGCTCAACCAAGACTATAAAATTTTGTTTGAGACAAGTATAAACAAGCCTATACATATCTTCGGAGAGTTATAAATGTTTAAGTAATATGTTGGAAAACAAAGGCAAGCTTCATGATAGATGGTGAAGTTATTTGCTCAATCTTAATCAAATTATGATTTCAAACCATGTGCAAGTGGTGGCTTCCCATGTTTCTTTCTCCTTGACTAAGGAATTAAATCTCTAAGCCATGTGATGGTTTTCCAAACTCTTGAAGCAATTCTAAGAGCTTTATACACACAAAGTATTCACTTGCTACAATACTTTGCATTATAACTTTAGGTTTCGAAGCAATTGGCATTTTTAAAGCTATATTTTTAGGTGAAGAATATGAAAGGAAGCATCTAAAATTATCATGTGTTTAATTTTTTAATTTTATCAAACAAATGAAAAAATCATCTTTTTATTCCTTTCGTGCTTCATTGTACAATTACATTGAACTAGGGTTTTAAAAATCTTGTTTTTCTTGAATCTCCCTCAATATCCAACCAAAGCATTTAAAATTTTGGAAATAACTCTATGAATGGTATAAAAATAGTTTTCAAAAGTAATCATCTTAAATTATGGAGTGTATGAAGAGCATTTTTTATCATAAGTTTCTCACATCGTCTTAGACTGGTATTTCAAGGTCTCATCATCGTTTCTTGAAATTATTGATGTTAAAGTCAAATCATGGATTGATTCTTGATCCAAAATAGATGGAAAAAGTGTAGGCATGTTTCTAAATGGTTTATTGGATTCATTCTCCTCAATATAAAAGGTTTCTTCATTTGAGACAATCCTATTGCTAAACTTACAAAATGAGAGGGTGAAATTTTTGTTTCAACAAAGTGTAATCTTTATCCAAGCTTCTTAAAAATCTGCTAGAATCCTTTGAGTAGAATTGTTGGAGAGAGTAATTTATGAACTTGTTTGATCAATATATTTTCTATTTATATCTTCAATTTTTTCTTAAGACAAGAAAACATATCCATGTCATTCACAAATATATAGCAAGGCGTTGGTGATTAAATCATCACAAGACCATCTTGCTTTTTTAAGAAGGAATTCATAACAAATATAAGAGGTTTTTCAGTATATGAACATGTATTTGAAGCAATCGTAGTATGATGAAAATAAAGAATGGATGTTTGTTAGATCACACGAGAAGGCATGGTTGAACTTACAAGGTCGAGCTCTTGAAAGGGAAACAATTGTATCATAAACAAAGGAATCTTATGATCTCCTAAAACCAAATTAGGATATCAACTATCATCCTTTAAAACTTGGTACAATATTGAAAGAGAATTCCAAGGGTCCTGAGTTTTGAAGTTGTAAGATGAAATGTAAGAAGTAGAGTTGGGTGAAGAAGTCAAAGGGACTTAAAAGGGAGTAACAAGAAGTGAATAAGAAGTTGTTTAGTTGATCGTAGTTCAAACTTGAAAACCGAGTTCTTGATGAGAATAAATTGAAAACGCTGAGCGAGATAATGTTAGAATTAATTGAAGAAAAATATATTGTATGAAGGTAAATAAAATAGTGAACATGATCTTATAAGATGAAGAGACAAGGTCAAGAAAGAGTGAAGTCAAAGAAGTTGAAAAGGTTGTTGGATGGTGTACAAAAGGGAGATGCTTTTGTCTTGCAAGTTTTTTATGGAAACCCCCTTCTCTTCATTTTAATAAAACTTTTCTACAAAGCAAAAAACCTTAGGTTGATGAAGAATAAGAGCTAATTTGCAGCTGTGTAGTTGAATGCTAGTAGGTTGATGTTAACACAATATTTTTTTGTTGGTACCTCGTAGTCCATGACATTGATCAAATATCAAGTCTTGTGTTTTTAATGTCAATAAAGAAGAAGCTTTGAGCATATCTTGTATTCATTTCATGTATGCATTCCATGAAAAATTATATCTATTGATGATAAAACATTAATGACTATAGACTATGAGTGTGTATGTATATGAGTGAATGTTCATTTTTGAAGTAGAAAAGATATTTTTTATTACGAACCAATTCACCCCCTCCGAGTCCTTGTTAGTTCTAACAATTGGTATCAGAGCAGGCCCTTGGAAGTAGTCTTAATAGGATAAAGGGATATCTTTGGTGACAAGGATGGGAGAACTTTATCATATAAGGAGAATTGTAGAGACTTGTGAATAGAAACTAGAGGAAGTTATCAAAAATGTGTAGACTCAATTCAAGGAAGCTTTAAAAGAGAAATAATAACTGAAGAAAGAGAAATAAGAACTGAAGAAAGAGAAATAAAAACTAAAGAAACAAAAAGAAGAACTAAAGAAAGAGAATGAAGAACTGAACAAAGAACTAAAAATCATGATAGGTAAGGTATCATATTTTCAAGAGAGCTTAGAAAAATTGGATAGGATGTTAGGAAAACAAAAGGTATATGGTGATAGAACAAGTCTAGGCTTCATAGAAAACTCATGCAGTATAGAAGGTGAATCAAGTCAAGGGTCAAATGGAGAAATGCAATCAAGCAAGGGAAGTAGTACAAAGCATTCATCTCATAAAATATCACCTATTAGGAAGCCAAATGCATTTAAGCATGGTATTTTTCATGGTAATTTCTACAAGTGTGGTTCTTATGGCCACATGGCTAGTGCATGTAATCCTAATGTGGAAAAGAATGAAGATTCTAAAAAATAAGCTAAAGAATACGGACAGAAGGAAGAGAAAATTTTTGGATAAAGATATGGAGCTGAGTGTTATCACTGTCATGAGAAAGGACATTTGGAAAAGTATTGCACAAATGAGCCATCAAACACAAGAAGGTATGTAAGAAAATTCAATGGCTATTGTTATGCTTGTAATGAATTTGGACACAAGGATTTTGAGTGCAAAGGAAGGTAGGTTGAATATTTTAGGTGCCACAAGGTTGGGCACATTGCAAGGTTTTGTGATGCAGGTCGAAAAAGAAAGATTTTCAAATACCTAAGCATCAAACTCGATACATACAAGAAGAAGGGAGAAGCTAATGTAGGTGCTAAAGAGGAATCCAAGAGTGTGACTGATCAAAAGTAAGGGTCTACTATAGTAGAATCAAAAAAAGAAAAATCAGTCAGGTGCAAAAAGAAATCTTGAGACCTTTTTAGGTCTCTCTTCAAGCTCCTCCATGGGGTATTGGTGTGAGGGGGAGCTATCTTATCAAATTTATGTCAAGTGTATGTGTGTATTCTTCTTAATGCTAAGTTTTGTCAAATCATGATCTCAGTTATGTGGCCTTAAGTAGCTCATGTGGTTTCTAGTTTGGTCTATGATAGTCTATTCATGATGAAATTATCCATCTAAGTTAGTAGTAATTTGTGTCTCATGGTCATAAGGAGTATGAAGTTCCTGAAGGTGTCATTAAAGTGTGAAAAGATCATTTTGATTCCATATGCATTCATTCTTCCTAAGAGGTCCTGTAATGCCAATTCAAGGGTATGTGCATAGGTTCTAGTCTACATATGTTCTTTGATTTTTTAATAGGTCTAGCATGACTCAATTAGGATTTTCTAAGCCTAAATGCATCATGTATGAAGTGCTCATCTCTATGCAAAATTTTGTAGTGTTTTTGAAGATGTGAAAGGTCATCAAGTGAGTTAATCCAAATGCTCCTAAATAAAATCAATGCAAGGATTGTTGCTTCTTCTCAATATTGTTTAGGAATGCTCAAAAGTCCAGGGAGTGAAATCTTAGAGATGTTGATTATGTTTTGAGTCTTGAGAATAAAATCTAAGTACCTTAAAGGCATCTCTTCCTATACTGGATATTAAATCACTTCTATGGATTGTATGCAAGGGATGAAATGTCTCATATTTTGTAAAAATGGAAGTATATCTCTCTAGTCCTCTTTTTGGTCCTCAAGAACCCTTGGAGTTTTCATTAGCAAGTATACAAGGCCTATAATAATATCTCATCTGTTTAAAAATGTAAATAATGAGATTAGTTTCAGACCAAGGTATAAGACTCAGAATATAACTTGTAAATGTGATTATGTTTCAAATGAATGCACAAAAAAGTATGAATGGGTCTCATCAAGGAATCATTTGATGCTCCCGAAGAAGTATATTATCTTGATTCATTCATATTATAACTATGTTTCAATAGTATATTTTGGTTCTAAGAAAATTAGAGACTATAGGTGACTCAAAATGAAGGTACGTCTACCTCAAGGTACTGAAATGGGTATCTACAAGGTTTGTGCTCAGTTGGAGTTATTTTATCGTCATCTAGAGACCTAAGGCATGATTAATATATTATAAGAAACAACTATCTTTCCAAAGAAAATTCTAATACATCTTAAAATCAGAGCTTGGTCTTCAATTGTGTTTGGAATCTTATAAGGACTATGAAAATGCCATGGTAATCTTAGTACCTTCACAGTAGTAGAGGATGCCATTGATGTTTCACATTCAAGTATTATAAGTTCCTTGTGTAAAGATCAAGATTTTGAGGACTCTCAAGGGTATTTAAGTGGTGCAAGTGCAAAGAAATGGAAACATTGATCCATCAAGGTGAACTCAGAGATATGAAAGTCTTAGACTAATTAGGTACTTTTGCAAGGGTGGTTGACATCATTTATGGTTCCCGAGTTTGACAGAGTTGGAGACATTCAAGACCCATTGAACAATTCTTGAAGATTATTTGTGCTCCCTAATAATATCATGAAGGAAAATTAATAACTAAGATTCATGTAGTTGTATCTCTTGCATTATCAAATAATGTTTACATCTTGAACTACATGTTGTAAGCCGAAGCATGTTTGTCGTGAAGGGCATCTTAGTCAATTTGTAAGAAGTCTATGTGTAAGGCCTCTCAGTCTCAAGGGTTTGTTGAATAAGGTTTCAAGATCTTATATTAGACTACACAAGCAAATAAGGAGCTTGAAATCTCATATTCATGTTCTATGCAATATCATGACCTCCTACATAATAGAGTATGTATTTTACTTGGGTATAGAGCTTAGAAACATGCCTTTGAAGAAGGATAAAAGTAGATACAACAAAGTCTAAAAATTCTCATCATGTCGGGGGTTAATGGACCTCATAATTTAGGATTACATGTTTCTTAGTTAAATAAAATTGTGTTCTCCTTAGTGTTCAATTCGTAGTAAGGATGGTTACGGTCAATAGAAGGTTCCACAAAGAAGAAGCAATGTATGTGTTCAAGAAGGCATGATAGGTTTCCTAGATAGTCTTGATCTTATTGAGATCTCTAGAAGACATTCAAACACTTTGTAAGGTGTATCAGATCCTAGAAAGAAGATGGTTGTGGTGGAGTTATAGTCATACATTAAAAAGTATTTGTGCAAAATTGGAGTAGGATAAAATCTGAAGTTAGATATGAGAAAAAATAGTATCTTAGGCTTATTGGATGTCCAAAGATGGTAATGTACATGGAGTGAAGGTGTGTCCACATCATATGATAAGGTATGTCCCATAGTATCACTCTGCATGTTAATTTGACTCAATGTGTATTGTTCAACTAAGAATTGTCAAAATACTTGAGTACATGTTCATGTCCTTGTCAAAATACTTAAGTACATGTTTGTGTCCTTGCAAGTCTGTTATACCACAGTGTGATGGTAAAGATTAGTCTAGGATGTTAATAGATGTCTTCTCTTAACAAGAAAAGCTACATGTACTCATTCAAGATCTTATAAGCATGAATGATGTTAGAGATGTTGAATGGTTTAGATATCAAATCAAAGAAAATGTCTTCAAGTAATAGAGGTGATGATTGAGGTGTATATGATTAATAACAAGATCTTGGAGAAGACTCAACATTTTCTCATTATTATTTTTCAAATTTTGATCAAGGTAATGAGTTAAGAAACAAGAAAGGTAGCAAATAGTGACAGAGCAAAGGTATTGGGACAAAACAATGATCTACATACAGAAACTAATCCCTATGAGCATCATTGTAAGGTTGAAGTAACCCCCAAGAGGAGTAATTTTGATTTCATTTGGATGCTCAAAACTTCAAGACAATAAAATGATAGATGTAAAGGGTGTGTATGATCCAAGTTTAACAGGGGAGCAATTTTTAGTTTGGGCATGACATAGACAAAGAAGAGTCTGTCAAACATCATTGAAGTCCTAATATGAGGAGTATCAATTCATGAGAGTTATTTTACAGGTCCAAAGGATCATTAGATGCTAAAGGAGTCAAAGTAAAGACAATTCAGTCCCATGGGAGCTTCTTGGTCAAGTAAGTCCTCGTAAAAGATTTTTTTCCATTATGTATTGTCCTTGGTTGTCATTGTTTCATGTCAAGTCAATGCATGTCTTTTTCATAGATGTCTAAGGGGGAGAAGTATACCAAGAAACATGAAAATGAGAGTCATATGTGTGTGTGTACCATCAATGTTTCTAGGTAGTTTCCATCAAGGAAGAAGGGGATTTTGTTGAAAAGTGTGTCACTTGTGTTTTCATTGATGTCACATTAGTCTAGGTGATCTGGGTATATTGGTTAGGTGAATTAGGTATGTTGGCTAGGTGATCTAGGTATGTTGGGTAGGTGATCTAGGGTCTCGTGATGCAAATTGAAGCAATGAATTTCTAGGATCATGTGTATAATAGGTGAATGAACTCATTCTAAGGCTCGAATATCAAGAAACAGGTTTTGGAGAAAAATGTCATCTTTAGCCAAAACTGCCTTTTGGACACCTAGTGTTCTCTAAGGAAAATGAGATTGGGTAGAGCTTCATAGGAAAATATGGGGCTCACCACCATATGAAATGTGTAGACGGGTGTCTATTAATGCTCCATGTCAAATTTCATCAGATTACAGTAATGGTATTTTTGAGTTATTCAAGATTTACTAAAACAGACCTTTTTGAGAAGTACATTTGGAGCAGCCTAGTCTATTAAGGGTCAAAAAAATATGGATACTCCTTAAAATAAATTATAGAAGTAAATTTTGGATTGAATTTTCCTAGAAATCATCAGAAAATTTTATATTGTCAAAATAAGGTGTATTTGAAAAGATATGAGCATTTTAGTGGAGCAATTTTTCTCTCTCTTGGATTGTGTTCTGAATCGATAAGAACAAGAAGATGAAATTGACCTCCAAAAATTGTTTGATCACTTCTAGATTGCTTTTCAGTTCATTCATGATGTTTCCTTAGTTTAGAGGATATTTGAAGGCCATTATCCTTGAAGATGCTTATAGTAACTCAAGTCACTGTTCATGTTTGTGAATACTCCTGATATGGGTGTGCACTAGTTGTCAACAAGTGGAGAAATTTCTCAACAAGATCCCAGACTCTTTCAATAGGTAGTTTGTAATGATTTTGATAAAATTCAATTTCCTTTTAGTGTAATCAAATATATAATCTCAGTTGGCATATATTGTCTTGAAGAGACCTCATCTCAATGATTCTTGAAGCTACTGTCCTGATAGTCTTCTCTTCATTTCAATTCTTTTGATCATTATTGGCATTATATATAGATTCAATTTTTTTATCCTTTTACAACATGAAGGATATGAGAAAAATTATTTGGTGTTTGCACACTTGTTTGGAAATAAGAAGGTATGAAGGCTTACCTTTCCTAGGAACATGTTTGTAAGGTAAGTGGTCTTCACAAAGAAGGGTAATTGTCCTTTTCTCGAGTCATGCTCAACCAAGACTATACAAATCTATTTGAGAAAAGTATAAACAAGCCTATATGTATCTTTTGGGGATTCATAAATGTTGAAGATATCTGTTAGAAAATAGAGGCAAGCTTCTATGCTAGATCGTGAAGTTATTTTCTCAATCTCAATAAAATTTTGATTTCAAACCATGTGCAAGTGGTGGCTTCCCATGTTTTTGTCTCCCTTAACTAAGGAACTAAAGCTATAAGCCATGTGATGGTTTTCCAAACTCTTGAAGCAATTCTAGGAGCTTTATACACACAGTAGTATGCACTTGTTACAATATTGTACACGATAACTTTAGGTTTTGGAAGCAATCGACATTTTTTAAGCTATCTTGTTCGGTGAAGAAGATAAAAGGAAGTGTCTCAAATTCTCAAGTGTTTAATTTTTAAATTTGATCAAAAAAATGAAAAGGAAATCATATTTTTGTTCCTTTCGGCTTCACCGTATAGTTCAACTAAACTAGGGTTTCCAAAATCTTGTTTTGCTTGAATCTCCTCGCTATCCAACCAAAGATTTTAGAATTTTTGAAATACCTCCATAAAGGTCTAAGAAAAGTGTTCAAAAGGAATAAGCTTAAATGATGGAGTGTATGAAGAGTAATTATTTGCAGAATTTTCTCACATTGGGCTTAGACTGGTATTTCAAGGTCTCTTCATTGTTTCTTGAAATTATTGATGTTCAAGTCAAAATATGGATTCATTCTTCATCCAAAATATATGGAAAAGGTGTGCAAATTTTCCTAAATGGTTGATTGGATTACTTCTCCTCAATAGAAAAGGTTTCTTCATCAAATATAGTGTTAGTGCTAAACTTACAAAATGAGAGGGTGAACTTTTTGTTTCAACGGTGTAATCTTTCTCCAAGCTTCATAAAAATTTGCAAGGATCCTTTGAGTAGAATTGTTGGAGAGAGTAATTTATGAACTTAGTTGGTCAATATATTTTCTATTTGGAGCTTCAAAATTTTCTTAAGACAAGAAAACAGAGCCCTGTCAATCACACTCATAGCAATACGTTGGTGATAAAATCATCACAAGACCATCTTATTTGTTGAAGAATGACTTCATAACAACTATGAGAGGTTTTAAGTCTATGAACATTTATTGGAAGCATTTTATTCTAATGAAAATCTAGAATGGATGTTGGTTAGATCACATAAGAAGGCATGGTTTAAATCTAAGGGTCGAGGTCTTTAAACGGAAGCAAATGTATCATAAACAAAAGGAATATTATGATCTCCTAAAACCAAATTAGTATCATCATTTAAAACTTGGTAAAATCTAAAAAGAGAAGTCCAAGGGTCATGATTTTTGAATTTGTAAGATGAAATGTGAGAAGTCGAGTTGGGAAAAGAAGTCAAAGGGACTTTAAAGGGAGTTACAAGAAGTGAATAATAAGTTGTATAGTTGATTGTAATTCAAACTCAAAAACAATTATTTGATGAGAAGAAACTGAAAAGGCTGAGCAAGAGAATGTGAGAATTAATTGAAAAAAATAGATTGTATGAACATGAAGAAAATAGTGAACATGATCTTATAATATCAAGAGACAAGTTCAAGAATGAGTGACATCAAAGAAGTTGAAAAGTTTGTTGAATGGTGTACAAAAAGGATATTTTTTGTTTTGCAATTTGTTGATGGAAAACCCCCTTCTCTTTAGTTGAAGAAAACTTTGATGCAAAGCAAAAAACCTTGGGCATAACCCAAAATCCCTTAAAGTTTTTTTAGGTTTTTAGCTAGTTGTGATTGTATGAAGGTGATGAAGTTTTGTGACAATATGTTGATGAATAAGAGTTAATTTGCAGCTGTGTAGTTGAATGCTATTAGGTTGATGTTGGCACAATATTTTTTTGTTGGTACCTTGTAGTCTGATGACACTGATCAAATATCAAGTCTTGTGTTTTTGAATGTCAATAAAGAAGAAGCTCTGAGCATATCTTGTATTCATTTCATGTATGCATTCCATGACAAAATATATCTATTGATGATTTAACATTTATGACTATAGATTATGAGAGTGTATGTACATGAATGAATGTTCATTATTTGAGGTAGAAAAGAAAAAGTTTTATTACAAGACTGATTCACCCCCCCTCTCTATCCTCGTCAATTCTAACATTATTAAGATTCAAAAAAATCAAATATTTTCAATCTTGTTGCCATCTTAGCATTCACGTTACTAAGGGTCACATTATTCAATCCTTTTATCACCCTCTTCCATTCTAGTGTTCACTTTGCTAGAGTTTGAATATGTTTAATCCACTCAAAAACCTCTTCCATCTTAACATTCAATTTTTTAAGGTTTGATAAAATTTGAGCTTCATTCCCACTTCTTCCATCTTAGTATTCACTTTTCTATGGGTTAATTTCTTCAATCTTCCTCTTTTTCCTCTTCCACCTTAACATTCACTTTGCTAATAGTTGATCTATTCAATATTTCAAACCTTTTCCACTCTTCCATCTTAGAATTCACTTTGCTAATGGTTGAGTTTTCTTCATCACACCTTGTTTTGTTCTCCTCTCTTTTCGACAGGATGGATTCACGTGATGAGTTATTAGAACAAATTACTGAGATGAGAAAACAACTAAATCTCATATCCTCTAATGTCACTAACAATGATACCAAGGTACCAAACACAAAGAAACCTTCAAAAATCATTCTACGAAAAATAAAGATAATAATAATCTGACGAATGATATTTCATCATTCACCCCAAAATCTAATTCACCATTTTCTCAGGAATGGAAAATGATGAAAGGAATTATTTTGAGTATGCAAAAACAACAAAAAGAATTCAAATTTAATGAATTGTGTCCTTACCCCTTCTATAAGGACATCTTACATATACTTGTTGTCCATATTTTTCCCTTGTGCCAAATATTGGATCAACCATGATCCCGCATAAGAGGAAATAGAATCAAAAGCGGACCATCGGGGAAAATTTTGGTTCTTTACCCCTTGTTATCTCAAAAGGAGTAAAAGTTGCAAAATGGCACACAACTCCACCCAACGAAAAAGTCAGCATCTGGGCCTGAGTCAAAACCAAGTGGGAATCAGAAGAAAGGGGGCCCATTTTCGAGCTATTTTCCCGCCCTCCTATACAGGCCCGATACAAATGTCAAGGGGCATATCTTTTGACTTAGGGCTTGAAATTTTGCAAATTTGATGCCATTGGAAAGATCTTGGCCTCACCCATGTCATGGAGGTTTGGAACTTTAATTTTGGAGAGGTTAGGTGAAGAAAAATGGAGGAAACATCTTCAGGCTTTCAATGCAGGATCCATTTGTCTCAACAACTAGATCAGATTCGATCTGTTTCCATCGTTTCCTCTTCCTTCAAGGTGTCGAATGTGAGGATTGATGTAGTAAAGATGGATTCGGGGAGAGATTTCATCAGAGGCATTAACAACGGTGGTTGAACTTCAACCTGCTTTTCCCACTTCTCTCTCTTTTCTTCTTTCAGGTTGAATCTATAAATAGAGGGTAGGATTCATTGTAAAGGGTTGGACATTCTTTGTTTTTCACTCCTCCTTCTAGCAAAGGGATCTATGGGGTTCAGCCTTTCACTTTAAAATTGTAATACATTTCGCCTCTTGGCTACTTTGTAATGGACTATAACAATATATGAGCAATAAAACATGTCTCGTGATTGATTTTAGATCCTCTCTTGTCTCTTTTTCTTTCATCTAGTCTCCCATTACATATTTGGCTATCGGTGCTTGCTTATTGTATGCATTTTTTTGGTTCGTTTCTATTAGCAAAATAAGTGTTCATCATTCCTTCGGTGCATCACCTGGTAGTTTAGTTATTGTTTATTTCTTGTACCCCTTTCTTATCCTTGTCTCCTTGGTGAGTTTTAGATTAGGTTTATAGATAAATCCTATGCAATCTACCACGCATACACCTAAATAGAGGAATAAGGAACCAGCGTTTAATCTGGAGAGATTTCCATTTTGTAAGGTCCCACACTTGGGGAAAGTTCAATGTTATGTAATCACACCAAATGAGTTTGCCTTAAAAGGTAGATTTTAGAACTCGTGTGGGAGTCTTTGTGATTTTGCATTAACAATACCCTTTCCAAAATATTTTGAGATGCCTAAATTTTATAAATATAAGGGGAGAACCAATCCAAGAGAGCATATTAAATATTTTTTCATGACATGCCAAGAAGTAGTATATAATTATATCTTTCTCTTGCACTTCTTTTCTAGAAGTTTAGGAGGAAAATATTTGGGTACTGCTTACACCTTCCAAAGGGATATATCACTATGTTCATGGACCTCTCGGAGAAGTACATCCAAAATTTATCTTTCAACATTCACTCCAAAATCACAATGATGGATTTTTGCAAATGCCAAACAATCGCCAAGTGAAAGCTTTGCACAATTTTTACAACAATGGCATGGAATCACAAGTTGGTTCTCATGTTCAATCCCTTGAAAAAAAAGGTTAGCATCTTCATCCCAAACCTTAATAATGAGTTATCCTTTCACATGAAAATGTATTGCCTCAACAATTGAAAAATCCCCGATTTCTAAATGTTTGATCAAGCCTTGTTATAAAGACAATGGGAACAATCACAATAACCATAATAATAACAATACTAGCACTCATCACGATAAATCATGGTACACCAATCATAACCGTAATATCATCAATGATGGTGTCATGGATAATCAAAATGTTCACAACATACATGAAAAATCAACCAAAAATCCAATCATACAACCTAGCAAAGACATTACTCCACGCAAAGTTAAATTTCAGTCTACACCCCTTGAGGAGAGTCTCTCTAGTTTATTTCATCAATTAGTAATGGATAGAATGATGAAATATCCAATTACAAAACCCTTTGTTGAAGGGTAACATAATCCATATTGGTAAAAACCCAACACATAAATTGTTATTTTCATCACATTGATGGCCACTCTACAGATAAATGTGTACGAATCCATTATTTCCAAGACTTAATTGATGATAGAGTCATTGAAATAGAAATAGACGATGATGCTATAAAAAACGAAGACATGTCACCTAACAAAACCTATAATGAAGAGTTGAACGTTGTCCAAAATCTTGTACATAATAGATCTCCATGAGATCATGACGAAAAGGGTCAAGTATCTCTAACTCAAAACAAAATCAATCTATTCTCCATATTTTCTTCCGTTTGTTCAAATAGATATTGAACTTGTTTTGGAAAACAACCTTCCAACATCAAATGAAAGTTTGACATTGCTTCAAGACTCTTTTACAACCCTTGATATAATTATAGAATCTATAGAAGAGGGTCCATCATCAAGAACCATTGAGCTTGATTTTATTCTTTCATTGTCGGCTCCTATGCCTAACATCTCTAGTCTTGTTGGAGAGGCACAACCACAACAAGTTTGGACACTTACGACAACAAAGCCTTCTTTGTCTATAATTCCTAAAATGATCAATATTACATACATCTTATCAATGATGATTGGGTAAGTGCACCAAGTTGGGGGACAATTAAGTGGACATCAAATCCTGAATTTTACATTAAAAACAACAAAACATCAAATTTAGTCTTTTGCGGTCTTGAACCATGCCGAAAAGTAAAAAATATGTCATAAAAATGGTACCATTGCGTAGGGGAGACTATTATCTTTGTATAAATATTGATTTTAAAGTGAATAGAATAGGATAAATATCATTTAATAATTTTTTACTAATATTAGGTCTTTAAGACACTTTTTCCCGTGAATGTTTATGTCTACGTTTAACACTGCAAATTTTGATTCACTTATCAAAATGTGATAAAACTTATACCATCCCAACCGTGGTGAAATTATATACATGTTCAAAAAAATTATTTGATTTCAATATTTTTTGATGAAGTTATAGCGGGCAAACGGAAAGTGCTCTATTTTCTTTATGTTGTCATACCACTTTCACGGAAAAAATTATAAAAAATAAAATATTGCTCAAAAAAATACAAAATAAAATTCATCCCAAGATAGATAGTGGCATCTAACTTCTCAGCAAAGGAGAAAAATATATATCAATTTTTGGTCCTCCAAATCATGGGCAAACGGACTATAATCTTATAGGATTTTAAAAAAAAAAATACCAAGTCATTGAATTTTGAGTGTTTAATATAGCTAATCTTGTCCATTTTTTAAAAAAATTAGTATTTTAGAAACTAGATTCTAGATGCTACAATTCATATTAATATAATTTTTCTAATTTTGAGTGTATGTATTGCTAATAATCCCTACAAGTTGATATTATGTTGTTATTTGCAATATGACGTCCACTTATGACCCCTATTTATCCCCCAACTTGCTGCACTTACCCGATTCCTACATGTCAAGACATCTCCATGTGTACACTCTACGAGGTATGTATACTTAGGAATATCCTTACACAACCTTTTCAAGATTTAATTGTAAATATTTTGTTAAATCAATTAATCCATAGCCAAGTGATAGAGAAACATTCTTGCATTCTTCCACTCATGAATGAATACATGAATTTCAACATATGATCCACCTCAATAATACTCCTCTAATATCACATAGATCCTTCAATCCTATCAATACTTATTCAATCATGCATCTGTTGACTTGGACCTTGTCCACCCAATTCTCCTAATTCTGGACTCTTTGAATCTTCAAATTCCCTCCTTTGACTTGGACCTCATCCACACCAATCTTATAAATCAGACTACTTCAATCATGGATACATTGAAAATAATTCTAGCTACTCCTTCGAATTGGATCTCGTCTACCCAAGTCTTGTATCTCAAGACTCATTGAATCATTTGATTCACTCCATTGACTTGAATCTCTTCCACCCAAATATCGTAAATCAAGACCATTCAACTTTCATCGACGTGGATCTCTCTCCTAGTGATTCCATTACCAACTCTCATACACCAAATTTTAGACACATTAAAAAGTGTAAGAAGAGAATAAAAATTCATATCAAAGTCATCATTAAAATACTATTTGAACATTAAAAATGTAGAAGAAAAAACATCCTCTTCCATGGGTTATCTCTACACTAGGGAAGGCCACTTGTATGGTTAACTCGTTTAACAAATAATGTTAATTGTTTCATCCATTGGCATATATCTTAATCATAAAATTATCATATATTTTATTTCTTCACCTCTACAACACAAGTTAACCTTATTTCTATTGGGCATCATATGGCTCATCCTCATTATGGTTTCTACCATTTCAGGTCTTTTACCTATGGGTTTATCTCAAAGCTTACTGATGGAAACTACTTTCAAATCAATATTTCTATTTAACAAAAATAAAAACTCCCTTATCCGAGTCTTTTTGATCATCTATCTCACCTATGGTGTTGAACCCTTGTGTCCTACTATTCATATACGGCTGAGACTTGGGTGTAGAATGTTCCTTTCTAACAAGCATAATATCAACATATAAGGAAAAATCGCTATAAAATACAAAAAAATATAAAAATCAATTATCACATCTTTCTTCCTTCACAGCTTGGTGATGATCCCATACTTCTTACTAGTAGTATAAGACTGGAATTGAGAAATATGTCCTTACTCGCTTAAATTTTTTTCTTTGGTGTTGATCCCTTGTCTCTTATTCATGACACGGGAAGACGTAGGTGTTATTTCACAAAAATAATAAACCAATAAAGTCTTGAACATATTAATCAAAAGTGCTTAATCAAAAACATCTCAAGAAGTAATTCATATGCTAATGTTAAGAGAGACACAAGTTCATTCAACCATTCCCGCTGTCCAAGAGGGCCATCTATGGATCTAATTCTAGTCAACACCTATAAATTCCAATCAACTTGGAATCAATTAGGAAATCTTGACTCGATGACGAGTCTCATATTTTTCTCGCATGGACCATTGTTACACATTGTGTCTTGGCATCCATCATCTTCATTTTTCATATCAATATTCTCCTATTTCTCATGTCCTTCTTGGTTCTCGATGATGATCCCTCACATATTCCTAGTTATGTGGAGTCACTAGCAGAGTGAGACATCCTATCATTATATCATCTACATTCCTTCCAATGGAATGGAATGCTTACATTTTTAACATGAGTTTAGAATGTGCACCCTTATACTAAGTCAAAAATACAAAAACATTCAAATATTTTATAAAATCCAAAAACTTTTAAATATGTTTCAAAACTTAGAACATTCAAATATGTTTCAAAAATAATATTAAATTATTCCAAACTCCAAAAAAATATAAAATCTGAAAAAAATAGTCAAATAATGTTTGACCAACTTTCAACAATCGATAACACATTTCTACAATTTTTCCATTTCACAACGCTTCATCATGATCGTTCTAGATCATATTTTGATAATCATTTTTATTTCCCGTGATGTATATTTATGCTTGAGGAAAGCAATCATTTACCCTTTCACAATATAACTTTTCTTAGGGCACACTTGAATTTCACATTTTAATCCAATGCAAATCAAATTTCAATGGGATCCGAAAAGAGAATCTTTTGAGTATCTAAGTATCTCTCCACTCTTCATCCTCGATCCAATCCTCTCGTTTTCTAAGCTATCACTCGGAGGCATTCATATATTTCTAATTATTCAATTTGGAACACATTTGGAGTGTCATTAGACATCATTATTTCAAATTGTGTTGTCTGTTGTGGTTTATCAACATTGTGACAACACTTTTTATTCTTTCATTTTGTTATTTTGTTTTACTTTTTTACCTTTGTTGTAGACCAATTGCGTGAAATTTATTCACATATTAGTTCATATATAACTTTGGTTTGGTTCCTTCCTGTTCATATTGGGTTTTTTTACAATGTTTGTTTCATCTCCTTTTGTCGCTTCCATGTGTTGTGTTTTCTTCTTGGCTTATTAAATAAGCCATGGTTTAATCTACTTTTTGTTTTGTATTCAAGTTTGGTTATATTTATTTGTATTTGTATTTAAAATTATTTTCTCAAAAAAATTGTAAAACCATATCAAAACATCATATATTTCAAAAATTCAAAAAAATCGCAAAACCGCAAATATTCACTTATTATAGATATCCTATAATTGGAAAACCCGTGAAATTCTTATTTCAACATTTCAACACAATTTTGATAAATTCATACCTTTATCTACTACCCTAGTGATTGTTCCAATCTTACGATTAACACTTTACATTCTTCCCTTTGCATGATTCCTAACTCTGTTTGGGGTAAGTCACACAATTATTTTTCCTTCGCGATATAACTTTACCTAGGGAAATTTCTCTCAGATCATTCATAAAATGGATCCAACAAGAGTTTCCTTGGATTATGAAAGCATCACTTCACTCTTCCAGTCCGATCTTATCCCTGTGCATTTCAAAATTTTAGTGTTTGGGGGCATTTACATCTGCTTAATCATAATTGTGGCACACATAAAGGGCATAGATGATTGTCTTCTTTTTCAAAGTTTTGTTGCATTGTTGACGCGTTACTTTTTGGACTAATTGCAGTAGTGTGATAACATCTTGGTTCATTTATAACCATGATGTATACACCTACTTTATATATTAGGCATGTTTTCCTTTTTTATCTTTTCTTTTCTCTATGTGTGTTTTTACGCGCATTTGGGTTAATCATCTTAATTATTTCATAATCATGGTGAAAAATGTAACGCCTTGAATTTTGTAAGCTAGCATAGTAATCACTTTTCATGATGTTGTAACTGCAAAAATGAAGATAAATATGTTAAGACACATCTTTTGATCTTAAAGGAATGTGTTGCTAATATGGACCCTTGTTTGCTGTAATTTGTTTACTTGGGACAAAAGTTATTATTGCTTATGTGATCGCTAATGAGACAACAAACTTGTCGTATGCTTGATGAACTCTTTTCACTCGATTGACAACACACCTTGAATCAATATGTTGTGGCCTTCTTGTGATCACCTTGTCGATTTACTTCTAAACCGAATGAAGTCTAAAACCAGATCAAGGTTGATATAAAGGTTCACAGACTCGATTACAAGTATGAATATTTGCACGTAGATGCCAATGAAAAAGGTTTGATTCTCGAACCACACACCATTGTAACGCTAGACAGCGTAAGATGATAAAGGCCTGGATGTGAGTGGCACAGTATGAGGAATAGGGACGAAACGTCCTGCATAGTGTTGAACATGAATGCCAGTCAGAAAGACTTGATTTGAAACTATTAATTAAAAACTATGGGATTAAACACTAACCTACTACTAAGTTTAATCCTATACCCTAACTACTACCCTATATGGATTTTTAAATTTCATAAGGATGAAAATAGATGTGAATTCTATTAACCTATGAACTAGGCGAATAACCTAGATGTGGACTATTAAAAATCCTAAACTATTCCTAACCTATGGAAGGGGATGTATGGACCCATGTGGATGGAAACGGATAAGGAGGGAAGGTTGGGAATTTAATGGGATAGTAAATGAAGTCCTTACATGTGTAGCGCCAAGTTTGGCGAACAAGGAAAAGTTGGAGGCGTCCAAATAGCTATGAAGCTAAAATGGAAATTACATGCAAAATTTGAAATTGGAAAATTGCCAACCTGATTCGGCGGTGGCGTGAGGAATGAGGAAAGGTAATGCATTCAATGCATTCAATTACCTTGGTCTTAGCAACTAGCTCGCCTTGGAAAGAGGATTGAGAAAGAATTGTTTTTGTTGTGTGCATCGGGTTTTTAGTTGCTCTACATTTTGTTCTTCCATGGTTATGTCGAACTTGTTGTATTTTTTGGTTATTGTTTCTGTCTTTGGAGAAGCAAAGGCTATTTTTTTGAGCCTGTGAGAGTTAACGGACTGTTGGGAAAGCTTGGCTGTGGACGTCGTGGAGAGAAATAGCTCCCGTGGACGTGGTTTACTTCGAACCACAAAAATAAATTCAGGCATGTTAAGCCCTTCTCCTTAAACCGCTTGCTTTTGTTTAATCGTCTCATTAAAACAACCCTGCTCTTATGATGGGGGTTTTGGTTATTTGATTTGGCTGTTATGTTGAGATGATTTTGGGTTGAGTCATTTTCTTTTGTTGTATGCGACTTAAGCATTCTTTGCATAATTATTGAGTTGAATATATAGCCCATGCTGTGTGGATTCGTTTCGACAGTATTGGGGATTCGTTCTTTATTTTATGAGTTTGTGCTTATGAATACTTTAGTTATGCGTGTATCAATTCTGAGTTCTGCGCATCCTTGTGAAAATAGGAGGATGAGATGATTTTTTTGTATGTCTGGTTGAACTGTCATTATATGGGTGAATACGACTTGGGTATTCTTGTGCGTTTTGAAGAAAATGAGTGTTTTTCTTACTAAAACTATTAATGAACTAGTTTTCTCTTTTGCTGTTGGAAATCTGAAGCTAATGGTAAGTGGATTTTATTGTGTATTATGGATTCGGTCTTATGTAAACAATACTGATAAGGAGATTGTTTTTCTGAATGTTGTACGTGAACGGTTTTTGAAGAACCGTGAGAATAATAGATGGAACTATTGGGTGAGTTATTTTCTTTGAGGGTATACAGCGCATAGAATATAAATTCTTGGAACAGTGGGCTTGTTTCATCATTTTACTCTCACTTCCTTTTTAAAATGATTAAAAGCATCCGTGTTTGGTTGAAATCCATGAAAGATTTTGTTTAAAATAATTATTTCTTGATTCTGGAACTGAGTATCTGGATATTTACCAGATAGATTAGAGTTCACTATTTCAGTCTTCTTTGGATTGGATGATGAATTATTTGCATAAATATGTGAATGTATACCTACACAAACTGCTTCTTTAGATTTCTTGATGTTTCATCAAGGCTAAACGAGGTGGAATTCTTACTTGAATGTTTGGAAAACGATTCTTTTTACTATTATGAGGAAGCTCGTAATTTCATAGCTGGATGTACATTCATGTTTTTCAGGTCTAGCTGAAATGCTGGTTTTGATGAAACGATTGCTGATAAAACTAGATGTGCATTCTTGCTTGTCTATATCTAGACGTGAATGTCTCAGTAGAGTGAAATGATTGCGTTTATAGGTTCTTTTCGTACTAATGTTTATGGACTAGTTGCAATGA
Source organism: Taxus wallichiana var. yunnanensis (assembly GCA_018340775.1). NCBI lineage: Eukaryota > Viridiplantae > Streptophyta > Pinopsida > Cupressales > Taxaceae > Taxus > Taxus wallichiana. The sequence continues at coordinate 806,922,076 of CM031242.1, forward strand.
ACTCGTCAACTTTTTGGAAAGGTAATAGTAGTTTTTAAATACCTAAATATACTATTCTCAATGAATTATACTATTGGAATATGTCTGTTTCTAAATAATGGGTATTTGGATAGACAAAGAGAAGAGGTGATATGATCTTTCTCCTTATATTCGATTATTGATTTTCGTTTATTTCTCTTTGACTATTATCATTGTTTGATATCACATTTGGATTAAATTTTCCAAAGGCAAATATGAGGAAAGGAAAGAGAGTGTGAATGGATAATTTGAATTAATGATCATTTTTCTCTCATACAATTGAAATCTATAATTGCTATGGAACGAAGTTTGTATCGCTTGGGTTAGGCATTTGCATTTAATTGCTGTTTGCTTTTCTCTTCAGCGATTTGATTGCTTGAAATCAGATGAGTTGTATGAAAGAAGGGACAATAATTCGGTTTAGATTTTAGTTAAGATCTATCTTTTGAATTCACAACTATTGTAAGGGAATGGAAATTACAGCATTTATATTGGAACAACAGTATGCATGATTATGTTTTAGTTCTTACAGATGTTAATTCTGGAACTATTTAAAGGAAATTACTTCTTGTAGTAATTATTGGGAAAAAGGGCGAATCCTTTTTTTTCTCGTTTGGGAGGGTAATTAGATGATTGAGTTGTTATGTTGTTCATTCTTATCGCACTTAATTCTTGGATGATGTTTATTTTTAACGCTTTCATAAAAGCAGGTTCTTTTATTGAGACAGCTTAATTAGAAGCACCTCATTTTAATGACAAGTGTTAATATGCTCACCAATGAACTCGACCTGCAAGTAATTTTGCAGATGGAATTTGAGTATAAACGAAGACATGGTTGTTTTCCCGATACTTCCTTTGATTAACGAGGATGGATTGTATTGATAGCTATTATTCCTCTATGAGGAAATGAGAAAGGAAGAAATTACATTCCTCTATCTTTATGAGTTGTAATGTTGTTTAATATAAACGAAGTCCAAATCGTTTGGGTGGGCTGGGTAAATGTATAGATTATGAACTTGTGAATGAATACAAGGAAAAGTGTGATATTTTAATGGTTGTATCAATTTGATATTGTTGAATAAGATTGAGAATATAATAATATTCCTTGATTTGGAATTATGCAAATAATAGTGGATAGATTTAAAAGGGAATAAACACCTATTCTTTACCTGAATACAACTTTTACGTTGGAATGTGCAATTAGTTCATACTTGGGTTAAGATGAATTTTAAATTGACAGTAAGATGGGTTTAGGTGAATATGAACTCTTAATTGAAAGGTATTCAGGATTAGCTTATAAGCTAAGGAATATCAAATAACATAGGAGCAGCTGAACCTTGTGTTCGGACTCTGATTGTAGCCTCGAATGTTTAAATTCAGAAAATATAGATATGGGAAAAACATATCTAATGTTAACAGACCTTAACTGAAGTAAGGTTATGGAGAATAAATTAATAAACTCATTTAGAATTAGACCTCGTTTAAATGATGTCTAATAAGATGGAATTCTGAATTTATTTACAACAGTGGTGAAAACTTGGTTAAGTTTATTAGATTAAACTTATTACGTTGTCCGTAATGGACATTAGTCCAAAGAGTAAAGAAAGGAACCAAGAAGAGAATATGCAACCCTTCGGTATGAAGAAGGGGATGTATAATAAGCTTGAAGACAAATTAAGTCTCTCTCTCTCGCCTACATACAACCGCAACGAGAACGAGGTTTAAGGATCAGCAGGGTTCACTTTGAAAGTCGATCTTAAATATTAAGATTATAATCAAAACACGCGTGAGCTGGATGTGTACTTCTCGATGAGAGGATTCCGTAGACCTTGGCACACGCCACCACAATATGGTGTCTTCATGAAGGCGGGGCCTTCATGACGATGCAATGTTGTGGCTGACATGTTACAACGCCCTCTCGAATCAAATCATCAAGTTTACATAAGTTTGGATACTAAGTTCTTAGATGGGGATAGGAATGTGATCACGTATATGGAGTGACTCGAGGACTAAGGTAACTAGACACACGAAGTCATCTAGGGATGACACCGTATGTCTCAAGCGTACCTTTAGTTACCATGAGTAACTTCCTATACTCATTCATATTGCTAGATTGGGGTTAGAGCTTGACCTTAGACGGAAGGACCAAGGAGACCATGAAAGACCATTCTAGATAAAAGATGAAGTGAGGTGAAGGACGTATTTAAATGATGTGTATCACATCTAGGAATATGATCATGCAAAGCATGTGAAAATCTTTGGCCAAAGTATCGCAAGTGCTTTGGTTGTGTTGTCCTAATCACCTAGTTTAAGATGCAGATGTTAGATGAATATCGAAGAATAGATATTCGAGAGGCTTCTTAAATGGATCACTTCGATAACTCGGAAACGGTAAAAAAGAATCTTGTATATTTATTATACAATGCATGGAACAATATGAAGGATCGGTAAGTCGCCGAGTCATGAAATGAGAGATCACTGAAACTCCGAGCCATAAAATGGGAGATCGTTAGTTCTTTGAGTCATTTACAACAATATTGGTATCTCATTATATGATTGAATGGCATCAATGTGTGTTCCATATTGCAAAATATGTGAACAGAGAACATTGGTTTTAAAAAGAAATTGTGTGATCCAAATTGCATTAATTGGATAGAGAACAATTATTAAAACTTGAACGTGTGTTTGAATTGTATAATTCAATACGATAACGCGTTAAATATAAAAAAATTACCTTGTTCTAGTATCTTAAAATGGGGATGTTACATCTTGGTATCAGAGCTGAAGGTTGTAGCTCTTGGACCTAATGAGTCCACAATTTAATAAAGTTTACATTTTCTTATTAAATAGAAAATGGTTAGAACAAGAGTAAATGCTGCGAACAACCCGCTACCGGGTGGAGAAGCAGCTACTGCTCAAAAACTGGATAAAATCCTTGCTGCCCTACTAGATACGAGAGATTGTTTGACTATTTTGGAATAGCAGTCAATGGGCAATGAAGAGGAGGAAGAAGAAGCTGATATAAATGATCAGCCACCTCCTGTGGACAACACCAATGGAGGGAATCTGGGTGTTGATAATAGTAATGTGAATGCTCCTAATCATCCTGAAAATAAAAGGGCAAGATTAGCAACTTGAACTTACAAATGACATAAAGAGAATAAGTCCTCCAAAGTTTGATGGAACAACACTTGGGGACGGAGCTGAGAATTGGCTCAGTGAAATGGAGAAGTACTTTGCAATAAGAAACTTCTCCGAGGAGACCAAAGCGATATGGGGAGCATATCAGCTTTCTCATGAAGCATCATCATGGTGGGACAACCGTAAGGTTGAGTTGAATATTATCAAATCAAACATAACTTGGGATTAATTTAAGGGTTACTTTAGGAAACGGTGGCTGCCTCAACTCTATTTGGATAGGAAAATGACTAAATTCCGAATCGGTCGTAAGGAAGGCCGATGGTGACAAAATACTAGGAAGGGTTTACTAAACTCCTTAAGTATGTGCCACAATATTCAAGTGACGAGAAGTTCGAGAATACGAAAGTTCATAATGGGACTGAATCCCATCATTGGTGGCGAAGTGGATCTTAAAGTGGATCTTAAATATTAAGATTATAATCAAAACACGCGCGAGCTGGATGTGTACTTCTCGATGAGAGGATTCCGTAAGACCTTGGCACATGCCAGCTACAATATGGTGTCTTCATGAAGGCGGGGCCTTCATGACGATGCAATGTTGTGGCTGACATGTTACAACGCGCTCTCGAATCAAATCATCAAGTTTACATAAGCTGGATACTAAGTTCTTAGATGGGGATAGGAATGTGATCACGTATACGAAGTGACTTCGGAGGACTAAGGTAACTAGACACATGGAGTCATCTAGGGACAACACCGTATGTCTGCGTACCTTTAGTTACCATGAGTAACTTCCTATACTTGTTCATATTGCTAGATTGGGGTTAGAGCTTGACCTTAGATGGAATGACTCAAGCGGAGACCAGGAAAGACCATTCTAGATAACAGACGAAGTGAGGTGAAGGACGTATTCCAATGATGTGTATCACATCTAGGAATATGATCATGCAAAGCATGTGAAAATCTTTGGCCAAAGTATCGCAAGTGCTGGTTGTGTTGTCCTAATCACCTAGTTTAAGATGCAGGATGTCAGATGAATATCAGTAATAGATATTTAGATAGGCTTCTTAAATGGATCACTTCGATAACCGAAACGGTAAAAGAACCTTGTATATTTATTATACAATGCATGGAACAATATGAAGGATCGGTAAGTCACCGAGTCATGAAATGAGAGATCACTAAAACTCCGAGCCATAAAAGGGTAAGTGCACCAAGTTGGGGGACAATTAAGTGGACATCAAATCTTGAATTTTACATTATATATAGCAAAACATCAAATTTAATCTTCCGCGACTTGAACCATGCTGAAAAGTAAAAAATATGTCATAAAAATGGTACCATTGCATAGGGGAGACTATTATCTTTGTAGAAATACTAATTTTAAAGTGAATAGAATAGGATAAATATCATTTTATAATTTTTTACTAATAGTAGGTCTTTAAGACACTTTTTCCCGTGAATTTTTATGTCTACATTTAAGACTGCAAATTTTGTTTCACTTATCAGAATGTGATAAAACTTATACCATCCCAACCATGGTGAAATTATATACATGTTCAAAAAAATTATTTGATTTCAATATTTTTTGATGAAGTTATGGCGGCAAATAGAAAGTGCTCTGTTTTCTTTATGTTTTCATACCATTTTCACGGAAAAAAACATAAAAATAAAATATTTCTAAAAAAATACAAAATAAAATCCATCCCAAGATAGATAGTGGCATCTAACTTCTCACCAAAGGAGAAAAATATATATCAATTTTTGGTCATCCAAATCATGGGCAAACGGACTATAATCTTATAGGCATTTAAAAAAAAAAAACCAAGTCATTGAATTTTGAGTGTTTAATATAGCTAATCTTGTCCATTTTTTTAAAAATTAGTATTTTAGAAACTATATTCCAAATGCTACGATTCATATTAATATAATTTTTTCTAATTTTGAGTGTATGTATTGCTAATAATCCCTACAAGTTGATATTATGTTGTTATTTGCAATATGACGTCCACTTATGACCCCTTTTTTGTCCCCCAACTTGCTGCACTTACCCAAAATGGGAGATCGTTAGTTCTTTGAGTCATTTACAGCAGCATTGGTATACTCATTATATGATTGAATGACACTGAATGTGTGTTCCATATTGCAAAATATGCGAACAGAGAACATTGGTTTTAAAAAGAAATTGTGTGATCCAAATTGCATTAATTGGACAGAGAACAATTATTAAAACTTGAACGTGTGTTTGAATTGTATAATTCAATACAGAGAACGTTGCATATAAAAAAAAATTCCCTTGTTCTAGTATCTTAAAATGGGGATGTTACAAAAATCTATTGTGCAACATTAAAATAAAGGTTGATCTTATATTTATACTCTCCAAATGACACTCGTGCTACGAGCCAATTCCTTCCATCCTTTTTCAACTTCATTGTCTTTTTCTTATCAAGCGGTCGTCCACCGCTTTGTTTTTTCACCCACCCACTTGAGGGAGAATTCTCTTACCATCCTATCTCACCTGGGGATCCAAATGCCTCACCACTTTCTATTCGTTAATCTGCATCCATCTACTATCTTTAAAATTTCATTACTTTGCAATGGCACTTTAAAGAGGGGTAAATGTAGAAACCCCAAAATTATATACATGTTCACATACTTGTTTCCATCTTATCCTATCTCATATCCCCTCATGATTGCTTAATTAAATTAATTAATTCATGTACATTAACCCCTTGGGATTAATTAAATTAAAATCTATTAAATAAATGGTTAATTAATTGTCTTGCACATTGTAGCTAATTAAATTAGTTACTTAATTAGGAAAATACACATATTTTCCTAGTCAACTACCACTTCACTATCCTAGTTAACTCCACTTGGACTCCACTTCCTCATTCTAGTTAACTACACTTGAACTCCACTTCCCTATTCCACTTGGACTCCACTTCTAGATTCCTAGAAAGGTGGGGAAATTGGGATGCACGTCAAACACCTTCTTAGGTGTAAATTTTGTCATCCAAATGTATATTACCCTTCAAATATGTAATTCCATAGACCAAGTCTACTTTGGTTATTCTAGGTAATTACAATTATGACTTGAAGCTTAGTCAAACTTTCATCCACCTTTCATGGCCTTACCCTCAACTATAAAATGTTGGTCATTCCTTTGTAAACTCATCCTTGGAAATCCATAAGCAAATGCAGCAAATTTATGCTCATTTTTGTTTGAATCCTCATGAAATCTGCTCATAACATTTGCAAGTTCTTCATTTGGAGACTAATCAAGAGTATCCACAAATCAAAAGCTTCAATATTATACAAGTATAAGAGTTTCAATGATCTTCTTTGAAGTTTGCAAGAAAGTTACAGAGAAGGTATATTGCTGATTATTTTCTTTATCTTTCATTATTCTATTAATTTTCATCATTTTCACAGAGGCATTCTACAATGGTAGTTGGCGGTGGAAGGATATATATATTTTTATTATTGGTAAATGGTTTTGAAGGGGACCATACCCCAAAGTACAAAAATCCCAAAGGACAGATAAAACAAGATAACCAAAGTGGTTTTTTGACAAGTGGGGACCACACCCCATGAAAGAGGCCGAACAACCAAATACAAAAAGAATAACAAATGCAGAGGACAAAATTCCATCAAGAAGAGAAAAAATCTAAAAATAGCATCACAACAAATGCTCTGAAAACTGCGATAGACAAGCAAAAAGAATAAAACAAAAAAACCAACAACTATCATTTATGAGCTTTGTTGAAACTTTTTTAACATCCTCCAATGCTTTGAAAATATTGAGTGTCATCTGCTGAGTGGGATCCTTGCTAATGGAGGCTATTGCCTATTTTTTTCTTTACCTCATTTCCAAATACTGAAGGGGATATCATCGATTTCATATATATGTTTTACTTACACTTGAAGAAAGTCCAAGAAAGCCTTTTGCATAGTGAGATGGTTGATTTTTTTATTAATGATCTTGTCCAAAGTATCTTCCATGGCCTTTTTCTTCCTACATATTTCTTCAATTCTCTTTTCAAGCTTGGGGTTGATATAAGAATCTTGCTTGTCTTCAACCCCTCTCTCTCGAGAATAAGGTGTACATCTTCCCGATGACCTTAATTCTCTCTACTTGTTCCTTAAATTGAGCATGTAGATTATTGCTAGCGAGATGGGTGTTGATCAGTCTAGATAATATACATTAATCCCTCAACAATGGCTAAATCATTTCCTTTAATGGTACTCTTGAGAGCCCATTTGGCCTATGGTAGAGAGGGTGGCCTGAGATTTTTGGTTTTCACTTTAGGGCGCAGGGGAGGTTGGATAGGAAGACTAGGATTAGAGGGAATATTGGCAACAACATCGTGACAATATTGATGTAAGAGTAGAATAACTCCTTGATGTAGTGGTAGGCATATTTGGTGGTAGTGTACCTCCAAAATGAACTTCTCCAAATTTTGCGAGAATGTAGTAGGATAGAATGACTTTGTGATACCTTATAAAATGGTTCAAAAGAACTAGATGGTGAAGGGGGAGGGTTGAGAATTTTCCCTCAAGTGTGACATACCGAACCACCATTATGGAAACTTCATCAAAGGGAACAAGGATGGAAGAGCACTTCATACCCACTTTGACGTATTGAATGGTTTCATACCCCTCAACAAATTTCTTATCCTCTACCTCCTTGTCAAATTTATTCCTAAAGAACTTGATTCCATTCATGCTAAGAACCGTTACAAAGGAAATTAAATTTTTAGCTATGGGGAAATATTTACCTCTATAGGTGATGAACCAATCCTTCAAATGCTTGGAAAAGGTCACAAAAATATGATTATCATACCCCTTAATCCGCTTCACGAAAGTGGTGAATCCATCCACATCTAATGTCATCCATAACTCTTTGTTTACTTGACATGACAGATCCCAAAATGGCTCGATTCTATAGGGTGGGCCACCCATGGCAGTGAGAAGAGAGACATCACTGAGAAAATAGGAAAACCATAGGTTTAGATCAGTAGTCGCTGAACTTCATAACAACACAAAGATCAATAACATGAAGAAAAATCTGATTGTCTTGAATAGGCCGCAGGTGAAAAGCACAAACCAAACGTGTGAGACAATCATGGAACCGAGATCTTACTTTCCCACACTGATAACAAGTACTAACATTTAGGACAGCTGATACCGAAGTCCTTATCAATGATTTCATTTATAGTGTGGGGAATTTTAAAATTATTAAACCAAAATCTTAGGATCTTGTTAGAAACGCCAATGTTGGTGGAAGATTCTGATACCTTATTACCCTCACTTTGTAGGTGTGGCTAAATTTGAAATTTACAAAAACACAACAAATCCTTATGGCCTTGTGATTAAATTCCTTAATAGTTCTACTAGGAGGGTTAGAGCTATTGAGGTGATTAATAATGTTGAAGTAATCACCTTCAATGATGAGGTTATTTATCTTGTGATCTTTAGATTCTCTTATACCCCATAAAGTAGAAAGAGCCTCAACATAGTGGTTGGATTGAGAACCCATAGGTCCTGCATATGCAACAATGAGATTGTCTGAGTGATTTCTATTAATGGAATTGATTCGGAGGATTTTTTAATGTACAAATCTTCCCTAAACATCCCTAAACCATTGCAAACCTGTAGAGTGTCTCTAGAGCTTTCCATCGACAAGCGGAACTTAAAACACGAAACACATACGTAAAATATATTGCAGGTTAAAGTTAAGGTTTGAAAATGGTCAACCCTAGTCAATAGTCCAATCCGGACTTGACATGTGGCAAAATGGTAATAGGTTAAAAAGGTTAATTTTGTTTTTTTGACCTCTAGTCTTTGACAATTGGTTAAAAAATTGGTGGGCTCCACTTTTTGTTGGTTGGGGTCCCTCAGCCAGTTCAACACACTCTTTTATAGGAGGGGTGCCTTTGTCACCTTTGTATTCACATTACTATTATCGTATTTTCGATATTATATGCCACTTATCTCTCTAACTTTCCCAATGTGGGATTATTTGTTTGGAGAGTTGTATATTTGCATTACAAGATATTTGAATTTTGCATTGCAGGGTGATAATTGGCTCGGCGAGCTATATTGCTAGCTCGGTGGGGTGATCAACTCCCAATGAGTTGATCACGTTATTACCACATTTCTCGGGATTGGTTTTATCCACAATGTTGGGGTTTTATCCCTATTCTTGGCCGAGAGATCATATCAAATTGGCAAGCCCACCGATTGGCTTATCACCTATTATCTCTACAAGCACATTGAACATCATATCATTTGGGTGGTTCCACATTGCATAGGATTAAACATTACAATGAACGTTTAAACAAACGTGTGCACATATTAGTCAAAAGCATTTCAAACCAACCAAGTAACATGCCACATTGGTCGTGGCATCCAAGAATGGCTAGCTTGGTGCTTAATACATAGTGCAACAAACAAATAGAGGACTCAACCCCCAACCTGGGGTGATATGCATTCAAACGTAGCCACTTGCAACGTGGCAAGCTCATGGTAGAGTTCACATCGGGCTCTCCATAGCCCAAACATTGGGTCACCCAAAAAAATGGTGATAGTTGTGGCCTAAGCCACATTCAACATGGCGGGATGGTTTATTAATAAACCGTTCAAACCTCCCTAGCACCGTTAATGTGGGAATTAGCCCCACTTAGTAAAAACAATGCACCGAAAAAGGAGATGGGGTGAGCTTGAACCCGGGGCCTCTTCCTTATGAATCGATCACCCAACCAACTCGCCAAAGGGGATTTTCGGGTAAAATATTGAGCTCGTTGTGACTTAAATAGAGATAGAGCAGATTGTGTAGCAGACTAAAGAGGGCAATTTGCATTAAATTGGAGTTTTGAGGCACTTAGAGGCAAAATCAAAGCTCGGTGTAAAAATAAAAGTTGCTCAAAGTTTAGAGAAGAAGACGATGGGGTCTTATTTTTTCATGAAATGTTCTATATTTTCCATTGTAGACATTTAAAGATCAAATTTACATAGGAAAAGTACTATGGAGATCCCGTGACGCCACAGGAATTTTTGGATAGTTTCGACATGAAATCAAAGTCCCCAAACCTATTTTTAAGATTCATTTCAGGTATAAAGGTCTATTATTCATTATTGAAGGGTTAATTGTACTTCATTGGACGTTGAATAGATCGATTCACAATTACATGGATCTGGAGACGTAGCCTTCGGGTGAACTTCGTTAACAACTTCTTGTGTTGAATTATTTACGCTTTATGGAAGCTTTTGATCAGATAAAACATTTAAATTAGTTTATTTGATTAATTAATAAAGCAATCACATAACTGGTTAAATTGGATTAAAGTCAAAATTTCAATATCCATAACCCACAACAATAAAGGTATGCACTTATCAAAATTGAAATCAAGCAATTCAGGTTTAAGTGTAAAATTAATTCCATTGTGATTATTTCTTTCTGATTTGTAATAGATTCGGTTAAATCACTCAAGTTGGAATTTGAATGATAATTGATCTTTTTAAAAGAGTTTTGAAATTTGGGATTTGAAGACACCCAAAATTGGATGAAAAAAATATTCTTGATCAATTATAAATATGAAAAATTTAGCATCTGGATTTTTTATTTAAATTACTATTAACAAAAGTACCATTTTCAAATCAAGCTTGGTATCAGAGTTGGTTTATCTCTTGATTTTCTTCAGTTGATTTGATTCAATTTGGTTTTGCATTTTCAGGCTTGATATTTCAGCCAGTAGTGTGAAGAATTTGGAAGAACGGGTGTGCAGGAAATCATGGGAAAATTATCTAACAAGACTAAGTTTGAGGAGCTTGAAGCATGCAATCGCGATTCATGAACAGAATGCCTTCCTGAGGTGTCAATTATTGACTCTTGAGGAGAAAATTGACAATCTGAAAAGAGAGCTAGAATCTAAGGATGAGCTCTTAATGGTGTTGCAAATTAATGGACCTAAGAAAGAGGTACCTATTATTGTTGATGCATCCACTATGACAGATGAATGCATGGTAAGTAAGACAACACTTAATTCCTCTCCCAAAGCCAAGTTGGATTTTGATATTGCTCTAGGTGAATTTGAAAAACACACCAAAGGTATAGGATCTAAGCTTTTAAATAATATGGGATTTAATGGAATTAACCTTGGTAAGGATAATCAAGGCATAACTAACCCCATACATGTTAAGGAAAGACATCATTGTACAAGACTAGGGTATGCTAGAAGTACAGGGAAAAGGAAATTGTAGAAAGTTCCAAGACCGTTGGAAGAAGACAAGCTTCTCAAGGCAAAGTGACTTCCTGCTAGCCTCAGGTGGATCATCCTCAGAAGAAGGATCGGTTAAGAATTCACCACAGAGAGGTATAAAAATCCCTCCACCTTCAGTTTACCATGTTCGAAAAGGAAAAGGTAAACAAAAATATCCATTATCTATGTTAAGAAATTTTGGCTATGATATGCAAGCAATTTTGTATAGTTACCCATGCACATTTTGTGGTTTATCTAATCATTGTGTGGCCAAGTGTAGGAAGCATAAGTATTTGTTGGAAAATATTGAGAGAGAGCACTCTCCAAAAATTTCTCGGCTAAGAGCATCGAGGTAAGTTTCTAGAAATGTAGATCCTAAAAACGTGGATCAAAGTTTTTTTATCACCGTAAAAATAAAGGTCATGTAATTGAAAAATGTTGGCAGTGTTGTCCAAAACAACAGTTTAAATTTGTTGAGAAGGATAGCATTAATAAACCAACCAATTTGACCACTTTAGTGAATCAAATAAAAATGAATTGACTCAACCACCTAAACAGGAAAATGTGTTGAAAAAGGTGGGTAAGCAATTTATCAGTTTTATGTTTGCATAGTGATTTGTTGATTAAAATGAAAACTAACAAAGCATTTTTGGAAATCTTGTTGATTGGTAAAAGGATAAATTCCATATTTATTTTGCTTTGGTGTTGGTGAAGTATCCTAAAGAGGGAGATCCAGTGTGTTTAACATACTTGGTGAATTTCTCTTGTTATGGTTTTGAAGCTTCATTCTTTCAGCAACATGTACAGTTATTCCTATGGGGCATGATCAGGGTATCAAATGTCTAATTTTGGAAATTGTATTTAGTATGTTGTTGTAGTGCAAATTGTTCCATGTAGGCATTGTTTGTGTGTGTACAACTTATACAAACTCTTTGTTTGCTATGCATGATATTTGCACATGTATAAGTCTTTTTATTAGGCTTAATATTTGTAACTATCAGATATAGTTGCAAATAGTATGTACAATTTTTACACTAACAAGTTGTGAATGCAAGTTACATTTGCATTGTTAATAGTGGTGAGTGCAGATCAGATTGTATAGAGGAATATGGCAGTTGGATTTGTCATATCAGTTGCAGTATAAGCCATGGGTGATGTTAATTCAATGGTTTTAATTCTGCAATTTTTGGAAAAATAAATACCATGCTATAAACTGGGTTCTATGTTTGTGATATGCAGAGAATGTGTGTACAGTTCAGCTTAGTAAAAGTTCCCTTTTGAGGACAAAATGGTCTTATTGGGGAGGAGTGATCTAAAGGATTTTTCAAAGTGTACATATCTTCCTAAATCTCCTAAAACATTGTAATCTTGTATAGTGTCTCGAGAGCTTTCCGTCGGCATGTGAAACTCAAAAGAATTAGCTCGTATGCAAAATATATTATAAGTCAAAGTTTAGGTTTGAAAATTGTCAACCCCGGTCAATAGTCTAGTCCAGACGTGACACATGAAAAAATGGTAAAAGGTTAAAAAGGTTAGTTTTTTTGTTTTCACCTCCGGTCTTCAAAAATGGTTAAAAATTTGGTGGGCCCCACTTTTTTTTTTTGGTGGGGCCTCAACCATGTTTGAAACACTCTTTTATAGGAGGGGTTTCTTTGATGCCTTTGTATTCACATTACTATTATCATGTTTTCGATATTATATGCCACTTATCTCTCTAACTTTCCGAACGTGGGATTATTTGTTTGGAGAGTTGTATATTTGCATGGCGAGAATATTTGAATTTTGCATTGCAAGGTGATAATTGGCTCAACAGAGCTATATTACTAACTCGGTGGGGTGATCAACTCCCACCAAGTTGATCACGTTATTACCACATTGCTTTGCGATCGGTTTTATCCACAACATTGGGGTTTTATCCCTATTACCTTGGTTGGGAGATCATATCGAATTGGAAAGCCCACTGATTGGCTTATCACCTATTATCTCGGTGAGCACATTGAACTTCATATCGTTTGGGTGGATCCACATTGCATGGGATTAAAAATTGCAATGATCGCTTAAACCAACACATCCAGATATTATTTGGCGGTGGTTCGAACCAACTAAATAGCATGCCACATTGGTTGTGGCACCCAAAGAATGGCCATCTTTGTACTTAATACATAACGCAACAAAGAATCGAGGAATCAAACCCCAACCCGGGGTAATATGCATTCAAACACAACCACTTGCAATGTGGAAAGCTCACGACAGAGTTCACAAGTGGGCTCTCCATAGCCCAAAAATTGGGTCACCCAAAAAACGGCAACAGTTTTGGCCTAAGACACATTCATCATGGTCAGATGGTTTATTAATAATTCGTTCAAACCTCCCCGACACCGTTAATGTGGGATTTCGCCCCACTTACTAGAAACAATGTGCCAAAAAAGGAGATGGGGTGAGCTAAAACCTAGGACCTTTGCCTTGCAAATCGAACACCCAAATCAACTCTCCCAAGGGGTTCAAGGGTAAAATGGTGAGCTCTCTATGATTTAAACAGAGATAAAATAGGACTGTGTAGCAAACCAGAGAGGGAACTTTTCATTCAATTGGAATTTTGAGGCACTTAGAGGGAGCATCAGAGTTCGGTAGAAAAAGTAAAGTTGCTCAAAATTCAGAGAAAAGACAATGGTGGTCTTATTTTTCCATGAAGTGTTGTATATTTTCCATTGTAGGCATTTAAAGATTGCATTTTCACAAGAAAAGCATTGTGGAGAGCCTATGAAGCCACGGGTGAATTTGTGGATAGTTTCTGATAGGAAATCAGAGTTCCCAAACCTGTTTTTAAGCTTCATTTCAGGTATAAAGGTCTATTAGTCATTATTAAAGGGTTAATTATACTTCATTGGACGTTGAATAGATCAATTCACGATTAGGTGGATCTGGAGACGTAGCCTTTGGGTGAATTTTGTTAACTTCTTGTGTGGATTTATTTGCAATTTTTGGAAGCTTTTGATCAGATAAAACATTTAAATTAGTTTATTTGATTAATTGATAAAGCAATCACATAACTGGTTAAATTGGATTGAAGTCAAAATTTCAGTATCCATAACCCACAATAGTAAAGGTATACATTTATCAAAATTTGGAATCAAGCAATTCAGTTTAAGTGCAAAATTAATTCCACTATGATTATTTCTTTATGGATTTGTAATAGATTCAGTTAAATCACTTAAGTTGGAATTTGAAGGATAATTGATCTTTTTAAAAGAGTTTTGAAATTTGGGCTTTCAAGACACCCAAATTATATGAAAAAAATATTCTTGATCAATTGCAAATCTGAAAAAATTAGAATTTAGAATTTTTTTCAAGTACAGTTTAAACAAGTACTATTTTTGGATCAGCCATCACCACAGTTTGCACTGGTTACCCTTTGAGGCATCATCAAAATTAAGTTTGCACTAGTTTTCGGATGAGGGATCCATTGGATGAGGGAACGGTCAATAGTTATAGTTTTGTCTTGAATGTCTTCTACCCCAATATTCCAATTAAGTATAAATTTCTCCTCTTTTTTAGGGAGATTTGTTTCTTGGGAGGATTGAATTTCATAATATTATCCTTGATTTCAAAGTGGACAACTCTTTTATAATTCTCTTACAAATGGTCTTGGTATTCCCAATATGATAAAGTTTTTGGCCTTCCAAATTCTCCAAATGGCATGTGGGAAAATAAGCCTCCATAATTTTCTGAGCATGTTGTGCTTGAAAGGGGGTTGCCACTACTCCCAAGATTGTATAATGTCTTCCAGAAAGCCGAGCCTACACCAAATCTAGTCGGGATGAGTTCCCAAAGGTTTGAGGCATAGGGATAGTGAAGGAAAAGATAGTTTCATCCTCTTTTCTACAAAGATAAAGCACTGTTAGGTACGGAAGAGTCTCTTTAGTGAGATTTATCAATGGTAAGTATCCTCTTGTTAAGAACCAACCTAAAAAAAAATTGTTTTGGGAGTTAGTTATTTATGTCGAGTATTCTCCAATCAAATTCACAATGTGTGTCCCCTAAGAGTAATTGGTACCCCACTTTTACTAAATATGAACCATCAAAAGACTCCAACCAAGTGAATTCATCCTGGTTTGAATTTGGCTGATCCATATGTTTTTGATACTTTTTTGGATGTCATTAATGAGGTTTTTAAAATTATACCTACCATTATGAAGATTCTTCCATTGAAAGTTGTCATTAGTATAGTTGGTGTAGTCACTTACCTTATGACCAAACTCTGCTATAAGGTTGTCTTTTAGCTGATCCTAGGAGTTGTTACTTTTAAGGTTTTGAAAGTCACCCAATTATCCTACCAAAATAATGTCTTTTCGATTACCTACCTTCCATTTTCATCTCTTCTCCAGATCCTTTCTTGTTTTGACAATATTTTTCCAGAAAAGAGAGCCGAAGGAAGGAAGGGTATTAGAGTTTATAAATATGTAAGCATTTTCTTGAGCTAGATATTTAGCTCTTATAATTTCATCTAGGGATGTTCTTCTTTTATCATCCTCTAGCTCATTTTGGATATGAGGGATGCATTCATAATTTTAATGTTCTTAATTTTGGATATGAGGGATGCATACTTTGTCTCAAGCCATGGGGTGAAACTGTTTTGTCCTTTGTCCCCGTCCATAGAAAATGTTTCTAAATTTTATCAATTTTTTCTATCACAACTGTTGGAATGAAAAACATAGACATAATATAGATCGGAAGATTTTGCAACATGCTTTTAATAAGTAAACATTTCCCAGCGTTAGAGAGAACAACACCCTTCCATCCTGCAAGATTTTTGTGGAACCTATCATGAAGGGAATTCCAAACAACCATAGAAACTTTATTAGTACCCAAGGAGAGAATAATCTCACAGCCCAATATTTGAGCAATCTTCCTTTGCGCATGATCAAAGTATTGAAGAAATAGAGTGAACTTTTCTCAAAATTGATCTACTATCCCGAAGCATGCTCATAAATCTTAAGAATGAGTTTCATCGTCTTGGCTTCAAGAAGAGAGGCAAGGAGTAGAAGAATAGTTTCATCAAAAATTGTTGATGAGAAACAATGATCTCCAAGGAGGTAGGTTTGAAACCTTTAAGGTAACCCAAAGTGATGGCTCTGGTAATGTTGTGGCTGAGGATATCGACCATGATGATGAATAGAAGAGGAGAAATAGGGTCACCTTGCCAAATACCTTTGTTGCTTGTGAATAAGCCCATAGGAGAACCATTAACAATGACAGAGAATCTAGGGGTGGTGATACAAGATGTGATGATCTTTCTAAAATGATCAGTAAACCCAAATTTCTCCATAACCTTGTCAAGGAAAATCCATGAGACCCTATCAAAAGCTTTATTCATGACTAATTTAAGAACCATATATGTTTTCTTACTTTTTCCATAGAATGAATGGTTTCATGGACCATCACCACCCCATCCTAGATGAGTCTGCCTTTGACAAATCCACCATGTTGCTTAGAGATCAAATTCGGAAGAAGAGGTTGAATTTTGGAAGCCATAGTCTTAGTGAAGATCTTGTAAAGAACATTTGTGAGACTAATAGGCCTAAAATTCTTGAAATCCTTGGCCCCCAGTTTCTTAGGAACTAAAACAATGAAAGTATTGTTAATCTCTTTGAGTAACCTCCCAATTCTAAAAGAATTCATTTACTTATACCGAGAAGATCCTCCGAGCAAATGTCCCAAGAATTTTTGGTAAAAGTTTTCTAATAATCCATCGAGTCCCGAGGACTTATCTCCTTTTAGAGAGAAAACATATTTTTATAATTCATCAATAGAAATTGTCTTATTAAGACTGAGAATTCTTCCTTAGGAGAAATATTGTTGGGGATAACATCAAGAAGGGTATCAACAGTAATTGAAGAGAGTTGAGTATTATCATTTAGAAGATTCTTTTAAAAGGCAAGCGCTTCCTCTTTAATGTCATTTGAATCGTAAGTGACAATACCATCAACGAAGGAGACTTCAAATCTTATTATGGACTCTATGTTTTAGAGTAGTCATATAAAAGAACTTTGTGTTACTGATCTCCTTCTTTTAACCAAATAGTATATCTATATTGATGCCACCAACAATTAGTATAATCATAGAAGAGAATGTAATAGATTGATAATTTATGTGGTATAAACATTTTAGAGTTGTGGAAGCAATTCAAAAATATACTTGTGAGGAATATTTGACTTGAGATAGCGAAATGTAAGAAGATTTTAAGATAAAAACTTAAGTATTTCACACACACACACATTCTATTATTTTATAAGTATTTAATATATTAAATTTTAAATTTGAGTAATACATATACACATGATTAAATTTTTAATATAAAAGTCACTTTAGATCAACCACAACGGTCATATTTTGAAAGCGACTGTATTTATACATCTAAAATAATAAAAATGTATCGAACACCCTGGAAAATCCAACCACACATTTTAATGTACTTCCACGAACTCAACAGCGCAATTGTCGGAAAAGGCCACATGTAATACCATTGTCGAACAAAAAAAGTGCTGTGTGCAGCATTCTATCTTCCTCTTCCGTGACCAAATATTTGGAGGGTGGACTTACTCCCTTTTTGACATTCAAAAGTCAAGTTTGAGCTATGTTTTAAGCCACAAAAATGGTGGATGAGATTGAGAGGGTAGCTACTGCCTCCACACCACGGGTCTCTTGCATTTATTAACTAACTTTGGTAAGGAGCTCACTATCAATGCCCTGCGTGTACTATTTCCACTAATCTATATCCGCCACGTTGATCAGCACTGCATGCACCAGCACCCCACTATAAGACCCTGCATTAACCTAGTACCCTTCGACAAACAAGAATTTATTTCATCCATTCACATGCATGTTCAATAATGTATTTGTGAAACCTTCTTGTCTCGTAAAATGGCAGTAGAGTATAGCTTAAGGAAAATGCTAGTGTTGAAGCTCATTATTATATTGGCTTCGTGGGGGTGTGTGGGCGAGGAGAATCTCATCAGCCATACTGCACCCTCCATGAACGTCACCTTTATGCCTCATGACAACAGGTAATCTCTAATGCATTCATTGCAGAGTTTCCATTTACATGTGAATTGCATCGTGAGTAAATCTACAAAATTATATTTATTTATTTTTTTAATTCTTTATTTCAAACATTTTAAAAGAATTAATGGAGAGATAATTCATAAAAGTAAATATATGGATTTAAGGAAATAATAGGAAAGATAGTCCGTCGTATTTTAATACAAAATTTAAATAAATGTCAAATAACCAACGTTTAAGTTCGACTATTCTATGCCCACAAAGAGAAAGTAAAAGAGCTAAATCTCTCTATTTAAATTTATAGTTACAAATACTTTATTACTTAAATAAATGCAGATTTTTTTTTTTAGTATTCTTGACTCTTTATTTACAATGTTTATAGGAAGTTAAGTCATTATTACTAAGTTTCTCAATTTCTTTAATTTTCTATCGATCATGTGAACATAGAGTCACTCTTCATGACAAGTCGCTTACAAACACACTTTAAATTAAAATTCTCGTACATTTATGTTGAATGATCAAAGTTTAACAAACATAACACGCTTAACATGAGTATTAAACAATTTCATCTTTAATATTGCTAGTCAATGCTAACATATTAGAGATTTAAGGTCCTTTTATTGACACTTTGAGTTAGAAATAACTGAAATTTTAATAGTGTTGACATATAATCATAATCTTTATGTTAATAAAAATTCGCTAAATAAAAGTGGCCCTCTTACCAACATAATTAATTGGGTACAGTGTAAATATATATATAATATATTCCTTCACCCCATCTTATTCTAAATTATTTCGTAATTAAAATTGTTTATTAATAATCAAATACAATTAATTATTTATAAATATACCTATTAAAATACATATTAAGAACTCTTGAAAAATAAATAAACCATAATATCTTTCATAGTCAATTTATGCTTGCAAAATTAGTCAATCAGTAGATATTATTTATCTCTTTATAATTGTCTATCATGGATAGCAATTCTTACTTTCAAATAATTTCGTCATTCATGTACTACAGATCTCATTGTAATAAACTCTCATTCCCTCAACTACTAGAACTTCCATAAATATGAATCACCTTTGAACCAAACTCGGCTCTTAATTCTCTGCTGTTTGCAGGCAGCTAGAACGGAATGGTAGCGAAGAAAGAAGATCTTTAGGAGCAATATACAATCACAAAATTATGAATGAATTGGACGCCTGCTGGAGAAACGATCCAAACTGGGCAGCTCACCGCCAATCACTAGCTGACTGTGCCGTCGGTTTTGGAAGCCGTGCAACGGGAGGCAAGTACGGAAAGATATACATTGTCAGCGATCCAGGAGACGATCCCGTTAATCCAAAATTGGGCACCCTTCGTTACGGAGTAATTCAAAGTAGTCCA
Source organism: Taxus wallichiana var. yunnanensis (assembly GCA_018340775.1). Classification (NCBI taxonomy): domain Eukaryota; kingdom Viridiplantae; phylum Streptophyta; class Pinopsida; order Cupressales; family Taxaceae; genus Taxus; species Taxus wallichiana. The sequence continues at coordinate 806,941,948 of CM031242.1, forward strand.
ATGTGGATAATCTTTGAGCGGGACATGTTTATCAAGCTGAAAAGCGAGCTGATTATGAACAGCTATAAAACCATAGACGGGCGAGGAGCAAACGTAAGGATCGGGCGTGGGCCATGCATCACAGTGCAGTTTGTGAGCCACGTAATAATACACGGTGTGAACATACATGACTGTGTGCCCTCCCAGCCCGGCATGGTTCGAAGCTCTCCGAGTCATGTGGGGCATCGACTTGCTACTGATGGAGATGCCATCGACATCTTCGGATCGAATCACATTTGGATTGATCACTGCACCTTGTCGCGTTCCGCGGATGGTCTTGTTGATGTAATTTATTCATCCACTGCCATTACTGTTTCTAACTGCTTTTTCACGACCATGACAAGGTGAGAACAGACTACTTTATTACAAGAAATGTTTTACAGATTCGATGTTATTTTCGTATGTGGATGGACTAGCTTTGTAAAAGTTATGTTAGTTATACTTCAATAATTTATGTTAATTACATTAATGTGTCTTACAATGTTAGTGGAGATGAAGTGTAATGCACTTTATGTTTGATCTTCAATTTTATATCTTTTAATTGTTATATGAAAATTACTATTAGTTAAAATTGTCTATTTGTTTATTATTTAAATAGTGAATCAAAAAAATTAACTATATGTTGATATTTGGAGTTTTATATTTCTTTTAATTTTTTTTTGAGATATTGTTAGATGAATGTCATTGTCACGAGTCAATGGAAGTTTATTGGAGGGATTAATGGGGTGGTTAATTAATATAGTTTGTGAAAAATGTAAAATAAACATATTGAGATTGATATATTTAAGATATATGTATTAGTTACTCATATTATTGGTTAAATATATTTTAGAAAAGAGAAATGGGTGTAAATTTTATGTGCCTATAAATATATTTTAGTTTTTTTAACTCCACAATAACAAAATTTTGTTGAAAATGGAAAAACTATAAGCGAATGTTTTGCTATATTGTTTATTTTTTAAATGAATTGTCCTAACTCGTGAAGAACAATTTTGAATGGATGAGAATCACAAAAAATTTACGTGAAAGGTAGAGTCGGCCGTCAAACTAAAGCACTAAAGTGAAGGTATTGGGAATAAGCATAATTTTGGCGAGCCTTATCTAGCCTGCCCAAGCTTTCCTTGACAAAAACGACAAAAGAATCCGGGCAGCAGTCAACATCAATGAAATTAAACACAGGTGAGGTTGTTTTAGAGTAGGTGGCCGTGGAGTGGTCAGGTCTGTCCAGTTGAAACGAGGTGGTGTTGGAATGGAGTCCTTTGGTGGCAGTCGAGCTGGCATTATGCGTGTTGTTTACGCTTAGCTCTTAATTAAAGGAGTAAAACAAAGGGATTTAAGTGCGACTTAATTTCCGACCCTATTCTCAATTTAAATTGATGGAATGTTTGTAAATTTATACCGCCTCTGAAATCTTTCTATTGCAGGTGATGCTGCTTGGCCACAACGATGGCTTCACCGCCGATAAGATAATGAGAGCTACAATAGCTTTCAATCGTTTTGGTCCAAATTTAGTAGAACGGATGCCAAGGTATGAAACCATATTAATATCGCAACGCATAACAATCATTAACCTGCAGATTGTAGTAATTAAAAACCATGATAATTGGAGGAATGAGTGTGGCATGGCAGGGGACGATTTGGCTATTTTCACGTAGCTAACAATCATTACCATGGTTGGGAGCAATATGCCATTGGAGGCAGTGCCAATCCGACTTTCAGAAGCGAGGGGAACAGATTCGTAGCATCTGATAATCCTCAGACCAAGCAGGTAATTTCTTCGGACTTTAAAATCTATATTGTAATTTCTTTAAATTTGTGGATGATGACCAGTATTTATATCATGTGCAGGTAACGAAGCGACAGACATCAGGCGGGTCAGGATGGAATTGGCGATCAATAAATGACATGTTTGTGAACGGGGCGTATTTTGTTCCGTCGGGGGAGGGGACGTGTGCTCCGTATTACTCACAGACCGAAAGGTTTACAGTGTATGAAGCTGCATTGGTCCCTTTGATCACAGCCGATGCAGGTTGTCTCAAATGCCGTATTGGATACCCTTGCAATTAACATTGTAATCCGCTTATTTAGTGGTCCGCTAAGTGTCATTTCCATTCCTTCCATAAACCAAGCAATAAAATAATATATTTTTCCACAAATTATGTTGATGCGTGAATTTGTTCCGTGCATTCCCAAGTTGATTTTTAGTACCTGCCTTCGGCACTACTGTTGTTTTCGTTGAAAGGCATTAATCTGCATAAAATTTTGTGCCTATAAAAATAATTTCATTTTACCCAATGTTTTTCACATGGATATCTATATAGATGTAGTGATGACAAATAAATATTTCAAAACTGCTACATTTTAGTTAGGGAAATCTTTTTTGAAACAATCTGATTGGCCAGAGGTAATCTCTTCATTGCGGAGGAGAATATTTTCTTTGTTTTTTAACCTCACAAATGTGACCTATTTTTTAAAAGTTTTTCTTTCTCTTTAAAAAGGACACGTTGTTATTATTTAGGCAGTATCTAGTGTCACGTGTTTGAGGGCTGTCAACTCCAACACTTCAAAGAAATGGACTCTCAAACACAAGGAATTACCCCTGTAATCAAATAACGAGGAGAATCGGAATATCTCTTGTAGACAAGGTAGAGAGGTCAAGACCAACCTCAAGAACGTGGATGTGCAATCCAAGATTCAAGACAAAGAAGGGATACCCCCTTATCACATCGTTAATTTCTCTTCCCTAAACATTTCTAATCCCCTTAATTATCCCTCAACCTATTTATTAACATCTTTTATCCTCCGTAAGCACCCTTTTACCATCCCTAGGTTCACACCCACCTTTATTTAATGATTTCATATTCACTTTGCCTTTATTTAATGCTTTCTTATCCCCCAACCACATTTTATCCTCCCTATGCAACCATAACCCGCTTAAACACCTTAAAACCCTAATCCTGTCTCGTTTGGGGCTCATTCCCTTGAACCGATCACAATTCCATTGCCCAAATCGACGGCCCTCCGTAATCGGTGGTGACCAATTGGTCGATGTAAACCCTAGGTCACATCTCGTGAGGTTAAAAAGAAAGAAAATATTCTCCTCCGCAATGAAGAGATTACCTCGGCCAATCGATTGTTTCAAAAAGATTTCCCTAACTAAAGCAGATGTGCAGTTTGAAATATTTATTTGTCATCGCTACATCTATATAGATATCCATGTGAAAAACATTAAGTAAAATGAAATTATTTTATTAAACACAATAATAAACATAAGCAATTATTACCTACACAAATATTTTAATGTCTAACTTTTAGTATCAATTTATAATTTATACATTTTAAAAAATAATTTAAATATTTTTGAAAAAATCAATTAAATTTTTTTGAAAAATTTAATCTATAAAATTTTAAATATGGTTTAAATAATTTATATACTTGAATTTTTCTTATGTATTTTGAATCATAGAATTACATAATTAAAATGATAAGATTTTTAGAAAAATATAATTCAATTAAAAATTGTGTCACAAATTTTCCACAAAAAATTATCTATTTGATTTTTATTGATCAAAATATTTATATTTTTAAAATAATTGTATAAATACAAATGAGAAAACAACATTACAAAAATGACTATTCATGTGCAACTCTTTAGATTAATTTTTTCCACTCCCATAGGTGTATGCACAAAGATGGGGGAAAGCGGACACAAATCCATTTTTTGGCCATTTTGGCCATAACACGCTCGTGTTATGGCTCGGTCACGTTATAACGTGAAAAGGGAAAATCTAGGTCATGTTATAACGTGGTCACATTATAACGCGATCGCATTACGACTCGGGTTTACCAAGTCGAAACGCGCTCACGTTATAACACACTCGCGCTATAACACACTAGCATTATAACACACTCGTGTTATGGTTTTCTATGTGTTTTTCCACATTATCCCTCCCAAATGGACATATTTCACATTGGAAACAGGAACACGAGCGTGTTATAATGCGATCGTGTTTCATCTTGTTGGGGTTTGGAATACCCAATCCAAAGGCTTGGATTTCCAAACTAGAGGTTTGGACTGTGTATTGCGTGATTAAAACTGTGTTTGACAAAAAAATATCAAAATTTCACATGTGCACCCCAATATCTCGTGCATTAAACATAATATTCAAAAATAAATTATACTACAATGTCAAGCTCATTTTTACCTTGATGACGATATAATTCTTTCTAAAATTTGATTATTTTAAGGCTTTCATCCATAATTTCTTTTACTAGTGCCTTGTTTTCTTGCAAAAACCTATGCATACGTTTTGGTGCACAATTTACGATTTTTTCATCCAATTTTTTTAAAAAGTGGTTTTTTCTAAACTCCATTCTACACACACTCAAAAAAATTAAAAATGACTTTTTTTCTCAAAGTTATGGGGGTGCACACACAAATATTTCATTTTCGGGATATGTGCACTTTGAAAATTAATAAAAAAATATCTATTCATCCAAAAATTATGAAAATTTAGTGGGACCTCGTGCATGGTCTTAGCTAACTTTCTACCTAAGAGATTTGAAAAAAAAATTATACAACTCAAAAAATGGGGGACGCACACACAATAGGTTCTTATCTTTTTACACAAAAATAGACATACTTTGTGTGCACACAACATTTGAGCCTCTTAATCTCAACCATTTTTAAAAAACAATAGTAGTTTAGAAACTAGATTCCAAGCTCTACGGTACTTATTCTTATCACTTTGTCAAATTTTGAGCATAGGCATGCCGAATTATTCGATGAAGTTTAGGTTTCGCTGATTTCAAGAAAAAGGTGTCCCTTTTTTACCCCCTTTTGGCCCCCATCTTTGTGCACTTACCCCATATTTAACAAATTGTTTCTATATCAAGATTTTTGAATTGGTATGTTCTCTTCCCAAAAATATTTTTCCTATAAAATAGGAGATCTAACTAACTCCAAAAGCAACTCTCATAAAGATGCTATTATATTTCACTCATATTACTACATAAGTTGTTATTACAAAAAACGTTACACACTCGCACGCACGCGCACGCGCAACAACAACAACACCAATTATACACCCTCATATCCATGTGAGTATTAAACAAAGTATTCCTAACACCTACTTACATTATTGCCTTAAAACAACAGTGGCCCATATGATTGGGCACATCCCAATCATCTATTCAAGATAATACCCACATGAAAACCCATCTCAATGTACTTGAATCATCTTAATAGTCACAATCATGAGTTAGGTGAAATTCATATGGGCTTGTTCAACAATGTTGTATTTTGAAATTTGGAAAGTTACACATTGATTGTGCAAAGAGACTCTCCATTGGATTTTTCCATTGAATGTATGTGTGATCCATACCTTGTGCTCTGGTGGATGCACATGTATTTATAGTGTAATGATATGTGTGCCTTATAAATTATTCTTGATCTAGAAGTCCACAAGCCACTCTTGTGTAAAATAATCCAAGCATGAACTCCACTTGAACTTATATAGAAACTTCAAAGTGCATCTAGAGATCACAAAACCATTTAACATATAAGTACACTACGAGGTAGGTAAGAAGCAATATTAAATTACTTACATGTTTATCAATGGCACAATACACTACAAAAATTTCATGTACTCATAGGATGAACACCTATTTATAAGTTCTAAGGTGCACAACAAACTTTTTATATATATTACAAATAAGATAAACACAAAAACTTAGTGTAAACAAAACTTATGCATTCTTAGACCATGGAAAAATTTGCTAGCTAATATTCGCAATTTGGCTAAAAGCGAGAATTCTCAAGTATGAATTCGGCTATTTTTACGACCACGGTAGTGCCCACATTTTGCCCAAAATTTCCATAAACATTAATGTGTCCCATGCAAAAATTCAATGGATCTCCAATCCCTATGTATATTTGTTATTGAATCACCCGGTGAACGCATTTAGCCGATTTTGAAATATTCTTATGTCACCAAGAAATCTATGGAACCAATCTGATCATTTGGTCTCATTCGCCAACATGTTTGGGAATTTTTATTTGATTTTCCATACATATATAGACACATAGATATTTTTATTGAAACTAATCACTAAGTAGAACCCAATCACTTCAAGAGGGCCAAAATGCCCACATGTCCTTGTTGATGCTCTTAATCGCACCATGTATCTCCTTCCTTAGTCCTCATGTGTCCTCCATAGATCACCGACCCAAGAACTAACCCCAACTCCAGGACATGAAAGTTATATTAATTATGGATTATTTCAAACATACATTCACTCTAACATACAAATCACTCGACCCAAGATTCACTCCAACATACGAGGTCACCCACACCTTAGAGTGTTTCCATTTTGTCAATTGAAGGGAGAGTTATCACACCATTATCCAAAGGGTGCATTTCAAAGTGACAACTAGAAGCACTCAAATTCACCCACTCATGTATATTGCAAGAGAGAAACTAAATTCAAGCACTACATAAGAAGGCTATCAAATTTGATTCCACTACAACTAGATATCACATGCTAGGTGGAAAATGACATGTGGTTTGAGGCCTCTTGATAGTAGTGCCAATTTTGGCAAAGGCACAAGATTACCTACCGGATTGAGCAGAGTATTTAGATACCTTCAAGTTTGATCTATGTATGAGTTGTTCTAACAACTTGTTGAACCAAATTTTCTTGCTCTATTTCAAGTTAGTGAAAAGGTAGCAAAGAAAATAAGTAACTCCAATATTAGATGGTTTGAAGCTACCTCTAGATGAGATGATGATGGATACGGGCACAAAAGATTATCCTTATAGTGAGATTGATTACCCAGCAGGACAAAGAGAAACTCAACAAAGAAAATGGATTAGTAGATAGGATGGAGGGTTTCCGAAAATGTCGGTCCCAAGAAGTGAAAACTTCCTAGGATGGATGTCAACCCTCTTTTTGATAGAAAATAAGGATAAAATGATAATGGATAAATGATATGATGTAGTAGATAACTAAACTAAAATAGAGATCTGAAATGTGCTAGATAAGATAAGATGTAGATCTGATAAAAATAAATGATATTAAACCAAACTTGATCGGGTGGACGATGACCCGAGACTAACAGTACAATCGATGGTGACCACAACTAAGTGGATCAGAAAATACAGAAAACAAGTCTGCAACAAGCTCACGAAATACTAATAATGTTTTTGATGTGATATGGGAAAGTTGTGGAAACAGAAAGGATGCAAGAAAATTAATAGATTTGATAACTACGAGACAAGGTTGACGGTGAATGGGCTAGGTTGATGCTAATCGGATTTGGATCGGTGTCAATTCGATCTAGATCAGCACTAATCGGATCAGTATTAGTGCCAATGGACTAGATCGCGGTAATCGGACCGGATCGGTGGTGACCGGAATAGATTGGTGGCGAATAACTTGGTTCGGTGGTGAGCAGAGGCCATGACATGGGAAAGAAACACAAAAATCCTTAAGAACACCTAAGCTCCAAAAATCACCTTCTTGAAGAGAGGATGGGTATGGGTGTATTTATAGGGTTTACATCAACCCGAATTGGTCACCACCAATTACAGAGGACCATTGATTTGGGCAATGGAAATTGGTTCAAGAGAATGAGCCCCAAACAAGGTGGGATTAGGATTTTAAGGTGTTTAAGCGGGTTATGGTTGCATAGGGAGGATAAATGTTTTTGGGGGATAAGAAGGCATTAAATAAAGGCAAAGTGAATATGAAATCATTAAATAAAGGTGGGTGTGAACCTAGGGATGGTAAAAGGGTGCTTACGAAGGATAGAAGATGTTAATAAATAGGTTGAGGGATAATTAAGGGGGATTAGATATGTTTAGGGAAGAGAAATTAATGATGTGATTAGGATAGAGTTAAGGTGGAAATAATAATTAAAGGGATAAATATAATTTAGGAGGAAAAGGGGGATTTAAATGAGAAGAGATGTATGCATGTGAATAATGATGACAATGTGGAGAGAATGCGGGATGAGGGTTAGTGATACCAAAATTGGTGTCTAAACAACTCGTACTATTATATTTCACTCATATTGATATGTGAGTTGTTATTACAACAAATGTAATACATATATATTTTTACATATACTAATTATACACACCCATATCCATGTGAGTACTAAAAAAGTATTCCTAACATTCCCCACTTAGTGCGAACATGGTAAAAAAATTCACACTCTCAATTGTAGTATATTGACCTTTATGTGGCATGCTAATCTTCATGGCTCCTGGCCTTGATTTAAACAAAGGGATCATTGCTCAACCTTCCAAGGTTTTCAACAGTTTTCTATGAACCTAAATGCGAACAGTCCCATCAACTATTCACCTCATGTGGTTTTCTGGATCTCCACGAACCTTTTCAAGATCCATGAACTACATTAGTGCTTTTGCTCTCTAATTTTTTTACATCGTTAGGTAACATAGGAAATTCAGCTCACATAGGAAAAGTTTTCACATTTCATCACATAAGAACAAAATTTTCTCAATGGTAGCCATTTTTAACCATTTCCACTCAATCTCATACAACATATGAACTACCACTTTATTCTTTGGAAGTTTCCCTTGAATTTAGCCGAGTTAGTGCAAAATACAAATGGAGGAAATTATTTTGATACCAAAAGAAATGGATGGAGAGGATTGCATAAAATGGTCATAATACAATAATTCTCTAAATTTCATTACATGCTTTGACTATTAGAAATACATAGAAACTAATTTTCCCATAAAATAGGAGATCTAACTATCTCCAAAAACAACTCTCTTAAAGATTTATGAGTTGTTCCTACAACTCATACTATTATATTTCACTCATATTACTATAGGAGTTTTTATTACAATAAACGTAATGTGTATGTGTACACACACACACACAAAAATAATTATACACCCCCTTATCCATGTGAGTACTAAACAAAGTATTCCTAACACCTACTTACCTAATTGCCTCAAAACAACAAGTGGCCCATATGATTGGGCACATCCCAACCATTACTTTCATGTACTCATAGGATGGACACTCATTTACAAAGTCTAAGGTGCACAAATATTTTTTTAGAAATTACAAATAAAATAAACACAAAAACATGGTGTAAACAAAACATACACATTGTTAGACACCTTACTTTCCTAAATTAACTTGTTTTTGAGTTATGAAAGACTACACGTGAGCCTAGATTCTCATAAACCCACCAAGTATTTTCATAAATCCAAATTAGGAGCATATATGATTTTGGAAATAAATGATAGATCAAAGGGGATGTGCATAAAATATTCTCTTTTTTATCAAGTGATCCAAAATTAACATAAAAATTCAAAAGTAATCTCTAAACAACCTTGTAGATCATTTGAGATGTACCTCACTATAATTGTGTACAATAAATGAATTAAATATGACTAATTAAATTGTAGACACAAAATATATGCACTTAGGTACATTTCTAGGTCCTAGAGCATACTAATATATACATGATTCCTAAGCAAGAAAACTAGTAATTGACAATGTATTTCAAGATTTTTGTTTTGTCTCTTATAATTTTACTTGACCTTACACACCCCGCATCCTTGTCGGTATTTCATTGATTTTTTCTTTTATGACCTCGAGACACTAATGCCCAGTTAGGACACTAGGCCTAGGTGTTCCTATCCCTCCTAGGTGCTCCCAACCCTTTCTCCCCTTTTCTCACTCTTTCAGGTATCTTTTACTTCATGGGCATTTTTTTATACTTTTGGGTCAACCTTCCAGGTTGTCGATTCTGAGAATTTAAACAAGAGAATCTTATATACACATAGTTATAGCTCTCAAATAAGGGGCCAAACACTAAGAATTACATACTATCACCTAATATTACATCCAAAGGCACAAGAGCATCAAAATCATCCATCTAGCACACTTGCTCAAGGGAAAAGGGTTGCATCACTCTTCATACACATCATAGAAGGGGAAGTATATTATATTTCATCCCACACATTCTATACATTTGCTACATTCTATATCTATCCTTCTATGACTGTGGAACTTGCATAAGGGTATCCTAGGGAATCATTACACGCACTTACACACAAAAATACATAGAGTCTGAAATGTAATGCAATGCTTGGTACTAAGTTAACTCTTCGGGTAACCGGGTTCATTACGAGTCCCCATTCTGCATATTTTTTATTTGATTTGATGTGTTTTGTGGGTTTTTGCAGTTAGGTATCTCTTTTGCAGATTACAGGTACAACTGATAACACTAGAGTAGAACCAAACTGACGAACAGAGATCAAGAGCGAAGCTCCTCCAACCCTGAAGAAAGCATATCTCGAGCATCTACATAGACACTAGCACCTGGACACTCTTGTCCTCCCATGGATGTTTCATGTGCATATTTCCAGTCCTGCATTTCCTGTCAACTTTGGTGACACTATTCATAGTCTATTCTAGCAATTCACCTACCTAGATCATCTCCGGGTTGTGTGTAATCTGTAGTGCCCACTTCCCTTCGACCTCATTTTGTTTTGTCATTTTCGAGACTGATTACTTCACTTATGGATTATTATGACTTCTTGTTTTAGCATGCTAGTAGATATCATAGACATTGGACTGTTATTGATTCGATCTTTATATGATGCATATGGTTTACTGGTGGACATTTGATGGATATCTGTATATTTTGACAGGGTTATTTATCTTAATTATGACATGTGATATGTTTAATCATTTTGAGTAGAACTTGATAATTGGACTAATGTGATGATCGTTTTGACATAACTGAAATGTGGAATAGAAATGTGCTAGAAAGTGTTAAGTGATATCGTACTTGCATAGATGATAGTAAATCAGGTGTTGTTTATTTTAGATTATATTGTATATTTGGCATGAATGTTTTAATGCGGCCAACAGGCCGAAGGAGGTATTTTCTGCTCTGCAGGTATATTATATTCACAACAATACTGGGGAGTGGAGACCAACCACATCGGAATTCGAGAAGAATCCAGCTAAGGTCACCATGGCAACAAGTAATTGTGTGTGTGTTAGAATTATCTGGTAAAGGGAAAATTGTGACCTAGGGATCATGTGTTGTTTGTTTAATTTTCCCCTTTTACTATGTTAGTATGTGTTGCTCTTAGTAAGTGAAATTTTTGCTTATGTTATTATTCATATTTCTTGGATTGGTGTTACCCCTTGTTAGCCATGGGTTGTAGTGGCTTAATTAAGTTAAATTGAAAATTGTCCTAAACTAATTACAAGATGTGACCTAAGAGAGTTCATTTATTAGGATTTGATTTGCTTGGGATTTTGTGTGGATTGTTGTGTGTTGAGTTTGAGTGTAGCACACTCTACCCCACATGGGAAACTCGAATTTGGCCTTGGAGGCCAAATTTCAAAGCTTGTGGGACAAGTCAAACTTGTCCCACACCTCTTAAAACCCCATGCCAACCCTACCTATGGGTTGGAAGGCCAAATTTAGGGTCTTTTAGGTGTTTTGGGGGGATAAAAGGGTAAAAATATTAATTGCACTTTCTTTCAAATTTAATTTTGTCCTTTGAGGGAGTGGGCTTAGTTGGAGTGTGCAAGTTGCTTGCCTTTCTTTCAACCACCTATTAATGGTGCATTGGAATTTGATGTTGACCAAATGATGTGGAGTGGAGGGAAAAGGAGGTGGCATCCTACTTGGAGCCACATCATCCCTCCCTCTCTTTTCTCTATTTATTTGAGCCTCTTGTTTGTTTTGGGGGTTGGAAGTTTCATTTTTTTGTCTTGTGTATTTTGGGAGGAGAGGATTTAGAAGAAGCTTGTGAATTTTTGGAGCTTGTGGATACTTGTGAGAACTTTGTTGGAGCTTGTGGATGCTTGCTTGATTCTTGAAGGGATTTGAGACTTCATACTTGGAGAAAACTCTACCATGGAAAGGTAGGAGCTTCCCCTTTGCTTGCATTATGTTTCTTTTGTCATATGAATGTATTCTTTTTTGTGTTGTGTTGAATGTTGTTGTTTGAAAGGCTTGTTGGGAATGGGTAGAATGCCTAAGTTGGGAGTGAGAGGAGACTATGGGGAGCTTAATTGAGGGAGGCATAAGAGATCATGTGCTTGAGGAGGGAGCTTGGGTTGGGTGCCCACCTTGTAAGAGAAATGCTTGCATTTCTTCTTGTTTTATTTTGAGGGAGCCATAAGAGTTGAGGGAGGCATAAGAGTGAATGGAGGGATAAGGGGTACTTGAGGGAGGCATAAGAGTTGTTAGGGGTATTGTGCTTGCATTGGAGGATTTTAGGTGGCACCCATTCCCATTGGGAGGTATAATTGGCTTCCCCATATGTCTTACTCTTGTGGCTTTCTTGGTAAGCGTTGTGACTTATTGTTGTGGTTGTTTTCCCTCTTGTTGTGATGGTTGATTCTCTTGTTTTGAAGGAATTTGAAATGCATGTGAAATGTTATGTTTGTTATGTGGAAGCTTGTAGTTGCCATGAGTTGGATTCTCTCCCATTGTGATGTAGTTGGGGCTCGGGGCCAATGGAGAAGATGGCTTCTCTTCTCCATTGGGTATTTGGTTGGGAGGAGAGCGTTGCCTCTCCCCTTATTTTGTTGTGAATCAAGCAAACTATGGAGGAGCCACCTTGTTGATATTTGGAGCACAAGAACCTTGTTGTTGACAATGTAAAAACATCATGTATTTACCCACCTTGAGTGGAGGAAAAATGTAATATTGCTTTGCTTTCTCTAGCTTCCATTATTGTAAATTTGTTTCCACATGAAGTAGGATATGTTGTAACAAGATTTTGAAGGAAAGTTGCATTGAAATGATAGTATTTCTTACTCTAAAATTTATTGGAAATGTTGTTGAATTCTTTTGTGGAATGTTGGAAAGAAATTACAAAAGAAATATATTAAAATTTTGTTTGAGTACTTGAAAGTGATGTGTTGAAAAGGTTGGAAAAATAGTGCATTATCCCTTCTTTTATACTTGATGGAAAGACTTAAGTTTTCAAATGGCTTTTAGTATGACAATGAAACATTTAAGCTCTAACTCTCTTATGTCCTTCTTCATTTATGGATCCATTGTAAAACTATTGGCAAAGTATAGAAGGAAGTAAAATCAAACCTTTTGAATCCCATATAATGTTATTGATTTGTGTAGAAGGTGATCTTTATGCAAAAAAATACTAAGCTTAATGAGTTAATTACCCATATCTCCTCAATGTTTAATAAGAAAACTAATATTTTCAATACAATTCATATCTAGGTAATATTACAACTAATGTGTTACTATTTTTAAGTTCTAATTATAACAATATACCTTTAATATTTATTTGTTTCAACAAAGTATGTTATCAAAAACTACAACCTAAATATAATACTAATAGGACCTACGTATCCTAAACTAGAAGTCCTCCTAGGACTCGGCACGCCAGACCGAAGTACCAACAGATTTTGCGAACTCACTGTGCTAGAATGCATATAAGATTTAAATTCCTTTGTCAGGATTCCTATAATACTCCTCTACTAGACAAGGGCTCAGTTCACTCCTCTCGCAAGGAAAATGAACAGAGCCAACTCATTTGGCTAAAACTCTTAGTCAAACCCGGCAAGTTTATGGAGTGTTTCTCAACTTTTGCAAAGCTCAGCTAGTCCAATGTAAGACTCGTCTTCCTGAAACGAAAAAGGAAATCAACAAAATGAGATAAAGGGAAGAAATGTAATTGGATTTGTTTTTTTTTTTAGCATCTGCGAATGGGAGACTTACCAAAGAAGGGCTGTTGGAGTAGTAAATAGTTGTTTCGTTTTAGTTTGATTTGCCAAGGCTTTTCCAGCATTCCCAAAACAACTTATGTAACTGTATTGGTCACTAAGAAGGAATCAGTTTACAGAAGAGATTTTTAAGGAATCGAGATTCTTTGTTTTCGTCAAACACGTCCTCCAGATCCTAACAGAATTGCCAATCCAAATAAAGGGATCTTCCCAGCTGCAATGGCAGGTCTTAAGCCTAAATCGTGACAAATGTTTTTGCAAAAAGTCTTATACTATCTCAAGTCACTTCCTACCTCTTTCACTGTCCTCAATCGATCTGATAAAAATCTCTTGGAGGCAGAACCCGAAAATGAAGGTGCATTCGATACTGAATAGATAGCAACATAGTTGGACAGGCTGTTGATCTTAACGCCTCCTCTGTCCCTTGCATCGTATCAATAAAAGAACTTCTCTGTTATTCATCGTGTTGTTAGACTGTAACAACGTACACTCCGAAATGCTCACGCAAATGCAAAACCAATTGGACTTCATGAATATTCTGATATGAAACGGATCCATCTCTGTGAGATCCTCGCCAAACCGTGACTGAGCATGTTTTACAAGTAGTAGAAACCGTGGTGAAACACTGGTTCAGGTCGCCTTCACCTTCTTCTCTGTCCGCAATCGATTGGAAGTTGCATTCGATACTGAACAGATAACAACATAGTTGACAGCCTGCTTGTTTTAGCGCTCAGAAAAGAGAAGGGGGACTTGTTTGTTGCGTCGCCTGTCCCACTCGCCGTAACTCCATCCTCAACCACCGTATTGAACCCATGGGGCCAGCACAACACCCAACGCAACAGGTCGGCTGTGTGAGGATTGCGTTTTGCAAAATCTGAGTGTAGTAATTGAAAGTAAATCAAACAGGCGGCTCAGTGGTTTCCGTGTGGCGTGCACGCATAAGGAGGAAGAAGTAAATGTGTTTGTCAGGTGTTGGTGAGCTATCGACCGCCCCAACCATAAAATTTAAACATAGTTGAAAAGCTAGACTCGCCAAGGACTCTTGTCTTTTGGTTTCCTTTTTTTTGTTATATGTTTATCCTGGATATCTACTTAGGATTACTTAAGTATTATATACTACATAGTATAGTAGTAGTATGACACATAGCATATTTTCATATAATATTATACTAAATGTAAACATAGTGATTTGTATATCTAATACATAAAGTCATGCATTGTAAATAAAGCAAATTAGGGCCAAGTAAACATCTTAATGTATAATTATTATACATACATATATATTATAATGTATTAAATCGTGATATATGTAATATAACTGGATAATAAAATAAAAATAAAAATTGAGTGGTTAATGAATTCATTTCCTAATAAATTACATCATACCCTAAGGTTAACATTGGAAACATTGCTATTACGATATTACCGGACATTAGGCAATTTAACTCGTATGACGACCCTACTTATCTCTGTGAAACGTCGAATGAGATAAATTCAAATATCTCTGACCTTGAAGCATTGTCGTGACTTGTAGTTTCGAGCCTGAATACGGACACACCCAAATTAAAAAAAAAAAAAATTGTCACGTTTTCAAGTCGTATGTTTGAGGCGCGTCTTCTTTTTTTTGCGGCCTTACATAATCGCCTAAGTCACCTTCTCCCTCTCACTTGCTTAGGGTTTTATATTGTTACGTGTTTAATTCTTTTCCATTTATTGGATATTATCATTTGTAAATCATCGCTTATAGTAGTTACTCTACAATTAGATTTAATTCTATTTATATTAAATCGTTAAGTGAACCCCATTCGTGATTGATCATTCGAATCCTCATTCGATCAGATTTTCTTTCATGGATCCTAAAATTCCTCAAGTCTCCTTGTATCAATTGCTTTAAATGTACCCACCTTGCAAATATGTTCTCCAAAAATCCCTAGACACCATGTACCTCCCTAGAAATATGCCTCATGCACAAGTAAGTGTCATCTTCAATCATCTCTCTGATGAACCTATTGGTCTTGATACCGTAACCAATCAATATATTTGTAATTAAATTCAAGCTTTACATTGCTTATTTCAAGATAAAATTTAAGCTATGAAAACCAAATTACATCTCTCACAGATGAAATCCAACATCTCAAGGTTGTTTCTCATGCCCATGCTAGTTCTTCTTCTACACCTCATCCTAATCCTATGTCTACTACATGTGCTCATATAAGTGAAGCCCAAGTCTTACCACTACCAACACCTCTCAAGTTTGATCTAAATGCTAAGCAACATGATATTCTTCCTGAGCTCCTCAATCACCAGTTGATCAACTTGCCACCTACTCATTACTACCCTCCTTATCGACTTGTAAAATACAAAGGTCACCCATTTTGTAATTATCACAAAATTAATGGACATCATGAAAATGATTGTTATGTTTTAAAATGAAGAATTGGGCACCTTGAGCATCAAGGTTTTATTTCATTTGCTACACAACATTATACTACATGTTCATCTCCAATTTCTAAATCCCACTAGGCTCCCAAATCTGCTCCCTCTATGTCTAATGAGCATCATGCCATAATTACTAATGTTCCTTCTCTGGTAATTCAAGAGTCTCCTATCCAACCCAGTCATACCACCTTTAAAAATACTTACACCTTTACCTCCTCCTATCAAGTCCTATACATCACTACCAATTCCCATTAAACAACCACCTTTAAAAATACGTACCCCATCACCTCCTCCTATCAATTCCTCTACAGTGTTACCAATCTCAAATAAGTAACCAACATCCAAATAAAAGCAACCAATTCACCTGAAACAAGTTGTGATCAATCACCTACTTACATTTTCTCTGTTAGACCCACAATTTGATATTGGTCATACCCTTGCTCCTACCTACCATTATGGAAACCATATATTTTCTTATGACACTCACACATTTCAAACTTTGTCATAGGTCTCCATCACTTGCACCCTTGGGGCTTAAAACCCTCCACCTTATACATATTATTCACACACACACACACACACACACACACACACACACACACACACACACACACACACACACACACACACACATTCATCTTGATTTTCACTTCACGTCAATCTTTACGTCTATACATATTATTCACATATGCATAGTCACATATTCTAATCATAGTTATCTAATATCTATTATTCTCATATCTACACTATGGGAACACCTTGATACATCTCTCTACGCTCCTATCATACTCCATACACACTTTGTTACTCATGATTACTTATAGATCCTTCTATTCATGGTACACATAAGTACTTCATATATATGATAAACATCCTTTCATGCACTATAAATAATCCGGCTATTCTTACTTATAATGATCACATCTATTCACCAAGAGCTCTCCCGATATGCACACATGGAGGACATTGCACTTCCCCCTCGCCATCACTATTAGTTGTCTCTACTATCCACTCTTAGCTTCTTTATTACACTTCACACTTTATGCTTCATGTTTACCTTTCTAAGAACTCTTACCTATTTGGTACACACATTGTATTGTCATTACCCGATGACGCACTCTAGTGTTATGGCTCACACTTGATTTTTGAGGGCACACTACATCAATGAACCTCACATTATACACATTTCACGCTCATTGCTTCATGATACATATTTTCTAGCATCTATTCTCTCATCACAACACACTCATTTCTAGATGACACACTCTTGTTCTATGGTTCATTCTTGACTATTGAGGGAGCATTTATAAATGAACCTCATTTCATACACATCCACTAGGGGGCAACGCAGATCCTCCCATCTTCACATCTTGCATACCACACCATCACACTCATACAACATTTTCATATCTTGGTTGTATTTATTCTTGCTAGCTTATACTACTTACATCTTGCACTTTGTTTACTATGTTAGACGATACTCAATATGTCATTATATTTATCATATACACATGCATGTTCACTTTGTCTCTGAATTGAATGCAGATCTCTTATAGCTCCTTACACGATGTATGATGCTCATCTTTGAATCCCTTTCCAATCCCATCGAGGCTCCTGGGGCATCTACCTTTACTACTCTCACACATTACAGTTCTATTATTTCATCATTTACTACTTCTTCTTACTAGCACTTTCTTTTCACTACTATATACATGCTTTGACATACTATTTATCTTTCTAACATGCTAATGGGTGTTTCATGTGTAGCATTTACATTGCAGGATACATATAACCATGGTTTTCTATCACTTCTCATTTCCTATTTTTTTCTTTTTTTCGGGGATATGTCTTATGTATTGAGTGTTCATTGTTTTCTTTTGGCCTCTTTGGCCTTGATTGTCTTGTGACATTGTGAGTGATGTCCCATGTATGAAACCCACTTTTCATGGTCCATCTTGTTTTCACACTTTCTTGTTACATTGTCTTTTATTACATGTAAGATATTTTACACTAACACTTGTACTAACATATCTTTTTTTCATTTTCCTTGGTTTCTACTATCCACATCCCTTACCCCTACAGTATCCACTTTAAAATATGCATATAAACTTTTGGTCCTCTCCTTTGGACTGCATTCTCCTACAAACATCACATGTACCCCAAACGAGGGGGGGCATCTATTGGGTGAATCGAGCTACAATAAAAATCATCATAGTACAAAATCAACATGAATGGTCCAAAATCAGACTTGGACCTCACACATAGGACACTAGCGCCCAATAGAGAGACAATAGCACCTGACACTTGTGTCCTCCCCTAAGAACTAATTTCCTAGGGGCATAAATAATAAATTTCATAGTACAACATGATCTCCAACAATCTTCAACACGCTTATCCAATAGCATGCACTTTCCTCCAAACACGCAATGCATTCTATCACCTACAATCACTTACAATAAGAACAAATCGAACAATTGGAACGAATTAAGGAAGTGCCATCTCAGAGTGGTGCTTATTTGAAAAGTGTCATGGAAGGAGAAAAAAGCTATACCTATATCCCCAACACTCTTCTCTTGGCATGAGATCGCCCAAAAAACTCACTCTTGGCGTGATATTGCCCAAAAAACTCCCTCTTGACGTGAGATTGCCCAAAAAACTCACTCTTGGTTTGAGATCTCCCAAAACCTCGCCATCGATAGTAAACATGAAAAATTTCTATCTCGGAAATCTCTTGCATATCAGGTGCACACTTTCCTTTTTACATGATTTTACACTCTTTACTTACTTATACATGCATTACTCTTATTTCTTTTCATACACGAAACTCTGCCTACTCTTTCACTCTTCTTTTGTTGGTCCATCCTTTTACGCACCAAGAATCAACTCACATCAAGCAAGCATGAGCTCACAACAACATGTGCAAGCCACACATACACTTCACCCCTATGGTCTACCTCCCCTTCCTAGTCTTCATGCTTCACATTACGATCACTTCACACTTCACTTGTCCACTCGACATGCTATCGGATACAATCTTCTCTACAGGATCACAAGGTACACATCTTCTATCTACTTTATGCTATCGATTATTCACTCAACAACATAAAGTGGTTGAAAAAGCAGAACAAAATATATGCACTTTGGTACATTTCTAGGTCCTAGAGCATATGAATATATACATGATTCCTAAGCAAGAAAACTAGTAATTGACAATGTCTTTCGGACATTTTGTTTTGTCTCTTATACATTTATTGACCTTACACACCCTACATCCTTGCCGGTATTTGATTGAGTTATCTTTTATGACCTCGGAGACTAGCGCTAGTTAGGACACTAGCGCCCAAGAGATCCTATCTCTCCCGGAGGCTCCCGACCCTTGCTCCCTTTTCTCACTCTTTTGGATCTCTTTTACTTCTTGGGCATCTTTTATACTTTTGGGTCAGCCTTCCAGTTTTCAATTATAAAATTAAAACAAGGGAATCATATATATATATAGCTCTCAAATAAGGGGCCAAGCACTAAGCATTACATACTACCACCTAAGCTTGCATCCAAAGGCATAAGAGCATCAAAAGCATCCATTTAGCACACTCACTCAAGGGACAAGGGTTGCATCACTCTACATACACAACATAGGAGGGGAAGTTTATTCTATTCCATCCCACACATTTTATACATTTTCTACATTCTAGATCTATCCCATTATCACTATGCAACTTGCACAAGGGCATCCTAGGGCATCATTACACACACTTACACAAAGAACTACATGGAGTTTGAAATGTAGTGTAGTGCTCGAAGACTAAGTTCACTCTTCGCGTGACCATCGGGGTCAATCCAACTCCCCAATCTACATCTTTTTTATTAGATTTGATGGTGTTTTTAGGTTTGTGCCGTTATGTATCTCTTTTGCAGATTACAGGTACAACCAACGACATTGGAGCAAAACCATAGCGACAATTAGAGATCAAGAGTGAAGATCCTCCATCCCTAAAGAAATTAGATCGTGTTCATCTACACAAACACTAGCGCTGGGCGTTCTGCCTCTTCAAGTGGGCTTACGTATGACACATTTCCGTGTCCTATAATTTACAAATAACTTGACGACGTTGTTCACAATATGTTCCAACAATTCGCCCGCCTAGATCATCTCCAGTTTATGCGCAATCAACTAAGTCACCTTCTCCTCTTGCTTTCTTAGGGTTTCATATTGTTGCTTTCTTATTGCTTGTCCATTTACTTGTATATTATCATTTGTAAATCATCAATTACGATAGTTACTCTACAATTATATTTAATTCCATTTATATTAAATCATAAAACCTAGTGATACGAAATCAATTCACAACACAAATTTGAAGGTGTGTAAGACACCAAGAGCTCACCAAAATACAATAGAAATAAATGAAATGCCCGTAATTAAGCATCCACAAGTAAGCCAACTATGAGAAGATAAAAAAACTTGTAAAACAATAGGAAATAGAAGACTCACACACACACAACAACAACAACAACAACAATAATCATACACCCCCATATCCATGTGAGTACTAAACAAAGTATTCGTAACACCTACTTACATCATTGCCTCAAAACAACAAGTGGCCCATATGATTGGGTACATCCCAATCATTACTTTCATGTACTCATAGGATGCACACTCATTTACAAATTCTAAGGAGCGCAACAATTTTTGTATAAATAACAAATAAAATAAACACAAAAACTTAGTGAAATCAAAGCTTACGCATTGCTAGACAACTTACTTTCCTAAATTAACTTGTTTTTGAGTGACGTAAGACTACATGTGAACCCATATGCTCGTAAACCCATCAAGTATATTTCATAAAGCCAAATTAGGAGCATAGATGTTTTGGGAAATAAATAATAAATCAAAGGGGATTTGTAGAAAATACTCTCTTCTTTATCAAGTGATCCAAAATTAACATAAAAATCAAAATTAAGCTCTAAACAACCTTCTAGATCGTTTGAGACATATCTCACTATAGTTGTATACGATAAATGAATTAAATATGACTAATTAAACCCTAGTGAGACAACCAATTCACAACACAAATTTGAAGGTCATGTAAGACACATAAAAGCTCACCAAAATGCAATAAAAACAAATGAAATAGTTATAATTAAGCATCCATAATTAATCAAGCTATGAGAAGATTAAAAAAACATATAAAACAATAGGAAATAAAATGGATCCAATGTACCTATGATGTATGAAAACTTCAAGGAAATCAAAGTGAATTCACGATAATGTGTAAGGACTAGTCAATACTATGAACTAACTTGTTATTTGTTAAAGGGGATACAAATACCATACTTAAAAGGGGTTAAAGCACAAGGTAAGATAATGATAAGATGGGGAATTTGAATGAAGTCTAAGTCAACAAGAAGGCGCGTAGTGTCCCATTTGGACCAAATCACCCATAAATAAATAAATATTAAATATCACTTAATAATGCCACAACGTCATTTTTAACTCTATGAACTCTTATATATTGTCTATTGGGAGTCTCCATAGCCCAAAATGGATGAAATAACTAGTTGGTCAGCTCAAAAATCAAAGAGAGATTGGTGGTGGTGGTTTTTGGTTTTTTGGGGGTTGCATTTTATATAAGTATTGTGGATAGTATAAAATCTTGCCGAAAATTGGAAACATGGCATATAAATCGCAGTTTACCTCATTTCACAAATAATATAATACCGAGTAAAACACACATGATGGCACTTGTATTGCAGTTCGTAAGTTGTTGGGTGTAAATTTAACAATAATCAACATTTAGAAAATAATTAGGAAAGATGGCATATTCAGTATAGCGTCAAAGTTTTGTAAACATCTCAGTGATGGATACTTCATACATGTAGAAAGTGAGTGCACCAAACTGGTAATAAAAGCAGTCGCAATATGAACGACTCCACTGGGGATCGAACCCAGAATCTCTGGTTTCGTAGACCAGCGCCTTATCCATTGGGCCATAGAGTCACGGTGGAAAACAGTCGTAGGCATTCGTTAATTTCCACATTCGAATCCTAAAAATGTAATATCATGTCTCTATGCACTTCAGACGACGCAAAAACATTGTAACATCTATTAATGGTGCTGCCCAGGCTCGAACTGGGGACCTTCAGTGTGTAAGACTGACGTGATAACCGACTACACCACAGCACCAATTGCTTTTACTATGTTTAGGATTATAATTGAACTAATAACAGCAAGCGTTGCACTCTGAAGATTGTCCATATAACGGATTTAGCAGTTCCGACTTCCCACCAACATGGAGAAATACTGCATGAAAGTGGAGAATCCTTTGCACTGGTTTTTTTCCCTTCTCGATACTGATTTGGTTTATAAACATTATCCAGGCATTAACTTTCTGAAGTCAAGATGGCCGAGTTGGTCTAAGGCGCCAGTTTCAGGTACTGGTCCGAAAGGGCATGGGTTCAAATACCATTCTTGACACAATCAACCAAGTTCCTTTTAATTTTACAACTGTTCTACATGATGCTACTAATGGTGCAAGTCATCTACTCTAGTCTTAAGTGTTGCAACCCTTATCTTTCAATGGATATAAATAAGTAACAAATGTTGTATGTTTTTTTTTTATTTGTTTAAATTCTTCTTTTGACACGCGGAAGTTTTAGAAATAGATAGATTCCTTACATACTCAATCTATTCTCTTGAAATCAATTTCTGTATGCTCCTATGTCCTAAATGTACTAACTATTACACCTTTACATTTAAAAACCTACTAAATTCAAATGAGGATCTTATTGATATGCAAATTGACATAAAATGGGGAAAACATTAACAAATAAGGACAAAGAGCTCAATGCACCTTAATCATGGGTATAAAAGGACCCAAAATCTGTTCTACATGATGCTACTAATGGTGCAAGTCATCTACTCTAGTCTTAAGTGTTGCAACCCTTATCTTTCAATGGATATAAATAAGTAACAAATGTTGTATGTTTTTTTTTTTTTTGTTTAAATTCTTCTTTTGACACGCGGAAGTTTTAGAAATAGATAGATTCCTTACATACTCAATCTATTCTCTTGAAATCAATTTCTGTATGCTCCTATGTCCTAAATGTACTAACTATTACACCTTTACATTTAAAAACCTACTAAATTCAAATGAGGATCTTATTGATATGCAAATTGACATAAAATGGGGAAAACATTAACAAATAAGGACAAAGAGCTCAATGCACCTTAATCATGGGTATAAAAGGACCCAACTGTTCTACATGATGCTACTAATGGTGCAAGTCATCTACTCTAGTCTTAAGTGTTGCAACCCTTATCTTTCAATGGATATAAATAAGTAACAAATGTTGTATGTTTTTTTTTTTGTTTAAATTCTTCTTTTGACACGCGGAAGTTTTAGAAATAGATAGATTCCTTACATACTCAATCTATTCTCTTGAAATCAATTTCGTATGCTCCTATGTCCTAAACGTATTAACTATTACACCTTTACATTTAAAAACCTACTAAATTCAAATGAGGATCTTATTGATATGCAAATTGACATAAAATGGGGAAAACATTAACAAATAAGGACAAAGAGCTCAATGCACCTTAATCATGGGTATAAAAGGACCCAACTATAAATAGCTAGAGTCTTAAGTACAATAAATAAGTAACAAATATAACATAACAAAACCATGCAAGTATAGCTCAGAAAATTTCTAGAAACATAGAATCAAGGGGATAAATGAAGAAAATAAAAATAGACATAAAATGAATAGAAATTTGACCTAAAAATCATGGGTACTTCAAAGGACCCAAATAAATAGAGAACAATATATATTCAAAACCATGCAAGAGCATTAAAAGTTGAAAAATAGAAGGAACACGTGCCTAAAAATACTTCAAGAATCTAAATTGGAGAAATAATCAATAAACACATAAATTCAATATAATCATACTAAGTTAACTTGTCTCATGCCAAAATTTAGCTTCTATGTACTTACTAAGGATTTTATTAGGCTCAAGTGTAAGGAGATAATGTATAACCATAGCCATCTAAAAAACTTTTATGAATATAATTTGGGAAATCCAAACAATATACAATGAAAACTTCCCACTTCCCCCCCTTATATACTATTTACCCATGAAAAACACAACCACCACCGTATTTATACTCTAGAGAGGATTAAATAAACCTCAATCTACATAAGTTTAGGTTGATAGAGAAGAGTGACCAACATAAGAAGACCCCCTTCATTATTTTTAAAGTATAATACTTTAGATATGCTAAATGTTTCTCCATTCTACCTCTTGAACATGCTATATCTCGATTGAATAAAATCTAGTTATTTGATTAAAATAAAAAATGCAGAGATTTGTTATAAATGATATACAATGAAATATGAATGCTAAACAATTTATTTAATTTTAACTATGAAAGGAAATGAGAGGGCTAAGGTACTTATCTTAATTTCGCTTATCCCGCATGATGTTGAGTCCGGATGGGCAATATGATGAATTTGAAAAACTAAATGTCGGAACAAACCACATAAAAATGCAACAGAGGTAGAAATAGCTGCATTGTGGTGCACTGAGAGAGGACAAAAGGCACCCGTGGGCCCCCTAGGCCTGTTTTTGGGTGTCCTAGGAGTGCAAAAAAGGTCAAAACCTGGTTTGATATGGTCGTTAGGGCTTCGTACTTTCTCACCTTTGGTCGTTTGTATGTCGCACTTGGATCACCAAGGTACCTGTAAACCTATAATGAAGTATAGACCTGCAAAACCCTCAAATAGACATCAAATCCTAAAAAGAAAGATGCAAAATGAGGGGTCAGACTATCCTCAACGTCACAATGGTGAACTTACGACTGAGTGTTGCACTACATCTCAGACCCAATGTAGTTTTGTGTGCTTGTGTGTGTAATAGTGTTCCTACGTCGCCCTAGTGCCAATGACACCAAGAAAGCGAAGAAAACAACAATCTAGCGGTAGTTAGATAAAATGCAAAAGTGTTGATGGAATAAAATGAACTCGCCTTTATATGCAAAGTGTGTATGTAGAGTAATGTGCCCAAAAGCAGTCCCTTGTTCTATGTAGATAGCTATCCCTTGATAGCAAATTTCCACCCTTATAATGGTATGTATGTTGTGCTTATATAAGGATCTCTTGTTCGAATTTCAACACTAATGACCCGGCATGCCAAATAGTATCTCGGGAGATGATAGGGAAAACTGAAAAGATCGACCTCAAATGTCAAAAATAAGAGAAAACATAAAAAGGACACAGCGCCCAAGATGGACATGAGTGTCGATGTTAGTGTTCACCCTGGCGCTAGTGTCCAAACATGAGTGACGACAAATGAGTGAGAACTGACAGACAAGGATCCTTGTGACTTGACCAGAATTGTGTGTATGAGTGACAAGTCTAAAAGATAAAAGCAATAAAAGACTAACAAGATAAGCAAATGGACTATGGAATGGGTCATCAGTGAATATGTTTCTTACACAAGATTCATATATGAAACAACATACTTGGCGGTATAGTAATTACTAGTAAGTGCGTGATTTTATATCTACATTTTCCCCCACTTTATGTTGGTGAGCAAAAGCTTGGTAACATAAAGTAGATAGAGATGCATACCTGAGAGAAGTCTGAAGAATCCCATGTTGTTGAAGTACGTGAAGAGCATAGTAGAATTACATGCCGAATGAGAACATATAGAGTGGCGAACCATGGATCAACGTGTTGATCCATGCGGCGTAACGAGAGACATGGGACCATTATGAGAAGTGCTAAGCGAGATTGATAATTACGATGTTGAATGATTGGGGATTTTGATTTTTTCATCGTTGATGGAGATGTGATGGGGTAGGGATTGATTAGTTCCCAACCCGATTGCAAGTGTGTGAAAAACTGAGGATTTGGGCGTCCTACCGCCAGAGAAAGAGTATAAGGAGAGAGGTCTAGTTTTACCCTCCAACTTTAACTACCTCCTTAAAAGGTCTAGCCTCTGTAGATAGAAAAAGATTGAATTTTGGATCCAATTTTGATCAAACGTGATAACCCATATAGGATCAGTATAGGAAAGGCAATGTCATCTCATTTCCCCCACTCCACGGGTGTCACAATGTGTACGTGTTAGTTTCCAAGTTAGGTCATATGGAAGTAGTCGCAAAATGTAGAATAACTTCACATGTTAGGTCATCTAGGAAAGTGGTGATATAACTCCCAAGTTAGGTCATTTGGGGGGATAAATATGATGTGTTTGTATTGATAGATTTAATGCGATTTGTGTTGTCGACATTTGAATGTATGTGATTGGTTGATTGGTCACTCATGGAGAGATTTTATACTTGTTGCCCCCAGGTTAGGTCTTTAGGGAAATTGGTAGAAAGTGATGTGAAATGTCGCATGGTGTACAAGAAAATGCTCGATAATGATAGGTTAGAAATTTAGATTGATTGCGTAATGGTGAAAGGAGAATTATAGGATGACCCCAATTGTATGCCCCCTTTGGCGAAAGGGGGAGTGGTGATGAAAATGAACGTTGAGCCGAAAGTAAGTGCGCAATGATATAATGGAAAATGTATGATAGATATCGCAAAATTATGTGTATATCAAATGGGGATGATGTCAAGGAAAAATATTAGGTGTGAAATGTGTATGATACAAAGTAGGCGGAATTATGAAGAGAATGACATGAACGAGATAGAAATCGAGTAAGTATGCTCAAGATATGAGTGAAATCGTGCAATGTGTATTAGTTAAGAGAAATATCATGAATAATGACTATAATAAGTTAGGTAATGGAGAGTTACTATAAATAGTAATGTGAAAAAGTGAATAGGAAATTCATTTTATTATTGCACGAGTGTGATTGTGAGCTCTGGGTATGTGAAGATGCCTCAAGTGAGAGCAACACGATTGAGTCGGTTTGAGATGGTGGTAGTAGTCCTAGTGTCACGTACGACAATAGAGCTAGTAAGTGTGATTGTTTTTAAAAATGTGTTGATATTAGTTGTTTTTGATGAATTTTCGTAAAAAAATTGTTTTTGAATTTCTTGGCATTTTGACCCAGACATAGAGAGAGGTGAAGGTGATAATGACCCTTGGAACACCGGAGCTTAGGCATGGGTGCTAGTGACTTGCTCCCGAGCACCGCTAATCTAAAAGGAACGATAAGAAGATCGTACCAAGCCAAGAACACGATGCTAATCAAACACCACGATCAATAAGATGAAAGCAATTCACCGAATAACTTTACATAAACCTTTGCAAACAAATGAACAAAAATATCATATATTATTACGGAACTCAATGCAATACATTGAGAATGGGCCTTGCTTAAATAGATAAGGAATAACAATCTAAGAACCAAACAAGGTCGTAGATCAAGTCATACATAAAAGAAATAACTAGTCATCAAAGAACTAGTCAAGACCATAGATTTAGGAGAGAACTAGACATCAAGGATTTAGTCAATACCATAGATCAAGGAAAAAACTAGTCACTACCATAGATCAAAGAAAGAACTATACCTAACAACTAGATAATATCTCCTAATATCTAAATAAGATAAAATAAATATCCACACACATAAGTGGGTGAGGATAAATACAATAAAGGTAAATAAAGTACTTAGGTGAACACGAGCTAAGGTAAATACCTACTCTAACACCCCCTCAAGTGAATCTAGGGGCCAAAATAGAAGTGGCATGTCCACAGTATGAGTCTCGACAACTAGGCCTGATGAGGTACTCATGTACAATAACTAGGAAAAAGGGACACCGCAAGGTACCCAAAACCAGTAACAACAAAGTAAAGAGAGTAAAGATCCGCTCCAAGGCATCCCAAGAAGCTCAACTCAAAAAAATCATACAATGTCTGAAGAATTTTGGTGTGCACTATGGTCTAAATCCACTACTCGATCACAAAACTCAAAAAAAACTGACACTGGGCTCCACCAGAATAGCTCCATACAAGGAGACTGTCAACAAAGTGATGTTGAAAGTGCAAAAAAATACCAAACATAATTTGATCAACTGCTTCAAATAGGTGTGCCACGATCCAAGAACAATAACCAAAGCAACAAGGCAAGGACACAAACTCCAGAGTGTCACGATCCAAGAAAAGCCAAGGTAACAAGGAAAGGACATGAAACTTGAAGAAGCAGGATCAACACCACACCCTCCCATACTATTGAATGGGTGGAGTGATGCTACAAATCTGTATGAGTTGCCCAAAATCAACTACTCGAACACTGACAAAATAACACTAGACTTCACCAAAATAGATCCCCCACAAGAGATACTGTCAACATGCCAAAAGTTTCAAAATATAGATACAAAATCTCTCAACAAACAAGAGAGATACACTACACCTGCTAAAGAAAAATGCTCAAAACAAGAAGCATCACAATGCATAAGGTATAGAAAGTGGAGCAAGAGGCCGAATGGTGGAGGAGCCACGCCTGTAGAGTCCTCTCAACGAATGCCTATGTCGCCGCCATGAGTGATCAAATATCCACCCCAAATTAACACGGATGGATGAAGAAGATACCTACATATGACTTGGTGCAAAATGCACAATGGGTGCATGTAAAAGAACATCAAAATGTGTGTCAAGTTGATCATGTCTGACAACTGAAATCTCAGGTTTCTCAATCCTGAGTGAAGGTGTAGAACTCATGTGTTTCTCATGATCCTCAGAAAGAGTCGAGAGAACAAAAAAAGGAGCTCTGTCAATGTGTGATCCCAATGAAGTATCTGCTCGAAAACCAATGTCATGACGAGAATTCCACTTAACATGTGGAATAGAGGAAACAATACCCTGTGAATGTCTGCCAATAGCTTCATAGGCGTATGAGCATCAAGAGCAGGAACAAACTCAAAGATTAACAGATCAATGTTAGTGGGTTTAGGAGCAATAGCTACAAGTGGACTAGGAGCATGGATATGGTTGTCCATAATATGCTGGTGATGTTGTAGGCTAGCAAGTTTGTTTTGCATGAAGTGTATTATTGTATCCTTATTGTGAATGAGAGATTGCAAAAGAGAATTTCGCTTCTTGAGCGATCTATTTTCTTCCAAAAATTTTACAATATCCTCTTGAAGTCCACACACTTTAGAGAAAAACATATCATTCTCAGAATCCATGATAGATACAAAATGCAACTCCCAGAAGTTTTAGGACGTCGGGCTCAGTCGAAATTGCATCCACAATTGATTACAACACTCCTCCATATTTGACACTTTATAATTATAGTGAAAGTCTCAAAATAATAACTCCATTGGAAAGAGCATGAAAAAATAAGCACTTTTGCAAAAAACGGTACTCAAAACCAAGTTATCGATCAAAAGTTACAAGTTTTTTAATATTTTGTTTTGTTATTTATTTTAGTTACCACTAAAACAAAATAAATTGTTGTTGCCTTCACCACAAAAATAAAATTAAAGGGGGCTGAAGTTAAGCACCTACTAGTAGGAATCACAATCTTTAAGCCCTCATATGACCATGCCATATGACCAAGGGCTAAGGATTTTAATGGGTTTTCGATCTCGAGAAATCCAACAGACTCGAAAAAGAATCCCACATTTATTTTCTTCACGACATGAATCATGAGGCGATTGGTGTGCTTCCCCGCAATAATACAAAAACCCGAATAATGACTCGCCTCCAGAAAAGGTCGATCTTAGGGTTTTCCGCCTTCCGGATCCAATGGAAGCCTCCATTTTGCATAAAAATGCATGCAGCAACAAAATACGACCAAATCTCAAATATATGAATATACAAAGATTTTATTTGCAAAATAAAACTTACAAACGGATGTCAACAACAATCTCTTGCTCTGATACCATGAAAGGAACGATAACAAGATCATACCAAGCCAAGTCAAGAACACAGATGCTAATCAAACACCACGATCAATAAGATGAAAGCAATTCACTAGAATAACTTTACATAAACCTTTGCAAACAAATGAACAACAATATCATATATTATTATGGAACTCAATGCAATACATTGAGAATGGGCCTTGCTTAAATAGGCAAGGAATAACAATCTAAGAACTAGTCAAGGTCGTAGATCAAACCATAAATCAAGGAAATAACTAGTCATCAAAGAACTAGTCAAGACCATAGATTTAGGAGAGAACTAGACATCAAGGATCTAGTCAATACCATAGATCAAGGAAAGAACTATACCTAACAACTAAATAATATCTCCTAATATATAAATAAGATAAAAGAAATATCCACACACATAAGTGGGTGAGGATAAATACAATAAAGGTAAATAAAGTACCTAGGTGAACATGAGCTAAGGTAAATACCTACTCTAACACAATCATGCTTATGGGCGTAGCATCATAGAAAGCATGGGTTGAGCGCAGAGTTTTGTAGATGTGAAAATGGATGTTTGTTGATATTGTTGGTGGTTGAATTTGCATATGTATAATGTTCTAATGGCACAATAATTTGACCCTATAATGGCGCAATCTTGAATATGCCATCGGGTTTCTTGTTTGTCGATTTACCATTCTAGCCTAATTATTTTCTAAATGTTGATTATTGTTAAATTTACACTCAACAACTTAAATCATCAAGTTATGAACTATAATACAAGTGCCATCATGTGTGTGTTTTACTCGGTATTATATTATTTGCAAAATGAGGTAAATTGCAATTTATATGCCATGTTTCCAATTTTCGGCAAGATTTTGTACTATCCACAATACTTACATAAAATGCAACCCCCAAAAATAAAAACCACCACCGCCAATCTCTCTTTGATTTTTGAGTGACCAACTAGTTATTTCATCCATTTTGGGCTATGGAGACTCCCAATAGACAATATATAAGAGTTCATTTTTGTGCTCTTGTTTCAATTGCATACGATTAAAAATGATGTTGTGGCATTATTAAGTGATATTTAATATTTATTTATTTATGGGTGATTTGGTCCAAATGGGACACTACGCGCCTTCTTGTTGACTTAGACTTCATTCAAATTCCCCTACATGTGCACCCCCATCTTATCATTATCTTACCTTGTGCTTTAACCCCTTTTAAGTATGGTATTTGTATCCCCTTTAACAAATAACAAGTTAGGTCATAGTATTGACTACCCCTTACACATTATCGTGAATTCACTTTGATTTCCTTAAAGTTTTCATATATCATAGGTACATTGGATCCATTTTATTTCCTATTGTTTTATATGTTTTTAATCTTCTCATAGCTTTCTTAATTATAACTATTTCATTTGTTTTTATTGCATTTTGGTGAGCTCGCGGTGTCTTACATACCTTCAAATTTGTGTTGTGAATTGATTTTGTCTCACTAGGGTTTAATTAGTCATATTTAATTCATTTATCATACACAACTATAATGAGGTACGTCTCAAATGATCTAGAAGGTTGTTTAGAGCTTAATTTTGATTTTTATGTTAATTTTGGATCACTTGATAAAGAAGAGTATTTTCTACAAATCCCTTTGATCTATTATTTATTTCCCAAAACATCTATGCTCCTAATTTGGCTTTATGAAATATACTTTATGGGTTTGCGAGCATCTCGGTTCATGTGTAGTCTTACGTCACTCAAAAACAAGTTAATTTAGAAAAGTAAAGTGTCTAGCACAAGGAAAATTTTAAGAAAACTACATAAAAAAAAAACTTATAGAAATCATGGCGAATATGGTCAGACCAGATTCGTTGGGTTGGCGAATTATCTAAAATCAACATTCGTGGCATTGGCGAAATAGGATATATTTTTGAAGGAAATTTTTGATGGAGTTGCGAATGAAGGATAACTTATCATATTATGGACTTAGCCATTCTTTGCAAGTAGAGGAAAACTTTA
Organism: Taxus wallichiana var. yunnanensis; assembly: GCA_018340775.1. NCBI lineage: Eukaryota > Viridiplantae > Streptophyta > Pinopsida > Cupressales > Taxaceae > Taxus > Taxus wallichiana. Next base: position 806,974,046 of record CM031242.1, read on the forward strand.
CATTTGAAAGGACACCAAATTTAAAAGACCCACTAGTTATAGAGACTCCACCAAACATCTAAAATCCCGCCAAATACATGACACGTGTCAGGTCATTCCAGCGATCTCCTAACCAAAGGCTTCTAGTGGACTTGAAGCCCACGAAATAATCCATAATTAATATAACTTCTAGGTCCAGTTGGGGTCAATTCTTGGGTCAGTGATATATGGAGGACACGCGAGGACCAAGGAAGGAGATACATGGTGCAAATCAAGAGCATCAATAGGGACATGTGGGAATTTTGGCCCTCTTCGAAGTGATTGGGTTCTACTTAGTGATTAGTTTCTACAATCTAGATCTATGTGTGTATATATGTATGGAAAATCAAATCAAATTTCAAGATTTAGATCCATGTGTGATTAGTTTCTACAATTTATATCTATGTGTGATTGGGTTCTACCTAGTGATTAGTTTCTACAATTTAGATCTATGTGTATATAAATGAAATATACTTGATGGGTTTACGAGGTTCACGTTTAATCTTGCATAACTAAAAATCAAGTTAATTTAGGAAAGTAAGTTGTCTAAGAATGCATAAGTTATGTTTACACTAAGTTTTTGTTTTTATTTTATTTGTAATTTGTACAAAAAAATGTTGTGCTCCTTAGAATTTGTAAATGAGTGTGCATCCAATGAGTACATAAAAGTAATGATTGGGATTTACCCAATCATATGGGCCAATTGTTGTTTTAGTAAACGATGTAAGTAGGTGTTACAAATACTTTGTTTAGTACTCACATGGATATGGGGATGTATGATTGTTGTTGTTGTTGTTGTTGTTGTTGTTGTTGTGTGTGTGTCTTCTATTTCTTATTGTTTTACATGTTTTTTATCTTCTCATAGTTGGCTTACTTTTGGATGCTTAATTACATGTATTTCATTTGTTTTTATTGCATTTCGGTGAGCTCGTGTTGTCTTACACACCTTTAAATTTGTGTTGTGAATTGATTTCGTATCGCTAGGGTTTATGATTTAATATAAATGGAATTAAATATAAGTGTAGAGTAACTACTCTAACTCGGTGATTTACAAATGATAATATACAATAAATGGACGAGTAATAAACAAGTAACAATATGAAACCCTAAGAAAGTGAGAGGGAGAAGGTGACTTAGTTGATTATGCACAACCTAAAGATGATCAGGCAGGTCAACTATGGGAATAGACTATGAACAACATCATCAAGGCCAACTAGAAATTATATGACCCGTAAATGTATCACCTAGAAGTGCCCACAGAGGATAGGAACGCCTGTGCACTAGCATCATTGCTTCGGGCACTAGTGTTTATGTAGATGATCGGGATCTACTTTCTTGGGGCAAGAGGATCTTCACTCTTGATCTCGATTTTCTCTATGGCTTTGCTCCAATGTTGTTGCTTGTACTTGTAATCAGTAAAAGAGATACCTAAGTTCACAAACCTAAAAACACCTTCAAATCTAATAAAAAGATGCGAAATGGGGAATCGGATGACCTTGCGATCACCCAAAGAGTGAACTTAGTATTAAGCACTCGCACTCTATTTCGGACTCCATGTAGTTATTTGTGTAAGTGTGTGTAATGATGCCCTAGGATTCCCTTGTGCAAGTTCCATAGTGGTAGTTGGTTAGATCTAGAATGTATAAAATGTGTGGGATGGAATAGAATAAACTTCCCTCCTATGTTGTGTATGTAGAGTGATGCAACCCTTGTCCCTTGAGTGAGTGTGCTATATGGATGCTTTTGATGCTCTTGTGCCTTTAGATGCAAGCTTAGGTGATAATATGTAATGCTTAGTGCTTGGCCCCTTATTTGAGAGCATATATATGATTCCCTTGTTTGAATTTCGTAATTGAAAACTGGAAGGTGACCCAAAAGTATAAAAGATGCCCAAGAAGTAAAAGAGACCCAAAAGAGTGAGAAAAGGGGAGAAAGGGTCAAGAGTGCCTAGGAGGGATAGGAGCACCTGGGTGCTAGTGTCCTAACTAGGCGCTAGTGTCTGAGGTCATAAAATATAAATTAGTCAAATACCGACAAGGATGTAGGGTGTGTAAGGTAAATAAAAATATAAGAGACAAAACAAAATGCCTAAAAGACATTTTCAATTACTAGTTTTCTTGCTTATGAATCATGTATATATTAGTATGCTCTAGGACCTAGAAATGTACCCAAGTGCATAGATTTTGTGTCTACATTTCCCCCACTTTATGTTGTTGAGTGAATAATTGATAGCATAAAGTAGATAGAAGATGTGTACCTTGTGATCCTATAGATAATATTGTATTTGATAGCATATCGAGTGGACAAGTGAAGCGTGAAGTGATCGAAATATGAAGCGTGGAGACTAGGAAGGGGAGGTAGACCTAGCGGTGAAGCATATGTGTGGCTTGTACCTATTGTTGTGAGCTTGTGCTTACTGATGTGAGTTTCTTCTTGGTGCGTATAAGGATGAACCAAAAAAAGAAGAGTGAAAGAGTAGTAAAAGTTCTATATATGAAAAGAAATCAAAGTAATGCATGTATAAGTAAGTAAAGAGTGTAAAAACATGTAAAAGGAAAGTGTGCACTTGATATGTAAGAGAGTATGAGATAGAAAGTTTTCATGTTTGTTGCCGATGGTGAGGTTTTTGGGAGATCTCATGCCAAGAGCGAATTGTTTGGGAAATCTCATGCCAAGAGTGAGTTTTTATGGTGATATCACACTAAGAGCGAGTTTTGGGGTGATCTCATGCCAAGAGAAGAGTGTTGGGGAGACAGGTATATATTTTCTCTCCTTCCATGAAACTTCTCTAATAAGCACTTTGGACTATAGATGGTACTTCCCTAATTTGTTCCAATTTTCTAATTTGTTTCGATTAGAATCGATTGTAGGTGATAGAATGCATTCTCAGTGGACCGGAGGCAAGTACATGCTCTTTGGAGAACCGTGTTGAATACTATTGGAGATCATGTTGTACTGTGAAATTGACTGTTTATGCACCTAGGACATTAGTTATCGGGAGGATATAAGTGCCGAGTGCTACTTGAAGGACCAATACAGCTTTTACGAGAGATAATATTCACGGATCTTCATTATATTCCATTCAAGGCTAGTTACATATATATAGGAATTATAGCTCCTATATTTAAGGATTATATTGTTTGAGATAACTCCTTGAATCTCTCTCTAATCCTATTTATGTGAGTTTGGTTTAACAACCAAAACTCACACAACCAATACTAAACAACTCTTAATATGAGTTGTTATTACAACGACATTTATATTATCCTTGATAATATAAATTATACACACATTAATAATGTAAACACTAATATTCATTCCTAACATTCACCCCCTTAGTGTGAACATTATTAATCACTAATCTTCACCCCCTTAATGTGAACACGGAAAAAATGCACCATAGAACTAGAACTAGAATCGTATGCCTCCACATACTTTTAGGTTTGCATACTACTGGCTTGGATCTTGTTGTCTGGATCTTGCTGCACATGACAAATCCGCTTCACCATAGTGAAACCCATACCAGATGACCACACTTCCATCGATTCACCTACATACGCGAACTCAATAGTTCCCGCTTTCACTTCCAGTGAATGATAGATTTCACCGGCTGATCGATGTTAGAAGTACGACAGTCAAAGGATATCTACAGTCAGAGGATCACTCTAGTTTAGCTGCCCTCCTATACAACTATTCTCAACATCAAAAATGCACATCTTCCACATTTGAATCAAAACATGGGAAGGAAACCACACACCACTTTATTCAGACACACCACACAACTGAAATAATAGAAAATACTGCCACCAAATTTGAATGTGACCCCGTCGTTGGTGACTGACGAGAGGCATTGATCGCCCTCCATCCTCCAATGCCTCCTACCTCCAATGTCATGCTGCTAGTTCAGTCGGATGTGATCATGAAGCTCAAAATACCTTCAATAATTTAGACGTCGCGTACAAGCGAAAATGCATCCTAAATTAAAACGCGGAAAAATTTTATTACTTTTTACAATGGCATTGACCCACAACAAACTTTTGACGACTAAACAAAAATGACTCTTGATAATACAATGATACTTTAGATTACAACTCTGCTATTTTTTTTTCTTACCCAAAAAATAACGAAGCAATGCTAAGGGAATATTTGGCAAAAAAGTAATAATAATTTACACTAGACTTAAACAACCTAACATAATTGACAACCCAATTTTATATAGCTTTTAATATATATTATAAATTAGAAGTTATCAATTAGAAAACAACACGACCACTATAAATAAAACTTATTGACTTAAACTATATAACTAAATATGACACAAGTATCTCTAACTAAACCTATCGACCCAAACAAGATAAGAAGGAATATACTATAAACCACTAACCATTACTCTAAAACCATGGGTTTGCATTCTTTGTGTTGGGCCTTGTTGCGATCAATGTTTGACTACAGCTGAGCCTTTCTTTAGCGGCCTCAATATTCTCCTTGTGCCAATCATAACAACATCCTTTCCACTGAACTTCTTTTCCAACTCACGTGAATCTTGGAACACATTCCTCAAGATATATGAATTTTCTTGGTAGAGTTAATAAACAGATCTTTGAGCTCGCTCTTCAGCTCCAAATTCTTTCTCTCTCAAATCAAATAAGGCCTCTAAAATTCCTGCACAGAATTTGTGGAATGAAGAGATCCTTTGTACTCATAAACTTCGGCGATAATGAGAAATATAGTTGAATGAATGCAACGAGAAAAGTGTTTCCTGAAGATAAACAGTGAACCACTTTGAAATAAGTGTATGGATTTGAGTGACAACTATGCATGAGCAGATCAAACCGATGCACAGATCAAAGAATTAGTGGCTTGTTCCTTGAAATTATATTACTTCTGGATTTGACATAGTTTCCTATATTTTGACTTCAAGGAAGCAAATGTATATCCAAATAGCCACGAAAAATATTGATCAGTAGTCTACTGCAATCTTCACAGGATTACAAAATCATATAAGTGTAAACAAATTTGTAACTGCACTTGTATAGAGGTCGCCTTGAGCACACGAACCAGAATGTTAGAGGAAATAAAAAAATGAAAAATATTAATCTAACTACATCATTTTTCCAATCTTCATTCTCTCATAACAGAGGGAAATACATAGAAGTCTTCCCCTTCAAAACATATTATACTTCCATCATCAAAATTTTGCTCCGATACCAAATGAAGGACTAGTAACCGTTTTACAGAGATAATATTCATGGATCTTCATTATACTTCCATTCAAGGCTAATTACATATATATGGGAATTATAGCTCCTATATTTAAGGATTATATTGTTCGAGATAACTCCTTGAATTTGTCTCTAATCCTATTTATGTGAGTTTGGTTTAACAACCAAAACTCACACAACTAATACTAAACAAATCTTAATATGAGTTGTTATTAAAACGACATTTATATTATCCTTGATAATATAAATTATAAACACATTAATAATGTAAACACTAATATTCATTCCTAACACTACCGTCTACTACTAGGTGCTTTAGTGTTACTGCGTGTGAGATCTAATTCTAATTCTAGACCATTCTCGTGATCGAATGCCCGTGTTGATTTTGTATCTTGTGATGATTTTTACCGTAGCTCGAGCTATTGTAGGGATGATTTGTTCACCCAATAAATGCCCCCTTGTTTGGGGTGCATGTGATGTTTGTAGGAGAATGCGGTCCAAAAGAGAGGACCAAAAGATGATATGCATATTTGAAAGTGCATACCTGCAGGGATAAGGGATGTGGATGGTAGAAACCAAGGTACATGAAAAAAGATATGCTAGTACAAGTGTTAGTGTAAAATAGGTTACATGTAATAAAAGATAATGTAACAAGCAAGTGTGAAAACAAGATGGACTATGAAAAGTGGGTTTCATACATGGGACATCACTCAAAACATCACAAGAAAATCAAGGCCAAAGAGGTCGTAAAAAACAATGAACACTCAAGACATAAGACATAGCCCACAAAAAAAGTAAACAATAGGAAATGAGAAGTGATAGATAACCATGGTTGTATGTATCCTACAATGCAAATCCTACACATGAAGCACCCATTAGCATGTTAGAAAGATAAATCATATGTCAAAAATTGTATATAGAAATGGAAAGCATGTTCTAGTAAGAAGAAGTAGCAAATGATGAAACTATAAAACCTGTATAACTTGTAATGTGTGTGAGTAGTAAAGGTAGATGCCCCAGAGCCTTGGTGGGACTGGAAAGGGATTGAAAGACAAGCATCATATATCGTGTAAGGAGCTAAAGAGATTTGCATTCACTTCCAGAGATGAAGTGAACACACATGTGTATATGATAAATATAATGACATATTGAGTATCCATCTAGCATAGTAAGAAAAGTGCAAGATGTAAGTAGTATAAGCTAGCAAGAATAAATGCAACCAAGATATGCAAATATTGTAGATATATAGATATTGAGAGCATCGTGTGTAGTTCAGACCAAGAAAAAAATTAATTGTAGATATAATTACAGATAAATGAAAAGAATAATATTCTTATTGGGTTTGTGTTCTCTTTAAATGCTTTTCTTGCATGATCCCAGGTCATGTTGACATGGAAAAGCATAAATGTAGGTCCAATATTAATCTTGTGATGAACTTTCACCTGGTTGGAGGATTGAACTGATATAACAAAAAAGGTATAGTAGTTGATTATTGTATTAATTTTGTGAATTCAAGAATGACAATAGTTGGGGATTGAAGTGAAATTTGTAACCAATTTTTTAAATTTGTTAGTACTCGAATGCAGTGATATTACATGCACTCAAAATAACACAAATATACACGAACAATAAGACTTGTTTTTTACTCCTTTTTTAATTCTTTTTGCAAGGATTCAAATTTGGCACCACCTAGGATCATGTTAGGAAAGGCTTCTCTCTTTACACCAGCTTGATTGCATAAAAATGCTTATGAACAAGCTATGAATTATTATAGTCCATGAAACACAATTCACCAGGCATTTTGTCAAACATCAACAAGCACCATAAGAATATAGGTTATGTTTGAAATAATGGAAATGTTTTCATGTTTCATAACAATTTCTCTAGCAAATCCCAAAATTGTGAAAAACTCCTAATGAATTTGTAAACTCTAGGAAAGATTAAAAACTTAGAATTCACCTTATATAGCATTACCCAATTCTTAATGCTATGAAGAGAGCTCTAGATTTAACTTATAAATATCAATATAAAATATAATCCATCGGAAAAGCTTGCAATTTAACTTTAAATTGCGTCACATGGTAAATACTACGAAAATATCAATATAACAATATTGATATAAATATTATTAATATTGACATTAATATTATTAGTATTAATACCAATATTATTATTATTAATATTAATAGTATTCTTAATATAAATATAATTACTAATATTATTTTTATTCATATAAATATTATTGTTATTAATATTAATTTTATTGTCATTGTCATTGTCCTTATCATCATAATTGGCATCATCATTGTTTTTATCATCATCATCATCATGATCACTATCGCCATCATCATCACCACCACCACCATTATCACTATTATAATCATTATTTTAATGTAGAAATATAAAATTGTCTTAATATTCGATAATTTCATACTTGATAAAATGATGAAAAACTCGATATTGTAAATGTTCTAACAATTTTAAAATTTTAGAAATTACTATAAACTTAAAATTGCGAATATTGAAATATCGAATATAATAACATTTATAATTTATTAAAAAAATTACATTTAAAACATATGTGAAAATTTGATATAAAGTTTAAAATCTAGAATTTTGCAATTCAAATTTAATCATTGTAAATTTATAAAATTTAATATAAAAATTATTGAAAATTTCTAATTATAATTTGTAATAAATTACAATATTATAGTAAATTTAATATTTCTAATAAGTGTGACATTTATGATAAATTTAAATTTATTTATATACGCGATGAATTTATTATGAAGCTTTAATCGCTATGTCCCCTTGAAAAAGGGTCGATAAATATAAAAGTTTCAAAATAGCACAAACATGCGTTAATGCCATACGAAGCAAATGAATCTTACATGTCGTCACACTTTCTGCCAAGACATTCTTAATATAATTGATCAAGTAATATTTTCCTATTCCAATCGTACCTTATACGATCATGTTGAGCAAGGGTTCCTCGGGACCTTTCTTAGAATGTTCGATAATATTTTCTAGAGAAATACAATGTTTTATTGACAAATTATTCACGTCTAAAAGTCAATTTTTTGAATCTTCCATCACATTTTAAAGATATTTATTCATTTATATGAAGCATGCATATTTGTCTTGCAATTTGTCATCATCTTTTGTATCCCAAACATGGATCAAATCAAAATCTCCTCTTCCAAAACTATAAAGATCACTCAAATTTACGTGGTTGGGTGGAATAACATGTGAAAGAAATTCACATTCATCCACGCCATCCACATCTACAAAATTTTTACTTTCATCGTCGTCGTTGTCTTTTGCCTCTTCTTCATCTATTGTATCCTTTTGGTAAACATTTCACGCATGATAAGTATTCTTAATTCTCTCCCAATTTCCAAACAATTCCTCCCTCATACTACATATGTCCTTATGTACATCGAAAAATGGTTTGAACAACATCAACACACTCCAATAAAAGTTCTCATGATCCTTTGAACCACGAGTTTATACAATTTTTTTATTTATTTATTTCTACTATTAATAGTAACGTTGTAAAAATTATATATAATTATTAGTATTAATATTAATATTGTAAAAATTTATGTTATTATTAGTATTAATATTAATATTTTTATTTTTTCGTCATCATTGTCATCATCATCATCATCATTTCATTTTCTTTTTCTTGAAGTTGTTCTCTACGAAAATGACGACGATCGTTGTCCCTTTTAAATTTTCCATGTGACGTTCATCGCTTATTAGTACACATACGTGTGTGTCCATTCGAAGAATTGCAAAGCAAAAAAATGATGCAATGAACAAAGTGATCAAAACATATGTAAGACACATTTTGGCTATCAAAATTCAAGGAATAAAGACATCAATTAGTAAAAAAAAATACATGGAGGATGAACAACCACTGCATGTTATCACAATGAAAAGGATACGCTCATATATTCATTATAAAAAATCATCATCATCATCATCATAATTAGTATTAATATTTATATTGTACAAAAATATATTAATATTAATATTTTCATCGTTGTCATCATTTTCATTGTCATTGTAATCATTGTCTTCGTTGTCATCGTCAAGATCGTCATCATTGTCATCATCACGGTCGTTATTCTCATAGGCCTTGACATGATCATCCTCATCGTCGTCATCATCATCATCATCATCATGAGTGTCATCATCATGATCATCATTATCATTGTCATCATCATCATTGTCTTCATTGTGATCATCCTTGTTGTTATCAACACAATCATCATTGCCATCATCATTGTATTTTTCATGATGGTGATGATGATGAGCCATGTTAACAACAATGATAATGATGATGACAACGATGACGACAACAACGATGAAGATGAAAACGAAGACGATGACAATGATGATGATGATAATGAAGAGGATGATGATGATGATGATGATGAAGACCATAGCCACTACAAACATAATTATTGTTATTTCCACATTAAATATTAAATATTAAATAGTGAATAGTAAATATTAAATATTTAAATAAGATTATTATGATTGACAAACAATAAATAATAACTACTATAATTATGAAAATAATAATACTTTTATAATTATTATTATTATTATTATTATTATTATTATTATTATTATAGTAATAATTATGGATATAGTTATGATAAAAGAATTTATTGTAATGAGTAGAATTGGAATAATTAGAGTTAGAATTATGACATTAATAATTACTACTATATTTATAATTTGTATTATAATAAGTATAATAGCTATAACAATTATAATCATAGTTATAAATCTAATAATTCAATTTATAATTATACTTATTATAATTAGATTTTTAATAATAAAATTTTAATTTATACTAATATTAATTTTTTTAAAGGCCTATCGACCTATTTATAGCACCAAAGATATCATGTCATCAATTACGTTACTAATATTGCATGATTCATGCTGACCATAAACCCCAAACAAAATAACAACCAACTTAAATGTTGACCACCATAAACAAATCTTTAACATGAATTCATATCATAAACACCAATCAAACTTTGTAAACCCACAAACGCATTCACCTAAACACAAACCATTATGTCGGGTTCACATTTCAGGGTTTACGTTTGGGGTTTATACTAGTCTTTAGGAATCACATTTACAGTTTTTATTTCAGGTTCTAGATTTCAAACTTTACAATCCACAGCTTAGTATGTTCGGTACTTTGGGTTTAGTGTTTACAGTTCTTGTTTACTAAATATTTTTCTCTTTAAAGTTTAGTCCTTAGCACATAGGGTTCAACATTATGAGTATTTCATTAACAATTAAACACTTTTATTGTCATTATCATCCTTCTAATTGCAAGGATTATATTTATTTCCACAATTCAATGTTTGATGTTTATTATTTGGGTTTCATGAGTTCATGATTTGATCTATTGTATTTATTTAATGGTGTTCTCATGTTGTATAGCGTTCTCTGTTTATTATTTATGGTTTACATATAACGATTTCATACAAATGTATGTGTTATTCAACATGACCCATTTGTGTACGAAGGATCACACACGCGCTTAGTGGTCAAATGAGTGTTCGAGGCGGTGCATTTTGTCAAACACATTGCAAGTAATCATTTTTTCCAACACTATGCAAACATGTATTTTCTCACATTGTCACCTCGAAATCAAAGGTGACCTTGGCCATGATCTTTATTGACTACCAATGGAAAGTGGCAGGAAGAATGTGGCACCGAGTGTTGTCTCTCATTGCTAAATCAACCAACTCTAACACATTAGCATCTAAATAATCCATCACGAACAATGTAGTGAGTAATCACATTTCACATTCCTTCACTTGCTCTATCTATTGTCGAATCGAAGATGAAGTTATTGTTGTATGTTATCATCATTGACCTCTTTATTATTTCTTAACAATCGTACTATGCTCGCTCGTTAATACATTGGAATGGTATCTTTTGGCTTAAATGTTTTTATTTCTTTTTTTTGTTTGGTTGGCTTGCGATTACATAGATATCAACATCTCTGCCCTTAAGAAACTGATTACACTATATGAGTAAGCGTACATCTATATTGAAACCTTCCTTCTTAAGCAATCATGACTAGGGGTATCCAATCCGTCAAAGTCACCTAGAGAACGATCCCGGCCCTATCCACTTCGGGTATCTGCAGGCCTTGTCTCGGCATGACTTGATCCTTGGTGGGCTCATTCCAAGCCAATCAACTTCACCAATGAATCAAGGGCACTTTGATAAAAATTGATCTCTGTGAGACTCTTTGAGAGACTAACAACTTCATAAACCAATGACTGATTGCCTTGTTTTTATTTCTTATTCCTATATTTGTGCTTTTCAATTGTTGAAATATAATTTGGATATTGGCATATATATTTTTATTTAAATTTAATTTGTTTAAATTACATCTACATTACAATGTATTAAGAAAAGAAAGCAATGTAAGTGCAAACATTCACATTGATTTGTATGATATCAAGGCAATAAATATTTGACTTTATCAAATACAAAATTAAAATTATTATATAATTCTTTAATTTATTAAACATATATTTTAATTTAATTTTTTAAGTATTGTTATCTAGTTAAATAATTATGAATATTGGGATAAAATAAAAAATAAAATAAAGAAAATCATAAAAAATATAACAAATTAATTGAACAATTCAAAAGTAAGTAAATTATATATTAAATATAAATTCTAAAATGTAATTCTTAAATATCACTAGAATTATAATTAGTAAAACATTCCCTCTTTTCTCTTCTCAATAATTTTAAAATTGTTATCTCATTTTAGTGATTCCAAATTAGAAATGAGATGACCTTAGAATTTTTTTTGCAAATCTCTTTAAAATTCCCCTTTGAAGGAGATTTTTGGGTTTTCGGGTTTCCATGGCATGAATGCATGTTTCTTGCATGTTACATGTCTCATGTTCCCCAAAACCCGAAACCCGATGGTCTTGACAGTGTGTCGGGTTTTCAACGCCCGAGCATCGGAACATGCGTTATCCAATGCATGTTTCATGTCACGTGTTTCCCGAAACTTGAAACACGATCATCGCCTTTGTGGAGTTTCGGGACTTAGAGGCATCGCGACATCTCATGCTTCATGCTTCATGTTCCCCAAAACCTGAATCTCGAATTAAACCAAATCCTTTGTGTCGGGTTTTCGGGAGCTCCAAGCATGATGACATGTCATTAATGCCCAGCTTTTACTTGTAGTTAGCACATGTGTCGATCTATGTGTAATAAATGTTAGGGTTGTATAAATAGGTGATTTTCCACATCATTTGTTACTTTGTATGATTTCGATGCGTTAGATTTCTGTGCATGCTTCTTCCACCTCGAGACCCGATTGACCTTCTCGATCAATTTCACAGTCCATTCTTGATCATTTTTCGATCTTGTTGAAGGTATTCTTCTCCTCTTTCATTTTAAAAGATTTTGGGGTTGTTTTTGAGGTATGTTGTTCGGTTTTCATTTATTTTTCCTCTCGCCATTTCCACTTAGGATTTTGGGTCTTTTCCTTAGTTCTTGTCTTTTTTTCAATTTAGATTTTTGCTTGAGTTTCACTCCTTGGCCATCTACTTATTTTTACATAAGTTGTGGTTTTCAAAAAGAATTTAAAAACCCACAAATGTACGAAGCATAAATTCTTCATGTTCGACAGACAGAGACCCAACACCCTCTTTTTTTTTTTCGGGTTTTGCAGGGTGCTCGACACCATTGAGTTTCCACCTTGTGTCAAATATTTGTAGCTACTCAACACCTTTCTTTCTCCGCCTTGACGATTTTGACATTCCGTTATACACTAGAATTTTCCTCCGTAATTTCTATTTTCTTAATGTATGTATTAGGAATAGGATGTTGTTAAGTATAATTAGTAGTAGCATCGATAGAAGATAACATCGCCATCGATGCTAGTGCTAATGTGGAGTACGGTAAGAGTGCTGATGAAGTACAATAGGAATGTTGTAAAAAGTAAATATTTGTCGTAAGTGGTCCGGTAATGTTAAAATGTCAAAGTTTGGGTAATTAGAGAAGTAGGGTCTACATGATTAGGAATTAGAAATATTATATTGGTAATAAAGACAAGGAGTGAGGTCATAAATATTTTGTGTATTTTATTTGTAAAAAGTCTAAAAATGTGGAACCCATGTAAAATGATAAGGTTTATCTTATCTTAACAGATAAGCTTACATGTACAGATAAGAGTTAAGGTATGGAATATGATTCGTTAGAGTGGATTTCTTATCCTATCTTAGAGATAAGATGGATAAGCTTGGAAGTTCTATAAATAGAGAGGCCACCCCCTCATTTAGCATAGAAGGAAGTAGTGAGAAATATTGTAGGAAGTGTGCGAAGGAAGCCATCAGTTTAAAGGTGTGTTGAAGAAGCCATTAAGAGGTGTAATTGTAAAGTTTCTCCCATAGTCTTGGTGAAAGTCAAGTGAAGTCAATAACACTTGAAGTGCCTCATGGGTGAGATTGTAACAATTTCATGTTAATATTATAATTTACTTTGATATTTCAGATTTGTCATCATTCCGTCTTATCATAGTCGATGGTATTCGGTGTTATGTTGTTGTTTTGTTTCTAGATTACATCCACCAAACTAAAGGTTGTGCATTAGTAAATAATCATAGCACGAGGAGTTCGGTGAAGAATTATCATAGTCTTTGGATTGGTGATGATAGTTCAACATCCTTCGAGTTCCACAATGTGTCGATATTTGTACTGCTCGACATCATCATCTCACTTCCGCCTTGTGTCGGGTTTTGATGATGCACCACTTGCCATAGCTTCCGACACACACCCCATTAAGTAATGCGTTTGAAGTTTCACAAAGTGTTCGAAACCTATCAAGTTTCACCGTGTGTTTCAAGTTTCTCAAGGTGTTTGACATGGCATAATTTTCGACACTCACATTTCAGTTTGTCAAGTTTCCAAAGGTTCTTTGCAAGTTTCAAAACCCGAAAGGTGTGTCGAGTCTATACACTTGTCTGTAAAATGGTCCCACACCGACTAATGTTCCAAAGTCATCAAGGCATTCTCATGACTCCTCATGTCAAACCTTGGCCCATCTCGAAACAAGTTAGATAAGTCGAGAAAGATGAAGTATAAGTATAAAAAGATGGAGTCCTCTTCGTATATAAGTTTTACTATGAAATCCGAGACACGAGCTTGGCTTCTATAGATATGGAAGAATTATAGAAAAGAATTGCGATTCTTCTTGGAATCCATGGATGAAGTCAATAGCCGGCAGCGGTCTTCCTCTCGCAGCAGGATTTCCAGTATCAGCCCAATGCAATGAATTCATCTTGGCTTGCGCTTCTCACTATGACTCATCCTCCTGCTCAGTAAGAAATTGAGTAGGGGAGTCTATAGTGAAACTAGACAGAGATTATTTTGATTAACTCCTAAAGTTGCCCAACTTTACAGAATATGTTGATTTAGACTTTAAGTCAAAGCACAAAAAATCCTACAACAAGGATCAAGAAGACTACATCAAGCACGTAAATAAAAGTTCTTGATCAAGGATAAGTCATTGTTTCTAGGTTTCCTAAGTCGGTCCCTAAAAAGTGACTTTATTCTTGAAGTCGATGATATCATCACCCTACTTCCAAGTGGTTTTGCAATCCCGTTCAAAAAATTCCAAGGGTGGATGTACTAGTTCATGGTCATCATAAAGAAAAATGACCAAGGGGTTGACTGGGGTAGCCTAATAAGTAATGAGATAGATTCTCAAATAAAAATAGTCTTGTCTTACCGGAAAGTTCTACATGATGTCATATGTCACTTATTCAAAGCAGTTAGCATGAAAAACTATCCAAGGATGGATGCAAAGGGGAAGAGCAACATAACATATATATATCGATACTTCCCATAGGCGAAATAAAAGGGTCTGTCGAAGACCAATTTAGAAGAGTGAATGACAACTTTTTCTACAAAAATATTTGCAGATTGGATCTGATCCGAGGAAGAGAAGAGTTTCGATGAAGCATGGAAAGAAGTGTCTAAATGGGGTTGAATCTTCTTGCAATTCAAGAAGTTCACCTATCTTCGGGTGGTAAGGTTCCACGGTAATCCTTTCCATTTTCCTAGGTTCCTAGTTGACAAACTGATCCTCATGGAGTTGGTTAGACAATTGTTGGATTTTCACAAATTCCACCTATAGAGGCGAGACACTGTCCTGCGGTCTCCTTCCCTATTTCCATTGGAAGGTATACATGTTCCACCATGGTTAAGGCCAAGAACATGGTGCACGAACTTTAGGATAAATTGAAGAAGCACATCGTGGTATAACCATAACACCTCCAATAGAAGATGAGAGAAGGATTCGACATCCGAGGAGTCCTTAAGTCTTATGGAACTTTGTACTTGCATGTACCCACTGTGGAGGATATTTGGGTTGATCTTCGTGATGAAGTTGCCATCCGAAGAAAAGACAACAACAAATTGGCACTTGAAGAAGTTCAGATGTTAGATCTGGATGATATCCTGAAGGCACCACGAAAAAGAAAGTGTCTTGGAACCGAGGTACGAAAAGCGAAAGATGGAGACCAACTTGGATTCCCAACCATTGATTGTTCTGTTGCTGAAAATGCTTCTATTGCTAAGAGAGCTACTCGCTCAAGCTTGTCCACACTAAGGCATGGCTCATTTCCTAGGGAATTAGTTATAAAGAAAAGAGCTTTTCAAAAATAGCTACTCTAGAAGCGGGAGCCTCCAAGGGAGAAAAGGAAAAGGATAAAATCCCTACCAAGAGGAAAATAAAGTTTAAGTTTATCAGGAAAGGAGAAAAGCAAGGGGCCGAATCATCTGTAGGGAAGGGGAGAAATGTTGAAGAATACTCCAACACAAACAGTTGAGAGATCTTGGATTCACCTCCTCCTCCTCCGGAACAAGGAGAAATTCCTTCGAGAAGATTGAGGTTAGTCAACCTCTTATTTCCACTTTGTTGATTTCTCATCGAGATCTAAGCCTTGCTTCGCTTCTCAAGCTTTGGATTTAGAATCTTTACCCCCTCTCTCCCAATCTTCCTTATCACATATTTCAATTCCACTCTCATCGTGCCATGGCCAACATTTCTCGATCTCTCACCTCTCTTTCTTTGACTATGATGGCCATAGAATGCCTCCTCCTTCCGCACCTTCATTTCCCGAATCCATTCCCACACTCACTACACTTGCAGTCATCATGACTCCACAAGTAAATCTTCCTCCACCCATAGATACAACCATAACACCTCTAATAGGAGAAAATTCTTCCATTGTACCTCAATGGTTGGTCGACCAGACTCTAAGGAAGAGGAAGGTGGTAGTTCCCCTACTAGCCTTTGATTTCAGTTCACTCAAGGCTTCTCTCTGCCAAATCTGCCAAGAAACCCAAAATGGTTTCAAGAGTTTCAGTGGATGCCTCAGGGCATAAGTTTGCAGAGATTACCACTCCCATGGCTGATAAAACAAAGGAAGATATAATAGTGATGATTATCAGATTATAAGGGTTGACCTGGGAAAAGTGACAAATGAAGGAGCACAAAAAAATGCACAAGATGCCATGAATGTACTTTGTAAAAAGTTGAAAGAAACAAAGGTAAGTAGGGATGAGTTGAAAGAGAAAGTGGAACAGTTGACCAAAGTATTGCTCAAGCTTTCAAAGCCTTCGCAGTCGACATTGTCATCTTCTACTCCTATGCCTATAAAGTTTGATTTCTCATCGATACCTATGATTGAAAAGATCAATGAGAAGGAGAGAACTGTTGAAGAATGGATAAAGAGGCTACTCTTGCAAGGAAGAGAGGTCATATATGGCATGGTGGAAGTTTACAAATCCCTAGAGGATATAAAGAAAGATGGTGACAAGATGGATGATGAATTTTCACAGAAGTCGGGAACCTCGAATTAACTTTGGATGCCCTCAATGGACTGAAACAAGTTCCATCTCGGATCTTAATGGAAGAAGGAATCATTCCACGTGGGGATAATTATTTCCAGCTTGCCAAAGCCATCGTAGTTCGGGTAAATATTCTCAATGAAGCTTGCAGCAAGTTGAGGAATCTAGAGATCAATTGGTTGATGCCACTAATGATATAGAAGAGGAGTTGTCTAGGATCTTTGCCAAGGTGTAGGGAAAAAGCTCGAAGATATTCTACCTACTGATGACATCTACAAGAAAATTTAGGAATTAATTCAGCATTAACCCAACTTTTTTCTTGATCTATCAAACGTCGATAAGTTCATAAGGATCAAAAATGTTTTGGAATCACTGAGAAAACTCAACAAGAGATTAAAGAAACTTCCTGGTAACACAAGTGACACTCAAGAAACTTGCAAAGTTCTAAGTGATTATTATAGTGCACCGGATGAAGATAAGATGCAAGGCATAATCTAAAAATTTCAAGAATTTCGAGACAAGCAGGCTACGCTGGAAGAAGACAAAGATGATGACGTGGAATAAACATAGTGTTTCATGTCATTTCTATCAAGAAATTGTCATGTCTTTTTCATTTTCGTTTCATCACATAGGAAGCAAATTTTGAATTTTTCTCCTACAAGAGAGTCAAGCAAAATAAGACTCCCGTTTAAAAGACTATTTTCTAGGATTTATCCTATTTTCTCTCTTCTCTCTCTATTATAAATAAGGGATGCTTGTGCATTCCAAAAGGAATTTTTGAATATTAAGAGTTATTGTGAAGAAGAAGAAAAAAATTTGTATTTTATTTTTAATCATTAAAGAATAGGAACAGTTGTTATTTTACAAACTTTGTGTTGTGGGATTCATCTATCTTGAGAGATTGTTCGTATGTTCAATATCTTGAGCTATTCTTTGTTTTGTGTTCTTGATCATTTTAATCGTTTCATATATTACACTCATTATCTAAAACTCGTATAAGTATTTCTTGATCTGTGTTTGCTTGAAAGAAAATACGTTCCTCTCATTCTCTTCCCACTTTGTTTCATCTACAATATTTCCCCTTCTAATTATTTCTAATCTAAAGTTGTAACATTTCCATTTCATGTCTATATGGATTTCGGGATTGTATCCCAACCCCAATGGTTAGAATAGTGTGGATATTGTATATATTTTATTTCTGTTGTGTTTTAGATTAGCAATAAACAGGAAGCCTCACCTGTCTTTGAGGAGGGATTTAATCCCATTCACTTGTGGTTGAACCTCATATTTTGTCTAACAAAATATCCAACCAATAGGTTACGGAGACTCTACTAGGAATATATGGATTGATAAGACTATGCTTATCCTATTGGTGTCTGCAACTTCATATTTGAATTATTTTCAAAAGATCTATTTTCCAGTTCAAGCTGGCTAGAAAGATCTTTACTCGGTCAAGCCGAGCTAGGGATGAGACTGATCCGTTCTTTGATTTTCTTCAACAACATAATTTCAGAATTTCCCCCCATCAATGTTGCATCTAGTCGAGCAAGAAGTTCTTCACCTATCCAAAGAGCTCAAGTTCCTCAAGAACAAGAAGTTTCTACAACCTTCCGTGCATTTTTCTCATATGATACTATGATTCTTGTACATATTTCATTCAGAATAATGGTAGCACAACCTGTGCCTTGGGTTGCGGCTATTGGTCCTCTTTCCCTAACTCCACCATTGCATGATCTACCTCATGGATCTCGTAAGAATATTCCTAAGTTCAATGGTGATGGGAAGCAGTACCCTGATGAACACATCGCTTCATTCTTTGTCTCATGCGGCGTCCTTGGGTTTGCTCATGAAGATGTCTCTATTCGACTCTTCATTTAGACATTGCATGGTGTAGCAGCAGAATGGTTTTACCATCTTCCAAATGCATGCATTACCAACTGGGATACCATGAAATCTATATTTGAAGCAATGTTCAAACCAATTGAGGATTCTCATGCCTTGTTAGCAAAACTTACACACATGAAGAAGGAATCTTATGAACCCATGTGGACTTCATAGCCAAATTCAACAAGATGATTCGTAAGATTCTAGACTAGCCATGTCCCACTCTTGAAAATCAAAAGTGTTTCTTCATCAACACTTATCCCCCTAATGTGAGCTTCTTATTAAGAAGATCTCATTATTCTCGATTTGACCACTTCTCAAGCTACAACCACTAAATAGAAGATGATCTTATTACTCGGCCGGGAAAGATCGGAAGAGTCATCTAAGCCTAAAAATCGAGTTCTTCTCGAGTACTACTAATCCTATGATTCAAAAGATGGCCAATGACTTGATCACTTTGAAGAATCAAATGTCTCAACAAGTGATCAACGTTCCTTATTGGGATATTCCTAGATGGAACTTAAACAATGCCAATGGCACCCCCACAAGAGATAGGAGAATCGGTTGATTCTTACTCCCACTAGGGCTAGCCATTAGAGCTCCTCCCCAACGTGACCATTGAAATAGTTGAGGAGGGTGAAGAACCGAAGATCAAGATTCTCATGAAGCTTTCGAAGCTTAAGGATATGTTGATGAGTCTTTTGACGATTCAGTTGGCGACTCCAGCATTGGGTACTTGGAGTACAAGGAAGACGAAAGTGAGCATGATGGCCAATCATTTGCAGCCTTCACTCAATCTCAATCCCGAACCCCAAAAATCCGGTTGAAGGATCTAAGGAGAAAAGTAAAGAAGCTCATGTGGTTATGGCTAAAAGAGACTCTCCTATCTCAGTGTAAATTGAAAAGAAGACAACTAAAAGGTAACTTCATCTTCTAACTCTTTTTCTCCTTCCCTCAAGGCCAATACCTCAACTTAGACCAGTGTAACTTAATCGAGCCCTCCATCGTTCCTTCATATACTGATTTTAACATCATTGATCATGCAAAGAAAACTAAAATCCAAATTTCGATAATATGAGTACTGCAGTCCAACCCCGAGTAATTTGAGAAACTTGCCAAATTCATTAGAAGAAAGGCTTCTATCCCTTCATCTTCAAAAGAAAATTTGCCTAGACCCACTCAACCTTTACCTCGAGTATTATGACCTCTGCTTTACTTCTTCAGGAAATATTGAACTATTTTATTTTCCTTACTTATAAACGATTTTAAACTCAATAATTGCATAATTGACTCAAGGAGCCTCACGATAACGTAATGCCCACAAAAGTATCTCATGCCCTTGGAATCACCTTGACTAAATCTTACCGGTGGTGTTACTCTATGGAAACTAAACAAGTCCCCTTGATTTTCCAAATCAAGGATGCACAATTTGCATTTGTTGCCTTCCCTGAAAAGAGAGTGAAAATAACTATCACAGTTCTTTGATATCCCAACCGCTTATGGTATTCTCTTAGGAAGAGGTTTTTTGCAAAGATGTTGGAAGAGAAATCAACATGGACTGGACCAAAGCTAAAATTCCAAAGTAAATGGATTTCCTCGTGTCCTTCACCCTAAAGCACAAGCAAATTACTCCGGTCACTAAATCGATGATCCTAAGGCTCAAATTCTCTTCGAAGATGTAGGCTTGGGTAATTATTTCATGACATACGAGGTGCCCTCTATAAAAAGTCAAGGAAGAAGATCTAATGATATTTGGACCCTTTAGTTTGACGGGAGTTGTTCAACTCTTGGGTCAGTCTTTGGCGTGGTTCTTATATCTCCAGATTTCAAGATTTTCCCTTTGCTTTCAAGTTGCAGTTTGACAATACTAATAACACAGCCAAATACGAAGCTTTGTTATTAGGATTAGAAATGGCAAGACAAAAAGGAATCCAAAATCTCAAAGTGCAGGGAGATGCCAAGTTGATTATGAATCAAGTAAGGGGGACCTATCAGGTAAAAAATGATCGCCTAAGACATTACAGGAACAAATTTTGGGACAACATAGAATGCTTTGATGCTTTTTCCATTAAGGTAGTCTTAAGAGATTACAATGATAAAGCTGATTCTTTATCCGTATCTGCATCTCATCTCCTTCCTCACCAAAATTTCAAACAAGACACGTATACCATTGAAATTGTGTATCGTCCGAGTGTTCCAGATAATGCAGCACATTGGCAAGTGTTTAATGATGATCAACAGTTGTTGTCTTTTCTTGAAAAAGCTAATAATTTTAGCGAGAGCTTTATTTTGAAGGATCGAATCGGCTTTCCATGAGTCTGTCTCGAATTCACATCAAGAAATTGATGGTGAATTCGTCCAACTCAAAGGTAATAAGATTCCAAAGGGATTAATTTCTTTGGAAGGTCTATTTGACAAACATGACCGTTTCATTCAGGATAAAAGGAAAGCTGAAGGTGTTTCCTTGTCGGATGTAGATTAAGTTAACTTTTGGGCTTCACTCAACCATGGATGGTAAACATCAGGAAATGCTATTCTCCAGAGGAAAAAGAAAGATTCTCTTCACTCCTGAAGAGATATATGGACGTCCTAGCATGGTCATATGTAGATCTAAAGTATTTCAAGCCAAAGGATGTGCAACATAGCATTCCTTTGAAGCTGAGGTTAAACCCTATAGGAAGAAGCAAAGGCATTACAACCCAAAGATCTCAAGGACTATCCTTGCAAAAATTCAAAAGATGTTAGATGCAAGGATTATCTTTCCAATCCATCATTCCACCTGGGTTGCTAACATTGTCCTGTTAAAAAGAAGAACGGTGAAATCTAGATTTGTGTTGACTTAGGAACCTCAATCAGTCTTCATTGAAAGACAATTACCCATTTCCCATCATGGACCAAGTATTACAGACTATCACTGGATCAAAAATGTTATCCATGCTTGATGGATTTTCGGGTATAATCAGGTTGAGGTAGCTGCTGAAGATCAACATAAAACAACATTCACCACCCCATGGGGAACCTTTGCTTACAGAGAATGCCTTTTGGTTTGATTAATGCGAGCCACGTTTGAAGAACCATGGACTTAGCTTTCATAGATTTGATGGGCAAGGTCATAGTTGTGTATTTAGATGACTTGACGGTCTTCTCTAAGAAGTGAAGTGATCATTATGATCACTTGGAGCAGGTACTCTTAAGGTGTAGGCATCATGGGATTTCATTAAATCCTAAAAATTCCATGTTCGAGAGTAACAGAAGGAAAGTTGCTGGGTCATATCATGACTAAAGAAGGAACCAAGATCGACCTAGAGAGGGTGAAGGCCATCCAAAGCCTTACCCTGCCTACAAGCAAAACTGGGGTGCATTCCTTTTTGGAAAGGTCAATTTCCTACGAAGATTTGTACCTGATTTTGCTGATAAAACCAAGGATATCCTTGGGATGATGAAAGGTAAAACTCCATTTCGATGGAGCATTGAAGGTAAGATTTATTTCGAAGAAGTCAAATGGGAAATTGCTCACACTCCTATTCTGGTATGCCCATACTTCAAGAAGGATTTGATCATGTATTGCTACGCTTCCGCACATACAATATCAGCAATCCTAATGCAGGAGAACGTAGAAGGAATCGAAGCTCCCATTGCTTTCATGAGCTGCCCACTAAAGGAAAATGAATTGAAGATGTCTCAAATTGAAAAGCATGCTTATGTAGTGGTGAGAGCGATGAAGCATTTCAGATTCTATGTGTTGAGTTCTCACACTCTCGTTCTCATTTCAGATACTGCAGTTAAGTCCATTTTGAATCAACAAGAGTTGGGTAGTCAACAGGGTAACTGGATAGCCAAAGTCCAAGAATATGACTTGGACATCAGACCTACTAAGTTGGTACGAGGAAGAGGCCTATGCCAATAAATTTTAGAAAATAAGTCGAGATAGAAAGCGAAGAAACTAAAGATACTTCTTCGAGTGGTCGTAACTATGTGCTCACCACCACTAACTATTTCACCAAATGGGTGGAAGCTGCACCAATCAAGCGAGGTAACCTTTGAAGTCATGTGTGTAATTTTCTCAAAGAGAATATAATTTTTAGATTTGGCATTCCTCACAAGATTATTGCTTTGACAATGCTTCCAATTTATCATCACATGAGTTGATGAATTTTGTTATGGATTTGGGATCACATTGGCTCATTCATCCAATTATTACCCCAAGGCAATGGTCAGTGAATCTAGCAATAAGAACACATTGACCATAATCGAAAGATGGTTGATGATAATCAAAGGATATGGCACAAAGCATTACATGATGCATTATGGGAAAATTATATTACTATTAAACAAGCTATTGGAATGTCCCCATTCCGGTGTTGTATGTAATTAATGCTAATATTCCTATCTCTGTAGAATTGCAAGCTTTACGATTGGCTAAAACAATTGAGGATGGAACTTTCAAAGTTCTATTGAGAAAAGGATAATGTACCTAGCTAGGCTAGAGGAAGAATGGAGAAAGGTGGTAGATCACATTTAAGATCATCAAAGCAAATTCAAAAGGATATTTGACAAGAAATCAAAACAACGTGATTTCTAGATTGGAGACCTAGTACTTCTCTGGGATAAGAGAAGGGAACAGAAAGGGATGCATGGCAAGTTCAACTCTTTATGGAAAGGTCCTTTCAAAATTCATCAGCTGAATGGTGAAAATAGCTTATGTCTATCATACCTTGATGGAGAGTTGCTCCATCTACCTTTCAGTGGCCAACATCTGAAGTTGTTCCATCAGTCATGCAAGATGCTCTCTTGCACTATATTATAATTTATTGCCTGTTGTTTGTTTGATTTCTTTCTGTCTCTATTGGTTTGTTTGTTTTTGGTTTTTCTTCTTCCAACTCTATAGCCCAATGGATAAAATCTTCTTGATTCTGATTTCTCTTCCTTTGATGTCTCAAAGAAAGTCCCCAACTAGATCCAGTTGTTATCTCATTTTAGTGATTCCAGCTAGAAATGAGATGACCATAGAAATTTTTTTCAAATCTCTTCAAAATTCCCCTTTGAAGGAGATTTTTGGGTTTTCGGTTTCCATGGCATGAATGCATGTTTCTTGCATGTTACATGTCCCATGTTCCCCGAAACCCGAAACTTGATGGTCTTGACATTGTGTTGGGTTTTAGAACCCCGAGCATCGGAACATGCATTATCTAATGCATGTTTCATGTCATGTGTTTCCCGAAAACCCGAAACCCAATCGTCACCTTTGTGTCAGAGTTTTGGGACTTAGAGGAATCGTGACATCTCATGCTTCATGCTTCATGTTCCCCGAAACCTAAATCCCGAATTAAACCAAATCCTTTGTGTCGGGTTTTCGGGAGCTCCAAGCATGATGTCATGTCATTAATGTCTAGTTGTCTAGTAGTTGGCACACGTGTCAAGTTATGTGTAATAAATGTTAGGGTTTTATAAATAGGTGATTTTTCACGTCATTTGTTACTTTGTATGATTTCGATGCATTGGATTTTTGTGCATGCTTCTTCCACCTCGAGACCCGATTGAGCTTCCCGATCGATTTCACCATCCATTCTCGATCATTTTTTGATCTTGTTGAAGGTATTCTTCTCCTCTTTCATTTTAAAAGCTTTTTGGGGTTGTTTTTGAGGTATGTTGTTTGGGTTTTCATTTCTTTTTCCTCTTCCATTTCCATATTAGGGTTTTGGGTCTTTTCCCTTGGTTCTTGTCTTTTTTTCCATTTAGATTTTTTCTTGAGTTTCAATCCTTGGTCATCTACTTATTTTTACATAATTTTTGGTTTTCAAAAAGAATCTAAAAACCCATGAATGTACGAAGCGGGAAATTCTTCATGTTCTGACAGGACAGAGACTCGATATCCTCTTTTTTCAGGTTTTGTAGGGTGCTCGACATCATTGAGTTTCCACAGTGTGTCAGATATTTGTAGCTTGCTCAACACCTTGCTTTCTCCACCTTGTATCGGATCTTGACCGGTGTTTAACATCCTCCGAGTTCCACAGTGTGTCGGATATTTGTACCTACTCGACATCATCTCACTTCGCCTTGTGTTGGGTTTTCGTTGATGCACCACATGCCCTAACTTTCAACACACACCCTGCCAGCGTTTCGGGTTTCACAGAGTGTTCGACACCTATCAAGTTTCGATGTGTGTTTCAGGTGTCTCAAGGTGTTTAACATGACCTAATTTATAACACTCACATTTCAGTTTTTCGGGTTTTCAAGGTGCTTTGCAAGTTTCAAAACCCGAAAGGTGTGTCGGTCTATACAATTGTCCAACAAGCTCCCACACTCGACTACTCTTCCAGAAGTCATCAAGGCATTCTTAGGACTCCTCATGTCGGACCACTGCCCATCTCGGGACAAGTCGGGGAAAGATGAAGTATAAGTATCAAAATATGGAGTCCTCTTCTTATATAAGTTGTAACTATGACATCCGGGACACAGAGCTCAGCAATATAGATATGGAAGACTTCTGGAAAAGAATTATGGATTGTTCTCAGAATCCATGGATGAAGTCAATAGCCGGCAGTGGTCTTCCTCTCGCAGCAGGATTCCAGTATTAGCCCAATGCCCTGAATTCATCTTGGCTTGCGCTTCTCACTATGACTCATCCTCCCGCCCAATAACAAATCAAGCAGGGGATTCTATAGTGAAACTAGACAGAGATTATTTTGATCAACTCCTAAAGTTTCCCAACTTTACGGAATATGTTGATTTATAATTTAAGTCAGCATAAAAATCCTAGGATAAGGATCAGGAAGACTACATCAAGCACGTAAATAAAATTTTCTTCATCAAGGCTAAGCCAGCTGTTTCTACGTTTCCTAAGACGGTCCCTAGAAGTGACTTTATTCTTGAAGTCAGCGATATCATCACCCTGCTGAGCTAGTTGTTTGGACTCCTAGATTCAAAAAGAATTCCAAGGGTGGATGTACCAGTTCATGGTGGTCATAAAGAAAAATGACCAAGGGATTGACTGAGGTATCCTGATAAGTAATGAGATAGACTCTCAAATGAAAATGCTCTTGTCTACCGGCAAGTTCTACATGATGTCATATGTTACTTATGCGGTAGTAGGCATGAGAAACTATCCAGGGCTGGATGCAAAGGGGAACCGAGCAATAGAACATATATATCGGTACTTCCCACAACTGACAATAAAAGGGTCTGAAGACCAATTTAGAAGAGTGAATGACGCCTTTTTTACAAAAATATTTACTGAGACTGGATCCGATTTGAGGAAGAGAAGATTTTCTGATGAAACATGGACATAAGTGTATAAATGGGGTTGCATCTTCTTACAATTCAAAAAGTTCACCTATCTTCGAGTGGTAAGGTTCCATGGTAATCCTTTCCATTTCCCCAAGTTCCCAGGTGACAAACTGATCCTCATGGAGTTGGTCAGACAATTATTGGATTTTCACAAATTCCAACAGAAAGGCATGAAAGCTGCGGTCTCCTTCCCTATTTCCATTGGAAGGTATACATGTTCCACCATGGTTAAGGCCAAGAACGTGGTGCATGAACTTCAGGATAAATTGAAGAAGCACATGAAGATGAGAGAAGGATTCGACATCCGAGGAGTCCTTAAGTCTTATGGAACTTTGTACCTACATGTACCCACTTGTGGAGGATATTTGGGTTGATCTTTTTGTTAAAGTTGCCATCCAAAGAAAAGACAACATCAGGTCGACACTTGAATAAGTTGAGATGTTAGATCTGGATAAGATCCTGAAAGCACCACAGACAATGAAAGTGTCTTGGAACTGAGGTATGAGCGGGTAGATGAAGACCAACTTGGATTCCCACCATTGATTGGTCATGCGTTGAAAAGGCTTCTATCACTGAGAGAGTTTCTCTGACTCTTGTCCGCACTAAGGCATGGCTCATTTCCTGGGGAATGAGTTATAAAGAAAAGAGCTTTACAAAAATAGATACTCTAGAAGCGGGACCCTCCAAGGTAGAAAAGGAAAAGGATAAAAGCCCTACCAAGAGGCAAATAAAGTTTAAGTTTGTCAGGAAAGGAGAAAAGAAAGGGGCCAAATCATCTGCTACTCCAACACAAATAGTTGATATCTTGGATTCACTTCTTCCTCCACCGAGAAGGGAGAAATTCCTTCGAAATCAAGGTTTTTCAACCTCTTATTTCCCCTTTGCTTGATTGCTCATTGGAGGTAAGCCTTGCTTTTGCCTCTCAAGCTTTGGCTTTAGAATCTTTACCCCCTCTCCCCAATCTTCCTTATCGGATATTTCAATACCACTCTCATCAGCCATGGCCAACATTTTCTCGATCTCTCACCTCTCTCTGCTGGACCTACGATGGTAAGAAAAATGCATCCTCTTTCGCACCTTCATTCCTCGAATCCATTCCCACAGTCACTATACTTGCAGTCATCACGACTCTGTAAGAAAATCTTCCTCCACCCACAGATATACAACCATTACACCTCTAATAGGATCAACTTCTTCCCGATGTACCTCAATGGTTGGTCGACTGGACTCCAAGGAAGAGGAAGGTGGTAGTTCCTCTACCAACCTTCAATTTCAATTCACTCAAGGCTTCTCCAAATTAAATCTGCCAAGAAACCCAAAATGGTTTCAAGAGTTTCGATGGATGCCTCACGGGAATAAGTTTGCAGAGATTGCCATTCCCGTGGCTAAAAAAATGAAGGAAGATATAAAAGTGACTGATTATCAGATTACAAGGGTTGACCTGGGAAAATTGACACTGGAAGGAGCACAACAGGATGCACAAGATGACATGAACATGCTTTGTCAAAAGTTAAAAGAAACAAAGGTAAGCAAGGATGAGATGAAAGAGAAAGTGGAACATTTGACAGGTACTGCTCAAGCTTTCAAAACCTTCACAGTCAACATTGTCATCTTCTACCCCTACACCTATCAGGTTTGATTTATCATCGGTACCTATGAGTGAAAAGATCAATGGGAAGGGGAGAACTATTGAAGAATGGATAAAGAGGCTATTCTTGCAAGGAAGAGAGGTCATAGATGACACGGTGGAAGTTTACAAATCCCTGGAGGATATAAAGAAAGATGGTGACAAGATGGATGATGAATTTTCACAGAATTCGGAACCTCGAATTAACTTTGGAAGCCCTCAATGCACTTGAAATAGGTTCCTTCTTGGATCTTAATGGAAGAAGGAATCATCCCACATGTGGATAAGCATTTCCAGCTTGCCAAAGCCATCAGGTTTAGGATAAATATTCTCAGTGAAGCTTGCAGCAAGTTGAGGGAATCTAGAGATTAGTTGGTTGATTTCACTAATGATATAGAAGAGGAGCTGTCCAGGATCTTTGCCAAGGTGTTGGGTTAAAGCTCAGAGATTCTACCTGCTGAAAACCTCTACAAGAAAATTCAGGAATTAATTCAGCATGAACCAACTACTGTCTTCAATCTATCAAACATTGATAAGTTCATAAGGATAAAAATGTTTTGGAATCACTGAGAAAACTCAAAAGAGATTGAAGAAACTTCTTGGTAATGCAAGTGACACTCAGGAAACTTGCGAAGTTTTGAGTGATTATTCTAGTGCACCGGATGAAGATGAGATGCAAGGCATAATCCATAAATTTCATGAATTTCGAGACAAACAGGATGTGCTAGAAGAAGACAAAGATGACGAAGTGGAATAAACATAATGTTTCATGTCATTTCTATCAAGAAATTGTCATGTCTTTTTCATTTTCGTTTCGTCACATAGGAAGCAAATTTTGACTTGTTCTCCTGTGAGAGAGTCAAGCAAAATAGGACTCCGTTTAAAAGACTATTTTCTAGGATTTATCCTATTTTCTCTCTGCTCTCTCTATTATAAATAAGGGATGCTTGTGCATTCCAAAAGGAGACTTTTTGAATATTAAGAGCTATTGTGAAGAAGAAGAAAAACTTTGTATTTTATTTTTAATCATTGAAGAATAGGAACAAGTGTTATTTTACAAACTTTGTGTTGTGGGATTCATCTATCTTGAGAGATTGTTTTATGTTCAAGATCTTGAGCTATCCTTTGTTTTGTTTTCTTGATCATTTTAATCGTTTCATATCTCGCACTCATTATCTAAAACTCGTATAACTATTTCTTGATCTGTGTTTTGCTTGAAATAAAATACGTTCCTCTCATTCCCTTCCCGCTTTGTTTCGTCTATAATATTTTCCCTTCTAATTCTTCCTAATCTAAAGTTGTAACATTTCCATTTCGTGTTGATATGGATTTCGGATTGTATCCCAACCCCATGGTTAGAATAGTGTGGATCTTGTATATATTTTATTTCTGCTATGTTTTAGATTAGCAATAAACAGGAAGCCTCTTTGTCTTTGAGGAGGATTTAATCCCATTCACCGTGGTTGAACCTCATATTTTGGTCTGAAAAATATCCAACCAACAAAAATTAATTAGGCCGATAGGCCTACTCGAACCTACTCTACTAATAATCACATGTGAGAATGTGAACGCCGACCAATGAATTTTGGAGGAAAGAATCAAAATAAGAAGTGGAGTTGTGCAAAGGTAGTATATGATTTATAAATAATATCTCACTAGTTTATTATGCTGAAGGTGTTCTTCCTATGGGAAAGGCCTCTCTGGTCATTCATGGCATTATCTTAACTTTGTGGGTGTTTTGATATCTTTTCTTCTTTTTGTTTTTTTTTTTGGGTTATTTTTAGCAATTTTTGGGTTGCTTTTAGCATTTTTGGGTGTATTTAGCACTTGCATGTTGTTGGGTGTATATCTATGCATGTTAAATTCCTATCTATCCTTTGTGTCTCGATTTAAACAATGATCTCACGGTTGTCATTAATCGCAATTTCAACATTTTTGTGGTAATTTGTTTATGGTCGAGGCGATGGGTAAAGTGGGAAAGAAATGACGACAATAATGAAAAAGGATTTCTACGCCTGATTTCATCACAATTAAACCATATGTGGAGACTACCCCAATTCATATATTCGGCAATTTCATCAAATGAAGATGGGCTCAGGAGGATCCAATGTTGTAGGTAAGCTGATGTCTTTTTAATGGATTTTCAATTTGGGCTTATAATGCAATGTATAATCAAGATTTGGGTGTACAATGCCCAGAAATTTTAGGTTATCGGAAGAACTGGAGAGGGGGGAGAAGGGCATAGGCGATGGGACTGTCAGTTATGGAATGGATGACAACGATGATATAAACATGCATTCATGGACTGGTACCATCACAATGTATGTGTGTTTTTTTCCTCTATTTTGTTCACACAGTATTGTAATTCTTTAATGGGTTTGTTGGTTGGTTGATCTTTGTTTTGGTATTCGCATTTTGTGCATGAAGGGCGCATCTATCAGCTCAAATTGTTTTGTGACAAAGATTATCCCAAGAAGCTACCAATTATGAGATTCTATTCAAGGGTCAATATGACATGTGTCAATCAGGAGACCGACCTGGTAAGGATACCTATGTTGATTTTTTTATGGTTCTGTGGTGGTGCACCTTCACTTTCTCTCTTTGTTTTCTTTTGTGTCAATTGGGTTTTTTAATAATTTGATTGCATGTATTTATTTTAATAAATTTGGACTTTTGATATTGATTTTGGGTATGAGTGTGTCACGGAACCTCTGCTTTACGTATTTTCTCCTATAAAATTATGTGCCTTCTGAATTAGATTTTCATATGTTGATTTAGGCTTCCTAATGTAGGGTTTTATGTTTTTCTAATGTAGGGATTCAAATCTTGATTTTTTCCTTGCAGTAAGTCTTGCTTGCTAACTTGGAGCAATAAAGGGTGCCCACAACAAGAATGATATGTTTTTCTAATGTAGAGATTCAAATCTTGATTTTTTCCTTATTGTAGGTCTTTTTTACTAACTTGGAGCAATAAAGGGCACCACAAAAGTAATGATAGTAGTTTAGCTCAGGAAATCAAGAGCTGGTTTCTTTTCATTATAACATCATTCCTTTTTTCCATTACTGCTAGGGTTTCTGCATTTGTTCTTGATGATGAAGGGATTTTAACACAATCTTGTCAATGGTGCTGCAGCCACAGAAGAAGATGATTGTGTGGCAAAGAAGTTGAGAAAAATAGATGAAGACCAGGAAGTCAATGCCTTAAGAAGATTCACAAGTGTGCATCTCAAGTAAGGAAGGCCTGTTATGATTTCCCATTTCATTCCCTCTACAAAGTTTCTGTTAATTCTGAAATTAAACTCAAAAAAACTTGAAATCTGTAGATACCATTGCTATGATCCAAAATAAAGTTTTGACGAAGGACAAAAATTGGTAGAAAATGGGTTTGGTATCTTCCTGTGGCTAGAGAGAAATAGAAAAAAAATTCCATTAACACGCTATTCAAGCTTAGTCTATCCTTTTTCCATGGTTGTATCAACAATTACAGTTTATACAACTACAACACCCACTAGATGTTGGTAATAAAATACAGAGTAAAAATGGAAAATTAATATTTGGGATAAGAGAACTTTGAACCACATAATGACTGGGTTTTCATAAGACCACAGAGGTCACTATGTATCAGTTCCAATACCCATTCATTTGCCAAGCATTGTCCTTTTAAAAACTCTCTTTATATTGTAATATCAGTATGCACAATCTCTGCCTAGAATTTATTTCAAATACCTTACCTTTCAACGTACAATGAGTTAGATCACCATAATCATTCTCCCTTTCTGTAACTTTGTTTATGAAGTGTACAGAGCAGTATATTGCCTTTAATTACATGAGGTTTGCAGTAATTGAAAGTCTTTGGACATGAATTCTCATACATTATCTGTCTAGATAATTTTGATATTCCTTTCTGAATACTTAGGATGAGAGAAGCACTCTGAAGTTTCAACTACCCAATGATTGGGCTTTCATCTGGCCATAGAGTTCACTGGTCAATGATTCCAATACCTGTTTCTTTTTCCACGATAGTGCTTTTCAAAGCTTTGTTTATTTTGTTTTGTGGTTGTGCAAGCATCACAAATTGAAATAATTTTGTCTCTAGAATTTTGGGTACAAAAAATACCATTTCAAGTAATATTCAGTAATTCAAGATAGTAGAAATTCAGAAGACCAATCCTCTGGTGTGATAAAAATCTCCTTGTGTAAAAGATGTTGTTCTGCAAATATTTTATCGAATATGTATGTTCCATCTATTCCTCCATTCACTATTATGCCATGGCCAGAACCTATGTCATAAGGTTCTCCTAATTTTATCAAAAACTTAGAATTTTTCTGAACTTTACTCTCGTTGAACATGAACTCCAACTTTATCCATTATTTTTGCATGGGATGTTTTTTACACAATTTTGCATTATTTTACAAATGTGTGTATATATACATATAACAACTTAAAGTAGCGGACAAAAACTCTCTCCACTCTATCCCTCTGACATATTTATGCATTTTTAAAAATAAAAATGATAGAAAACAAAATTGTTTGAACTTAAATACATTTTATTTCTCAAACTTTATCCCTGAGCTTGAACCAAACTTTATCCTCATCAAACATAAATGTGAAATCAAACCTTGTGACTTAGGCTATAACTATTTTCTATATCTCTTGAAATTTGAAAACCATTTGTTCGAATCAAACATGACTTTGGAACTTTATTCAATATTTCGATAGATTTAGAGTTTTTATTTTTACACTTGAATCTAGGGAACATCACAGATATTTGGTCTTAGTATTTGCATTTTAGTTGCAATAATTCCAATCCCTTGAACAAAATGTGTCCTACCATTACCTAAAATCACAATTTTACTTATATGCTTGTATAATCCAATGAAGAAACTCATTCTCAATTGCTTGTCATATGTTTTGAGGTACCAGAGTCTACATGCCAAACATTTTTAGATGCAACTATAGCTTATGAGGAAATAAAAAGCTATTTATCATTCTCTTCCTCTACAAAATTACAACAAATCTTCTAATTTTGTGTCTATTGAGGGGTTGGATCCCAAAGCCTCTCAGTGCAGTCCTTTAAGCAACTTCTCTTTCCACAATAAAAATAACACTGAACTATCCTATTCTGATTATTAATTTTGGATTTAGCACTATCTCTATTTTGTTATTTTGTTGAAAACATCTCCTTTTTCCTTTTAATTGATATGCAATCTGTCTATCTTTCCCCTATAGTTTGCTAAAATGATTCACCATACCTTCTTCATCCCCATAAAGCTTGGTCCTCTGTTCTCTCAATAACAGAGGGATTAAATCATCATAAAAGAGGGTGCAAGTATTACTATTATGTGTTGTACTTAAGGCGGTGACTAAAATTTCACAAGACAATAACAAGCTATTAAGATCCATTGAATTAATCCTATGTGTTTGGTTTCATGATTAATAACAAAGACCCAGTCTATGATATCATTTAATTTTGTTTAGTGATTTGAAACAGAGACAAGAATCACCTCCTACCATTTGTAGTCAACACAACATACTTTGGTCATGGAGGATTCTTATCTGATATAATGTTTCATAGTGCTTTTAGTTGATTCCAAACTTCATAGTATTGAATCATCTGCAACTAATAACATAATAAGTATTATTGCTTCCCTATCCTGAAATCTTCCATTAGGACAATATTTCCATGATTATGCTTTGCTTATTGGCTCAAACAATATTCCATGACTTTCTAAGGTCAAAATTGCATGTATTTTATGTTTCCATAGGGAAAATATTTTGCCATAAAGATTGTGTTAGAAACAAAACACTTTGTAAACTTTCCATCGATCTTCTCCTTTCAAATTTGGCCCTGGAACTCCTCCGAACTCTAACACCCAACATTAACCCTTGGAGTTATGGGTTTTATGGCTTAAAATTGCTCCCAAAATGTACTATTTTTTTAATGATGGACTGATGAAAGATATATGACATGTGAACAAGACTGACAAAAACAATACTGTTCTTTTCCAAAACCCCCGGTGACCACCACTTCCACCTTAACGCAATATTAGAATTCCATGGTTAGAAAAAGTCCCCCTGAACCCTGAATTTGAAGAAGCAAAAATCTCTATTGAAGAGGACTTATTTAGCTTTAAAAAATTGATCCCAACCCTCTTTTTTATGTGACCAGTATATCTAACTCCAAAAGTGTGAACCATTAAACCACTTTTAGTTTTCGTAAATTAAAGGTCGTTTCAGTTTTAAAAGTTTTCTTTCATCAACTTGGGCTTTAAGACTTAACAAAGTTTAAATGGCTCCCTACAAACTATCAACCATATAGCCTCCAAAGTTCTTTGATTAGTCACTTCCCATGTGGAAGGCTTTAGGTGCAAGTCCTGGGGTAATACGTTAGCACTTTCCCTCTTTGGTGAAAACATTGTTGTTTGTTTCGATGTCATGTCTTGTGAGCCCTCTTTAGCATATGGTTGTTAAAGTAAAATAAAATAAAATGGTCTGCAAAATGCTACCATTCATGATATAAAATTTGTAAACGTATACGTACGAATTTGTAACAAATTTGAAATGTAGAGATATAACCTTTAAATGTAATGTTTCATCTATATTTCTACAATTACAAAATCAATCACACCCCTTATCAACATCAATTACAAAAGTAGTAACTATCCCTTTAAATCAAATAATATATATTGATCTGCGTTCACATTGCATTGTACACATGTGATTGCTAGTTTATAGATTGTTGTGGACAATTTATATAAAGAGAACTATAACTCACGTTGTGCTTAGTATATCTAGATCATGTTCATTGTATTCTTTAGCAAACACAAAGGGAACAATGACTTGAGGAAGTACTACCTGTTCCACGCAGAAGGCCTAAGAATTCACAAAATAAATTAAGAAGAAGATATATAGGATCCGTTGAAAAAGTTGAAAATGAGTCTTCGTGGAAAATAAAAAGTGCATTTATCCATACCAAAATAATAAAAAGAGAATGATTTTTCAATAAAACGAGAAGATTAAACCGATTGCAATACAATGGTTTTCAATTTTAGAGTAAAGAGATCTTGACAAACATCAAGGAAGAAAAATTAAGTATGTATATTTAGGTACAAATTAGAGAACCGTATAGGTCTGCAACTCAGGGATGATTAATGTACAAAGTAAAAAAATCTCTATTATCACTCCTTGCATACTAGGCCAGAAAAATATAGCATTTAGTTATAGATGAATACTGAGCCAAGAAACAACAATGATTTTCCTGGAACAGGTATGCGCCCCTCTTAATCTAAAATGTACTAATCACAATATTTCTTACATACCTGGACAATGCCAACAGCAATAGAAGCTGCAACCATTACAGCCGGCCCGGTAAGAAACCTGACAGCCATTACAGATGCTGCAATTGAATTCCCACAGGCTATGATTGAAAACTATTAATTATTCTCTTTTATATTGAATTTAATAAATAACTCATAAATAAAAATTGTTCAACTGGGAGACTAAACGGAGATAAAGAATTCATAAATAACATAAAAATGGTTCAACTTGGATACTGAACAGAGATAAAGAATTCATAAATAACGTATAAGAGATTAATAAAAAACAGCTCAACCATTGAGCTGCAGGGAGACTGAAGGGATAGATTGAGTTTTGCAAAGGGGACGATCTCCATACTCTTGGACAGAAGCAGTTGAACAAGTATTTTTGACTCTGTTGAAAGGTAATTGTCACACCCTCATTCTATTCTGGCTATTAATGTGATTTAAATGTGCACAAATACTGAATCAAAAGCTGAATTTAAAACGATTATACGTTTCCAGTTTACATGATCAAAAGGATCAAATCATGATTTTCGAAATCGTTATGAAAATTTTATGTTGATCTTTTATTAAATTTAGCTTTGTCAACAATCCAAAAATAAAAATACAAAAATATAAAAATCAAAAAATCAGAAAGATATAATGGCACCCATAACCAGACATCGATCAAAACAATCTGAAGAAGGGGGAACTATTTCCTTAACACATTTAGTCACCTTAATTATTTGGCCAAAACCATTAATGATGATGAAAACCTTTCTAATCACAGAGACTATAGTGATAAAAAAACCTCACAGGATTAGATCATGCAAGAATTGATCACTTTATCTACCAACATTGCGAAAAAAATCTTTGCAAGCTCATAGGTTTAGGAGAAAGAATCCCTCGTGATTTTAATCCCAAACATCATGAAAACATCATCAGTCAAGAGGAACCATCTACCTCTACAAGATAACCTCTTGAACACAAGAAACATCTCAAATCTACCAATGAAAATCCTCACCCTCGTGTATTCCATCTTAAGGCGTCCCATGAAAAAGGAAA
Organism: Taxus wallichiana var. yunnanensis; assembly: GCA_018340775.1. Classification (NCBI taxonomy): domain Eukaryota; kingdom Viridiplantae; phylum Streptophyta; class Pinopsida; order Cupressales; family Taxaceae; genus Taxus; species Taxus wallichiana. Next base: position 807,010,374 of record CM031242.1, read on the forward strand.
ATCCATGGAAGAGGAATAACCTTCTCCACGTAGTCATAACTTAATAGTACATGAGAAAATCCAAATTTTGAGTTTGTAACTGGATAAATTTTCTTCACAAGTCTATCTTGAAGCATCCAAACTCCCATCACACAATTAAAAAATATTTGAGTGATCCACTGAGCTCAACAGACCCCAACTTTATCCACCTCCCTTATTGTCAACTCATGAAATTCCATTTTCCCAAGAATAGCAATCCATGAAGGACACCCTTTAAGGATTGTAAGCCAAAATGAGAAGCCATCATAAGTTTATAAATTTGAAGAACTTTCCTCAAACCCTCTTGATTAAGATATGCTATGGGTTCCTTTCCCACCATTCTTTCATCTCCTAAAATTTAAAAATTATAATGGAATGGGTGATCCACATGAACATATTAAATGATTTTACGTACCATGTCGGAGGTACAATATAATGAAAATTACTTAGTTTGTCTCTTCCGAGATTTTTAGGCGAAAGGCTTCATAATGGTTCATACATCTACCTAAAGGCTCTATCACAAAATTTTCCCATTTGTGTGATCGATTTGTACAACACTTCTCATTCAAAGTAGATTTAGAAGTCACCATGATGGTGATTTAATATAAATTGAATTAAATCTTAATTTCGAGTAATCAGTAAACACCGAGTTTTCATCGCCCGTCTACTCCCGACATACTCACTTTAATTTATTAAACCTATCACTTTAAATCCTACCTAAGCTATCTCAACCCACTCTGTAAAATTATTTTGTATCTCTGGTAAATCATATTTACCTATCCAAATTCACTATACCCCCCCTGAAACCTCCTAACTATCTTTAAACCTATCCTAGCCTTTTCCATCCTAGCCTCCTAACCTCCCAACCTCACCTAACCTCTTCCCTAATTATTTCCCCCTTACCACACACCCGAAAATCCCATTTTGGTAGTGGTTGAAACCAATTCCAAATACTCTCTCCCAAATTTCCCATATCGTCGACGATTCTAACAAATTGCCCGCGATTATAAATAGGATTTTGAACTCTGTTTGTGGATCTTCAAACATTTTGGACAATTGTGCCTCTTTTTCAACAATGACCACTCATTGCAGTCATCATCAAGTCTAGCAATAACATTATACCACCCCAAAGAACTACAACACATCCATCTTGTGCATTTGAGCCTTCAACAACCTCTCCAGACGATCAACAAATCATAGTCATAAACTCAACTTGCCCCTATGGAAACTCTTGCAAACATCTCCACATCACAAGGTTATTCTCTTTATGTATTATCATTCATAGTGTATTCATACTCCAAAAATATAAACAATCAATTCAAATATATGTTTTTAATTAATTTATCATTTTACGGAATCACCCACGATTCCCCTAAATTGTTAGCGATTCCTTTGAATCATCTGTGATTTCTATCATTTAGTTATATTTATCAAATCATTATCTTTATCAGGTCATTATCTCTATTCTTGGATTTAACTTTTCTGTTCCCAGTATGCCTCTCTTGTAGGTGATTGTTCCAAGTCGGTCTCATCCGATCACAATCATATGTGATCTCTTGATCATCCAACAACCCTTCATGTGGGAGTAGTTTGGTATCCTCCACGAGCTTACTCTATGCACTATCAGATTTTCAATGGGCATCAAGGAAATTGAGGAATAAATCAAATTCCTCCACGAAATCCAACAAGAAACTATGGATTACTAGTATGACTACTTTGAATCCATCTCGATTGCCACCACTTTAGCTTAGGCCACCTACGAAGCGGAACAAGGTCTTACTTTTCACCTCTAGTTCTAGCTTCTATCCTTGTCATTATCATTATTATCAACTCACTTAATTGTATCAAAACGAGTTGACATCCTCCAAGGAAGTCCCTTTAGATTCTGGAATCATTTTTTTGTCGAAGCGGATCGTCATCATATTTTATCTAATATATCTTGTTTAGTTGTCTTTGCTTGTAGGTCTCTTCACTTGGAAAAAGGAGGAGCACTCATCTATTTTTGACATCTCATCTTCCCGACATTGTGATTTTCAACACATGTATCGCTAAACCCTACCATATTTTGAGTTTTAGGTACTTTTCACATTTGATAGCATAGACCTGAAATCTACCTAATACATTCTGACATGCCCGATGGGACCTGTTCCCTTTTTGTTTCCATTAAAATTAACATATAATAATTTTTGGGGTTGTCTACTTTTTAATCGTTAACAAATCATGAAATCTTCATTGATTTTTGTGAATCACCTACGATTCCTTCAAATCACCAACAATCTATGTGGCATGTTCCTAATTACTCAGTCAATTTTCCTTTAGGATTGTGTTTTTTTTTTTTTTTTTTCAGTTTTGTCTAACCATTGTAGGTTTCCCCCTTTGGAGCACCTATCTCTTGCATTTCAATAGAGATAAAAATTAAAAATCAAAAATCAAAAGCAATTTCAGTGCACTTTCTTTGTTATTTTCCTCTTGAATTGAATTTAGTTGTCCTTGTCGAATTAACATTTCTTTTTGGGATTTAAAATGAACCCTTCATATTTTCTTGATCATATAGTCTAATTAGGAAATTAACGAATTGCATTCACTTAATTTCCCTCACACACAACCAAACCACATTCAACACAATCTGCATCAAAACACTCCTACCCAAGTGGACCTACTTGGATTTCATCACCAAGAGGATAATCCAACTCGGTGTTCTAGATGAGTATAAATAATTTGGTGGGCAATATATTGGCTAAGAACCCGACACCCTTATCATTATAGGATCGTGAAGTGAGGGGTAGGCCCCAATACCATGCCTCGTACCAACACCAACATAGATTCATGCCTCATGTACCTTCGAGTATATCAAAGACTCTAGCCTTTAACATTTTCTGAAACCAACCATAGATTTTCATTTCCTAGGACCTCATAAACCATTTTTCATATTTCACCTTTTTTAACCTAATCAAGATAATAAAAATTCTCTTGTGTGACTTGTTTGCTTGATTGTAATCAACTCTTTAGATTTATTTTTATATTTTATTGATTATTTTTCTTCATGGTCTTAACCCGATAAAAATCTCGTTAACAAAACTATGAAAACATGGTTGAATGCTTACAACAATCCTTGAAAACCTCCAATCCTGCCTTGAATACATCCCTCGTATTGTGAATATACATCGATCACCATCCGCATGAACAATCAAGAACCCCAAACTCTTCTAGCATTCAATCTATCACATAAAAAATTCTTGACCCATCTAGTCCTTGTTTCTTTAATAGTGGGGATCCAAAGTATTCACCGAGATCTTGGATTCAAACCCCATTTCCCTTAATACTTATCAAGTTTCTTATGATGTCCTTATTTATAAATCTACACCTCAATAACAACCCCTTGTCACCAACACTATGTATGAATTTTCCCGGCTTGTTGATCCCAACCACAAGCTGTCATCCAACAAGTCCATCCTTATCCCATCGTCGAAATCGGTGAATCAAACATATAATCCCATGTCTTCAAATCCTATCATCACTTTCTACCTCAATGTTGTTTCTTCATTGGATACAAATAACCGCAATCATCATCCTCATCATATCCCTCGTCTAGCTCTACCTCATCCCAAAACAACACCAATGCATCTTCATCCACGTTGAGTCCTTTAGTCTCCTCCATTATCCAAACACCTCATGTGAGTTCAATAGCCATCTCATTAAGCATGTCCCAACCTATCCCATCTCAACAACCTACATCATCTATTTAAAATATATTCATGTCTATCCTAACATCAACACCACTCATTAATATGAGTTCCATCTCTAGTGTCCACCCCTCTTCACAACAGTCATCAACCACCCCTACCTTCTCTCAGTACATACCCCAAATAATTATCCTCTCATTCACACCTCTATTCCTTTCCAGCACATGCCTCAATAATCTCAACCTTTCATCCACACTTCAATCCCCTTCCAACATATACCCCAACACTCACAACCTCTTTTAAACACATCTATGCCTATTCAATATCAATACATCCAATCTTCACAACCTATAGTCTCACAACCCACATACATATTCCTATGAATACCCCTCTCCAACATAATATCCCTTTGCCTTACCAGCCATACCAACAACCAAATCCATCTACATACAATCAACTTAGTCCTTTGTCATTCAATCCCCAACAACAACCATTACAAATGATCTTTTGTAGGCATTAATTAATATAATCTCCAGCCTTGAAGCTGCCTCTATGGGTCCTAAAAACACACCTAGTCTTATGAATAGATCTATAATGAATCCATCTGTCAGGTGTCATATAAAGCATATCCTCCATATTGGGAACTCCCTAGGTTCCTCAAATTATACAAAGAAAGAAGACCCCCAAATAGCACATTCGAGCCTTTTGACAAGTTTGTTACCTTATAACACATGAAGAGGAACTTATGCCGAGAACATTTCCCATGTCATTGGTTGGACCTATCTTATATTTATTCCCTAGTACTCACTCTTCTCATTCGCTCACGCATGACGTTTCTTAGAACATTTCTCAATTAACATTACATGTAAAATCACTATCACCAATTTTTATGCCATCAAGTAATTCAAGACGAATCTATCCCAGATTTTGTCACCCACCGGAGGGGCATTATCAATAAATTATCATTTTCCCTCCCACAAATTGAATTAATTGAAATATTTTATTTCTCCTATTCCAAACATATATCATTCACATTACAAATCTAGTCCTTTCAAACGGTTGACGAAGCCTTCACTATGACTTACAAACTCAAATACGATAGGTTTAAACTTGGATCAAATAAGCCTAAACCCGAGTCTTTGTTTAAACCATCCTCTAATCACGAAAAATATAATACATCCACAAATGCATTTGTTGTGAAAACAGATTCTAAAGAGCGGTTGACCTCGAACGTACTCGTCCTCAACAAAATTATACACCTATCGGTGAATCTTACAGTGCATTCTTTGATAAGATCTTGGATGCGAATATGATCACCCTTCCTCCCGAGTTCCTTATCGATACATCTATTTCAAAACCCTTTTGGTATTGAGAGAATGATTATTGTAAATACCATAGGGTCAAGGGCCATTACATTGAAAGGTGTCGTTCATTCAAAAATTTATTTCAAGATCTTATTGAGAAAGGTGCATTGCATCTGGATAACCCAAATGCACCTTCGAATCAAAATTTGGATGTTTTTAAATAACCCTTTCCAAACCACCCCCATCCACCAATCAACCACAATCTAATGTCATTCATTAACATCACACCATTAACACAATAAAATATAAATCAAATACACCCTCAACATAAATTTCTCCCTCCATGAAGCACCATTTGAATCATCCACAAATGGTTCTATCATAAAAACAAAAAACAAACCATCCACTATACCATGTGTTTTCACGTCAAAAGCACATATTGAATTAGGCACATCCCTTTGTCTTGCCACCGAAAAAATTACAAATTCATCCACATATATTTCATCCTATTCAAACTCATCTACAAGCTCCTCACAAGTTTCACAAAATAAACCTACCTTATAATATGTGAAAATATCTTATGATGGCCATGTCACCCAACATTACATGTGTAATCTTAAAACGTTTGTTACATGACCACACACCCTCCTTCTAAAAAAGTGACCATATTATCATGTGACCATTCAAATTCCTCAACACAATCCAAAGTTCATGCCTTCTATCCTAGGGTTTTACCCATCGTCAAAATTATTAGTCACTATTACAAAATTAAAAATTGTTCCTTAGCGGACACCTAAAGGTGTCATAGAGAAGATGGTCCCTCTAACACCTGTATCATCAAAAGATTCATCACTTCCCTCAACATCCACCTTAAAAGGAAATTATACATTTACCCTTGAAAGGATCACTTTGGGAAGTCTATCATAATTTTACCTCCTCTTAAGCCGTCTGGCTCTCGAGGGTGGATGATGCGGGAGCATCCTATAGATATTTCATAAGGACATTAGTTGGCTTATCAAACTTGTTAGTAATGTGTCATAGGTCATTAGGTGTTGTTTGGTTATCTAATTTGGTGTCTAGACATTTCACATTTCAAATAAGGTATTTTCCCTTCAAAGCTAAATTCAAACTTGTAAGTTCAATGTTAGTGGATTTGGGAAGTTTAGGTGTGTACATGAAACTCATAAGCTTTCTAAGGATGGAATGAGGTCCTATTAGATGACTAGACCCTCTCTAGAGTCATAAACACTAAGAAGAGATATATCATGTTGAACTTGAGTTATTCTTAGGTGGAATTAACCCCTTTATCTAAAGAGAATCTCATTATAAGAATTTTGTAACTGACCAAGTGAGAATAATCTCGAGCTAAAGGGATGTAAAGAATATAAAGAGCATATTGTAACTATTCTTGCTCACTCTTATTTCGATAATGAATCAATGTATGAGTTCAAGAGATATTGAAGTGTGGAAAACTTAGTTTATGTTATGTTTTCACATGATTTTTGTGCATGTGTGGCTGTATTGATCTTAGAATAGATTCCTAGTCTCGGAATGAAGGCAAGATAATTTTAGGCCTAGTAATGATCTTGCGAGTGCCAATACATTGATTTTGTTGATAATTTCTTATACATGAATAACTTTGTGACTGCTCGACATCTATGCATGATTCATGGTATATGATTTATGAATGTGGTGAGCATGTTATAGGGATCTTCAAGCAAGTATATAGGTATGTTGACCAATAACTTGAAGGGATATGTTTTTATGTCTTTGCATGCTAAAACCCCTGAATGATTGTAGGCATGTGGAAACTAGTGAAGTTGAGTCCATTGATGTTTAAAGTGATTTGAGTATTACTTGGATGATATAGACTCATTCATAGACAACCTCAAGGTGATGAGTATTTTTATTTCCATTTTGACATTGGGGTATGATTTTTGTGTTACTTTAACTCACTTCATGTCTCCAAGTACTCCAATGCTCAAAACTAGATTTGTGCTACAATGCTTAAACTGACTGTGCTTTGAAGATTGATGAAGATAGGGTTATTTTGACACTATAAACCATGAGAAATGGGTTTTAAACCACTATGATGAGCATATGAATAAGGTACTTGAGCACGTAAAGAAAATATATTTCATGGTAAGTTCTATTTTGCAAAATATGAAGAAGCTTTGTTTTTTTAACATGCACAAGAGAGGATTTTTTCTTGGTTGAATGGGATATGCTCTTTGTGGTGAAGAATTGGTAAGGAAATATCCTTCAAATGATTAATAAAGTATTTCTTGCAAATATTAAGGCCTCGAATAGGTTTCTATGAGAATTTCTAATAAAAAGGGCCCTCTTGAGCTTTGATTGTAATCTAGCATCCAAGTATGGCTAGGGCATGACAGTTGAACCATCAAACTTAGTTATTTATGCCTGAAAAATTGGTACTAATGACAATAAAGAGGTGTACAAAGTGATTCAACAATATTTTTTTATTTTCATTGGATGGTTTTCCTGATTTTCTTGACATTCTTGTGAGAGGTTAGAGAAACACAATTTTGAAGGCTAAGGTGAAGGTTGGGCTTCCAAAGGAAGTAGTAGTCTATCTTAGATTTTAGAGATGAAACTTTACCTGAACCTATAACTCCTTAATGGGTGCTAAAAATTAATTCCTTTTGCATTGAACCTCCCAAAACCAAATATACACATGGCAATATATTTTAGCAGACTAGTAAGGGTTTGTGAGCCAAAACACAAAAAGTGAAGTGGAGGGAGTTGAAGAAGGATTTGGACCCTCAAATTTGGGGCACACCTCTAAGATGAAAAGATACCACTAAGGAAGAAGGAAATGTCTTCTCGGTCCATGTAGTTTCCCCCACCCATGGTTGTAACATCAACCTTGTCGTAAGGGTTTAGTAGCCATTTTTGCACAAAGGAGTGAATGTAAGCATTTTTACTTCCTTGAATGCATTGTATAATGTATCTAAAAGTAATGTGAGTGTGTGAAATAGGGGTGAATTCTAAAAGGATTTGAAGAGGATAATAAGGTGGATTAAGATAGGGACTAGTGAAGAAAAAACAAAGAGCAAGTTAAGGTAAGTAAGGGTGGAACCTATCTGCAAGAAGAATGATGTTTTTCATGACTGGAGTGATGTTATGATGAGTTCTAGGAAGTGTGAGGTGATTCTAGAACCATGCCAGGTTTGAGCAAGTAGAGTAGTTTTTAGCCATTATAGGATTTTAGATGATCGTCTATGCAAAGACGGATTGGAGTTCTTATTTGCACTCTCTTGAGAGCTGATATATATGCATGATTTTATTTTTCTATGCATCATGTGGTATCAGATCCTATAATTTTATTGTTATTGGTTTTGAAATTGAAAGAATAGTTGTTATTTTTGCTAACGGTGTGTGGAAGTGTGTGAGTAGTGAAAGTGACAAAGTGGATATGAGTGAAGAGAAGAGGTTATAATCAGTCATGGACCATGGATATAAAATTCCATAGTGGATGAAGGATTTGGTAGATAATAGAGAAAATGTCAAGTCAAAGCAAGTACATGAGAAGATGACTTAACAAGAGTAGCGAGAGAAGAGTGGCAGAGAGAAGAGGTTTTATGGAAGAAAGGGTTGTTAGATCTTGGAAATCAAAGGACACAAATGATGAAGATGAAGCAGAACCAACAATAGGTATGGATAAGAAATTTCTAAATATATTGAACAATAAGAGAAAAAATAAGAGAGAGAAAGGAAATTGAAAGAGGAAATGAATAATTAGTTGAAAAAAATAAAGAGATTTGAAGATGCATGAAGAAATACGGGGATCTCAAGAGAGATGTGGAGAAGTTGGGAGAGTTGATAAAAACTACATGCACAAAGAGAAAAGGTAGTATACTTGTTTTTTAGATGAAGAAGGGATTCAAGTGGCCAATAGATTTGATTATGAGGAAGAGAAAGAGAAAGCAACTAATAAGAGAGATAAGACAAGAAGAAAGGAAACTAAAACAATAAGAGAAGAGGCTAAGAAGAAAAGAAAATTGTGTATGAAGAAGAGATTGATGAAGTGAAGCAGAAGAATGAGGAAGAGGAAGAGCTCATTGATGGAGCTTCTCAAGAGGCTAGGGAGCCTCCAAATTTTAATTCTAACTATGTCTTTGAATGGGTGAATGTAGGTACACAAAGAGAGGAAGAAGAGGCAAGAAATGATGCCTTGAATGAAGAAATAGAGAACAAAAGTGAATACAAGATAGAAGAGGGAGTTTTTGGGACATCTCAAGCTCATTATGGATTAGCTAAGAGTGATAATGCAGTAGTTGGCATGATGAAGAGATCATGGAGAGATCTCACAAGCATGTGGATTTGGATTAGTGGAGAAGATGAGATGAAAACTAAGACAAGTGATAGAGATATTTTGACAAATGAAGAAGATCATGACAATGAATGCATCGACCAAGAAATGGAGATAAAACATGAAGAAGAGTATGATATGGATGAACCTAAGCTAGTGAATGATGAGGAAGAAGGAAAAGGATCATATGTAAGAAAGGAAGAGCAATAAAAACATGTTCAAATGACAGATATGATGCTTGAAGTAGGGAATGAAGAAGAAACATATGGATCAGCATACTTCCTTTATGAAGCTTTCATGAAAGGTGAAATGCAAGCAAAGCATATGAATGAAGACCAAGTCAGGGGTGAAGAAGAAGAAGAAGAGAAACTATAAAAAGAAGAAGAAGACTGAGCAATGAAGGCTACTCTTTTCCTACCTCTAGTGTATGATGAAGGAGCATCCTATAAATAATTCATAAGGACATTCAAGTGTGTTAGCAGTGTGTCATAGGTCATTAGGTGTGGTTTTGTTATCTAAGTTGGTGTCTAGACCTTTCACATTTCAAATGTGGCATTTTCCCTCCAAAATGCTAAATTCAAATGTGTAAGGTCAATGTTAGTGGATTTAGGAAGTTTAGTTGTGTACTTGAAGCTCATAAGCTTTCTAAGGATGGAATGAGGTGACTAGACCCTCTCTAGAGTCATAAACACTAAGAAGAGCTATCTCATGTTGAACTTGAGTTATTCTTAGGAGGAAGTAACTCATTTATCTAAAGAGAATTTCATTATAAGACTGATGTAACTAACCAAGAGAGAATAATATTGAGTTAAATGGATGGAAAGACTATAAAGAGCATATTGTACCTATTCTTACTCATTCTTATCCGGATAATGAATCAATGTATGTGTTCAAAAGGTATTGACGTGTGGAAAACTCGGTTTATGATTTTTGTTGTTTTTGCTGTGCATATGTGGGTTTCTTGATCTTATAATATATTCTTGATCTCATATTGAAGGCAAGATGATTTTAGTCCTTGTAATGAGCTTGTTTGTGACAATACATTGAGTTTGTTGATTTTTGTATATGACTAACTCGTGATTGTTCGGACATTATGCATGATTCGGGGTATATGATTTATGAATGTGGTGAGCATGTTATAGGGATATTCAAGAAATTATATAGGTATGTTGACCAATAACTCGAATGTATATGTTTTGATGTCTTTGCATGCTAAAACCCCTGAATGATTGTGGATTTGTGAAAACCAATGAAGTTGAGTCCATTGATGTTTAGAGTGATTTGAGTATGATTTGGATGGTATAGAATCCTTCATAGAAAACCTCAAGGTGATGAGTATTGTGACTTCCATTTCAACATTGGGGATTATTTTTGTGTAAATTTAACTCACTGCGTGTCTCCAAGTACTCCAGTGCTCAAAACTAGATTTGTGTTGCATTGCTTGAAATGATTATGCTTTAAAGGTTGATGAAGGTCGGGTTATTTTGACACCATAAACCATGAGGAAGGGGTTTAAACCAATTTGATGAGAATATGAAGAAGGGATTCGAGCACATAAAGAAGATCTCTTTCATGGTAAGTTCCTATTTTTCTAACATGCACAAGAGAGGATTTTTGCTTGGTTGAATGTGATATGCTTGTTGTGGTGAAGAAATGGTAAGGAGACATCCTTCACATGATTAATATAGTCCTTATTGAAAATATTAAGGCCTTAAATAGGTTTCTATGAAAATTTGTAACAAAAAAGCCCTCTCAGGCTTGACTATAAGCTACCATCTACGTATGGCTAGGGCATGATAGTTGAACCATCAAACTTAGTTATACGTGCCTAAAAATTAGTACTAATGAAAATGAAGAAGTGTTAAAAGTGATTCAAGAAGAGTTTTTTATTTTCATTGGATGTTTTTCCGATCTTCTTGACAATATTTTGAGAGGTTAGAGAAACATTGTGTTGAAGGCTAATGTGAAGGTTGGGATTCCAAAAGAAGTAGTAGTGTATCTTAGAGTTTAGAGATGAAAATTTCCCTATAACCCCTTATTGGGTGCTCAAAAAGTAATTCCTTTTACATTGGAACCTTCTAAAACCAAAGATACACATGTCGGTAGCTTTTAGCAGACCTAGTAAGGGTTTTGAGCCAAAATCACGAAAATTTAAATGGAAGGAGTTGAATAAGGAGTTGGACCCTAAAATTTGGGGCACACCTCTAAGGTGACAAGAGAGCACTAAGGAAGAGGGAAATATCTTCTCGGTCCATGTATTTTCCCCCACCCATGGTTGTAGCATCAACCTTGTCTTAAGGGTTTAGTAGCTAGTTTTACACAAAGGAGCTAATGTAAGCATTTTGTCTTCCTTGAATGCATTGTATATTGGATATAACAGTGATGTGAGTGTGTGAAATTGGAGTGAAGGATAAAATGATTTGAAGAGGAAAATAAGGTGGATTAAGCTAGGGACTAGTGAAGCCAAAACAAGGAGCACGTTAAGGTAAGGGTGGAACCTATCTGTAAGAAGGATGAGATTTTTCATGACTAAAGTGATGTTGTGAGGAGTTATAGGAGAAGTGTGAGGTGAGTCTAAAACCATGCAAGGTGCTATTATGTCAGTAAAAGAAAGGTTTGAGCAAGTAGAGCAGTTTTTAGTCATTATAGGCTTATAAATGATCCTCCTATACATAGAAAAATGGAGTTCTTGTTTGTACTCTCTTGAGAGTTGATATATAAATATATATGTATGATTTTTTTTTCTATGCATCGGTGGAAAACCTCCTCGTATAATTTCGAATCATTTTTTATTACCATTACACACCAGGACATTCTATAGAGGACTATAAAGCCCTTCATGCCACTGTCATAAACCTTGCTAAAACAATCCTTCTCTAACGAGATATAGAACCATCAAGAACAAAATATCATACATATAAAACTATTATATCTAAACCATCACCTACATTCACATCCACCAAAAAGTGGGGATTTTCCAACAAATCCCCTCTTCATCAAATTGATGTAGTACGTATCACTACTAGAGCATGTACCCATGATCCCAAGACTTCCTATCGAGAACAAGTTAAAAATATCCATCCCATTTTCTCCTTAGTCATCTAATATAACACCCCTACTAAGGCTAGGGTATCCATCCTTGTCACTACACATATGCAACCCACTACTTGTGTATAAAATATTATTATCAAACAACTTCATCAAGCTCCAATAAAAATGTCCCTTTATGAGCTTGTGCAAGCTTCACATTAGCATCGACAAGTTATGATCGAAGCACTCCAAATATATATGAGTACCCTCACACGATCTACAACCATTTGAAAACATGCTTGGTACACTTAAAATGTTTGATGCCATCTCTTTTGACAACTCAAAAATCCTATCGCTACTGGTAGTGGACCATGACCTCCCACTTTTCATCACCTCCAAAATTGATGATACTCTTGTTAATAAGGTCATGATTGATAATGACGCCAACATTAAGATCATATCATCACACGCATTTGATCAAATTCAACTACCCAACACCATTTCCACCCAACCACCTTCCATACTATGAGATTTTAGTGACACAATCGCCCGACATTAGGCACATTCATCTTACCAATCAAGGTCAAACAACACCCTCCACAAAATATTCTACCTAGTGGAAGGATATTTTTAATATAATATGCTATTAGGCTGACCTTGGATATGCATTATGCATTGTATCCCATCTACACTCCATCATTGTCTCAAATATGAACATAAGGGTAAAACTTTCACGATCCACACAGATCTAAACCCTTTCAAAGCATTTCACATGATATATTGATTAAACAATGTACATGTTCCCAAAATGAACTTGGGCTCCTCTAATGAAGCCTCCACTATTTCATCCATCACCTCATCAAAGTTTCCAGATGACACTTCCTTCAATGATGTTATACAATCGTCTCCTTACATTTAATTCTCTTCCTACATCGAAGACATGCAAAAGACCCAAAAACAACCAATGTATGAACCTAATGTCGAGGATGTTATCTCCTTCATTCCACCACATCTCAAAACAAACCTTGTCTATGGAGGGATCGATCACCCTTCTTTACATACTACTAATCAACAACATGTTAACCCATTCATATTATATTTTGTATTCTTATATAACCAAGTATTTACATAAATGTACCTCCATCATTGTGCCTGGAAAGGCTTTGGACTCGAGATGTTATGAACAAGGAATCCATGACTTAATCCTTGACCATTCCCACAAACCTCATGAAAAATACGGGTTAGGTTTCGAAAAATAGCCTCCAAACCCTCCACAAGCATTGTGTCCGATCCCATCATAGAATTGTAACCACCTTCCCCATCTACACACGACGACCCTATGACATAGATGACACCATTTCAATCCCACCTAATTTTTTTAGTCAACACTATCACTTTAGGACCACTAACTTATCAAACTAACCATGGTACTGAAACCCTTCCTCTCATTTGGCCGAAAATGGTAGAGGAAGATTCACCTCTTGTTGACATCCTCTTGATGCCACGATGACCAATCCATACTCTCTCATATGGGGTAGAGGACCATTACCTTCAAAAAAATCTGCCACCTGACACATCAAAACTTCTCAATAAATCCACTATTGACATTAATATAGGAACTCAATAGAGCCTCACATAGTCAAAATCAGCCAATCTTTAGATTCGCAAGAATCAAAAGACTTCACCACCTTTATATCCAAAACTTATTCAATCATCTGCATGGTCGTATAGAGATATTTCGGGTATCAACCCCAAGATCATTTTCCACAATATCATCACTTATCCTATGCTAAGCCTATCAAACAAAAGCTATGTAAGATGCACCCTCACATAGATCTTCTCACCAAAGAATATTTACAATGTTTGTTCTCCAATAATTTCATCATGTTTGTTGATTACCCACAATGGGTCTCTAATATTTTCTCCATGACAAAATCCTTAAGAAAGGTAAAAATTTTCTTGACTTCGATACCTCAATCTCACTTTCCCTAAAGATGAATTTCCCCTTCCAAACATCGACCAACTTGTCGATCTAACTGCGAGTAGTGAAATGCTCTCCTTATGGATGGATTTATGGCTACAATCAAATCTATATCGCCACCGATGACCAACTAAAAACATCCTTCATCACTCCTTGGGGGACTTTATGTTATCAAGTAATGCCCTTTGGACTTTAAAATGCCGACATCACTTATCAATTCACAATGCCATAAGTTTTCACGATCTTATCCACAAAACTATAGAAGAATACATTGATGACCTCTTAGGTAAATCTAAGCAACATAGGGATCATCTCACTATCCTTGACACAATCTTCACCCACCTTATCTAGTACTTTCTTTGCCTCAACCCTACTAAGTGTGTGTTCGGTGTTCTCACCGGTAAGCTCCTGGGGTTCATTGTTTCTATTCAGGGCATTGAAGTAGACCCCACCAAGATTAAATCCATCATCGAAATTCCTCCTCTATCAAACCTCAAACAACTTCATAGCCTTCAGGTAAGCTTCATCGATCCACCATTTCATCTTATAGCTTTCGACCATTGTCTTCCTTTCCACCATCTACTCTCGAAAGGATGTACATTTTAAATGGGATCACAACTGTCAAAAGGCCTTTGATGACCTCAAAAATACCTCCTATCTCCACCTATGCTTACACCTCCACGTGAGGGGGATCCATTCTATCTCTACATATTTGTTGTTAATCATGCCTTAGGTGCCAAAATCACTCATCCGATGAATAGGGTCATGAGCAGGTTGTTTACTATATAAGCCACACTCTCCATGACTACGAGACTTGTTATACTTTGAAGCCAAAAAGTTGTGTTGTGCCTTGTACTTTGTAACTTCCAAACTCCTTCATTACCTACTTAATCACAAGACTTACATCATTACCAACTTCAATCCTCTTAAAACCATGCACTCCAAGCCATATCATAGTGACCGCATCACTCGGTGGCTCATGCTCATGACCGAGTTTGACCTTGAATTCATCTTACAAAAATCTATCAAGGGACAAGCCATTTCCAATCATCTCATTAAATCCCCTCTTCCTGAAAATCAACCACCTCACGAACAATTCCTTGATGAATCTATCAACATTATCAAATATAATCTTATCAAAATGACACTTTTCTTTGATGGATCTAAGTGTCAACAAGGGGGAGGTGTTGGTATCATTATTATACCTCCTTGGGGGACTCCTATCCCTCTATCTTTCAAATGAAACTTTAAACTCACTAACAATGTGGAAGAATACAAATCTATAATCATGGGTCTCCAAACCACCATCATGCTTGGTGTTTAAATTTTGGACATCTACGGAGACTCACAGTTTGTCATCAACCAAATCAAAGGAATTTATCAATGTAAAAAATAATATTCTACAAAATATAAATCCATTGTTGATTTCCTCTTAGAATCTTTTGATCATTACACCATCCAAACAATTCCATGATCTTCTAACAAGATCGTGGACACCATTGTTTTCTTGCATCACTCGTCCCTCTATCAACCGGTGATTCTAAATTGTTCGTTGTTGGGCACAATCTTGATCAACCGTCCCAAAACAATGAACTCCATTTTTTAAACCTCATCAAAAATAATGCCACATACTTTGGTATACTCAGACATTCGATTATCTTTCAGAATAAAAATTCTCTTTCAATTATCTAGAAACACTAAGTGATATTTTCTTCAACTTACTACCTCATATGTCATCATAGGTGGTGTTTTATATAAGCATGGATTTTTGTCCTCTTATTAAGATGTCTCAAATATCATGAATCTACTAAATCCATCCAATAAATCCATGATGGTATATGTGGTGGATACTTCAACTTGGACAGATTATCTCTAAGTGTCTCCTTTGAATGGGATACTACCGGCCCACTCTCAATCAAGATTGTTACACGTATGTCAACAACATTACAATATCACTCAAATTCCTAGTCAAGAATTACAACCCACTCAATATCTATGGCCCTTCTCATAATGGGGTTTAGACCTGATTGGCCTCATAAACCCTCGTTAATCAAAATGACATCACTCTATCACCACAGCTACTGAATATTTCACTAAATGGGTAGAGTACATTCCCTTAGTATCTATTAAATTTAACAATGTTGTCAATTTCAACTATTAGAATATCATATGTTGCTTCGATATCCCTCACAAACTACATTGATAATGGAAAATCCTTCAAGAATAAAGAGGTTAAGAAATTATGTGACACATTCAACATCAAACTAAGATTCTCATCACCTTATTATCCAAAAGAAAATAGACAAGTTGAGGCTTCTAATAAAACACTCAACAAAATTCTCATGAAAACCATCAACCAAACAGGTAGGAATTGGCATCTCCATATCTTGTTTGCTCTCTAGGCTCATCGTACCAAAGCATATGTACTCCTACATGTCTTATACCCTATTCTCTAGTCCATGGATCCAAGGTGGTTCTACCACTTGAAGTTAAAATCCCATCACTCCATGTATCCCTCAAATATTTTATCCCTAACGAGGATTATCTTCAAGAACATCTATACCAATAAGAGTTGTTAGATGAATGTTTCCTAACATCTCTCGAACATCATCATGTCTACCGAGAGTGCATCAAGCGCACGTATAAAAAACATGTCAAAGAGAATGAATTTAACATAGGTGATCTCGTTTCTCAAATAAAATACAAATTTAATTACCATATAAAGGATTAAACATGAAATTTTTACCTTAATTGGATCGGTCCATATGTCATCACTCACAAGTATGGGTCGGGATCTTATCATCTAGCTTCCCTTGATGGTACACATGAAAAGGAACCTTTGAATTCCTTGTACTTACAACCTTTCTACTATTAACACATCGACCATCATGACTGTAGTCACATCAAATATCTTATTCCACCACCAACCCATCATTTCATCATTATAATGATTTGAAAGCATGTGGTTTACCATCACTATTCTCAAAACCTTAAAGATGAGCACCATGGCTCTGTTCATTACATCTTTCACATGGAAAATTTCCTCCTTAGTAGGAATCCCATAATCATTACATCCATCCACCTTTTCTACCAACTGAAAACATATTACAGGGCACACATGTGTAGTCTTATGCACACATCTCTTCCCCTCCTTGAAATGGTCTACTAGGCCTACCCTCAATGAAAAATAAATTCAAAAATATCTATGGATGCATCTTATCAAAATAAATAGATTGATCCCTCGAAGGACAACTATTAAAATTATATTTTCAAAAATAAAGTGGACTGATCCTCAAGAATAGTTTCTTATTAAAATTATAGACCGATCCCTCGAAGGACGACTATCCAAAAACAAAACAAAAAAATTCAAAAATTGTAGACCAATCCCTCGAAGGATGGCTACCCATATCAATGTAAAAAGGATTCCTACATCGATAAATTTACATCAAAATAAAATATATAGTTGGGGCATGAGCTAATGAAACCATTGAAAGGAGAACCTACTCCTCACACAACCTACATATCTCAACCCTTCCCATGTTTTAGGAAGGTATATGTTTCACCGTCCTCTATATACAATATCCTACATGTAACTACCCATTTTTGTTCATGTGTTAACACTTGTTATAAGGCCAAAAAGTGCAAAGAGCCTTCACTCTACATTCTACCATCACATATGTATCAAATCCAATCCAAAGGAAACCATTTCACATTTTATTCTTATCCATGATTAGAACACATTTTGATATACATTAAATTCACATCACAATCAAATATATATCTTAAAAACGTCATATCAAAATCAATTACATCTAACATCAAACATTTATCAACATCTATACATATAAACATCATGATCACATCTAAATATTACATTATCACATCCAAAACATCACATTAAAGTAAATCAACACACAAATCAAAATCATAATCATATATATATCATATCAATGTGTCATTATACATCATCTAGAGTCTCAAAGCTTCGTATATCAAAAATATACATCAAATATAGGCTTCAAAAAGAGTCGTATACATCAAAACCATCACATCTACTAGGTGAAATGGAAATCCATCAATTGGATGCCCCCTCGGGCACTACTCCCTTGATCACCACTAGCATTGTTATCCACCCTTTCTGGTATAGATCTCTCAAAACATTTTCCATCACATTCTACAAGTCATACATCTATAGGTTGAGATCCCATTAGTTACCATATCATTTGACTTCTCGTCTATGTAAGCCCTCGTTTGTGGCAACACCACCAATTCTTGGTCCCTTGACTGGAAAACCATCATATTTCCACCTTTAAAATTAAATGTATAAAGGACACGAACTATTATTGGTTCCCCTATCACTTGAATTCATGTCCTTGTAATCCCACCAAGTTGTGGAAACATCAATTTCTATTCCCTTGATCTTGTCATACTATCATTTTCATCTTCCCTTACCACCATTAAGTCGTATGTCTATGGACGCGAACCCATTAGTTCCCCTATCATGTGACTTCCCATGGCGATTAAGCCTACCTTTATGGAAACATCAATCTACAAAGGGCTTGCCTTTATTAAATCCATTTTATATTTTTTTAGCTATCGTTCAAATTTCATTGTCATCGTTAATTCATGTGTCTATAGGACACGAACCCATTAGTTCCCCTATCACTTGACTTTCTGACCTCGTAAGCCCACCTTTATGGCAACATCAAACTATCATTTTTATCATCCCTTAAATAGCACATTTTTCCAGCATGTGCCTCCTTAAGGTCCCCCAAACCTTTGCAACATTAATAAACCAACCAATCAAATAAAATATTTTCTTGATTATAGAGCAAAGTCAGCCCAAACCTTGTCTATATCCAAAATCCATCTTGGATTTTTTTACAAATCTTAGCACCGGTAAACCATATGTCTATAAGACACAAATCCATTGGTTCCCCTATCATTTGGCTCTTTGGTCTCAAAACCCCACCTTTTCAGCCACATTCTCTCCCTACAAATCATACATCTATAGGACATGAAACCATTGGTTCCCCTATCATTTGATTCCATAGCAACACTAGTCTTGTTTATATGCATTGTCATGGGAAAAATCAAAATGAAACACACACGTTAAATCATACAATCAACTCAATCAAACTAGTGATTATTTGTAATTTTTCATAATCATCCCCGATTTGAGGGGGGGTCACCCATCCAAACATAAAACAAATTATCTTAAACCATTTTTGTCTAGTAGTTTTTCCATCACAAACCACTCAAAAAAAAGGGAAAATGTAGACACCGAGTTTTTGTCACCAACGTAATCCCACCATACACACATTAATTTATTAAAACATATCACTTTAAATCCTATCTAATCTTTCCCAACCCACTCTGTAAAATTATTATTTATCTCTGGTAAATTGTATTTACCCATCCAAATTCATTATAACCCCCTTAAACCTCTTAACTATCTTTAAACATATCCTATCCTTTTCCATTCCTAACCTCATAACCTCTCAACCTTTCCTAAAATCTTCCCTAACCATTTCCCACACCCAAAAAATCCCATTTTGGATGTGGTTAAATAAACTTCCAAATGATCTCTCTCGAATTTCCCGGATCACCGACAATTCTAACAAATCACCAATGATTATAAATAGGAGTTTGAACTCCTATTTCAGTGATCTTATGAAAGCATTTATATGATTTTACCTCTTTTTCAATAGCAAATCCCTATCATTACAACCATCATCAAGTCCAACAACAACATTATACCACCCCAAGGAGCTACAACACGTCTAGCTTGTACATCCGAACCTTCAAAAACCTCTCCGGATGATCAACAAATCAAAGTCATAAAATCAACCAACCCTTTTGGACACTCTTACGGCCATCTCCACATCACAAGGTTATTATTTTTGTCTATTATCATTCATAATGTATTCATACTCCAAAACAAATATAAGAAATCTATTCAAATCTTTTTTTTTCATTAATTTATCATTTTACATGAATCACCCATGATTCCCCTAAATCATTAGTGATTCCTTTGAATCATCTACAATTTATGTCATTTAGTTTCCTTTATCAAATCATTATCTTTATCATTCATTATTTGTATTCTTAGATTTAACTTTTTTGTTTCAAGTATGTCTCTATTGTAAATGAATGTTCCAATTTAGTCTCACCTGATCATAAGCATCGATGATCTTCTGATCGTCTAACAACCCTTCACATGGGAGAAGTTTGATATCCTCCATGAGCTTACTCTATACGCTATCATATTCACACATGACATCAAGGAAATTGAAGAAAAACTTGAATTCCTTGATGAAATCCAACAAGAAACCACATATTAATGGTATAAATACTTTGAAGTCATCCATATTGTTGCCACTTTAGCTTGCGCCACCTACGAAGAACATGATCTTCCTTTTCACCTTGTCATTGTCATTATTTATCTTATTATTATTATCAACTCACTTAATTGTATCAAAATGAGATGACATCCTCCAAGGAAGTCCCTTTGGATTCCTAGAATTGTCCTTTTCCGAGAAGCTTGTCATCCCATTTTATCTAATATCTCTTATTTAGTTGTATTTTCTTGTAGGTCTCTTCACTTGGAAAAAGGAGCATTTTTCTAATGTTTACATCTCATCTTCCTTAAATTGTGATTTTCATGCGGTATTGTTAAACCCTATCAAATGTTAAGTTTTAGGTACTTTCTGCATTTGATAACATAGACCTTGAATCTACCTAATACAGGTAATGATTGTACTTAATGATATATAAGTGATAAAATATAGTAAATGGAAAAACAACAAGCAATCATCAATATGAAACCCTAAGAGAGAGAGAGAGAGAGAGAGATGAGGTGACTTAGATGATTTTCAAGTGATCTCGGAAGTAATTTGGGTAGGTGAATAGTTGAAACAAATTGGAAGCAAGATATTGTCAAGGCTCACTGGAGGTTCTAGGACCTAGAAATGTGCAGGATAGAAGTGCCCACGAGAGGACACGAGTGTCAAGCATTAGTGACCAGATTTGGGCACTAGTGTCGGCCCAGATGATTACGTTACGATCTTTTTCTATACATGAGGAGATTCGGTGTTAGTTTCCTTTTGTGACTTTAATTTTTCTCCAATGTGACTGATTTTTAACCTACAAAGAGAGATACCTAGTCGCACATGCCCACAAACCACATCAAATCTAAAATTAAATATGCAAAATGTGGAGTCAAACTGACCACAACGGTCACCCAAAGAGTGAACTTAGTAGTGAGCATTGGACTACATTTTAGAATCTGTGTAGTTATGTGTGAAAGTGTGTGTAATGATGCCCTAGGATTCCCTTCTACAAGTCGCACGGTGATACGAGCTAGATATAGAATATAGCAATGTATAGAATGTTTGTGATGGAATAGAATAGACTTCCCCTCATATTTTTGTATGCGAGTGATGTATCCCTTATCCCTTGAGTGAATGTGCTAGATATATTCTTTGTAATGTTCTTGTGCCTTTGGATGCAAGCTTAGGTGATAGTAGATAATTCTAGTGCCCCGATTTAAGAGCTATAAATATATATATATATATATATATATATATATATATATATATATATATATATATATATATATATATATATATATATATATATATATATATATGATCTCCTTGTTTGAATTTTGTAATTAACAACTCAAATGTCCACCCAAAAGTGTAAAATATGCCCAAAAATTAAAAGAGACCCAAAAGAGAGAAAATGCTAGAGAGTGTCGAAGCGCCCAGGAGGGACGGGGCGCCTTGCGCGCTAGTGTCGCAACTAGCACCGTGTCTAAGGCCATAAAAGATAAATTGGTTAAATATCGATAGAGATGTAGGGTGTGTAAGGTCAATAAAATTATAAGAGACAAATAAAAAGACCCAAAAGACATCGATGACTAGTTTTCTTGCTTAGGAATCATATATATATTAGTATGCTCTAAGACCTAGAAATGTACCCAAGTGCATAGATTTCATGTTTACATTTTTCCCCCACTTTATGTTGTTGATTGATTACTTGATATAATAAAGTAGATATAATATGCATACCTTGTGATCTTGTAAAGAAGAGTGTAATCGATAGCGTGATGAGTGGAAAAGTGAAGCGTGAAGTGATTACAATGTGAAGCATGGAGACTAGGAAAGGGAAGTAGACCCTAGGGGTGAATTGTATGCGTAGTAGCATGTTATTGGAGATGGTGTGAGTTTATTCTTTGTACATATTAAGGATGGACCTGCAAAAGAAGAGCGAGAGAGTAGTCAAATTTTCGTATATGAAAAATCATAGTAATACATAACTAAGTAAAGAGTGTAAAGTGTGTAAAAGGAAAGTGTGCACTGATGTATGAGAGATTATGAGATAGAAATTTGCCCTATTTGTTTGGAGTTACTGATTTTAAATGTCAATGGTGAGGTTTTTGGACAATCTTACGCTAAGAAAAGCGTGTTGGGGAGAGAGGTCTAGATTTTTTCTCTTTTCTCTCCTTCCATAACACTTCACGAATAAGAACCATTGTAGATGGTACGTCCTTGATTTGTTCTAATTATAACTGAAATGTAGTTGATAGAATGAATTTATACCTAGACCCAAGTTCTTTCTACTAAAGAACTGATTTGAAAACTATTGTAAA
This sequence comes from Taxus wallichiana var. yunnanensis, assembly GCA_018340775.1. NCBI lineage: Eukaryota > Viridiplantae > Streptophyta > Pinopsida > Cupressales > Taxaceae > Taxus > Taxus wallichiana. Next base: position 807,033,379 of record CM031242.1, read on the forward strand.
CTCTGTTGAACTAAGAAATCGACTATTGTTTCCCCAAACGCTAGCACCTAGGGGGACATAAGTTCCCACCACTCTTGTCCAAGACTAGGCACTAGTGTGCCGCTTTGTATTTTGGCCCCAAGTCTGATTCTTATATGATCTCATGTAATCGTGTTATTGTGTTGATTTTGTACTTTTTTATGTTGTATTGTAGCTTTGAACTATTATAGGGGTGATTTGTTCACCCAATAAATGCCCCCTTGTTTGGGGTGTATGCACGATGATAGGAGAATGCGGTCTAAAGGATATGGCCTAAATTTGATATGCATATCATGTAGTGGATGCATGTAGGGGGTAGGGGATGTGCATGGTAGAAACCAAGGAACATGCAAAAAAAGTAGGCTAGTAACAAGAGTTAGTAAAAATGAGTTAGCATGTAATAGAAGACAATGTAACAAGAAAATAGGAAGACATGATGGACTATAAAAAGTAGGATACATACATGGGACATCGATCACAATGTCACAAGAAAATCAAGGCCGAAGTGGCCAAAATCATAGAATGATCAAGAAATACATAGAGCATAGCCCGTAAATGATAACAAATAATAGGAAAAAAGAAGTGACAGATATTCATGGTTGTATTGATCCTGCAAGACAAATGCTACACATAAAGCACTGTTAACATGTTAGAGATAAATATTATGTCAAAGCATGTATAGATCTTCGAATAGTAAAGTGACAGTAATTAGAAGTAGTAAATAATGTGAAAATATAACTTATGATGTATGAAGTATTAGAGTAGTAAAGTTAAATTCCCCCAGGAGCCTCGGTGGGACTGGTAAAGAGTGGTGTCAAGCATCATGCATTGTGTATGAATATTTGACATGTCTTGCATTCACCTCAAGATACCAAGTGAACGTGTATGTGTTTAGAGAAAAAATAATGACATACTAAGAATTCATCTAGCATAGGAAACAAATTGTAACATGTAAGTAGAATAAATCGACAATAGCAAATGCAACGACAAGATATGCAAATGTTGTATGAGTGTGATAGTGTGCAGGTGTGAAGATGAAATGAGAAGTGTTTCCTCTGAATGTATGTGTATGAGATGAGGTTCATTTAGAAATGCCCCTTCGATCGTCAATAATGAACCATAAAACAAGAGTGTGTCATCGGGTAATGAGTGTATTGCGTGAGAGTAGATGCTAGAAAATATGTATCATGAAGCACCGAGCATGAAGTGTAGATAATGTGAGGTTAATTTAAGAATCATACCCTCAACATTTGAGTATGAACCATAGCACTAGAGTGCGTCATTGGTTAATGAACAGAAGTATGTGAACAATTGATGTGGTGCTGCTTGGAAAGATAATCATGAAGCTCACAATGAGAGTGATTACTAGATCTTTATGAAAGATGTATCGTGAAGTATTGAGCTTGAAGTGTAGCGAGAGTAGAGGATGTGAGGTTCATGGATGAAGTGAGATTCAAGGTTGCATGTTGGGTTCACCAAATTATTTAATATAAATTGAATTAAATCTTAATTTTGAGTAATGATTGTAATTAATGATATATAAGTGATAAAATACAGTAAATGGACAAGTAAAAAACATGAAATAATATGAAACCCTAAGTAAGAGAGAGAGAGAGGAGGTGAATTAGCTATTTTTCAAGTGATTTGGAAGTAGTCCGGTAGGTGAATAGATGAAACAAATTGGAAGCATCGTCATCAAGGCTCACTAGAGGTTCTAAGACCCATAAATGTGTAGGACAGAGTACCCGGTCTTTAGTGATTAGATCTGGGTTCTAGTTTCCACCCAAATTCTTAGGTTCGATATTTTATGTGCATGAGGAGTTTTTCTATTAGTTTCCTTTTGTCTCTCTAATTTTTCTCTAATGTCATCGAGTATACCAGAACTTGCAAAGAGAGATACCTAGCCGCACATGCCCACAAACCACATCAAATCTAAAATTAAAGATGTCTAATGTGGATTAGGACTCGACTGATAGTCACATAAGGAGTGAACTTAGTATCATGATGCTCTATATTTTAGACTTCATGTAGTTTTATGTGAATTTTTTTCTAATGGCTCCCTAGGATTCCCTTGTGCAGGTTGGACAATGATAGCGGGCTAAATCGAGAATATAAAGTGATGCATAAAATGTGAATAGTGGAATAAACTATAATTCTCCTCTTATGATGTGTATGTAGAGTGATGCATCCCTTTTCCCTTGAGTGAATTTTCTATTTGGATGCTTTATAATGTTCTTGTGCCTTTGGATGCAAGCTTAGGTGATAGTATGTAATGTTAGTGCTTAGCCCCGATTTGAGAGATATAACGGTGTGTGTGCTTGCCTGTGCTGCGCGTGTGTGTGTGTGTGTGTGTGTGTGTGTGTGTGTGTGTGTGTGTGTGTGTGTGTGTGTGTGTGTGTGTGTGATTCCCTTGTTTGAATTTCTTATTTAACAACTAAAAGGTCGATCCAAAAGTGTAAAATATGCACAAGAAGTAAAAGAGACCCAAAAGAATGAGAATAGGCTAGAGAAGGTCATGAACACCCGGGAGAGACAGGGAGTGTCTAGGTGCTAATGTCCTAACTGGGCACTAGTGTCTAAGGCCATAAAATATAAATTGGTCAAATACGAGACAAAGAAAAAGGACCAAAATAAATTTTCAATTAGTAGTTTTATTTTTAGGAATCATGTATATTAGTATGCTCTATGACCTAGAAATGTACCCAAGTGCATAAATTTTACGTCTACAGATGGACCTCTGTAATGTGAAAAAATAAATGATGGAAGTTTTTACATTTTTATAGAAGTGGAAAGGCCTTTCAATCCCCTTCCCTTGTCATCCCTAAAAAATAACTTGTCATCATTTTTTTCACCAATTTAAATCTAGATATTTTGGTTCACTTACATGTGCATTCTATCACATCCTTTGAGGAAGTCATAAAAAGGTTAAATAGATTGAGAAAACCCTAATCTCCAAAAGCATTATTGAATTATACCCTTGAGATCACCAAGAATAGAATCCACTATAGAAACTAAATTGTTTAACAAGAATAATAATGTGTTGGGGATGGTGTTACCAAATCCAAACATGTTTAATAAATCTAACCACCACCCTAGATCATACTCTCATGTGTACCTCCCAATAAGGATTTATGACAACAAAAGTATACCACCCTTGGTGAATATTTATCATATGTATCCCTCCATTTAGAAAAAGAAAGTATGATCATCTTTTGACTTATTAAACCAATTGATGAAACTCAAAAAAATCAATATTTTTACTTTCATCATATTAAGGAGCAATCAACCAATCGGTGTTTACTATTGGAAAACTGCATTCAAGATCTAATCGAACACAAAAACATTTGATGGAAGTATCTTGTAAAAATCACCAAATATGAAATTAGGAATATATCAAACACTTTCCCTAAATGTGATAAGCCTAATCCACTACATGAAAAGGGTCAAATATGTCACAAAGATAACGAAAAATGTGATGATTTTTCTTTCATAATCGTGTTGGTCTTATTCATCCCACCCAATACCATGTTACAACCATTAAAATAAAAACTCCCAATTTTATTTTCATAACTCAATGAAATTATATTAGTATGAAACCAAATCATCCTCCTACCACCGAAGGATAATACAACCATATTGAGAAACTTGAGAAGACTCCAACAAAAATTTCCATCTTAGGCCTCATAACCTCCAATTTTTATAAATATATACTCCATCAAGTATTACAAAACTCAAGAGTCCCAAACAACATTAATCCCGTGAATTTTTAATCTACGATCAAGCACTTATTCCCAAACCAACACATCTCCTTACACTCAAATGATGTCACAAATGCCAATTCCTCTAAAAAAATCCCATTGTATGTTGAAGTGATTTTCACAAAGTCAAAAATTAAATGGGTACTCATTAAAAATGGTTCTTGTTTTAATAAATACGGTTTAAAATTCATTAAGTGTTTGGTTCATTCCAAAGAATCACAAACAAATAATATCATCACCATAAAAAATATGATAATGCAGAACAAAAATCCTAAGGAACTATCTCCTTTCTACTTGAAGTTATGCCTATCAATGTTTTCCATGTTATTGATCTTGATCTTCCATAAAACTATATCCTTAGTCACACATGGATTCATGTCATGTGGGACATGTCATCCACATATCACCAATACATAAAATTCATGCATGATAGAAATGAGGTCATTGTGGTAGGTGGTTCTAATCCCTTTCAATATTTCACCATCATCGTAATCATGATACCCATAAACCCACTCGTGTCCTCTCGATGATTTTTCTCACACATTCCCATTTTATATCTTAAAAGCATTGTTATCTCACAACCATCCGGATGACCTTCCTTCCACATCTAGGTGTCTCTAGTACCCTTGTCAAGATTATCAAAGTGTCAATGGAATATATGAATGCCTTTTTTATTCCTATTGATCAATGTTAGGTCACACAAGCCCAAACACCTAGCTCGGAGTAGCTCAAACATAGTCATTCAATGCCTTACCTCTTTCATACAATTGAACTATATTTCAAACCAAATTTAAATCTATAGACACCTTGTGAAAGATGAAATCATAGTCTTGTATCAATTAGACCGAGTTTGCAAGAAATAAAGCACCTATTTCAATCTAATAGTAATGATATCCATCCAAAATAGATTTACTTATAGTATTTTTATAGAGGCCAATATTGTGCAATATGTACAACTAAAATTAAAGAGGGAGTGTGAAAAAATGGATTGAAATGGAATTATACTAGCTAGTTGGAAACTTATAGCAATAGATTAAATGAATAAAAAATATTAGAAAAAATGGAGCTCTAATACCAATGTCAAGACCAGAAATGGAAATGCCATGAATTAGTTTGTTGTAATCCAAAATAACATATTCATATTAATGAATGAAGAGAAAAATTGCATACGTATAGTCAAGATGTGACTATTCACTTTACCTTCCAAGAAGGTTCTTCATGTTCCTAAGGGATCTCTTGAGCTAACGAACAAAAAACAATATCATTCCTACAACTGCTCCTAGGAATATAAAAATATTATGTAAAATAATATTACAATTTAGGATTTTACTTTTAGACTTTAGATGAGAAAAGTTGTGGTCTCATAATTCTTTTTTTTTTCTCTCAAAGAGTGGATTCTACTTTTTCCCATCTCTCCTAAATAGCTTCTAATTCTTAATATCTATTTGTATGCACTTAGTTATACAATATTCATGGGGGTCACTTTGGTAAGGTGATACATAACATGTACAATCATACATGGGTAGTTTTTAGCTATAATTTTTCCACTGATATACTAGTAAAAATATGCGTAGTATTTTAAAGGAGGGACCCAAGAATGTAAGGATGTACTGATATATCTAAAAATAAGGGGTGATATTTAAAAACTCATGATCACACGTGTTTTAAATATCGGTTACCACGTGAGCCCCTCACAAAAATAGTTAATCTTCCCATAGTAAGTGAAAATAATAAGATACCAACATTCTTATGTTAAATGACCTTCCTTCTTATAATTAATACAAAATATGAAATATTTCTCTTTGGCATATTTTATCGGGTTTTTTATATGATTATTTCCTTCCCTTGTAATTGGAAGTGGTGAAGTTGGTGGAGTGTAATATCTTCATTTATTCTTTGTATTCGCATCATGTGGATGAGGTTGTGATACACTACCTTCTCCTTCATGACTTGAGGGTCTTCACAAGTTCTTCCTTATCCATTTGAGTTAGAATCATGTTTCTCTCTTATTTCTTACTTTATTATTGTGCTCTCTTGGAAGACACCTAAAATAGTCTTGAGGCTTAACAAAATTTATCTTAGAAACATGTGTTTACCTTATTTGGTTCATTATTGGTGTGTATATGGCACTAAATTCTCCTACACGGAAGCTATTTTTGTTTGATTCATGCATACATTTTCCATACCCTTGATTCATTTATATTAATGTTTTTCCATAACCTAAATGGAATTAAGGGTTTCTTATCATTCCTTGCATCTAATTTTATATCATAGCTTGTCTTTATTAAAAACTTAGAGTCAATACTCTATGTATGATTCTCAAAATTTCCAATGGATTCATTCAATGTCATTTTTAAAACTAAAATGTATGTGTGATGGAGTTCTTACCATGCATATCCTTATCATCCAGGTTTGAGTATATTTAGTAGATATTGATCCCTTTCTCTTAGTATACCCTTCTCTCCTTTCTTCTCCCTCAACATCATGTTGGATGTTTTCCAAAACCTTTCCAAAAATATTGTTAGAACTCTTCAATGGAAGTCTGGATAATTCTCCATGATATTAACACATTTATTGCAGCTTCTCATTCTTTATTTAAAACTACTATGAAACCTCTATAGCGGTTTTGAAACCATTTAGGTGATTTTTGTACACACAAAATCTATGCACTTGGGTATATTTCTAGGTCCTAAAAGCATGTTATCATTTACATGATTCCTAAGAAAGAAAACTAGTAATTGATAACTCCCTTTAGCCTTTTTCTTTTTCTTCTACACTTTTATTGGCTTTATACATCTTGCACTCTTATCAGCATTTGATTGTTTTATCTTTCTATGGCTTCTAAAACTAGTGCCGAGCACTTCTATCCTCATTGGTGCTCCTAGACCTCTTTACCTTTTTCTTATCCTTTTAGACCCCTTTCGTTTCTTAATTACTATTTACTACTTTGGGTCGGCCTTTCAGTTGTCAATTATAAAATTCAAACAAGATAATCATATAAATACATAGTTATGTTTTCAAAATAAGGGACCAAGCACTAAGCATTGCATACTATCACCTAATCTTGCATCAAAAGTCACAAGAGCATCAAAATAATCCATCTAGCATGCTCATTCAAGGGAAAAGGGATGCATTCTCTTGCATACACAACATAGGAGGGGAAGTTTATTCTATTTCATTCCAAATATTCTATACATCTGCTAAATTCTTGATCTATCCCTCTATCATTGTGGAACTTGCACAAGGGAATCTTAGGGCATCATTACACATGCTATCACATAGAACTATATGGAGTCTAAGATGTAATGCAACGCTTGGCCATGAGTTACTTATTTAGGTGACCGTCGGGGTCAATATGACTCCCCATTATGAATTTTAATTTTTAGGGTTGATGTGTATGTGTAGGTGAGCTTATTCTTGTAGGTTATAGGTACATTCGTAGATTAGACAATGAATCCAAAAAGACAGACAAAAAGGACAACAAAAATCATCCATGCCTAAAAGAACCGATCCAAAACATCTACATGGACACCAACACCCAAATCTAGACACCACTTTGCTAGGCACTCATATCCTCTCCCAAGCGCTCCTATCCTTTGCGGTTTCAAAATCCAGAACCTCCAAAGAAGAATTGACGATGCTCTGTCAAGCCTATTTAAGCTATTCACCTACTCATATCACTTCTAGATTACTCGAGAATCAGCTAATTCATACTCTCTCTCTCTCTTGGGGTTTCACATTTATATTCTTGTTTTCTTTTGTCTTCACTATATATCGCATGTATACATCATTTATTACGGTAGTTACTCTGAATCAGATTTAATTCAATTTATATTAAATCATTTGGTGAAATTTTACTTCATTCAAACACTCTTAGTTCCTTCTTTGCTGACCACTTTGATACCCTAGAATCTTGTCGGTCATGAGTGTCTATATCCTTTCCTTTTTGTGGGCCAACCCTGAATGTCAAACTAAAATCCAATCTTTTATGTCCAACACTTATATTCATCCTCATACTTCTCCTGAATATGTGTATCATAAATTTACTTCAGTATTATATTTTAAGGAATAACATATTACTTTTACATCTGCAAAAATTCCTTCTCAATCTATTTTAGATAATGATCTGCCTCTTTGTATTCGAGTTTATATCAATAATGTAAGGGTTAAATGATACTTAGTGGATAATGGATTTGGTCTCGATATCTATAATCTAGCATTCCTCTACCAAATTGGCCTTTTCAAAGCTTCCTTGCTTCCCTCGTCTATTTCTATTTGTCACTTTGATAACATTCCCAAACGGGTTTTAGGAACAATCACCCTCCTCATTCTTTGTTGAACCATGCACTTTTCCTATCTCATATCACATCATGCCAAATAATGTTAATTATAACATTCTTCTTAGGCGGCCTTGGATCCATGCTATGCATTCGGTTCCCTCAACCCTTCATACGCGGCTTAAATTCTTATATCAAGGTGTGGTATATGAATCCCTAGCCGATACCCCCTTTTCTCGTAATATCATATATCACTCCCCTGCCACCACTCTTTCTAGCACTTACTCACCCAATTTTACAAAAATTGGCCCTAGATATCAATATATGCTTCATTATGGCTTCACTAGAACCTAGCTAGGAAAGGATGGAAATGGAATCCTCGAACCTCTTTCCATCCCAAAGACACTCCACCAAACTAGGCATCGGCTATACCATCCCACCCCCTTGAATTCTATAACATTTCACATACTCCTCACCTCACTCTATTATACCATGAGCTCAATTAAGATGTGATTTCTCCTACTTTTCGTTCTTTAGATACATTTTATACCGATGGTGCTTTATTAGAACACATCATCACTTATAACCACCTCCCCCTTATCATCATAATAAACACTCTCCTGTTCTCGTTCTCATGATACAGATTAATTTGGTGAATCGGCTCCTACCACTTTATCAATATTGATATTCCTAGTACTATTCCTATCGATCCATACATTGAAGATTTCTCTACACTTTTAAATGAATAAACTATTCAAGACAACCTTAGTACCCAGGAGAACCCTCATATGGTTCGTTTAGCTTCTTCTCTTTCCCCTTAGAACAAGATGGCATTAAGCAAGTGCTTCATGAATTCACCAATGTATTTGCATGTGATTATAATGATATTCCGGTATACATCCTTATGTTGACATGCATAACACAATCCTTAACCCCGAGAGCCAAACCATTTTAGCGAAAAATTAGAAAAATGCATCCTAAAGTCACACTCTTTGTCAAGGAAGAAATACAATGACTATTAGATGTGGGCTTCATCCATGTTGTGGACTAGCCTGAATGGGTCTCTAATATTTTTATTATTATGAAACTGGATGAAAAGGTTCGTTGATGCATTGAATTTCACGATCTTAACAAGGCTTGCCCCAAAAATAGTTTTCCTTTACCACACAGATTCTATAGTTGTTTCCACCACTGCTGGATACGACATTGTTTCTTTATGGATGACTTTTCGGAGATACATAAAATTAAAATCAACCACATCGATCGGGAAAAGACATAATTTACTACACCATGGAGTACCTTCTATTCTACTATTATACCCTTTGGCCTAAAAACATTGGTGCTACCTATCAACATGCTATGAATCAAATATTTCATGATCATATCCATAAAATCCTTAAAGATTATGTTGATGATATACTCATGAAATATCACAATCGTATCACTCATGTTGTTAATATACACACACTAATTACAAGATTGTGGCAATATAATGTGCACTTAGATCCTAAAAATGTGTTTTCGAGGTTATGACTAGAAAACCCTCGGTTGTATTATTTCTCAATGAGGAATTGAGATTGATCATAAGAATATATGTGTCATATTCGACATGCCCCCTCGCAAAATATTCATCAACTACATTCCCTTCAAGGAAAAATCTAGGCTATCTACTTGATTCATCGCTCGGTTCGCTAACAAAAGCCATCCTTTCATGTGCCTCATGAAAAAGGAAACTAGTTTTATTTGGGATGATCATTATTACCATGATTTCGAGGATATTAAAACTTATCTACTAAATCCCCCAGTCCTTGTGCCTCCCAAAAATGACCGACCCTTCCTCTTATATATCTCTACTACATTTTAGACTTTGGGATTCCTTCTTTCACAACGCGATGATGTTAACTGTGAATGGGCTATCTATTACATTATTCGTACATTACTCCCTTAAGAATGCAAATATAGTTATATTGAGAAATTATGCCTTGGTCTTGTATTTGTCGCGGATAAGTTGTGCCACTATCTTCTCAACCATGAGATCCATATCATCACCAAAGTTGACCCTTTACGATATTTACTATCTCGTAAAAATATCTCCGGTCACCTTTCTGATGGGTCATGTTACTCATAGAATTTGATTTTAAGTTTATCCCACAAAAGGCCATCAAGGGTCAAGTCATCACTTATCGCTTATTTGATTCTCCTCTACTGATCCTTCTCCTATCTATGTATCTTTCCATGATGAATTCACCTCTTACACAATTGAAACCGATACACGAGACCATGTAATTTGATGGACCTCATTGCACCTTGGGTGTTGGTGTTGGTATTATATTTATCACCCCTCAAGGTGATTATCTCCATTTTCCTACCGCTTAATATTTTCCCCGCACCAATAACATCGTTGAATATGAAGCTCTTATCCTAGGTCTCACTTTGTCACTCATAAGTTGCTTATTCATAATCATGGTGACTCTCAACTAATTGTTAATCAAGTCAATGACACATACCAAACCAAAGAGGAGAGACTCATCCCCTACAATGACCTTATCAAATCTATATTGGCCACATTTGACTCCTATTCTATCACTTCCATCCCTCCCAAATACAATCGTCATCATCGACACCATGACCAAGTGCCACCTCTCTCATTCCACAAGATATCATTGATGATCATTCCACTTTTATAATCTACAACCTATGTGTTGGCTAGATTTTATGCATAGTGTAAAACCTAGGCGATCATGAGATAAATCTCCCTCATTTAACGGTGAATCTCATGTGTAATATGTTTATCTATTTTGCGGGGTGAATCCCAATAACTACTTTTAGGTTTTTTTACTTTAATTCCCTCGACTTTGTCGACCACAAGTGGGTAATTTGGCAGCAAGTAAGAAATTGTGATGGGATATTTACGAAGGTGGAAAATAGAAGTAGGGAAAGAAGGAAGGAATATGTGTTGAATTAACCAATAGCTATCGAGTTGGTCTCATCGACACAACTTAAATGAATATATAAATTACAACATTTAGTAACAAGGGAAAGAAACAACGTCTAACCTAGATATAAGATAGCACAAAGTTTATCTAAAACATTGAATAAAATTAATCAACAAAGCATTATAGACACAAAGTTCTCCAGAAATCCACCTTTTATTCAATCCCCAGCTTTCACAGAAATCACATCAAGGGTTCCAGCACAAATTCTAAAAAACTTGAGAATGCTTTAGTTACAAAATCCTCTGCTAAACAAGTTTTGATGAACAAGTTGTAATCCTTTAACCCGTATGTTTTTCCTCTATTTATAGTTCATAGAGGGAAAATATAAATAGGTAACTTTCAATGAATTCCTACATGTGGAAGCTATAAGAAAGGAAACAGTTGCAATCTTCCTCCTAGAATTCCTCTTTGCATGACATGCATGATTTACAACTAAAGACTAAATCAATGCCATGCATGTCTATGCCACTTATTCCCAAGTAATTGAATTTTTCTAGTAACTCGAAGTAATGACTTTTAAACCAATTACCTAAGTTTTACAATTTAATTGATTACTCAATTACTTTGTCAGAGAAAATAAGAGAAAGAAGAAGAAAGAGGAGAAGAAATTAGAAGTTAATCCAACTTTCAACATTCTCATTCTTGTTCTCCTTCCATAATTTATATGCTAATCCAACATGTATTGTACTTCCACCTCATGAATGATATGAATGATATCCTTGCCTTGAATCTAAGAATCTCTTTCTCCCATAATCCAACATGTATTGTACTTCCACCTCATGAATGATATGAATGATATCTCTGCCTTGAATATGAGAAGCTCTTTCTCCCATATGTTGTTGAATCATTTCCTTTGACTCTCATTTGACTCTCATCAAACTAGGTCTGACATCACTGTAGATTTTATCGACTTCTCAACTGAATTATCCGTGAGAGGAATAATGATTCCATATATTTTCCCTTGAGCAACTAAGCGCTGATTTTCTTTCGGATGTTTCCTTTTTCCTATCTTGACCTCTTGTCCTTGAAGATTTTGCAATTCTTCTCAAGTATGTGCACAAGTGAATTATCCGGAAAGAATTTAGACAAACATTCAACTCATCCCCCTTTTATTTATGCATATAGGCAGCCTTGAATTCTTGGAATTACTTTGGGTGCAAGCAAATAGAAGTAGGCTTAATGTGAGCTCAACTGGGAGATTGGAAATAACATGCATGGGATTTTAGAGGGAATAACTTGGGAGACTTTGCATGAATTTTCATGGGATGTGTTTGGACAAAGAACAATTGCATTAAAATTGGAAGACAAAGTATTTGGAATTCACACAACTTTAAAAAAAAATCCCTTATAAAATTTTGTCGATGTAAGGATAAGTAGATGATGTGAATGTTGGGATGATTGGATGATTTGAATTAAAAATCAAAGGTTACGAATATTCACACAAGCACTTTTGGAGGTTTGGATTTTAATTTATAACAATTGACTTCTTTCTTCAAAAGTTGCGTTAAACATAGAAGACCAGCTCCTTAACAACCACGAATTTCATAAGGAATTGCATGTAAAATAGAAAGGGAAGGTGCGTGGATTTTGAATGATGATGATTCTTTGAAAAATAAAGATGAGGCTTTGAAAATCCACGACTTCACTTAAAAGAATTGTGTTGAAAATAAGAAGACAAGACCACCGATATCCACGACTCAGCTTGTAATTTATGCCTTCTAAAAAATGTGTGGAAATTAGCAGATAAGGCTGCTAATATTCACGATTTTCTTTAAATGACTGCCCCCTTTTGTAATTGTGTGGATTTTAGGAAGACTGGATTCAATATATATCCACGATTTAACTTAAAATCCTCTACTTTTTAATACAAGATTCTGCGTGGACTTGCAAGTGTATGGATTCTCTTCAAACGGGCAGACAAGATGAAGGATATCCATGATTTACACTTAAAAGACTATTGTGGATTTTGAGGAGAGTGGATGATTGAAAATTAGAAGACTCGACCTTGAAGAATCATGATTTTCATTAAGTAACTTTTCCTTGTGATTTTTAGTACAAAAATGTTATTGAAAATTAGAAGACAAGCTTCAAAAATCCACGATTTGCACTTAAGTGGTTTTCTTTATATTCGAAAAAATTGTGAACATTCCTAAAATTTGCATGGATCTTTTGGATGGGAGGATTCCTTCAAATTGGTAGACAAGACATTGGGAATCCACAATTTTCTTTAAAAAAAACCGCTACCTCTTAAAAACTACGACTTGACTTTGCATATGCCTGAAAACCCACGATTTGGCATGAATACTTGCGGGAATTCATTTAATTATAGCTGGGACAAGTCGAATTGCAATAAAACAATGGAGATATTCTTCAAAACCCCATGCGTAGGAAGAAAGGTGACGCTATGGTGATTTCCATGTGGAAAATGGAGAAAAAACAAAACCAGAACACAAAAGAAATAAATAAAAACAAAATAACTTAAAGAAGTTGTGGATAATTGCTTGAAAATAATTCTCTAATTAGCTAGTTTGTAAAATCTCTTCCTCGAGTGAATGCTCCACTTCAAGGTGAAATTAATACTGGTGTGATAATAATGACAGGGTGAAGTGCTTTATATAACCTAAATTCTCCAATTTTAGCTCAATCTATTTTAAAGAAAACTTTATTTATTTTTATTTAAAAATAAATAAATAAAATGATTTTATATAAATAGACTAAGTCTGGGAATCTAATTGAGTGAACTTTTCCATATGGGAATTTGATGAACATGGCTTTAGAACTTCTTGGAGATACCTTTGAGAAACATGAGAAACCACAGGCAAAACAAAACACAAAAACATGACCCGTCACTTAAAAACAATGAAAAATTTAAAAGGGGGTAGTCTCGATTTCGGTGAAATCTTGGGAAACCAGATTGGCTCTCGTATGTGGACATCTTTATTTCTGTCAAAATGAAATAAGTGAAGATGAGAACCCAAAATCTCTGGTTTCGTGTCTTGTCTATTGGGTTCGGGGTAAGGCATCAAAAACAAACAAAACAAAAATAAAATCAAATCAAATAACTGAAAGTTTTATTTATGTAGAAACCGATTTTACCTTGTTTCTCAGTTCTTGAAGAGCTTTAAATGCTTCCCATTGAAAGGAAGTGGTAACTCAATTCCATCCTGGTAGGCAAGGATGAAACTATCCATTCTAATCTGTTCTCTTGATCACAAAGGGCCTTTTCCAGAGTGAATCAAATTTTCATGCATGCCCTTCGGTTCGTTTCTCTTGTCCCACAAGAGTACCTAGTCTCCGATCTCAAACTTCCTTTCTCTGGCCTTCTTGTCAAATACCTTGGGCAAGTCCTCATCAACTTCATCTTGTGGTGGATCATCCTGTCTTCTCTCTATGTTATCAATTGGCATAGACCTCTGTTTCTTACTAGCTTTGTAGGCTTTATGTCCAGTTGTACTTTTGTTTAGAGTAGCACTTCCCAAGATTCACAATCTTGGGTTCATCCTCCATACCTAGGTTTACTAGTTGTACTTTAGAGGAAGAAATCTCACCATATTCTTTATTTTTCTTCAGGTATTGATCATGCTTGTCAAAAATCTCCTCTAAGGAAACTAAACCCTTGGGGATTTTTTTACCTTTCAATTGGATTATTCCACTACTATCATCATAATCTGGATCAGTTTCATATGTGGTTATCTGTCATGTGGTTTTTTTACTCCCATCAAAATATAACTTGTCAAAGTTATGCAGTTCTAGAACCGTAGATATTTTTTTGTCGTCATTGAAAGTCTACCACTATTCAACATTATTAGGGACTTTGGGGTGGTAGACCATTTCCCCTTATAGTTTCTTAGTCGAATATGAACAGGTTGTCTATCTAGATTTTGTAGTTATGGCGCCCAAAGAGTCTTCCTTGGAATTCTAATTTGTTGGAATGAAGTCGATAGAGAAGGCTACAAAATTGAGTGCAAATGTGAAAGCACTCTATCTCTCGTAATGTCTCATCTTATCTCTTTTGACTTGATTTTACCTTCGAACTTGATTTACTATAAGTTACGCATCTCCTTGGGCTTTGAGTATTTTTACTCCTTTCTATCTAGCTTTCTCCATTCCTAGCAGCAATGCTTCATACTCCATCGTGTTGTTGGTGTTCTCGAAAAATTAGCTTGTAGGAGCATGGGAATATCTCATCATCTGGATGTATTAATAGAATGTTGGCTCCTAATCCAAAAGAGAAAAAGGTTCCTCCAAACTCTAGAGTCAAAAAAATTTCATTTGTTTACAGGTTCTATCTCTCGGTTAGAGTTCTAGTTACGGAATGTCTTTACCCATTTACAAGAAATAGACACCATGGTTAGATTCCTGAAAAAGAATTTGAAATCTAGGATCCTCGGATTTTGTAACAGTGTACTTAGACTTATTTTTCAGCTCTATCTTTTGGTTTACTCCTTTGATAGGAATATGAACATAGGACCAATCCATATTTACGTCTCCTCCCGCCTCTTTACGTAAGTTTCTCGCTAACAACATCCTGTAAGAGACAAGAATATATGAAACTAAGATTGTCGTCTTCAATATTTTGTCAAGGAAAGCTTCCAAAACGGCTTATGTATATTTGATTTTCCCAATTAAAGGGACTTGTCTTTTCATGGAATAAAACCTTCTTATGGTCTTTGTCAAGGCAAGCCTAAGAGCATCTGCAACTCTAGCTAGCATGACATTGTCGAAGCACACGAATCGAAAATGTAGTTTCTTAACTTGAAAACATTAAGCAATAAGGACACGAAATGCTCTACTCTTTCGAAGATGATGGGGTTAAAAAGTACAACATTGTTTTTGGAAGGATTATCCTTGGGTTCGGAAAAGGCCTTTTGATGCATTAGATGGTCTTGGAGATTGCACGTATTTGACTATCCTATTTAGTTGTTAGGAAAAGATCTCAAGTATTTAGCCTTTGACATTTGAATTCTAGCTTTCTTAGCATGATAAATAATGTCAAAATAAGGTATAGACTTGTTAGTTTCAAATACATAAGATTCCTTTTGTGGTTGAGATGAAGAATGGGAGTTAAGGAAGAAGGTAAAGGGCTAGCCCTTCTGAGAATGGTGACATCAGATCTGGGATCTCTTCTTTGTTCATCAATCAATGCCTCAGCTTGCCTATTTTGTGGTCTTGTAAGTACTACATAAGTATAACCATGATCATCTTTAAGAAGCTCCTCATAGTCATGTTCAGATTTATAGTTTAGGTAATTAATGTTGGACTCGCGACAGGATCTACAAAATCATCATTCTCAAACTAATTAGTAACAACTTCCTGATCTATTTCAATCATCTCAACATTGTCTCTAGGAGTAGCTTTAATTGCTAATCTTTGAGAACTCGTAATGTAGCTTCGATTGTTGTTGTTCTTAAAATTCGATTAGGGGTAGTGTTCTTTCCCTGATCCATTTGAGCCATTTGTTTCTTCATCTGCAACATCTCATTTGCTATTTTTTGTAATACTGAATCATAAGTAGTAGCAGATGAACTTTTGGCTTTAGAAGTACTGCCTTTTATTTTTCCTGTCATGATGAGTTCGTCTTCAATTTCAACCATCATGTTTTGCACCGCTAACAAGTCAATGGGGACGTGCTCTTCGTGGTTGATAACTTACTTGAGGAAGTAATGCATTGATGAAAAATAATTTTTGATTCTCGTCACTCGAGAAATGTGAGATGGAATTTTGTAATTAAATCCCGCATGTGCTCATGTGGCTCCTTCTTTAGCTGAGTCAGTTGAGTTGGGTAAGTGCACCAAGTTGGAGGGCCAAAAGGGGCTCTTAAGTGGATGCATTTTTTAAAAAATAAAAAAATTCAACTTGTACAATTTTTTTGAAATAGTTACACTCAAAATTAGAAGATGTTGTAGAAATATGAATCGTAGCATTTTGAGTCTAGTTTCTAAGCTACTAAATTTTATTGAAAATGGATAAGTTTAAGTGGGTCAAATAACTAAAATACCAACAAGTGCTCTCTTTTTTGTTAAAAAATGTAATAGAGTGACTTTTATGCCAACCACCATTTTTTTAGCACCATTTAGTATTTTTGAAAACCTTTTAGTAGAAAGATAGCTAAGAGCATCTAGTTTGTGTTAGATTTTTTTAAGATTTTTTTAGCGATTATTTTTAATGATTTTTCTAGTACAAAAATTTTATGTTTTGAAAAATAATAGAGCTCTAACTGTGCCCCCCTAACTACCTCAAAAATATCAAAAATTAGTTTTTTTAATATGTATAGAATTACTCCTAGTTTGTGCCTAAAAAATTTTATTCAATTTTGATGAGTCAAAAAAAGATACACGACAAAAGATATACATGTTTAAACTTCAAAAAATAGCTATAAAAAGGCATAGTTAGAAAATAAATAATATGGAAACCTTATATTTGTTAGAAAAATTGGAAAATAATATTTATACAAATAAGAAACTCTACTTTACATCGTGGTATAATTTTTTTAAACGAATCAATCATTTGATGTTGATTTATCATGACTAAGTCGATTTTTGCATTTTTCTACAAAAACACATGATTTTTGTGTTTGTATAGTTCCATGCCTCGTGCTTGGGATCCAAACTGGATCCCAAACCACGAGGCATGTGCTAGAAAAGGAAAAAATCATAACGCGTGCACGCGTTATAACGTGTACGCTTTATGCTTTGTTTATATATTGTGGTCCCCCAACGTCCCTTTCATCTCCTTCATGGGATTTCTGCATACATTCTATTTGTTCTACAATTTTTGTACATTCTTTCACGATTTTTTAGTAGTTCGTTTTGTCCCCTACCCCACTAGTTGATTTTTTCTAATCATGGACGATAAAATTCGAGCTAAGGACAAGAGGAAAGTTAAGAACAAGACACTGGAGCAATTGGAAGAGATGAGAATAAAGAAATTAAAGAGAATGCAAAAACTTCGTGCAGGCAAGGTACATCTGCTATATCAAATGTAGCTAATGTATTAGAAAATGGGGATGAAATACATAATGAAAATGTAGAGAATAATGATATTGAATTGAATGATAATGTTGGTATGGATGAAGAAATTGATATGAATCCAATTGTTGAACCTTTACCTGAGAATCCAAATGTTAACCCCGAAATTTGTATGAAAACACTGAATGAAGAAAGTAACCTTGTAAAAGACTTCACCTCTAAGAACACCTCCTTCCATTTTGCGAAAAAAACCAATTCACTTAATTGAAATTGATGAAAAATTTATAAAACCAATGCCTAACAAAATGTCTGAAAGAAATGTGAGAAGAAAAGCTAGTGGAATTTGGGATAATTACTTTGAGAATTTAAATGACACACAAAGATGTCAATTATTTGTTACATTGATGAAATTAATTAACATGAGACCTATAATCAAGACCACAGGGGCTAAGAACATCTAATGTTGCTGATCAAATTACGTCGATTGTTGAAAACATACATAAAACATACCAAATTGTAGGTAGAAAAAGACACACCAAATATAGTAATGCTACATGGTGTGCACTTACTAATTGTATAGTAAATGATAAAACAAGTTAATAAATGTATCATTAGAAAAACAAGTAGTGCTTTGAAGCTAAACGGAAAAACACTAATGAAAGAAATAGAGAGACGTAAACGTCTTGAATCACTCAATAACACCGACTATTGGGATTTCTCTAGCATACTTCACACGGAAAGACAAGAATACATTTTATATTCTAAAAGAATTAATTGTAAAATTTTGGAATGAGAACACAAGGGTGTCACCGAATAAAAGAGATACAATAAAAAGATGAATAGGTTGTCGTAATCATGAATTGTGTGCAAAACATTTCTTAGATATGACTCAAACATAATTGTTCTCTAAGTTTAAGAATGAAAATCCAAAAATTAACATTAGCCAAAGATTATTTGAAATGAGAAAACCCTTTTATGTGAAAATCAATCACTCACGTACCACTTATTGTTGCAAGGCATCATGTTCAATTTTCAATGCATTATGATGTTTTTTGTCGAATAAATCAAGTTTTGCATATTGACATCATGTTGCGCAGAGTGTGGATTAAATGTCCCACCAAAATCTTCAAGTGAATTTATTCCGACAATATTTTGTGAAAAATCAACTAGACAAATTTTTTATAACAAAGCATGTTTGGATGGAATGTGTAATGTATGTGGTGGCTTTCCAAATCTGAAAAATTGTACCCATGAGGACAGTACAAATTCAATAGGAAAAGAATTGGTTGGTTTCAAAGAAATATAAATTGGTGGCATATCAATTAAAAGATGGAAAATAATCTAAGAGGTGTGAAGCTTGTTACAATACAATTACTCAGTATCGAGAATATATGGTCAAATTCGGAGAGGAAATTGATTATGAGTATGCAAGGCACATACATAGAGATCGATAGTTGGATAAACAATTCAAGCTAAGCAAGGACACATTCCCACTTGGTACTATTGTTTCATAGTTGACTTCATAGAGAATTACACATTGTAGCCGAAATGGAGGTTCAATTTCAATATTATAACTTAATGCAAGTTGCTATTTTTCATGCATATATCATTCATGCACTCTCTAGAAAGCACTAAGCAAAATCGAAAAATATTAAGAGAGAGTATCATTTTTGTAGACACCTGTAGTTTGATCAAAGCACTATTATCTCTAATATTGCACTAACTATTCTCTTCCTCATAAATTGACGACACATCGTCAGTTAGATCTATCTAACTCCCCTTTTACGACACTCTTTTGGTCTTATTCCTCTTATAAGTCAATTAAATAGGCTATTATAGCCTCTTCTTGGCTAAAATCCTCTTCTTTACCACTTCTATTAGCTTCTTGGACTATCAATCCATTTCATTGGATTGATTAGGCCTTTCAGAACCCTCCCAAAACCCTAATTTCTCTCTAAACAAGATTAATTAGTCTAACCTAGGTTAATTACCCTAAATCATGATCAACCTCTTCTAAACCTAGTCAAATCTTACTTTGACTTGCTAATTAACTTGTTGACTCCCTTTTAGTCCCACATGCACCAAAAAAGCCTCCCATTTCCCAAATGGAAAACTATAAATAGCCCACTACCCCCTCTCATTTACAAGAACACTTCTTCCCTCTAACATAAACTATAGTATTATTGCTAGGATTAGGAGTTTTATTTCATCTTATTGAGCTATTTGTTTTATCTTTTGCATTTTATCACATAGCATAGAGTAAATGGGAGGAACCATTGGCCTTGAAGAAATTAATGTTGAATTCCCATTCTCTTGAAGCATAAACTGATTTCTTGGATCCTTATTAGGCTCATTTTATTTAAGCTTTCAAGAATAGAGGGTAATTACATTTTTAAGTTTGTTTGTTTGCTTCAAACTAATGCATGTAAAATAGGAATCCTTGTTTACTTCTTAACTGATGGTCCATTGATTAGTTTTGCACAAAGCTTTGGGGTTCTTGAGTGTTCTTACTCCATTCCATAGCTTTTGCAACCTTTCTTTGAACACATTTGGCATGCCCGATGGGACACTTATGTCCATCCTCCATTAATGGAGGTCTTTTAAGTTTTTCAAAGTTCACTTACAAGTTTTTTAGAGGAAACTTGTTATTTGCTTATTTCCATTTCTAAAACTAGTTAAATCACCCTTGTTTACATATATTTTGTGGGTTTGAACTAGAAATAAGCTTCTTTGACTAACAAATAACCTATTTGCTTTTAAAATTTTCAAAATCCGTGACTTTCGTAGGTTTTTCGGGAATGCGCGCGAGATGTCTTGAAGGGCGCGTCTCCATCAAGATTCCTAGCGCCGGCATCGAGAAAGCCACGTGTCCATTTTTCATACTACTAGTTGACACTACATTTTAGAATGGGTCATGTCTCCATCAAACCGTAGGCGTCTCTGTCAACCATTGAGCATCTCCGTGTCCCTAGGTGCATTGGTGTCTCCGCTGTCATACTATGTTTTTGACATTTTTGGCTACAGTGCATACCCATTGAATAGATATCATACACGACAAAACCTAGCATAGTTGTCCCATGAGGCCTACGTAGGTGTCTATACTCCCTGTCATTTCCTCCTACCACACGTATGCACTAGTTAAGGTGTGTATCCATCGACCGGGCATCTTTGGTGTCACTCTAGGTGCGTAAGCATTTGTGTTAAAATTTGAAAACTTTTCTCCAGGCTGTAAAATCATTTTGCTAAACTTTTCTGAGGTTTTTAAGACTAACAAAGTAGATGCAGGGTTTTGTTTGTTATTTCAACTTGCATAGCTTAAGTGTCTTCATTTCTTAGCTTGAACAAGGCTTGTAAAGTGTGTATGCTCTCTCCTTGCACCTTCTAGGTGATCTTGGAGATCAAAATCACTTGTACAACTTTATGTCACACTTTAAAAACACTTGTTCTATGATTCTAAAGGGTAAAATAATTTCCATATGATTTGTCTTAGTGGAATTTTCACATTGTGTATGCTCTTTTTGGAACCCTTTGGCGATCTTAGGAATCAAAAGCAAAGTGTAAATTCTCTTTCTTGATATCAATTTGTAAAATGGAAAATTACTAAACTCATTGTCTACAGGACCTAATGCTTGTTAAAGAAAGGCATCAAAACGAAACACAAAACTTCTAATACACATGTTTACATGCAGAGTTGCCAAATGGTGTGCTACTTAAAACCACATTTAAGTTAAAAAGATAAAAAACACACCATTCCCCTTCACAATGTATTGTAGGTTTTGGAAAAGGGTACGTCCCTATCTCGCTCAACTGGAACATAACCCCTTTGGCATAATGCCTTAAGCTACAACAATGGGGGTGGTTCTAGGAACCCTAAAGTAATCCACCACTAAGTAACCTCATGGATGAAATAGGAAGTGCTCCGCTTACCCACTTGACTAGTACGCATTGTGAGTTAGAGTCAAAGATTGTCCATATTGTGGCTCCAGTGACGGTACAACTGAATGCACTAGTTTCTCATTGTATCGAAGGGGGTACCCTAAAGTCGAGATACTCCCAAATCAGTCATTCATGACTCTTTGGGAAAATCGCACTCACATCTAGAAAATATTCTAACACCTAGTTGAGAGAACTTATTAAGGAGGTCATTTTGTCTTGAATCTCACTTTGTTAGTCTATTGTCGCGTCAAGGCATCATGAAGTGACAAACCACTTGGAGTCTAAACCTCGTTCTTTGAAAAGGAAAAGAACCCACGTAATTTTAAACTAAGTGACTTCAACAAAAATTAGACGACGTCTCACTTAGCTTAGCTTCTTTCTCACCTTCGGATGAGGCGAAGCTCTACCCAAGTGGCACTTAGTTTATTTTTCATCTTTTCAATCTATACCCATGCATTCTCACTTCCTACTTTTGGGGTGAGAAGGGATCATACCTCGTGCGTCTTATCAAAGATGGTACTCACCACATTTTTGTCCATTTATGCCCATCCATGTTTATGGATGGGTTGTTAAACATCTAAAGTACGTAGGTACATTTTCATATCTTTAATAGTCCTTCGATCTTGATTTCAATATCGTCTTCACCGCTATGAGTCCCTTTATTGCACGGTTACGCTGCTTACACAATTAAAAACTTCTTGTCATACTCATTACTTGGTTTTAGTTTTGACATCATCTAAGTCTTTTAAAAAGTGTCGATATCGCCTTATATATATCGCAATAATGTTGTCTTGATACTAACACCTTGCTTGCTCGGTTAATGTATCAAGATAGCATTGTTACACTATATCTAGTCATGACTTCCATTTTCAAAAGACTTAGCTTTCATTGGCATTCAAACTAGTTTTAGTATACCTCGTCAAGAGACTACATCAATACCACTTTGATATTTAGGCCTTGTTAGAATTCTAACTTGACCTACGCATTGATACAATATTGTCACTATTCGTTTTAGGGTATAGGCTTGGTAACGAAAAAATTGAGTGATCATTACATTTAAGTGTGCATATGAGTGTTATTTGATAAAAATGACTGCATAACATTACATCTAGGACACACTATGGCATATTTCAAACATCACCTCAAATGACTTGCAAAATCATACATTTAGGATCCACACAAGCTTCATACAAAATGTCAACTAGTAATGCCTAAAATCATGAAGATGGAAACCAAATCAAACGAACATGACTTAGGAGAAAACCCTTTCAAAACCTTCCCATTTAGTGGCAACAACTTAGTGCCTCTCTTTTCTCAAGTCAAGGATGTGGAGCCATTAATTGACCACAATGGAGAAGATTTAGACTCTTCTAGAGAGCAATAGAGATTAGACCTAGGCAGATTCAATGAACTCCTATATTATAATAGAGATCAAGTACTCACAAGAGTCTTAGAATTAGGAGCTAAACTTCCACACAAATACGAAGTAGAAACCAAGGTCATTAATCACAAAACAAAAGAACGAGTATCACTCTTAGACATAGATAACCCCTTTGAGATAGGGTATGCTTCTACTTCTAGGAAACATCACGCCACTGTCAAAGGAGACCCATCACAATGGCCTTACTACAAAGCTTCACGTAAAGTGAATATTGAGCGTAAAGCTTCACCTCCTCCCAAATTCGATGAAGAAGAGGACCCTCTAGTTGAAGAGGAGGTCCTTCAAAAATAGATCTTGAAACTGAGCCAGAAATTAGCAAACCTAGGCTCTTCAAGAAGAAACATATACAAAGACAAAGACAAAATGAAATATAGCGAGTTTCACTTTGATCCATACACTGACACTACCTTTAAGGTGGCTAAGGCACAAAGACCAATGTCACCTACTAAAGAAAAACTCATTCAGAAAGAGTTACAATCGATGAAAGACACGCTTACTACCCTACAAGAGGGAAATGTAGGCCATAACAGGAAATACTTATATGTGTTATTCCCTTACCCATACGAAAAGACATGCTACGACAACCCTTTCCAAAGAACTTCACCGTTCCAAAGTTTGACAAATATAAAGGTAAAGGTGATCCTCATGATCACATCAAAGACTTTTATATGGCTTGCCAAGAGGTCGCATATAGCGATAATTTCCTAATATGACTCTTCCCTCACAGTCTAGGGGCACTACCATTGGAATGGTTCTTCAGCATACCCAAGGGGTCTATTACAACATGGCCTGCGTTAGCAGAGAAATTTGTATGACATTATTCCTTCAACATGGAAAATGATATCACGATGAATGACCTCTGCAATGTAAAGAAAAAACCCAATGAGACCTTTGCAGGCTTTTTACAACAATGGAAAGGGTTGGAAAGTCATTTCCTTGTGCACTACCTTGGAAAAATAGCTAGTGGTCATATTTATTCCTAACTTAAACCTAGAAATATCCTTCCATTTTAAAATGCATTGTGGCTCAAACTTTGAAGAGGTCATAGAGAAATTCGGTCAAATTGAGAAATCCCTCATCACAAAGGGAACACTTAAATCCGTCATTAAATACAAACATGAACCCAAATCCATAGACAAACCAAAGTTCTTCAATAAAAACAAACATGTTGTTGGTGATGGCATTATAGACTCCAAGAGATTCCAAGCCATGCAGACGGGCCCGCTTTTAAAGCTCTCACAAGGACCTCGTCCCAAGGCACCCACTAAATGTATGTTTACGCCATTAACGGAATCCCTATCTAGCCATACTAAAGCAGTTAGATAACGTAAAAATGGTGGAATATCCAACTACAACAGTACCATACCCAAAAGATGCTCCAAAACTTGGTTGGTTCAAGGACCATGAGTACTGCGACTTCCACCGTGTTAAAGGACACAAGATAGATAGGTGTTTAAGACTGTGTCATTACATACAAGACCTCATTGAAGAGGGTAAGATCGCTATAGATTCTCCCCCTGACTCAGGACAAGGTCCAAACGAGAAAATGGGTATCTACAAAGAGCCTTTTCCTAATCATGTAGATAAAAAGAAAAGGAAGCTAGATCACGGAAAAACCTCCAACGACTATAGGATTGCCGCTTATATTTACCCCACTAATGACAATCCCTTTGATTCTCTCATAGGATGTATTCGCTCATATGATGAACAGTCAACACTATTCGTATATTAGAAAATAGTTGCACAGTAAGGACGAGACGTGCTCGCTTAATCATACCAAATCCCTTGCCTATCGCTCAGGAAGTTTAGTATAATTTGATAGACTAGTTAGAGAAAACACTTGCTAGGATATCCATTCTCAATCTCCTCAAAATATCTATTGCCCATAAGAACATACTATATAAAACATTGCAAAATTTAGGAGTCTCTACAGATGTAGATCCCACACACCTCCAAGCCATGATTACACACCTCGACTCCAATGATCATATTACTTTTGATCACACCGCAATCCCATGTAACAACCCAAAACACAACTTACCCTTATACCTAGAAGTGGTGGTTACCCGTCGCAAAATCAAGAGGGTACTTATGGACAGTGGATCTGGTCTAAATATTTGTACTTTGAAGTTGGTTAAGTAGCTAGGCCATTCAAAAATATACCTAGGGGCCAAGAATATTAAGATCACACCTACAAAAATGAAGAATGAGAATCAGCAGGTACTATAGTAGTTCCCATGGAAGTAGGCCCAACTTGTCATGACACGACATTTCATGTCCTTGACTTAGACCTTCCATATAACATGCTCTTGGGGCACCCATGGATCCATGCCATGCAAGCCATTCCATTGAATTTCCATCAGTGTATCAAGCTATGTCATGAAGGATAAGTGGTTACCATTCTAGGTGACCCAAAACCATTCACACATTGTAGGGCATTGCATAGTTTTTCTTGTGTGGCTTATGAATGTCCTTCAGTGGATGTTGTTATCCCCTAAAAATGGAAGCTATTAAGAAAGGTAGATTCAGAGTCACTCACGCCTTATAATCAATATTTTCCTTTGTTAGTCAACCCATTCTCTTCATGGGAGGAAACGTCGAGAAAAATATGGCCCAAGTGATCCATTCACTCTTAAACAAGCTTTGTTAATATCATATTTATC
Source organism: Taxus wallichiana var. yunnanensis (assembly GCA_018340775.1). NCBI lineage: Eukaryota > Viridiplantae > Streptophyta > Pinopsida > Cupressales > Taxaceae > Taxus > Taxus wallichiana. The sequence goes on from CM031242.1 coordinate 807,059,436, forward strand.
AGTATCTCCCAGAACACGGGGTAAACCTTTTTTTAGTTCAAGAGTACTCGGGAGTAGTGTCCTAAACCATTGGAAAATTTTGTCCCTAGTGGTCTCCTATCTGAGGAGAAGATGTTAGAAGATCCCACTAGTAGAGTGTCGGAAGGTACCATGGCTTCATGCCATCAAGCACCCCAATATATCAAAGGTCATTGCATGATGTTTTTCATGGGTTACAGTGGGTTTAGATGTGGAATCAACGCACAAGGATGGCTAGAGCCTATTCCCATCCCCCGTTTCAAGTTTGATAAACATGGCCTGGGGATAAGGCCTCATAACACTCCACCCTTTGAGATTGACACTACCTCTTCTAAGCGTGAGGACGTTCCATCTCATTCGATAGTGAAGCAGATTCCCAGTGTAGCCTCTATGAGGATCTTGCTTCCCCTAACCTATTCCAAGGTTGAGATGTCCTTACCTTATCTAGATCCAACCCCCTAACTAATTATCAAATAAACCTTTTGTATCCTAAACTTATAGATTGGGATCAAAAACTTCATGTGCCACTAGAATTCTTTGAAAATGATGAGGCATTTGCAGAGTTCATGGGACTCAGGGATTCTATTCTAGCTAGGGATCACAAGAAAGGATTTGCAATTCAACTAGACACATGTGCATACTTTGGAGAAGAGGTAGAGATGTGTGGATGTTTGAATAAGAAGGTGGTAAACAAGAGTACAAACACTTCAGAGAAACCTTGCAAAAAGATAAACGGAAGTCTCACAGTGACAAACTCTTTGAAACACTCGTAGATAAAAAAATGAAGAGTCTAGTGGATGAATTGGTTTATCCATTTAAAGATGATGATGAGCTACCACAAGAGGTTGATCTTACTCTTCCCCTTGATCCTACACGGATGGAAGATGCTTGTTGAGGAAACAATTAGTGTCAACATTGGCTCAAAAGAACAACCTAGAATGATAAAGTTGGGAGCTTCAATCTCAACTCATGAACAGAAGGTCTTTGTATAACTCTTAAGGGAATACACGGATATATTTACATGGGCATACGCAGATATGCCTGATTTGGACCCGAGTTAGTTGTGCACAACCTTGTTGTGAAACCGGATGCCCAACCCATCAAGCATAAGTTGAGAAAGATGCACCCTAAAGTGCCACTCCTTGTTAAAGAAGAATTGGAAAAACTACTAGTTGTTGATTTCATTAAACCCATCGACTATTCAGATTGGATCTCTAACATAGTCCCTATGCAGAAAATCATGTCGGTATAAGAATCTACACTGATTTCTGTGACATCAATAAAGCATGCCCTAAGGATGACTTCCCTTTGCCTAACATTGACATGATAGTTGATTCCACTGCTAGTTATGAAATGTTGTCTTTAATGGATGGGTTTTCAAGTTATAACCAGATACAAATTACAGAAGAAGATCAGCATAAAACAACCTTCATCACCCCTTGGGGACATTTTTCTACAAGGTCATGCCTTTTAGACTCAATAATGTTGGGGCCACCTACCAACGAGCCATGATTGTCATCTTCCATGATATGATGAATGACATCATGGAAGATTATGTTGATGACATCCTAGCTAAATCCAAGAGTAGGGAAGAGCACCCTGAAGTGTTAAAACGTATCTTTCAATGTCTCAGGGATTATAAGGTGTACTTAAACCCCAAGAAATGTGTCTTTGGTGTTTTATCAGGAAAGCTCCTGGGTTTCATAGTTTCACAAAGAGGGATAGAAGTGGACCTGTAAAAGTACAACTATCACATAAATTCCTCCACCTACAACTCTCAAACAACTGAGAAGTTTACAAGGAAAAATTCAGGAAATCCGTCATTTCATTTCACAGCTTGCAGATAAGTGCCACCCATTTACCCATCTGCTGAAGAAAGACATTGCATTCAACTAGGGACCAAATTGTCAAAAGGCCTTTGCACTACTAAAACAATACTTGGTCAACCCACCTATACTCATGCCGCCTACCCCAGGTGAACCTCTCCTCTTGTACATTTCCACTACCCAGTTTGTTATTGGTGCATTGCTTTCCCAATATGATCTAAACCATAAAGAAAGGGCAGTTTACTATCTCATTCGCACCTTGATTTCTTACAAGTTGAATTACCCAGATTGAAAAGGCACCTTGGTAGTTGTCTTTACCTTCCAAAATCTTCACCATTATCTCCTAAATAATAAAACCAAACTCATATCAAAAGTTGACCCTCTCAAATACATTTTATCCAAACCCGCCCTCACATGTCGAATGGCTAATTGGATCATTCTCTTGAGTGAATTTGATATTGAGTTCGTAAATCAGAAATCCTTGAAAGGACATGTATTGGCTAATCAATTGGTAGAAGCTCCTCTACCAGGATGGAACCTTTGTGCCTAGATCTTCTAGACACATATATGATGTACATTGAAGATTCTGTAGAATGGAAGGTCCATTTTGATGGATCATTCACCTTCCATGGATCTAGAGCAGGAGTGGTGCTCATCACTCCCACAGGGGAGGTCATACCAAGAGCATTCCGGTTGGGATTTCCGTGCACTAATAACATTGTAGAGTATGAGGCACTCATCACTGGCCTCAAGCTAGCTATTACTTGGAATATTAGGCAACTACGAGTCATTGGAGACTCCCAAATTATCATTAAACAAGTTAATGATGAGTATAAAGTTAAAGATGAGAAGCTCATTCCATATAAGAAAATGGTTGAAACCTCTGAAGGAGTACTTTACACAGATCATATTTGAGCAAAAGCCAAGGTCGCATAATAGATCTGCGAAGCTATGGCTACAATTGGGTCTTTGTTACGCATTCCACCTTAGGAAAGTAAAATGCCTTTCTTTGTAGAGCATTTACAAGTGCCCGCATATGATATGTCAGAGTCATGTTTGGCATGTGAAATTGTTGGTCCATTATCCCCTAGTATGACCCTATCTTCGTTACCTACAAGATGGCACTTTCCCACCAGACATTGCCCATTCTGAAAAGAAATCCCTTATCCGTCGTATAGCCTGTTATACCCTCCTAAGAGGAACCCTTTATCATCATGGCTACGACAGGAATCTACTTCACTGTTTAGATGTTACTAACTCAATCCACGCTATTAAGGAAGTACACGGTGGTGTTTGTGGAGCGCAAACCAGTGGCATTGTCTTAGATAAAAAACTATTAAGAGTAGGCTATTATTTTCCTACCATGGAATCAACTTGCTGCAATTTCATAAAGAAATTTGAGCTATGCCAGAAGTATGGAAACTTAATACATGTGCCAAAGCCACAGCTCTGCGACCTATCACAACACTTTGGCCGTTTTCAAAGTGGGTTCTAGATCTCATAGGGAAGCTCCATCCTTCTTCTTCAAATGGCCACACCCATATTATCATTGTCCTTTGAGTATTTTACAAAATGGGTAGAGGTTGTGCCTCTCACTTATGTCACTGGTGCACAAATTTCAAAATTCATCATGAACCATCTCATTTTCCGTTACGGTATCCCTTCAGCCATTATCACTGATAATGGTAAGTCCTTCAAGAATAAAACAATTAATACATTATGTCAACATTTCCATATTCAACTCAAGTGGTCTACCCCCTATTACCCCAAGGTAATGGATAACCGAAGCAAACCAATAAAACCCTTATACGAATCATGGAGAAAATGGTCAGTAAGACTGGCCATAATTGGCACTTATAGATACATCCCACCCTCTAGGCCTATCAAACCTCCATCTGCACTCCTACTGGTGTGACCCCATACTCACTAGTCTATGGAACTGAAGCCATCATACCCTTGGAAGTGGAGCTTCCCTCCCTGATAATATCTCTCTGGGACTATCTTGATAAAGATGAGGACTACGAGTTACTCAACCGGCAGAGTTGGAACTATTAGATGAGAAGCGTATCAGGGTGCTCAATCACCTGAAATTCTATCAGAATAGAGTATCCAGGGGATACAACAAATGCATCATTCATTGGGAATTTGATGTAGGAGATCTAGTCCTAAAGGAAAATCGAAGAACACCGTCAAGGGTGGAGAAAAGAAAGGTAAGTTTGAAGCTAACTAGCTAGGCCCTTACGTTGTGGTTGCTAAATATGGATCAGGAGCCTATAAACTTGCATACTCGGATTGTGAAGAGCTTTCAGAGCCTATGAACACCATGCACCTCAAGTGGTTATACACTTAATCATGATGATAATATCGATAATAACTAAAAAAAAAAAACAAGAAAAACATAAAAAAATTTGAGAAAACCATGCAATGTGAAAAACATGTGAAAACCATGCAATTGTGGCGTAGTGGGCAGGTCTTTGAGTGAAAACTGGTCTCTGACGCTCAAAGAGGATTCAATGATTGCAATTCACTCTTACAAAAAGATGAGTAACCCTTACTTCTTTCTAGATGTAACTTCCTTTGCTAGGTCTAGGAACCCTACCAAATTCATCTTCGCCGAGCCTTGATCTGGCTTGTTTGCTCTTATATCTACGTGAGGGATGTTCCCTTTGTATACTCCCATCTAACGTTGGGGGAACCTCCACATTCCACTTGCTCATAAATAAATGCATGACATGTTTCCTTTGTATATTCCCACACCACGTTGGGGGCATCCACGCTTCTTGGTCCTTGTACATTGCTTTCAGAACATGACCTTAGAAAATACAAAAACATTCGGAAAAAGGATACACAAAAACCTAAACATTCATAAAATCTCCCTTCTAGGGATGAAGCTACACCAAATGCACAACGTTGTCTTGGAGAAGCCTCAAAATAATGTGAACAGTAACCTTGAAACTTATCTTTTTAGATAAACCTAAAAACATTAGAAAAACATATATCAATGTTGTCTTGCAAAAAAAGTAGTATTCAAAAATTGCTTTTGGTTGTTGGTTTGTATAGTGTTGGTATGTTGAACTTCTCATGTTGTATATTTTTAGGAGTAGTTTGTTGCTTACTTTAGATTAAATCTTGTTTAGTTTAAATTGTGTATTGCATTGAATTCATTTTCTTGTACAAACGTTGGTATGACCACATCATCTGTTATATGCATCTATTAGGGTTCATCTTACTTAGATTGAATGTCAATTTGATCTCATTGGTATGTTTAATAAATTCATGTGTTTTGCATCATAAGTTGTGTTGTGTTGTATAGGTACAGTTTTTTAGCTTTGTTAACTTTTGCTTGTGTGTTTATCTCTTGCACAGTTGTTTGTTATCACATCTATCATCTACCATTCATCACATATAAACATCATCTACTACATCATATATACATAAATGCTAAGTATTACATCATACATGTATGCTAAGCTAATCATCACATATCATATCATCAATGGGGGAAAGAGGGGTTGCGCATAATCACAAATCTATCCCCCGCACAATATTATCTAGTATCATCCCAAGTGCTAGAATAGAAATCAGAAGCATTCCATAAATCCAAAACATGTGATACTATCTATAGATATATCATCAATATGAAAACATGGAACATAAACATCTCTAAATCTAAAGTATGTCACATACATAGAAGAAAGGGAAATCATACATCATGATACAATAGTTACAGAGCAATAACCACAAATCATAAAAGGCATAATCACAACATGACATAACAAAATCATCATCAAATGTCCATATAATACATGTATAAATGTTTGTCTCAAAACTCAAGTATACATCATCGATACAATATGCCATCTAAAAGGGCATGCATCAAAAACTAAGCCTTCATCAAGAGGCATCATCAAAATAATGGTACATGAATCTATACATCGATCAAAATCAGCCTTCATAAGAGGCATGTATACAATACATATATACAAAGGTAAAATAAGGAACTCAACCACAAATTGCACCCTCTTGAGGCTCTGGGTCCATGACACGGGGATAGAAGAGTGGTGGTTGTGATGGGCCAGCACCGGGGTTCCACCCTTGTCCAACCTGTTTGCTATCTAATTGGCTTCTTTACAACTAGCAATTGGACTGATCTAGCTAATCGCTTGACCGTCGTGACCGGATCCTATCCTACTCACACCAAACTTCTCAAAAGGTGCTACCCACTCGCTCTCACTGAGAATGCTTTGAAATAGGCAGTCCTATGGTATAAGGCCTCACCGTTGGCCCTCATAAAATCCTGAATCAAATCAACATCTCCAAAAGTAGTGGCATCTCTCTCACCTATTAATCTACCCCTGTCAGCATGGGTCTCTCTAGTAGTAGCAACCTCTCAGTCTCTATCTGTAGTAATGGTATGCACGTAGGCCCTTACCTGATCCCTCTGAATAATATAACCATGTGCTTGTGCCTAGGCATGGTCCCTCTGTGAGACAACCATCTCCACCTGACTCGGTGACTAATGTAAAAGACTCAATATCTGAGCCCCCTGTGTAGCCATCTAATTAATCTGGCTCTACCATGCAGCACTATCCCCACCCTGAGTGGCATGTGCTCTGGCCTAATCTCTCTCACTGTCAAAACTTGTACAGCGCGGGCCTAATCCTGCTTTGTTAAGGGATTGTACCTATTCCCTGGCATCATCTCTCTCTCCAGCCACTTGTAACTACACAAAAATTGCCTCCTGTAACTTCATTGAAGAGTTTCCAACTGCGCCACCATCACCACTCCCTAAAGCATGAGGTGGCGGGCCCCGCTGGAAGTACCTGCAAGAGCGACATACATCCCCACTAGAATGCCTACTAGAGGAAAATCTATGTCTGGTGCCCTGGGTGTATGTCTTGGCCTAAGCATGGGTCCTTGAATCTATGGCTAATGTAATAGAGGACCCTGTCCCCTACCCCTAACATAACACTATCCATTGGGACCACCATCATCATTGTCGTCTTCATTGTCGTTGTCCCCGCCACTCCACCCTCATCACCACTGGGAGGCCCCACTAGAGGAGCTCTCACACTAACATCATAAGTTTCGATAGAAATGGTCAAATGGTACGGGCACACACCATGGTACCATGGTGCATACTCAGGTACAACTAGGATCTCTGATCTGTCTCAATGGAACCCACATAGCAAGTACCACCTATAGGAAGGCGGCTTGTGCTCTCTCCTCTGTGGACCCGTGTCAATGTACTCTTGGACCCCGTGATTGTACCACATATCTGGCCCAGAACATCCTGGGTAATGCCAAACTATCTCTGGCACCGATCTACTCTGTAAATCTCTGCATATAGTTGCATGGCCCCAACACATGAAGTGCTCAATCGTAGCAAAGTGTTGAGCTTTAAACCGCCCTCAAAGCCACTTTGGAAATTTCTGTAGGGCTTCCATACTATGGTGACCTATTATAACTCATCAAGCTCACAATGGTAATGATACACATCTCCCATGTATGGCCGCACATCATCCCCGATCGGGACCCATCCCATAGAAGAAGGATCCTCTGGAGCCCGAACCCTCAAAACACCTAAGGGTTGACCAATAACAATATGGTCCCACGCCCAAATCTAAAGTAGTCTGGCTGGTCCTACCATCTTCTGACGGTAGTAGGTAATCAAATGTAGGTCCCAGTATAAGTGTGCTAGAATGCACTGACCCCAGCAGTAAGTCTCTCCATCTATCAACCCACGTATCACTCGAGGAGGCCAAGCGGAAATGAAGCACTGGTCTTGTCAGGGAGTAGAACTCCACTGACAAAGGCCATCATATAAACCACAATGCAATCTAGCTCTAGATCCTCAATACACCGCAAAAATTTAATGGGACACCAAATAAATCTGAGATACATCATTGAATATCAGGCCAGTGACTTGTGTAATGGATAAAATGACCCTGGATTGGGACTTTCATAATGCGCCACACATCCTCTAGTGTAATCGTGATCTCCTAGTCAGAATCTAAAAGCACTGACTCTTGTTGTGCCATCTCTCATCTATGGCTGTCAAAAAAGCCATGATCCAATGTAATCTGAGGCATATCAGCCACGTAGGCCAATCCCGTGACATATAGGAGGCTATCCAATATCATCCTATCATCCTCATCGAACTATGCCTCTATCTCTGCTAGCTGACCATATCACTCGTGTGTATGCAAAATGGGTAATATAAACTGTAGACAAAAGAAAAACACATGTATTAGGCATATTTATATCTACTTTTATCTCGTGTGCATGTGTTGTTTTTAAACTAATGCTAATATGAGTAAAATACTAACACCTAAATAGCCTTATTTAGCAAGAGTTAAACAAACTACTTAGCACCATCATGATAAGAATTGAACAAGGTTAGATGCTAACATTCATCAATATACAAAACTTTGAAACTAACAATGTTAAGCATCTAAATCCTCTATTCTCTAACAACAAATAAATGAATGGACCTATGTAGGCTCCATGGCTATCAAAAATGGTTGTCTTTGGTGTTCCAAGAACCTAAGAATGAGGGCTTGTCAAAGTTGGGCTATAAGACCCTTTTGAAACCTCCCATATGACTTAAGCACTTAGGAAAGAGGCTTAACTCTTCAACATGATGAACTCTCAAGAAAACAAAAGGCAATCTCTTAGTCTATTTTGCTATATGCTTTGCATTTTCTTTCTCAAGGAGTTTAGGTGTGTGTATAAAGGTAGAAGGAGGGTTCCTTATATAGCCCAATGGATAAAGGAAACACTTCATCCCTTTGCATGTGGGATAAAGGTAAAACGTGATTAGGAATGGATAAGGTTACTTTATAAAAGGTAACCTTACTTGAGAAGGGTTTAATTTACGCTTAGCAAGTCATGGGAGTTGGAGGGGTGTTTTAATTAATCAAAGGTGATTAACTAATAGGTAGATGTAAGCTTATAGAGGCTAATTAGAGGAATATTAGTATGATTTAGGCTATTAGAAGGGGATTAAATCAATTAAATATTGATTTATTGGTTAAATGGAAGGGAGAGATAATTAATTAATAATAATTAATTATTCTAGATAGAAGGGGTGAATAATTAATGGAAGATCATTAATCGAGATGTTAGTTGGATAGGCGACTTAATCAATTAGCGTATTGTAATTAATTAACGAAAATAAGAGGGAATATGAGCACTTATTAACGATATGTCACCAATTTGCAAGAAGGGGGATAATTAGCACAATTTATGTATTTAAATTGCTCAGGTGTAATTATGGGTGTCTACACTATCTAACTTGTTGGTAAATTCCTTAATTCTTCCATCTCATTTCCTAAATTTTCACTTTCTTCTAGTCTATTTTATTTTCTCCTTGGCTATTTGGACAAAAGGGTGTTTTTCTCCCCCTTCCCCAACACATATGCACCTTCCCGATGTATACGCACCTTCCCCGACACATGCATGCGCGTCCATCCCAATGCATATGCACTCCCTCTATTTTTCTACCTATGTTTCCTTGTCTACACAGGATGCATACGTGTCATCAAGTGTGACGCTTACACGTCTTCTTTGATGCATGCATGCACGCACCCCCCGTTACCCTACCCAAGATGAATACATGTCCTCTTCAACACCCATGCGCCTTCTTCGATGCGCGCATGTGCACGTCCATGTCTTCTCCCTCCTGGTGGATACATGTGTGTGTACCCATTTTTTTACGGATATGTGTACGTGTACCCATAAAAATTGATGCATGGGCGTATGCCAATACATCAAACCAACACATGTGTGTACACGCATACATCAAAAATATCCTAATCTAGCCTAAAAATGCCCTAAAAATAACATTAAATGTATAATTCACAAGAGAAGGATAGACCACTCACATAAGGTCCATCTGCTGGGTCCCACATGAACTCTCGGATACGATTTACTCATCTCCTCCTTCTCGGTAGCCTCGCCATCTCACTCCAGGGATGTTGCTCTCACTCGCAGTAAAAATTTGTAAGAACTCTGGTACAAATGAACTGGTCATGATTGATTTATCCCCTTGGGTAGGTATATTAGGTCGTTGCGATGACCCTGGGGCATGTTTTCTCCGCCGTGATCATTCTAGCCCTTCTTCTACCCGCCGATGTGCTTATTTTTCTATTAAAATAATTAGTTTTACTCATTTTCACACATTGGGGCACTCAGAGCCAACCCGCAATCACTTCTTCATTGACCGGAATAATTTACTAATATTCCAGGCATCATTTCCTATGATTTTCTTCTATTTTTCCTCTCTTTCACCTGTCGTAATGATTATTTAATAATTATTTTGGGCCCTTATTTCTTCTCGTCAGGATATATTGTGACTCTCTGACAACCTTTCCTTCGCCTTCGCACCTTCACTCGTACTTTTAGGATATTTTCTATCTCTTAAATAATTCTGACCGATCAAAAAAATTAAAAATTGTAAAATCATCCAAAAGCCAAAAACATCGAAAATTTTCAAAAAATGAACTAAAATTGGTAAACAAGTCATTTGCAGCTGAAATATTTGTCTCTCACATGACACTCATCTCATATCTTGTTAATATTTTCAAATTTTTTGACACAACGACTGGATCATCTGAATCTTCAATCATCTACAAAAGCTACATTGCTTACTTACTTGCCTCTATACGCTTGGGCACTACCAGTTGTCCGGTAATTTTTTTGTCGTGCACATTGCTTTTTCATTGGACCCAAGTTTCCTCCATCGTTTCCCTTGCATATACACATTGCTTGGGAATCATCCTTTACCCTTGTCATTTATCAAAACATTTGGGATTACAACTTGATAACAAAATATTTGTGCAACTATCTTGAATGTTGTTGGTTTGAGTGTGTGTGATTGTACTCATTTCCCTGTTAAAAGAGTTTGTTTACTTCTCGTATTGCATTGCATGTTTGTATGTTGCATGGAGTTGTTATTTTAGCAATGGAAAATTGTTTTTATCATGGCTTTTCATGTCATTTTACACTTCTGTCATATGCTTACATATTAATAAGGGTGATGATAAGGGTCTAAGCAAAATGATGATTAAAATTTGTTGGCATTGGTTTACGGATAGCTCAATATCCCCTTTTCTTGTTGTTTTTCTCATCTCCTCTTTACACTTTTTCTTCCTTTTGTTCTCTTTTCGATCATCGATCGAGTTCTTCTATCACCCCATCGACACTCGAGGGGGCATCCTTCATCCTACCTTCATCCTATTAATTTTTCTTCTACCCCTTCAATTTTTTTCTACTCATTAATACTTGTCTACTTTCTTCAAGTAACGTAGCTTACATCACCCCAAAGAGGGGAAAATGTAGACACCTGTAGTTTGATCAAAGCACTATTATCTCTAATATTACACTAACTATTCTCTTCCTCACAAATTGATGATACATCGTTAGTTAGATCTATCTAAATCCCCTTCTACGACACTTTTTGGTCTTATTACTCTTATAAGTCAATTAAATAGGCTATTATAGTCTCTTCTTGGCTAAAATCATCTTCTTTACTGCTTTTATTAGCTTCCTGGACTATCAATCCATTTCATTGGATTGATTAGGCCTTTCAAAACCCTCCCAAAACCCTAATTTCTCTCTAAACAAGATTAATTAGTCTAACCTAGGTTAATTACCCTAAATCATGATCAACCTCTTCTAAACCTAGTCAAATATTACTTTGACTTGCTAATTAACTTGTTGACTCCCTTTTAGTCCCACATGCACCAAAAGCCTCCCATTTCCCAAATGGAAAACTATAAATAGCCCACTACCCCCTCTCATTTACAAGAACACTTCTTCCCTCTAACATAAACTATAGTATTATTTTTAGGATTAGGAGTTTTATTTCATCTTATTGAGTTATTTGCTTTATCTTTTGCATTTTATCACATGGCATAGAGTAAATGGGAGGAACCATTGGCCTTGAAGCCATTAATGGTGAGCTCCCATTCTCTTGAAGCATAAACTAATTTCTTAGATCCTTATTAGGCTCATTTTACTTAAGCTTTCAAGAATAGAGGGTAATTACATTTGTTAAGTTTGCTTGTTTGCTTCAAACTAATGCATGCAAAATAGGAATCCTTGTTTACTTCTTAATTGATGGTCCATTGATCGGTTTTGCACAAAGCTTTGGGTTTCTTGAGTGTTCTTACCCCATTCCATAGCTTTTGCAACCTTTCTTTGAACATAATTTCTACATCAGTGATGATCCAACACATTGTACAGAATATGTACAAGGGTGTTCTCAGGTGCTTTGTGCAAACTTGAATGAGAGGAACATTAGTTTCAATCAACATTACATTTGGTCGGAAAATTGCACATCAAAATTCAAGAATGCAAAGATGTTTTACTAGTCAAGCACGATGCACAAAGACACAAGTGTACAACATATCTAGAGTTTTACCGAGGCGGTGCATGGAAAAGGAGAGCATGTGTGAAAAGAGCACTTGCAAGAGAAGAGTTAAAGTTCAAAGATGGTGCTAAATTTACGATGCAAAAAAAAATTTTGATTGGTGTATCAAGAATATGGGCCATGAATCTCAAGAGAGATCAACAGGTTCATAGATATTTTTGGTTGATAGAGGAACAACATCCATCAAATTTTGAATATTGTATTACAGTTGTTGGATTAGGTGATATGCACTCATTCTTTAGTTCATATGCAAATGATTGGACTATTTATACTAGGTGCATGGCATGTTTTTATATATCATGCATTTATTTTGCATGGAATGAATGTGAGTCATAGCGGTGGGTGGATGAATGGACTTGTAGAACATTAATTCCACTCGACACACATCAAGTTCTATGAGCATTACAACTTACAGGGTCTTCAGATCAAATGACAACATCACCTAACTTTGACCAAGTCTCTAATTTAGTGCAACAATGTACATACATATATGTACATGTCATGTTTTAACTTTATAAATTATTAAATGATCAACTCTTAATGTATTTTAAATTTGACTTCAATTTTAATTTATGATGTAGGGCACATTTTTGCGATTATTGCGATGCAATTTAACGAAGAGGGAACAGTACTAATTCTTGTCTCATTGTGTAGAGGGGAAAAAATTGACTTCCATGAGTCATTGATGGTGAAGACCTTGAGTATCCCACTCGATCAATGTTATTCACGAACTTGGCTTCGACGATATCATATCAAAAAATCAAACATTTGGTTGTTTGAAGATTATGAAATACATCTAAAGATACTTCACTATTCACATTTGGTTCTTGTAACAAATATTAAACTAATCAAATATTGAGGTCGGCCATTAAACAAGAATCTATGGAAGATTCGTGAATCATATCATGAAGTAATTATTGCTACTTTCAAGAGTAGAGTTGATCCTTACGGTTCATTGAATTGAATTTACAAAGGTATGTTCTTCATGAATTTAATTTAAATATTTACTTTAATGATTTTTTTTTTAATTTTGTATGATTTAAAATTGTATTTAATTGCTTACTAACATGTTTATGTAGGTTAGTGGTGCCAAAAAGCTTCCACCTTCATGTGGTTGGCACCGTCACTAGATAATTTATTATTCTCAAAGCCAAGTGAAACTAAGAGAAATTAAATATTAGAAAGGAACAACAAAAAAAAATTCTCATTTCACCACCTATATTGTATGAACCACCTATATTATTCAGGTGATGGGTAATGGAAAACCTTACACTTGACTCATACTACACTATTTCACGCATTTATAAACAATAGGATAACAAGAACACCAAAATGAGATGGACAAAAATGGCATAGGCTTTCATATGGGTTCCCTAGGTGGATGTTTTGGATCAAACCGGATGTCTCTAGGTGCCACGGAGTCTGAGAAATCACATGTCAAAGATATAGTTTGTTTTGGTCTCAAGGCTCTTAAGGGACTACACCCAGACGAGGTAGCCTGGAAGCACAGGGAATTTATGGAACAAAAATGAGGCCTCCACTAGCATTCACAGACATTCAAATGTGTTGGTGCAGATGATTCATCCCATGAGCTACGATTTGCAAAATATAGCGTCTGACAACCTTACATTGACTCAAACTACACTATTTCACGTGTTTGCAAACAATAGGATAGCGAGAAAACCAAAAAGATATGGACACAACTGGAAAAGGATTTCATAGAGGGCCTCGACATGGAGTTTTTGGATCTGATGAGCCATCTCTTGGTGCCACTGAGTTAGAGAAATCACCCGTCAAAGATATAACGTTTTTTGGTCTTAGGGCTCTTAAGGGACTACACCCAGACGCGGTATCCTGAAATCACCTGGAGTTCTGGCCTCTAAAACGACACCTCCCTTAGCATTTACTTGGCCACCCCGACGTGTTGGTGTAGTCGATTCAGTGCCAAGAGCTTCTGTTTACAAAATATTGCATCAGACAACTTTACACTATTCTAGCATGTACTATTGTAGCATGCAAATGGGATAGAAAAATGTAGAACTATTATTTTCTATAAATCATGGGATATGATATAGAAGGTTTCATAATGCTTGCTTTCTGAAGTTTTAGGTCAAATTTAGGTCATTTGTTCAAGTTATATGAGTTTTTGTAAAATAGAGTTTTGTTCAAGGTTGTCCAACCAAAAAATGCTATATCTTTGACGGTGATTTCTAGGACTCCGTGGCACCTAGAGATGTCTCTTTAGATCTAAAACCTCTATGTTGGGGCCCTCTACAAAAGCCTATTCTAGTTTTTTCCATCTCCTTTCAATGTTCTCGTTGTCCTATTGTTTGCAAACGCCTGAAATAGTGTAGTCTGGGTCAGTGTAAGGCTGCCTTACACTATATTTTCCAAACAGTAGCTCGTGGCACAAAACCATATGCTCCAACACATCCCGATGGCATGGTGAATTCTAGTGGAGTATTTGTTTTGGTTCCCTATGCTCCTTGTGCTTTCGGGCTACCTCGTCCGGGCGTAGTCCCTTAAGAGCCCCGAGACCAAAACATGATTTACCTTTGACAGAGTGATTTTTCGAAATCTGTGGCACCTAAAGACATTTTTCAAATCTTAAACCTCCATGTCGGGGCCCTCTACGAAATCCTCTCATAGTTTTATCCATCTCTATTTGGTTCTCTCGTTGTCCTATTGTTTGTAAATGCATGAAATACTGCAGTTTGAGTCAATATAAGACTGTCAAACGTAATAATTTACAAACGGAAGCTCTTGGCACTAAAATGACTATGCATAAACATCCGTGATGGCCTAGTAAATTTTGGGGGAGGTGTCATTTTAGTTTCCTACACTCCCCGTGTTTCCAGGCTACCTCGTCAGGCGTAGTCCCTTAAGAGCCCTAAGACCAAAACACATTATATCTTTGACAGGTGATTTCTCAGACTCCGTGGCACCTAGATACATCTCTTCACATCTGACACCTCCACGTTGGGGCCCTATAAAAAATAATCTCATGGTTTTATCCATCTCTATTTGGTCTCTCGTTGTCCTATTTTTTGCAAACGCATGAAATATTGCAGTTTGAGTCAGTGTAAGGTTGTCATATGCAATAATTTACAAACGGAAGATTTTGGCGTCAAACTAACTACGCATACACATCTCGAATGGCTTGGTAAATGCTATGAGAGGTGTTGTTTCATTTTTCTATGGTCCCCGTGCTTCTGGGCTACCTCGTCCAGGTGTAGTTCCTTAAGATCCCCGAGACCAAAACACGATATATCTTCAACAGGTGATTTCTCGGACTTGGTGACACCTAGAGACATCTCGTCAAATCCAACATCTCCACATCATGGCCCTATATGAAATTCTCTCATGGTTTTATCCATATCCATTCGGTTCTCTGGATGTCCTATTGTTTGAAAACGCGCAAAATACTACAGTTTGAATTAGTATAAGGCTTCCAGACGTAATACTTTGCAAACAGAAGCTCTTGGCATCGAACTGAGTACGCATACACATCCATATGGTCTGGTAAATACTAGGGGATGTATATTTTTGGTTTCTTACACTCCCGTGCTTCCAAGATACCTCTTCTAGGTGTATTCCCTTAAGACCCCTGAGACCAAAACATGTTATATCTTCAACGATTATTTCTCAGACTCCGTGGCACCTAGAGATGTCTCGTCGATTTTAAAATTCCATGTTGGGGCCCTCTACAAAATCCTCTAATGGTTTTATCCATCTCCATTCATTTCTCTCTTTGTCTTATTATTTGTAAATGCATGAAATATTGCGGTTTGAGTCGGTGTAAGGTACATCAGGATGCAATATTGTATAAATGGAAGCTCTTGGCACCAAACCAAATACGTCATCACATCGGTGTGGCCAGGTAAATGCTAGGAGAGGTTTCTTTTCAGTTTCATATGCTCCCCATGCTTCCGGGCTACCTCGTCCGGGTGTAGTCCCTTAAGAGATCTCGAAACCAAAACAAACTATATCTTCAACAGGTGATTTCTAGCACTCTGTGGCACCTAGAGATATCTTGTTAGATATTTCACCTCCATGTTGGGGTCCTATATGAAATCCTCATGCGGTTTTATCCATCTCCATTTGGTTCTCTCATTTTCATATTGTTTGCAAATGCATGAAATATTACAGTTTGAGTCAGTGTAAGGCTGCCAGACACAATACTTTGCAAACAAAATCTCTTTGCACTAAACCGATTATGCCAACATGTTTGGATGGCCTATTGAATGCTATTAGAGGCCTATTTTGGGGGCCAAAGCTTCAAGTGCTTCCAAGCTACCTTATTTGGGCGTAGTCCCTTAAGAGCCATGAGACAAAAACACATTATATCTTCGACATGTGATTTCTCGGACTCAAGTGGCACCAAGAGATGTCTTGTCGGATCCAAAACCTCAATGTCGGGACCCTATACAAAAGCATATCATTGTTTTATCCATCTCCATTCAGTTCTCTTATTGTCCTATTGTTTCCAAACATGTGAAATACTACATCGAGTCGGTGTAAGGTGTCATCGGACATAATACTTTGTGAGTGGAAGCTCTTAGCGCTAAACTGACTACGCCAACACATCAGGGTGGCTAGGTAAATACTAGGGGATGTTACATTTTGATTTCCTACACTCCCCGTGATTTTGGGCTACCTCGTTCGGGCATAGTCCCTTAAGAGCCCCAAGTCCAAAACACGTTATATCTTCGACGTGTGATTTCTCAAACTATGTGGCACCTAGAGACGTCTCGTCAAATCTAACACCTTGTCCGGGAGTTATTGTTCAATGACTAGATTGGATTAAGAATGAATTTGATAGGGGAATTTCTAAGAACACATGGGAGTTATCAATTGTCTAGTAAATAATTCTTTTTAGTTCGAATGGGAGTCACCGCCTACGGATTAATAACCTTCCATTCATTGATAATTTATGTTATGATAAACCCACAAATGCTTTCAAAAGTTCATTCATGAAGATAGGGGTAGTCATCAAGCCTAGTGAATGGTGTGATGTGATTTCCAAATAACTTGAAATGCCTACAAATTTAAAGGTAATAACACGAATTGGATAGGATTAGACAATCAAGAATCATTGAGTGTCCAAATTAGAATGTCATTGCATCTAGAGACATTCTCAAGCATTGGAGTAATGCATATGGAGATACATTCTCAAAATATCAATAGATAAAAGGCATCAAATTGTGACGATTCTCAGGTTTTTAACAAGGGAGAAGACTAAGAAGCATTGAAGAATGTAGTAGGTGCATGATAAGATAAGAACCAGTACAAAGATACCATGAGCAAGAAGAAGTGAAAGTAAGGTAAATACACACATACACATTGATAAATTGAATGAATAATTACTTAGATTAGGTAACTCTTTATATACATACATTATATAAATATTGATTTCCAAAGTTTGATTCATATTATACATTGAAAACGCTACTACATGTACATAACCAATAAATGAAAAAATAATCCATAATGTCTTAAATATTGTCAAGTGCACATCATATTAGTTTCATGCAAAAATAATATTAGAAATGTAAGGTCTCATACAAAATATCAAGTTCTAAATAGTATTTTAATGTGCATAATAAATATATAAAATCCCAAATATGTCATATACCATCAAGTTCAAATGCCATATAGGCATACATATAATGTCATGCACATAGGTATACAAAAAAATGTCATGTAATACATATATATTTCCTAATCATCAAAATCTATCCCTCTCTTGGCCTTGCTTGAAGAAGGCCCTCCCTTAGACGAAGATGGAGATCTATGAGATGACTTTGGATCGTCCAATCCCATGCTACAAGTCCTCTTCTGCTGAATACTCACCAGTAGATGAACCTATAAATGCAAACAATGTATTTTTTCCAAAACTTAATCTATATATGTTTTCAATATGTATTTAATACCATGCTAGAATGAAAGTATTTACATAAATACACAAACTTACCGCAAGTTGTCGATCACGCCGAATTTGCATCTCACACTCAGATGATTCATCGGGAGCTCTAGGAGTACGAACGGGGGTACAAAGATGACGAGATGGAGGAGTATGTGCCCTCGAAGTCAAAATGGAGGGGGTTGAAGTTCCCTACATACACATAAGATCAAAAAATCTAACATCAGAATTAGTGAAAATAGAACTAAGTACATGTATGTGTAATGACAATATTTTAACTAATTTTATCAATACTGAGAACTATTGTTTTTAACTGCCACGCTTTGTGAATCAAATGAATAGGGTTGTTACCTATCATCGCAGTAACTCTTGCATATACACAATGAAGGACATTATTAACATAATTTAATAATTCTACAATGAAAGACATTACTAACATGTAAGTTAACATAATATGAATTAGACGAGCAATTTAATGAAATTTACATGTTGTTTGAATACCTTAGTGAGTTGTGCACATGAAATCACAATTGCAACACCTTTCTCTACTTGTCGCAGAGATGGTGGGGTGTCTAGTGAAGTCGGCATCTTTATCAAACATGTATCACGTGAGTTAGATGAACATACAAGAACATACATATATTTGACTTCAATATATATTTGCATGTATGTGAAAAATTTACACAATTAACATTCTAAATTACCTCTATGAATGTATGTGTATGCATGGTGCTCGCTACCTATGGTTGAGATGAAGATGTGTCTCTCGTGCACTGAAATATCAATGCATGTACATGTAAAAATACAAAAATTTCAAAAATTTAACATATATAAGTAAATCAAGTACTCTGAAATTTTTGTAACACACATAATAAAACATAACAAATACCTGCGAAGGTGACGCTGATGACTGTAATATAAATGTCTCACTCAAAAAGGAATCTAACATAGTGAAATCATCGTGTGCACCCCTAGCACCAACTCCACAAAAATCAGTATGCATGAAATTATCGTCCTCCTCGGGCCCCAAACATATGCTACCACATGACAATCAAAGATGTGGCCTCATGCTAGTACTCCCTGAGGGAATACTTTGTGTACCTCCACGAGCATCTGGCTCAAAAATCTCCCTTGTATGTCGAACAAGGGTCACGAGATAACCCTTGAAGCACGTGGAGTGTGTCATTCTCTATTGTCTCCTTCACTACTTGGAGGGACAATCTCGGGGGGTGAGGGGATTTTGTGTGGGGACTCTACCTTGCTGAATAGGTGCACATTGTGCACCTAGTCGATCTGTCTGATCCTTTTCCTCGGCCTTGGAAATCAAAATAATTTGGGATCTTGTTGAGGATAAAATCGCAATAGAGTTTCCTCAGAAAGTATAGTGGCACCTCGTTGTTATTACAAGGTGGAAAATCAAACACCATCTACCATCGGTCCCAAAAATTATTTTTAATCAAATTATTATTGCACCAATGGATGGGAAATTGTTTGCATGACAACGGAACATGTAAATTAGTGTGGGGGTCCGTGAATAAGGTGCATATGAGGTCTTTTGTAATTTATTTTTTCTTTACAACCACATATGACAAGTTTTTGGAATAATAAACCCTACAACTCTCTTTGTAAGTTGTCCAACAATCAATTCACCCCATTGTTGCATTAACTTGAGTAAGTAATGCCTCCAATGTGTTTGCAAGAGAGGCACAGTGGAGGTTTGTAGATTGTGAATCCCTCATTTTGTTGATTAAATCCTCAATTTCAATTTTGTTTTCAACTATATGGGCTGTTAAATCTTCTTGACTACCCGGGGGATGTTGAGCAACTGTGGGAGGGTTGGGAGGGATGATAGGAATAGTAGGGTTTGGTTGTGGTTGATTCCCTTGACCTCAAACTGTAGCAATAAAAAAATTTATTCAATTCAAATTCTACTCTATAATTATCATATTTCAATGCAATTTTGAGAAAATAATTGTGCCTACCTCTTCTCTGTGGTGCCATCATCGATTCAGATCTTCCCAATCCAGAGATGATTGTTTGAGCTTGAGATCCAGCTAAATGACAAAATGTGAGGGCACGGTTAAGCTCTAAAACTCACGTTTGAGGGAGATAAAATGATAGAGGCTCGGGTCTCTTTTTTATTTATAGCAGACATAATGTGTACACGTTATAACACGTACGTGTTATGGTCTCGATAATTTCAAAATCTAGGAGATTAAAACGTGGTCGCGTTATAATAGAATGTGTATGTGTTTTGATTTTTTCGGGTTTTTGTCCACTTTTTGGCCCCCAACTTCATGCACTTACTAAGTTATCAATGTACTATAATCTTCGATTGGCTTAAATCTTTATATGAATGCATCTCACATAGTATCCCAATTGGTTATGGTGACAAGAGCTAACCAGTAGAACCATTCTCCAACCAGGTCATGCGAGTCTCTATGAAGAGTCTGACAGATACATCTTCATGTTCAATTGCAAGCACTCCACAAGATATAAAAACACAACCAAGTGGTCATTTGGATTCTGCTTGCCATCTCCAAATAATTTTAGAAAATTCTTTCTCATCCCTTTGGGTAAATCATGCATAGGAGGAATCAAGTTCAGAGGTCCAAAAGTTACACCCCATGGAATAGGTGTTATAAGGGAAAGTGGCTGATTCTGCATTATGAAAGGAGCATGTCTTCTTCAAGAATAGACATGGTGAATAATTCCAGCTGCTAGATTATGTTGGAAATGATCAGGAGGAGTCTACACTCTTCTATTTGGTGAAATAATTGCCCTGTAGCTCCTAGTTTGAGGAGGAGGATTGAAATTAAATTGCTCCTACAATCTATAAAAATGATCAGTCCTTCCTTGAGCCTTGCTAGACGGGTGAATGGATTGTTTTCCGTGTTTAGGTTTTAATATAGATGGGAACTGGCAAGAAAATCTCTGGTCTGCTAGATTTTTGTCCCAGTGAAGTCACCAAAATTGTTGGCTAGATTTTATGCATAGCGTAAAACCTAGGCAGTCATGAGGTAAATCTTCTTCATTTAGTGGTGAAGCTCCCATGTAATATGTTTATCTATTTTGCAAGGGTGAATCCTAATAACTACTTTCAAGGGTTTTACTTTAATTCCTCACTCGTCGACCACACATGGGTAATTTGGCAACAAGTAAGCAACTGTGATGGGATATTTGCAAAAGGGGGAAAATAGAAGTAGGGAAAGAAGGAAGGAAGATGTGTTGAATTAACCAATAGCTATCAAAGTTGGTCTCATCCACACAAATTAAATAAATAGATAAATCACAACATTCAGCAATAAGGGAAAGAAACAACTTCTAACCTAGATCTAAGATAACACAAAGTTTATCTAAAACCTTGAATAGAAGTAATCAACAAAGCACTGTAGACACAAAGTTCTCCAAAAATCCACCTTTTATTCAATCCCCAACTTTCACAGAAATCACATCAAGGGTTCTAGCACAAAGTTTGAAAAATCAAGAATGCTTTAGTTACAAAAGCCTCTGCTAAACAAGTTCTGATGAACAAGTTGTAATCATATAACCCATAGGTTCTTCCTCTATTTATAGTGCATAGAGGGCAAATACAAATAGGTAAATTTCAATGAATTCTTGCATGTGGAAGCTATAAGAAAAGAAATAGTTGGCAATCTTCCTCCTAGAATTCATCTTTGCATGACATGCATGATTTAAAACTAAAGACTAAATCAATGCCATGCATGTCTGCCACCTATTCCAAAATAATTGGCCTTTTCTCGGTAACTCAAGTAACGGATTTTAAACCAATTACCCAAGTTTTAAAATTTAATAAATTATTGAATTAATTTATCGGAAAAAATAAGAGAAAGAAGAAGAAATAAGATAATAAGTTAGAAGTTAATCTAGCTACAACACTCTCAGTCTTCTTCTCCTTCCATACTTTGTATGCTGATCCAACATGTATTGTACTTCCACCTCATAAATGATATGAGTGATATCCCTGCCTTGAATCTGAGAAGATCTTTCTCCCATATGTTGTTCAATCCTTTCCTTTGACTCTCATTCGACTCTCATCAAATTGGGTTTGGCATCACTGTAGATTTTATCAACTTCTCAACTAGATTACCTATGAGAGGAATAATGATTCCATCTATTTCCCCCTAAGTAGTTAACTATGTTTTCCAGCTAACTATGATTTTCTTGTGGATGTTGCCATTTTCCTCTCTTCACCTCTTGTCCTTGAAAATTTTGTAGTTCTTCTCAAGTATGTGCACAAGTTAATTTTCTGGAAAGAATTTAGATAAACATTCAATTCGTCCCCCTTTTATTTATGCATATAGGCAGCCTTGATTTTTGGAATTTCTTCGGGTGCAAGAAAATAGAAGTAGGCTTAATGTGAGCTCAACTGGGATATTGGAAATAACATGCATGGGATTTCGGAGGGAATAACGGGAGACGTTGCTTGCATTTTCATGGGATGTGTTTTGACAAAGTACAACTGTGTTGAAATTGGAAGACAAAGTATTTGGAATTCACACAACTTTAAAGATTTTTCCCTTATAAAACTTCGTGGATGCAAGGATAAGTGGATGGTGTGAATACTAGGATGATTGGATGATTGCAATTAAGAAGCCAAGGTTATGAATATTCACGCAAGCACTTTAGGAGGTTTGGATTTTAATTTATAACAATTGATTTCTTCCTTTGAAAATTTGTGTTACACATAGAAGACTAGCTCCTTAAAAACCACGACTTGCCTAAGGAATTGTGTGGAAAATAGAAAGGGAAGGCTACATGGATTTTGAATGATGAAGATTATTTGCAAAAGAAATATGAGGCTTTGAAAATCCATGACTTCACTTAAAATACTTATGTTGAAAATAAGAAGACAAGACCACCGATATCCATGACTTAGCTTGTAATTTCTGCCTTAAAAAATGCGTGGAAATTAGTAGACAAGGCTGTTAATATTCATGATTTTCTTTAAATGACTGCTCCCTTTTGTAATTGTGTGGATTTTAGGAAGACTGGATTGAATATATCCACGATTTCACTTAAAAGACTTTGCTTTTTAATACAAGAGGCTATGTGGACTTGCAGTGTATGGATTCTCTTCAAATGGGCAGACAAGACTAAGGATATCCATGATTTGCACTTAAAATACTATCGTGGATTTTGAGGAGAGTGGATGATTGAAAATTAGAAGACTCAGCCTTGAATAATTAAAGATTCTTTAAGTGACTTTGCCTTGTGCTTTTTAATACAAAAATGGCATTGAAAATTAGAAGACAAACTTCTAAACATCCACGATTTGCACTTAAGTGATTTTCTTTTTATTTAAAAAAATTGTGCACATTCCCAAAAGTTGCGTGGATACTGGATGGGGAGGATTCCTTCAAATTGGTAGAAAAGACACTGGGAATCCATGATTTGCATTAAAGAAAACCTCTACCTCTTAAAAATTGCGACTTGACTTTGCACATGCCTGAAAAACCACGACTTGGCCTAAATACTTGTGGAAAATCATTTATTTATAGCCGACAAGTCAACTTGCAATAAAAAATGGAGAGCTTCTGCAAAACCCGAGATATAGGAAGAAATTTGAAGCTATGGTGATTTCCATGTGGAAAATGGAGAAAACCAAAACCAAAACACAAAAGAAATAAATAAAAACAAAATACCTGAAAGAAGTTGTGGACAATTGCTTGAAAATAATTCTCTAATTAGCTAGTTTGTAAAAACTCTTCCTCGGGTGAATGCTCCACTTAGAGGTGAAAGTAATACTGGTGTGATAACAATGATGGGTGAAGTGCTTTATATAACCTAAATTATCCAATTTTACCTCAATCTATTTTTAAAAAAACTTTATTTATTTTTATTTAAAAATAAATAAATAAAATGCTTTTATATAAACAGACTAAGTCTAGGAAGGGAATTGAGTGAGCTTTTGCATATGGGTATTTGACGAACGTGGCTTTATAACTTCCTGGGGATACCTTTGAGCAACGCGAGCAACCATAGGTAAAACAAAACACAAAAACATGACCCGTCACTTAAAAAGAACGAAAAATTTAAAAAGGGGTAGTCCCATATTTCAGGGTGAAATCTTGGGGACACCACTATGTCATCCCTCTACCGATGGTCCGGTTTTGGATGCCTATACTATTACATGTATTCATGACAATCCTGAATGGTTTACCCAGATCTTTAATTTCATATATCAACAGACCATCCCTATTGACTTATTGCCTCACGAGGATCGTTGATTACGGTGGGAAGCCACATGCTACGTAATTTTGGGGCCTCGCTTTTCAAAAGGGAATTTGACGGTTGTTTGCTAAAGTTTTTTAGGTGTTAATGATATCCCTTTAGTTATTCCCAAATCCATGATAGCCTCTATATCGGGACACTTCTTGGGGACACTTCTTGGGAAAAGCAATGTCTCAAAAACTTTTATGGCAAGGGTATTATTAGCACACCATGAGGAAAGATTTTTGGAATATGCCACTCGTTGTGATAAATTTCAAAAGCATAACAATCTCCACCACATGCCTACATACGAGTTACAACCCATTGTCTCATCATGGTTAGTTTCTTTTTGGGTTTATGATCTCATTGGAAAAGTCAATCGAAATCAGTTGATGGTCACAAGTTCATTATTATCACTACTGAATACTTTACTAGATGGGTCGAAGTGGAACCCTTTCCAACCACTATTGGTGCTAATATCTTCTAGTGCATTATTAATCACATAATCACCCACTTCGGTGTCCCATCCGCTATAATCGCTGATAAGGACTCCTCTTTCAAAAACAAGGATGTTAAATGACTTTGTTCCAAGTTCAAAATTAAGCAAACTTTTTTACTCCTTATTACCCATAGGGAAATGGCAAAAACGAAGCTACCAATAAAACCATTGTCAAAATCTTACGTAAAATTGTTGGATCTATGGGAATGATTGACATAATCAAATTTTATATGTTCTTTAAGCTTACCACACAATTATTCACACTCCCACTAGCATTATGCCCTTTTCACTTGTCCACAACACCGAGGCCGTCATTCCATTGGAGTTTTAAATTCCCTCATTATGGGTATCCCTTAAAGGAATTCTAAAATATAACAAATATAGTGACGATTGATTATACGAGCTTGAAATGCTTGGATCTCGTCGTGTACAAGCCTTAAAGCATCTTCATGTATATCAGACATGTATTGCACAAGATTATAATACCAAAATATGACCATGTGAATTCAATATCAATGATCTTGTTCTTAAAGAAAATAAGAATACTAATGCAGATGCTCAAGTCAAAGGAAAATTAAAACCTAATTGGCTTGGTTGTTATGTCATCACGCATAAAGTTAGTTGGTGGTGTTTTCACCCTCAAAATTCCTATCATTTTTCAAGTCAAGTTTCCAAATTTTTGAGTTGGTGCCTATTATCCCAATTTTTCCCCTTGGAAAAATTGATCAAACATGACCCTCACAAAAGAAAATAGAAAGGGGAAGTTCAATCATGCGATCCCACATTCCAAATCCAACAATAAAGGGGCAAGGTCAATAAAGAAGGTCAACGACGTTAAAGGAGATCAAAGCTCAGCAGGGGAAAAAATGGAGAAAGGTAATGTTTAATTGAGGGTCAAATTGGCTAAGTATAGAAGGACCGTGGAAGGTGCCACGTGTCTCTTTGGTGCACTTTTGGTATGGTGCACAAACACGGAGACCCCAAACGTGTGCAGGCCCTCCACATGGTCAAGATCCAAAGGGACAGAGCCGGCGGAAGCCTCCACGTGTCCCAACGGCGCGCACCGTCCAACATCAATCTGCACTATGATAATTCTTCACCAGGAACTCCTCGTGCTATGATTATTTACTAATGCACAGCTTTTAGTTTGGTGGATGTAATCTAGAAACACAACAACAAACATAACACAAGAATACCATAGACTATGATAAGAAGGAATGATGATAAATCTGAAATATCAGTGTAAATTATAATATTAACATGAAATTGTTACAATCTCACCCATGAGGTACTTCAAGTGTTACTGACTTCACTTGCCTTCCACCAATACTATGGGAGAAACTTCACAATTACACCTCTTAATGGCTTCTTTAACACACCTTCAAAATGATGGCTTCCTTTACACACTTACTCATACAATATTTCTCACTACTTCCTTCTATGCTAAATGAGGGGGGTGGCTTCTCTATTTATAGAACTTCCTGGCATATCCATCTTATCTCTAAGATAGGATAAGAAATCTACTCTAACGAATCATATTCCATACCTTAACTCTTATCTGTACATGTAAGCTTATCTTTTAAGATAAGATAAACCTTATCATTTCACATGGGTTTCACATCTTTAGACTTTTTACAAATAAAATACACAAAATATTTATGACCTCACTCCTTGTCCTTATTACCAATATAATATTTATAATTCCTAATCATGTAGACCCTACTTCTCTACTTACCCCAACTTTGACATTTTAACATTACCGTCCACCCACTTACGAAAAATATTTACTTTTACCACAACATTCCTATTGTACTTTTGACTATTACCGTACTATACATTATTGGCAATGTCGTCTTGGTAGCACCGTTATCTTCTATCGAATGCTACTACTAATTATGCTTAACAACATTAATGAAATAGAAATTATGGAGGAAAATTTTAGTGTCGACATCTTCCCCCTTCCTAGATTCTACTCCGTCCTCGGAGTAGACTATTCTGGTGCTTGGAAAATCTTTAGCTTGTCGTGATTGACCCATTTCGTAATGGGAGTGCCATCCAATTCCTCCAATCGGTATGTACCATTTTCATGAACAGCTGCTATTTTATAGGGACCCATCCATTTTGGAAGAAATTTTCTGTCTTTTTTTTTTTTGTATCTCAAATCATATACTAGGACCAAGTCATTCACATGAAATGGAGACCAATGAATCTTTTGATCAAAGTATTCCTTCTGCTTCATTTTCTTCCTATAGCTTGTATCCTTCGCTATTTCCCTCATTTCCTCTAGCAAATGAAGATGCACTAACCTTTCTTTTACTGAATCACTTTCATCCATCCTTTCATTTTTCATAACTCTCACAGTGGGAATATCAAACTCAATAGGAAGAACTGGATTTATGCCATAAGCCAACTGAAATGGGGAGTATCATGTTGCTGACTTTGATGTTGACCTCTATGCCCACAATGCTACATGAATCCTTTTATCCCACTTATGTACCTACAAGGCTGCATCTTTTGCTAGAATTTGACACAACACAAAATTTGTTTGTTCCACTGTCCATTTGTGTTTGGTTTGTATGTTGTTGCCTTGTTTTGCTTAATAGAAAACTTATTGACTAGGGCTTATACCACCTCATTAATGAAGTGGTTTCCTTGATCTGTTACAATCTCTAATGGAAAACCAAATCTAGTGATAATGCGTTCATATATGAACCTTGCCACTTCATCCATGGAAGTTGTTTTCAATGGCCTAGCTTCAACCCACTTGGTTAAATAATCTGTGGCAACTACAATATACTTATTTTGGCGTGGGGTAGTTGAAAGTGGACCTACAATGTCTATTCCCCACTTTTCAAAGGGACCAAGTGGAATAATATGGTATAATGGAGCTGATGAAGTCTTACGGTTACCATGTGTTTGACAAATATCACATGTCTTACAATAATTATAACAATCTTTAAAAAGAGTGGGCCAGTGATAACCTGCATCCAAGATCCTTCTTGTTGTAAGTTGTCCAGAGAAGTGCCCTCCACATGTACCATTGTGGAATTCTTCTATCAACTCCTTCCCTTGATCACGTCCAACTACCCTCTTGTATTATCCATCAAGTCCTATTCGAAATAATACTCCATGCATAATAGAATATGGACGACTGGATTGAGTAATCTTCCTCTTAGTCTTTGCATTGGCACCATCAGAAACTTGAATTCATTCAGATAATTCCAAATATCTATGTATTCACTAGGGATTATGTCAAGGGATAACAATGTCGCATCTGGGAAATCATCATCATCACAAGATGAACCTAAACCATCATAGGCTCGAGAGAGTGCATCTGCATTGACATGCTTCTTTCTTGGCCTATCTATAATATCAAATTCAAATTCTTGTAGCAAAATTATCCATCTTGCTATCCTCCCTAATGGGTTAGGCTTATTTACAATATATTTTAGAGCCTGATGATCTGTTACAACTATAAATTTTTTCCCTAGCAAGTAATTTCTAAACTTCTTTACAACAAAAATGATAGCTAGAGCCTCTTTTTCAGTTACAGATATAATTTACCTCAAAGATCGCTCATTTGTCTCGCTCCCAAAGTAAATTGGATGTTCATTCCCATTTTCATCCCTTTGGCTCAGAGTACTTCCTAGTGCTACATCTGAGGCATCAATGTACACAATGAATGGCTTACTCCAATCTGGATTCTTTAAAATATGTGAATACACCAAGGCTTCCTTCAGTTGTTTAAAAGCTTCATGCACCTTATTTCCTGGTTCATAAGTAACATCCTTCTTCAAGAACTAGGTTAGTGGCTATGCAATCTTTGAGAAATTCTTGATGAACCTTCTATAGTAACCCACATGGCCTAAAAATGATCTCAACTTACTTCTATTCATAGGAAATGGTAACTATTTGATTTTTGAAACTTTATCAGGATCAGTACTAATACCATCTCTGGATACAACATGCCCTAACAAAACGCCTTTAAAACATCCAAAGACACACTTTGTAGGGTTTAGTGAGGCTTGTGCTTCATCTAACCTTTGAAATGTTGTCTCCATCTGGTGCAGGTGGTCCATCTTGCTCCCATAGATGTAAAAATTATCCAGAAATACTCTGATGAAGTTCCCAATGCAGGGTTCGAACACCCTATTCATCAAATGTCAGAATGTTGCCGGAGCATTACACAACCTAAAAGGCATAACTCTATAAGCAAACGTTCCCCAAGGAGTGGTGAACGTGGTCTTCAACTGATCTTTCTCTGCTATACGAACTTGGTTATATCCACTATATCCATCAGCAAAACTATAACACTCATGGCCAGCTACTTCATCTAAGATCTGATCTGAGAATGGAAGAGGGTAATGATCCTTCTTTGTTGCCTTATTGAGCTTCCTATAATCAACACAAATGCGTAGCTTCCCATTCTTTTTTATTGAGATCACAATGGGAGAAACCCATTCTAAATTCTCCATAGCAAATATGAATCCTGCATCAAGCAACTTATCTATTTCTTCTTTTACGTCTTGGAAAAATTAGGATTCATTTTATATGGCATTTGCTTTATGGGCTTAGCACCATCTACCAGCTCAATAGAATGTTCTACCCAACTTACTTGACGAGTTCCTTGTAATCAAAAGTGAATAGGTGTATGTACCTTTGAAAGAGTTGGAGGTAGAATTCCTTCTCATTCTCCATCACAACATCACCAATGTTTATTTGTTGGAGACGATCATCAATTTCTTCTTCAGATAATTTTATGGGTTCATGAGTCGATGTGACTGGATGGATATCCATGACCAAACATCAACCTCGTTTTCTTCATCTTTTGTCCACTTCATTGGTACTAGAGTAATCAGAGGATGTCCAATCATCAGTTTCATCACTTGAATCCACATGTTATGTCTTATGATGCCGAGGGATCATGCTTATCTTCACCCTCTCTCTACCACGTCCAAGTGTCATGAAGCCTTCATTCCAATAGTTTCTTGCATGAACTCTCCTTAGCCATGGTCTTCCCAACAACATTGGGTACGCAACAGTACCATTTTTCATCACCTGAAAGTCTACCACACATACAACACCCATAACAGATATTGCCACATTTGAAACAACACCTTCTGGTTTAGTTTTTCCCTTATTTAATGACCTTAACATAAGTGTTGAGGGGCGATCAATTTTTAAACCCAACATATTCATTACAGACTTGGTCATTACATTAACTCATAACACCTCCATCAACTAAGACATCATGAATTAAAATACCATTACATAATACCTCAACTTGTGGAGCATAGGGATCCGCCTCTGCCTCTAAAACAGGGACCTCAACCTCCTTCCTTCGTCGAGCATTGAGTCCACTTCGCAGCTCCCACCTCTTCTCAGAAGACATAGCCAAGAGTTGACCATATGTAATATTTGTAGGCCTTTCGACAGATCTTCTAAGATGGAGTATGGTCCTTGTCCCTGTGAAATCAAAAAATCCTACACACCCAACTTTCTTCTCTATGTTTCTTACTAGTTTCTCCTTTCATCTTCGTAGGATCATTTCCATCTTGGTTATCTTTTTCTTTCTTTCTTTTTTATTACAAACACATCTACTTCATTATTTATGCTCTTTTCTACTACATCAAAAGAATTCACAGTGCTTTTCGTTTATCATTATCTCTTGTACCAGGATGTAGAAGCTCTATCTAGACAATTATACTTATAATGACCCTTTTTATAACAACCATAACATACAACTTCAGAAATATTTCTTTTTAAACCTCTATCTCCTCCCCAGAACTAAATTATTTTCCTTGAATAAGATTAAAAGTTAATCGGCCCATCTTCCCGAGCAGATTTTCATACTCAATAGATGTACTAGGAGAAATATGTGTGCTCGCCAAGAGTGGTTGTGGATTCTGACCAAAGGTGTTGGTGTAGGCTCTACTTTAGCAACAATTTCTTTAGGCTCCTCTTCCATGCTTTCTTCTTGCCTTCTTGCAATCTCCTTTGCTTGTTCAATGGTAGTCGGGCGGTCATACTTCACTCGTTGTTTGATCTCCGGCTTCGTCCCCAAGAATGAAGTGCTTACAGAGGAGATTATCCACACCATTCATCAACCCATCCGCTAATCCTTCCTTCCGGATCTCGGGCATCGAGCTTCCTCCTTAGCTCTAGAACACGAGCATGATAATCCCTTATCTTCTCCTTCTCTTCTTGGGATAGTTTTGTGATATCGATCATGAGATTTGCATATTTCTTTGTTCACCAAATTCTTCAAGAAAACTTTCGCTTAATAAATCCCATGAGTTTTTCACATTATCACCTAGTGTTTCAAACCACCTAAAGGCTAAACCATCCAAAAAGGTAGGAAAAAATTCATTCCATTGTTCCCTTCTTAGAAGGCCATTACAAATACAAGATCGTTTAAACTCTTGAATGAAAGAGGAAGCATCTTCATTAGATTGGGCTGAAAAAATAGGAATCTTCCCCATTTTCAAAAGTAACCCCAATGAAATACCAACCCACAAGTACAATCAACAAGACTTACGTGCACAAATAATTGGAATCACTATAATAGAAAATAGAAATGACCACGGTAAACTAGGGTAAAAATTGACTTATCATGCGGTAAAATTGACTTTACTTGTGGTAAACACTATTCACAAGAAAAAGTGAAGTTATCATGGTAAATACTATTCACGGTAAAAGTGACTTTACCGTGGTAAATATTATTCACAAAAAAAAGTGACTTTACCATGGTAACTACTATGCACAGTAAAAACAAGGTTACCCTCCAAATGTTTTCTGACTAAGTGGGAATATCTCTCCAGAAAATCCACCAACGAGGAATGGTCTTGGCAATGGAACCAAAATGTCAACACCAATCTAGCACTATGATAATTCTTCACCGGGAACTCCTCGTGCTATGATTATTTACTAATGCACAACTTTTAGTTTGGTGGATGTAATCTAGAAACACAACAAACATAACACAAGAATACCATAGACTATGATAAGAAGGAATGATGATAAATCTGAAATATCAGTGTAAATTATAATATTAACATGAAATTGTTACAATCTCACCCATGAGGTACTTCAAGTGTTACTGACTTCACTTGCCTTCCACCAATACTATGGGAGAAACTTCACAATTACACCTCTTAATGGCTTCTTTAACACACCTTCAAAATGATGGCTTCCTTTACACACTTACTCATACAATATTTCTCACTACTTCCTTCTATGCTAAATGAGGGGGTGGCCTCTCTATTTATAGAACTTCCAGGATTATCCATCTTATCTCTAAGATAGGATAAGAAATCTACTCTGATGAATCATATTCCATACCTTAACTCTTATCTGTACATGTAAGCTTATCTTTTAAGATAAGATAAACCTTATCATTTCACATGGGTTCCACATTTTTAGACTTTTTACAAATAAAATACATAAAATATTTATGACCTCACTCCTTATCCTTATTACCAATATAATATTTCTAATTCCTAATCACGTATACCCTACTTCTCTACTTACCCCAACTTTGACATTTTAACATTACCTGGACCACTTACTTACGATATTTACTTTTACCACAACATTCCTATTATACTTTTGACTATTACCATACTATACATTATTGGCGGTGTCATACCGGTAGCACCGTTATCTTCTATCGGATGCTACTACTAATTATGCTTAACAACATTAATGAAATAGAAATTACGGAGGAAAATTTTAGTGTCGGCATGAGTACCTCCAAAGGCCAAGTTCAAAATAGGATCCTAAGTGAGCGCAGACTCTCTCTGCGTGCCTCATCGGTGCAAATTCAAAACGAACATCCCAAAGAGATACCCCAAACTTGCACTAGTCCACCATGTGTCCTAGATCCGAGAAAGGGACAGAGTTGATCGTTAAAATCGATTAAGTATAAGAGGTTCGGGAATGTGTCAGCGCCATGTGCCTCATCGACACAACAACGAAGTGAGATCAAAGGGACAGACCCCAAATGAGCTCCAGCCCTCCATGTGGTCAGAGCCTCAAAAAGTTGAATCAACTGTTAAAAGGTCTAAGGCCAGCGGAAAGAACCACGTGTCATCTTGGCGCAACTTTAAAGGTAAAATACAAAGTGATTCCCCAAACAAGCGCGAAGCTTCCACGTGTCTAGAACCCAACATAGTCACTCCTAAATAAGCAGAAAGGACCCAACCAAAAATAGAGAAAGAAGAGCGGGCCCAAATCGGTTAAGTATAACAGGGTCGGTGGATGGTGCCACATGTCTCATCGGTGCACCTTCAAGGGTCGGCCAAAGGCGCTTCCCAAACTTACGCCAATCCTCCACGTGTCCAAGGTCTAGAAAAAGGATAGATCCAACCGATGAATTAGCTAAGGAAATGAGAACTAGCGGAAAGCCCCACATGTCCCTTCGGTGCTCTTTCAGGGGCGAATCTAAAAGTAGGTCCCAAACATGTGCCAGCTCTCCACGTGTCCAATTGGCGCACCTCCAAAGGTTAGGTCCAAATAGAGTCTCCAAATGAGCAGGAAGCCTCCACGTGTCCCGAGTCAGACATAAACCCTTCGCTAAATAGAGGGACTTAGTCAAAACACAAAAACACGAATGCCTAAGGCTCGTAAAAGGACACGTGGTCATTTTTAAGTTTGAAGTGGGAAAGCAGGTCGTCAGAGCCTTTTGGAAATTTTGGCTTTGTTGCCAAAAGAAGTAAACTTACAAAATGAACCACGACCCCATTCACGCCAAGGGATAAAGACAAATGTTGAGCCCGTATTGAAATTCAAAGTGGAGAGGCGGGTTGTCGGGACACTTTAGGAATTTTGTCTTTGTTTCCATAAAAGGCATAAAGTGATAAAGTAAACCGCGCCCCTACTCATGAAAAGGGATAAAGTCAAATATTGAGCCCACATTGAAAATTCAAAATGGGTAAGTGGGTCAATGGAGAACTTTGATATTTTGAGCTTGGTTTCCCAAAGAAGTAAAATTATAAAGTGAGTTGCGACTCTGTTACCACTCAGGTAAAGCCACGTGCCGACCTATATCAAAAGTGAAGTTGTGGGCTTGCGGGCTTGTGGGGAAAATTTTCACTTTGCATCTTTTGCGCTAAAGGTGTATTTTCAATTTCGGGTCCATAGATCCATGTTACAAAAATTACATTTTCACCATTTTTGTACGGATTCAATTCAAATGAGCATAACTTTTGCTCCAGTGCTCAAAATTCAAAAAATCTTATACTTTAGAAAGATCTTGATCTCCTCTACACCATGGAAGCATAAAATATTATTTTCAGTAGGATTTGATGGTTGGAAATATGGAAAATGTATTTCAAGCCATTAATACGGGATCCGATTGCTTCAACTACCCAGATCTGATATGATCTTCCATCCTTCCTTCTTGAACACACCAAAGACATGCAAAATCAGATCTCGACAGATCGTAGGTGGATTTGTAGGGTCATTAATCGTTGGTGTTTGAGCTTCCAAATCAGATTTTCTTCCTTCTCTTCTTCTCCTCTTTTCACTTCATCTATAAATGTAAGATCTTGGCTCATTGTAAATGTTGGAATCGATAATTTTTAAATGTATTTATAATTGAAAGTAAATCAATACGTAATGATTTTCCCCTTTAATCTATTTTCCTTCTTACTTACTAAAATTTGTGGATCATTTATCTTCTATGATAAGAAACTTTGTGTTCTTATTGATATGATTTCTAGAACTTTGTGTCTATGGAATGATATCTTATGTTGTGAATGTGAATGATTCTATTTTGTATCACTCTTGCTCAGTACGTATAGGGTTATACTCTACTATCTATATTTCCTGAAAGTACTGTTATATTCTTCTCTTTCCTTTCTTCAGTTCTTCCATTTGTTTGTATTGATAATCTATTTTGGTATAAAAGCATTTCAAGATGTCAGAGGTCCAACCTTAAGATGAAAGTTGTACATTTGTATATAAGTTTTGCTTTTTTACTTTCAATAAGGGAACCTCTCCCATAAAGAGGAGGGACTTGTTGTCCCCTGACTATGGTTTTGTTAAAGTACCATTTTAAAACCCAATAGTTTTTGGCGCGACTCTGCTAGGGAAATTCTACCGAGGATTTCACCAACATTTTTGTCGACTCCACCGGGATTTTGTTTGAAACATATCCCTTTCAAAAGAAAAACTTCAAGATCATTTTTGATCTAGCAACTCTACAGTATACACCAGGGATCAAACTTGTGTCATGTTTGTTCTCTTGATCTAGAATTCTTCCTAGGAACGAAGGAAAATGAAAAACACTTTTTGGGTCACATCACCAACGAGTGATAGTGGATGATGAGGATGATGATGGAGATATCCTTATTAATAGTTTTCAAGTTCTAGTTAGTCTAGAACATGCTCGTTTTCTGTAGAACTTCTACAGAGGTGTAAATCCAAGATTTTTTCCACAAAGATTACAACTTCTCAAACAAGCTGAAGAACACCCAGTTAATGAATTTGAGACACCTTGTAACAAACAGGAGAACATTCAAGTTCTAGAATCTGCTCATGATCAGGTATTCATTCCTTAGCATTATCTCAATTCCACCAATGAATATCTTTTTGTTACTCTACCTGATGCATGTCAATTTAATATTCCTCAAATAATGAAGAAGACAAGTAACTTGAGGCTTTCTTTCAACCTGAAATAGAGTGTAGAATATATGTGATGTACCGAGGTTCATGTTTTGAAAGAAGTGCCACCTGTGCTAGAGGAAGTGGATGTTCATCATAAAAAATGGACAAGATCCCTCTCTCTCCTATGACTGAAGAATTTCAATGCACTGAGATGAAGATCATTGTAGACCATCCCCTTGTTGTTTTAAGTTCTCTCAAAGATGAACAAGTGCATGTACCTAAAGAAGAAGAAATTAATGAGATCACTAGTTCCCTATTATATCTATGGATGAGATGAGCACACATGATCCTTTTTCATTCCTTCAAACAAATAGAAAATGGAGAGCCATGCCTAGAATCTTTTCTTCACAACTATGACAGTCTTGTCTCATCTCACCCTTCGAATGCAAACAAAAGGAAGAGGATGATGTTGTTGATCAATATTTACTTAGTCTGACAACATTTCAATTCCCTGCTAATCATGAAGACAAATCAGCAATGCAGCTTGTACCTAAGAGTCATGATCTTCTAGAATCAGGTGTTGATTTTACAAAAACAATAGGTATGTTTTTCATAAACATGGTCAAGATTACACCTAATGGTAAACCATCCAATACCTTTTTCCAAATTCCTCTTGAAGATGATTACAAGGAAAATTCAATGGAATTTTATGTTTCTCATGAGATGTGCCATGGTGATAATTGCAATCTTCATTCATATGCTAGCATCATTCCATCAAAACAGGGAGTTAACACTATTGGGATTGGATTTTCTCATGGATCTAGTTGTCAGAGTTTGGTGATGTGTAGAAATCAGTATGAAGGCATTCGAGGGTCGTACAAGTCTTTGTATGGCACTATTCATCTACAGAAGAGGAGCCTTAGGAAGATATTTAGTTCTTCACAAGGACTAAATGTTTTTAGTATGGAGTATCACTATCTAGATGGTCTTCTTTCCTCAATTTTTCTTTTCAAGCCACATAGTGTTCCCATGATATTTTGGTACGCCCAACTGCTCATCTTCAATTCACGGGTGCCTCATACTTTCACCATGTTGTTCCAAAAAGGTACTTATTTTTCTTAGCTTTTCTATGGATTTTTGTAAGTTTCGTGTAGTCCTCTTTTCCCATCTAAATATCCTCTTCTTTCTTTGTATATAATTTCCTTGTTTTGGCTTGTTTCCTTTCCTCTTCCTCATTGTGTGTTGTGTTTTGTTTTGTTTTTCCTTTTTGGTTTGTTTCCCTTCTTTGTTTGTTGTCTTTTGTATTGCTTCTCCTTTGACTCTGTTTGCCTAATGGATAAGGCATTGGTCTAATTTCCCAGAGTTTTTCTATGGTTCTTGATCTTGCCTCATTCCTTTGTCCCAGCCAAGTCATCCCCAGAAAGAGACAACTATTGTCACCCTCAAAATTCCCCTCATTTTCAAGTCAAGTTTCAAAATTTTGAGTTGGTGCATGTTATCCCAATTTTTCCCCCAACAAAATTGATCAAACATGACCCCGCATAGAAGAAAATTGGAAGGGGCGGTTTAGTCATGCGAGCCCACATTCCAAATCCAACAATGAAGGGGCAGGGTCGGTGAAGGAGGCCAATGGCGTCAAAGGAGATCAAAGCTCACTAGGGGAAAAAATGGAGAAAGGAAGTGTTCAATTGAGGCCCGAATCAGTATAAGTATAGAAAGTGACCGTGGAAGGTGCCACGTGTCTCTTTGGCACACTTTTGGTATGGTGCACAAACGTGGAGATCCCAAATGTGCGCAGCCCTCCACGTGGTTAGAGTCCGAAGGGACAGAGGTGGCCATTGAATCAGCTAAGTATGAAGAGCCGGAAAAATCCTCCACACGTCCCAACGGTGCACCTCAAAGGCCAAGTTCGATCGAGCCTCGACAGATCCTAAGTGAGCACGTGACTCTCCATGTCCCTCATCGACATAAATTCAAAAGGTGCGGCCCAAAAAGAGACCCTGAACTTGCGCCAGCCCACCACGTGTCCCAAGTCTGAGAAAGGGATAAAGCCAACCGTTTAAATTGGTTAAGTATAAGAGGGTCATGCGGATGATGTCACATGCCTCATCGACGTAAAAACAGCAGTGAGAACCAAGGGACAGACCCCAAATGAGTGCCATCCCTCCACGTGTTCAGAGCCTCAAAAATTTGAATCGGTCGTTGAAAGGTCTAAGGCCAGCGGAAAGAACCATGTGTCATCTCGGTGTAACTTTAGAGGTGAAATACAAAGTGAGTCCCCAAACAAGCGTGAAGCTTCCACGTGTCCAAAACCCAACATAGTCACTCCTAAATAAGCAGAAGGGACCTAGCAAAAAAATGGAGAAAGAGGAGTAGGCCCAAATCGGTTAAGTATAAGAGGGTCGGTGGATGGTGCCACGTGTCTCATCGATGCACCTTCAAGGATTGAAGCCAAAGGCGGTTCCCCAAACTTGCGCAAGCCCTCCACATGTCCAAGGTCTGGAAAAAGGATAGAGACGGCTGTTGAATCGGCTAAGGAAAGGAGAACTAAAGGAAAGCCCCATGTGTCCCTTTGGTGTTCTTTTAGGGGGAAAATCCAAAAGCGGAGTTCCAAACATGTGCCACTTTCTACGTGTTCAATCGGTGCACCTCCGAAGGTTAGGTCCAAACAGAGTCCAAATGAGAGGGAAACCCCATGTGTCTCGGTCAAACATAAAGCCTTCGCCAAACAGAGGGACTTAGTCAAAACACAAAAATACAGAATGCCTAAGGCCTGCAAAAAGGACATGTGGCCATTTTTAAATTTAAAGCGGGAAGGGAAGTCGTTGGAGCCTTTTAGGAATTTTGGCTTTATTGCCAAAAGGAGTAAAGTTACAAAATGAACCGCGGCCCCACTGACACCAATGGATAAATTCAAATGTTGAGCCCGCATCGAAAGTCAAAGCGGAGAGGCGGGTTGTCAGGACACTTTAGGAATTTTGGATTTGTTTCCATAAAAGGCGTGAAGTGATAAAGCAAACTGCGGCCCCGCTCATGCCAAGGGATAAAGTCAAATTTTGAGCCCGAATTGAAAATTCAAAATAGGGAAGCGGGTTGACAGAGAACTTTGAGATTTTGAGCCTGGTGTCCAAAAGAAGTAAAATTATAAAGTGAGTTATGACTCCGTTACCACTCAGGTAAAGCCGTGTGTCAGACCTATATCAAAAGTGAAGTTACGAGCTTGCGGGCCTGCGGGGAACTTTTACACTTTGCATCTTTTGTGCTAAATGCACATTTTCAATTTTAGGCCCACGAATCCATTTTGCAAAAATTACATTTTCGCCATTTTTGTACGGATTCGATTCAAACATTCAAATGAGCATAACTTTCATTCCAAAGGCTTGAAATTCGACAAATATTCTACCGTTGGAAATATCTTGGTCTCCTCTTTCCCATGGAA
Organism: Taxus wallichiana var. yunnanensis; assembly: GCA_018340775.1. Taxonomy (NCBI): domain Eukaryota; kingdom Viridiplantae; phylum Streptophyta; class Pinopsida; order Cupressales; family Taxaceae; genus Taxus; species Taxus wallichiana. The sequence goes on from CM031242.1 coordinate 807,098,418, forward strand.
GCATAAAATATTATTTTCGGTAGGACTTGATGGTTGGAAATCTAGAAAATGACTTTCAAGCCATTAATACGGGATCCGATTGCTTCAACTACCTAGATCTGATCTCGATCTTTCATCCTTCCTTCTTGAAACGCCAAAGACATGTAGAACCAGATTTGACAGATTGTAGGAAGATTTGCAAGGGCATTAATGGTTGGTGGTTGAGCTTCCAAATCATATTTTCTTCCTTCTCTTCTTCTCCTCTTTTCACTTCATCTATAAATGTAAGAGCTTGGCTCATTGCAAATGTTGGACTCTGATAATTTTGAAGTGTAATTATAATCAAAAGTAAATCAATACATAAGGATTTTCCCCTTTTCTCTATCTTCCTCCATTGTCCCTTCTTGCTTACCTAAATTCGTGGATCATTTATCTTTTGTGATAAGAAAATTTGTGTTCTTATTGATATGATTTCTAGAACTTTGTGTCTGTGGAATGATATCTTATGCTATGAATGTGAATGATTCTATTTTGTATCACTCTTGCTCAGTACGTATAGGGTTATACTCTATTATCTATATTTCTGAAAGTACTTGTTATATTATGCTCTTTCCTTTCTTCAGTTCTTCCATTCATTTGTATTGATAATATATTTTGGTATAAAAGCATTTCAAGATGTCAGAGGTCCAGCCTTAAGATGAAAGTTGTACATTTGTATATAATATTTGTTGATTACTTTCAATAAGGGAACCTCTCCCATAAAGAGGAGGGACTTGTCCCCTGACTTTGGTTTTCTTAAAGTACCATTTTAAAACCCAACAGTTTTTGGCAACTCTGCTGGGCAAATTCTCTTTTCTGAGGATTTTGCCAATAAGTTTTTGGCGACTCCGCTGGGAATTTCATTTCAAACATATCCCTTTCAAAAGAACAACTTCAAGATCATTTTTGATTTGGTGACTCTATGGTATACACCGGGGATCAAAATTTTGTCATGTTCATTCTCTTGATCTAAGAACCTTCCTAGGAATGAAGGAAAATGAAAAACACTTTTTGGCCCACATCACCAATGAGTGATAGTGACAATGATGAGGATGATGATGGAGATATCCCTATTAATATTTTTCAAGCTCCAATCAGTCCAAAACAAGATCAGTTTCTGCATAACTTCTACAAAGGTGTAAATCAAATATTATTTCCACAAAGATTGCAGCAGCTTCTCAAACAAGCTGAAGAACACTTAATTAATGAATTTGAGACACCTTGTAACAAAGAGGAGAACATTCAAGTTCTAGAAGCTGCTCATGATCAGGTATTCATTCCTCAACATTATCTCAATTCCACCAATGAATGTCTTCTTGTTGCTCCACCTGATGCATGTCAATTTAATATTCCTTCAAATAATGAAGAAGACAAGCAACTTGAGGCTTTCTTTCAACCTGAAATAGAGTCTATAGAAGATATGTCATGTACCAAGGTTGAATGTTCTTGTTTTGAAATAAGTTCCCCTATGCTAGAGGAAGTGGATGTTCATCATAACAAAATGGACAAGATCCCTCTCTCTCCTATGACTGAAGAATTTCAATGCATTGAGATGAAGATCATTGTAGACGATCCCCTTGTTGTTTTAAGTTCTCTCAAAGATGACCAAGTGCCTATACCCAAAGAAGAAGAAATTAATGAGATCACTAGTTCCCCTATTATATTTATGGATGAGATGAGAAAACATGATCCTTTTTGCAGTCCTTCGAAACAAATAGAAAATGGAGAGCCATGCCTAGAATCTTTTCTTCACAACTATGACAATCCTGCCTCAGCTCACCCTTCGAAATGCAAACAAAAGGAAGAGGATGATGTTGTTGATCAATCTTTACTTAGTCTAATAGCATTTCAATTCCCTAGTAATCATGAAGACAAATCAGAAATGCAGCTTGTACCTAAGAGTCATGATCTTCTAGAATCAGGTGCTAATTTTACAAAAACAACAGGTATGTTTTTCAGAAACATGGTCAAGATTACACCTAATGGTAAACCATCCAAGAAATTTTTCCAAATTGCTCTTAAATATGATTACAAGGAAAATTCATTCGAATTTTATGTTTCTCATGAGATGTGCCATGGTGATAATTGCAATCTTCATTCATATGTTAGCATCATTCCATCAAAATAGGGAGTTAACACTATTGGGATTGGATTATCTCATGGATCTAGTTGTCAGAGTTTGGTGATGTGCAAAAATCACTATGAAGGCATTCGAAGGTCGTACATGCAGTCTTTGTATGGCACTATTCGTCTAGAGAAGAGGAGCCTTAGGAAGATATTTAGTTCTTCACAAGGACTAAATGTTTTTAGTATGAAGTATCACTATCTGGATGGTCTTCTTTTGTCAATTTTTGTTTTCAAGCCACATAGTGTTCCCATGATATTTTGGTACGCCCAACTACTCATCTTCAATTCATGAGTGCCTCATAATTTCACCATGTTGTTCCACAAAGGTACTTATTTTTCTCATCATGTCTCTGGAGTTGTGTAAGTTTCATGCAGTCCTCCTTCTTTCCCGTAAATATCCTCTTCTTTCTTTGTATATACTTTCCTTGTTTTGGCTTGTTTCCTTTCTTGTTCCTCATTGTGTGTTGTGTTTTGTTTTGTTTTTCCTTTTTGGTTTGTTTCCCTTCCATGTGTGTTGTCTTCTGTATTGCTTCACCTTTGACTCTATTTTCCCAATGGATAAGGCACTGGTCTGCTTTCCTAGAGTTTTTCTATGGTTCTTGATCTTGCCTCGTTCCTCTATCCCAGCCAAGTCATCCCCAAAAAGAGCTAGTTGTTATCACCCTCAAAATTCCCCTCATTTTTCAAGTCAAGTTTTGAAAATTTTCAATTGGTGCATATTATCCCAATTTTTCCCCCTTGGTAAAATTTATCAAACACGACCCATACATGAATAAAAACAAAATGGGTAGTTCAGTCATGTGAGCCCATATTCCAAATCCAAAAATGAAGGAGAAGGGTTGGCGAAGGAGGCCAACGTCATCAAAGGAGATCATATCTCGGAGAAGGCAAAAATGGAGAAAGGTAGTGTTCAATCGAGGCTCGAATCGCTAAGTATAGAAGGACCGCGGAAGGTGCCACGTGTCTCTTCGGTGCACTTTTGGTATGGTGCACAAATGTGGAGACCCCAAATGTGCGCAGGCCCTCCAGTGGTCGAGTCCGAAGGGACAGAGTCGGTCCGTTGAATCAACTAAGTATGAAGAGTCGGCGGAAGCCTCCATGCGTCCCAACGGTGCACCTCTAAAGGCCAAGTTCAAAGTAGGATCCTAAGTGAGCACAAACTCTCCACATCCCTCATCGGCACAAATTCAAAAGGCACGGCCCAAAGAGACCCCAAACTTGTGCCAACCCACCACGTGTCCTACGTCTGAGAAAGGGACAAATCCACCGCTCAAATCGGGTAAGTATAAGAGGGTCGGTGAATGGCGCAACAACAATAGTGAGACCCAAGGGACAGACCCTAAATGAGTGTCATCCCTCCACGTGGTCAGAGCCTCAAAAATTTGAATCAGCCGTTGAAAGGTCTAAGGCCAACGGAAAGAACCACGTGTCAACTCGGCGTAACTTTAGAGGTGAAATACAAAGCGAGTCCCCAAACAAGTGCGAAGCTTCCACGTGTCTAGAACCCAACATAGTCGCTCCTAAATAAGTAGAAGGGACCTAGCCAAAAATAGAGAAAGAGGAGCGGGCCCAAATCGGTTAAGTATAAGAGGTTCGGCAGACGGCACCACATGTCTCATCGGGGCACATTCAAGGGTCGAAGCCTAAGGTGGTTCCCCATACTTGTGCCAGCCCTCCACATGTCCAAGGTCCGGAAAAGGGAAAAAGCCGGTCGTTGAATCGGTTAAGGAAAGGAGAACCAGTGGAAAGCCCCATGTGTCCCTTCGGCACTCTTTCAGGGGGTGAATCCAAAAGTAAGTCCCAAATGTGCACCAACTCTCCACGTGTCCAATCAATGCACCTCTGAAGGTCAGGTCCAAACAGAGTCTCCAAATGAGCAGGGAAGCCTCCACGTGTCCCGGTCAGACATAAATCCTTCACCAAATAGAGGGACTTAGTCAAAACACAAAAATACGAAAACCTAAGGCCCGCAAAAGGACATGTGGCCATTTTTAAGTTTGAAGCGGAAGGCGGGTCGTTGGAGCCTTTTGGGAATTTTGGCTTTATTGCCAAAAGGAGTAAAGTTACAAAATGAACTATGGCCCCACTAACACCAAGGGATAAAGTCAAATGTTGAGCCCGCATCGAAATTCAAAGTGGAGAGGTGGGTTGTTATGACACTTTAGGAGTTTTGGCTTTGTTTCCATAAAAGGTGTAAAGTGATAAAGTAAATCGCGGCCCTGCTCATGCCAAGGGATAAAGTCAAATGTTGAGCCCACATTAAAAATTCAAAACGGGGAAGTAGGTCGGTGGAGAACTTTGAGATTTTAAGCCTGGTTTCCCAAAGAAGTAAAATTATAAAGTGAGTCACGACTCCGTCACCACTCAGGTAAAGCCATGTGTCAGACCTATATCAAAAGTGAAGTTGCAGGCTTGCGTGCTTATGGGGAAATTTTGCACTTTACATCTTTTGTGCTAAAGGCGCATTTTCAATTTCGGGCCCATGCGGATCCATTTTGTGAAAATTGCATTTTCACCATTTTTGTACTGGATTTGATTCAAATATTTAAATGAGCATAACTTTCGCTCCAGTGCTCGAAATTCGACAAATTTTATATTGTTGGAAAGATCTTGGTCTCCTCTACGCCATGGAAGCATAAAATATTGTTTTCAATAGGATTTGATGGTTAGAAATCTAGAAAACATCTTTCAAACCATTAATATGGGATCTGATTGCTTCAACTACCCGGATCGATCGAATCTTCCATCCTTCTTCAAAGATGCTAAAGACATGCAAAACCAGATTTGACAGATTGTAGGAAAATTTGTAGGGGCATTAATGGTTGGTGGTTGAGCTTCCAAATCAGATTTTCTTCCTTCTCTTATTCTCCTCTTTTACTTCATCTATAAATGTAAGAGCTTAGCTCATTGCAAATGTTGGACTCTGATACTTTTGAAGTGTAATTATAATCGAAAGTAAATCAATACAAAAGGATTTTCCCCTTTTCTCTATCTTCCTCCATTGTCCCTTCTTGCTTACCTGAAATTCATGGATCATTTATCTTCTGTGATAAGAAACTTTGTGTTCTTATTGATATGATTTCTAGAAATTTGTGTCTGTGGAATGATATCTTATGTTGTGAATGTGAATGATTTTGTTATGTATCACTCTTTTTCAGTATGTATAGGGTTATACTCTGCTATCTATATTTCTTGAAAGTACTGTTATATTATTCTCTTTCCTTTCTTCAGTTCTTCCATTCGTTTGTATTGATAATATATTTTTGTATAAAATAATTTCAAGTTGTCAAAGGTCCAATCTTAAGATGAAAGTTGTACATTTGTGTATAAGATTTTTCTTACTTTCAATAAGGGAAACTCTCCCATAAAGAGGAGGTACTTGTTGTCCCCTGACTATTGTTTTGTTAAAGTACCATTTTAAAACCCAACACATTGTGTATACCATCTCATCACTCTTCTTGGAAAGCCACTCAATAATCCCCTCAATGTCATTCATCTTAAACGATATTATGCTTAAATAGTGTTCTTCATTCATTACCCGATGACGTTCTATTGTGCTACGATTCACACTTTGGATTGTTAGGGCTACTTCATCCATGAACCTCACATCATGTACACTCTATGTTACGTGCTTCACGATATATCTTTCTAGCATCTACTCTCACGCAGACACTCATTTCCCGATGATGCACTCTTTTTATATGGTTCATTCTTGATTGTCGAGGAGGATTTATAAATGAACCTCATCTCATACACATCATTGGGGAAACGTTGCTCTTGCGATATTCCATATGACACCATCACACTCATTCAACATTTTCATTTATTCTTGCTAGCTTATACTACTTACATCTTGCACTTTGCTTACTATGCTAGACAGATACTCAATATGTCATTATCTTTATCATATACACATGCACGTTCACTTGGTCTCTAGAAGTGAATGCATATCTCTTATAGCTCCTTACATGATGCATGATGCTCAACATTGAATCCCTTGTCAATCCCACCGAGGCTCCTGGGGGCATCTACCTTGACTACTCTCACACACTATAGGTTTTATCAATATAATACTTGTTACTTTTTACATTTGACTGATCTTACACATTTTGACATACTATTTATCTTTTTAGCATGCTAATAGGTGCTTCATGTATAGCATTTTCCTTGCAATATTACATATAACCATGTTATTTGATACATTTTACTTTTTATTGTTTGTGGGTGTAGACACCAAATTTGGGTCACACTCCCCTTGGTCCCCTTCAATCAATTAACGTAACGTGTTCACCTAACCATGACCCCTTTACCCTGCATTCGTATTAATTTAATTACTTACAATTGAATTAATGTTCATCCTCGCATTATTAATTAATTTAATTACTTTAATTAAGTTAATTTACACATCACCTAGACACCTCACCTGGACCCATTCCAAGGGCATTTAACTCACAGTGACCAAGTCATCACTCTTATCACTGAGTCATCACTCCTAGTGTTGAGTCACCACTTAACCTAACTAACTGAGACTTCTTCCAAAAACCTAATTGGAATTATTCTATGACCTTCCTATCTTCTCACACGTGAACTCAACTTGCCTAACCGGACTCAATCAAAAGCAAGCCAAAAATAGTGAAGATCTACCTATTTTTGGTAAACCTAAGATTTCCGCCTTAACCAATGTTGGTTATCCCTCAACCGTCGCGGTCACCTTAACCATCATCGGTTACCTTATATACCCTTTTACAACTCTTTACTCAGGTTGGTCATTTTGAGTTCAAAGAGTTCTATTGCATTCAAGCACGAATCAGAGACTTCTCAACATCCAGACAATAGGATATACTCAACCAAAGATCCAAATAAGCACTGATGGTCATTCCAAGGCATTAGAATATTCACGGGAACACTGGGGAAGTATGTCGTGGCACCGACCACAAAGTTCTTCACGGATCAACCACTTCCTTCCTTCACCTACCAGACATGCAAATGCAAGTAAGTGTATTTGATTTTCATCATTTTGTACTTTCTTAAAGTGAAGGTTCATTATCTTTTGTTATTACATCTTATTCCTTCTTGGATTCCTCCATCCCCACCATATTACCAATCTATCCATCCAACCACCCACGACCTTCCAGATCTCCATACCTAATCTTTATGCATTCCCAAATCTCCTTAGCATTATTACGAACCCAACCATCCTCCCTTCATCCTCTGTGTAATCATAGAGAAGTCAAAAACTATTTTTATTTAATTACCACCAAATTTCCCCTACCAACGCCGGTCACCTTAACCATTGTCGGTCTCCCCCTTAGCCGATATCGGTCATAGTGCTTGTTAAGCTTCCCTAGGCCCAATCAACCCTTAGTCTACCCAAAATTACCCCATATCTCACCATAACCTCCCCAAAACCTCACACAAACCTGATACCCCACCTACAACCTCACAACAGACCTTCCCAACTCTCTCAGACACAGAGAGAGCATGGACACCCACTTTTGACATTCTACCATTTCCCACAGTAATCGATATTGGTCATCCTAAACCGCCATCGGCCATCCTCGCACCCACATCACCACCCTGACTAGCATCAATCTTTGTGCCTGGTAAAACTGCCTTAGACCAACAAGCTTCCTAATCACCTAAAATCGGCCTAAACTTCACCAAATCTTACCTATACCTCGTCACTACTCTCATACCACCTACCCAACCTCGTAATTAGATCTGGGACCTTCACTAGTGTAGTTATCAAGAATTTAATTGGATTGACACGAATAGTAATCTGAGACACCTAAATCAAAACACTAACATTAGATTCTTTTATTTGCATGTTTAGTTATTTTATATTGAGTTATATATCAATGGATTGACAACCGTTGAGGAAGTATCACACTTCCTGGATCTAGCTCATGCTAGGTAGTCCACTAACTTTTGCTATTAACTATATCTTGTGGTCTTTCTTTTTATTATAGGTAGTTCCTCCTAGCCAAAAGGAATCTCTTCACGGTCAACCTGGATCAGAAATCAAAACGTGTGCACTCAACCTTCGACCAACATAATAATAGGTATTCCTCCATGACCTTTTTACCTTATCTTATTTATCGTACAAAAATTTGGTGAAACAACGGGATATGCCCTATGTCTTATTTGATCATTGTATGCCTTTGGCCACTTCGGCCTTGATGGTCTTGTGACATTGTGATTGATGTCCCATGTATGAAACCCACCTTTTGTGGTATATCTTGTCTTCTCGGTTGTTTGTTACATTGTTTTCTATTACATTATATCTATTTTTACTACTAACACATGCTAATAATCTCTTTTTTTTCATGTGTCTTGGTTTCTACCATAGACATCCCCTACCCCCTATAGGTATCTCCTCTTCAAATATATATATCGACTAGGGTCCTCTTTGGACCGAATTATCCTATAGTTTTCGCATGCACCACCAGATAAGGTGGACATCTAATGGGTGAACAAATCACCTCTACAACAATTTAGAGCTACAGTACATATCAACATAATATAGAATCATCACAGAATATAGTCACGTAACGGTCCAAAATCATAATTAGACCTCACACACAGGCGGCACTAGTGCCCGATGTAGCAAATAGTAGTGCCTAGCACTTGTTTCCTCCCCGGGGCTAATGTCCTAGAGTAGAAATAATCAAATTCTCATTTCAACACAATCTCCAACATTTTTTAGAATAGTTCTATAAGTAGCAAGCACTTGCCTCCGGACACATAATTCACTTTATCAATACATTTAAGAAAAAATCGAAGCAATTGAGACTAATCGTACTAAATCAAGATGTACCATTTATAGTGGTGCTTATTCGGGAAGTATCATGGAAGGAGGGAAAAGATAGACATCCCTCCCCAACACTCTTCTTTTAGCATAAAATTTCCCAAAAAACTCACATTTGGCATGAGATTTCCCAAAAAAAGTCGCTCTTAGCATGAGATCACCCAAAAAAATCACTCTTGGTGTGAGATCACTTTAAATACTCACTCTCGGCATGAGATCACCCAAAAAACTCATTCTTAGCGTGAGATTGCCAAAAACCTCACCATTTGGTAACAATTTTAGAAGCATCTCCAAGAAAATCAGGACAATTCTCTATCTCTTACACTCTTATACATCAGGTACACACTTTCCTTTTATATACTTTCACACTTCTACTTATACACATGTTACTTTGATTTCTCATATATGGAAATTTGACTATTCTTTTGCTCTTCTTTTGTAGGTAATACACAATAAGGATCAAATCACATTAGAAAACATGGCACACTACTACACATACGTTTAATCCCTAAGGTCCACTTCCCTTTCCTAGTCTCCACGCTTCACATTGCAATCACTTCATGCTTCACTTGTCCACTCGGCACGCTATTAGCTACACTCTTCTCTACAAGATCATAAGGTATGCATATTCTATCTACTTTATGCCACTAATTATTCACTCAATAACATAAAGTGGGGGAAATGTAGACCTAAAAGCTATGCACTTGGGTAAATTTCTAGATCCTAAAAGCATGCTAGCATTTACATGATTCCTAAGCAAGAAAACTAGTAATTGACAACTCCCTTTAGCCTTTTTCTTTGTCTTCTGCACTTTTATTGGTTTTATACCTCTTGTAATATTGCCGGCATTTGAGTGCTTTAACTTTCTATGGCTTCACACACTAGTGCCAAGAACTCCCGTCCTCTTGGGCGCTCCTATCCCTCCTTAAATTTTTGTATCCTTTTGGACCCCTTTCACTTCTTAACTACTTTTACTAATTTAGGTTGGCATTTTAACTATCAATTACAAAATTCAAACAAGGGAATCATATAAATACATAGTTATGTTTTCAAAATAAGGGACCAAGCACTAATCATTACATACTATCACCTAAGCTTGCATCCAAATTCATAAGAGGATTAAAAACATCCATCTAGCACACTCATTTAAGGTAAAAAAGTTACATTCTTCTACATACACAACATAGGAGGGAAAGTTTATTCTATTTCATTCCACACATTTTATACATCTGATTACATTCTAGATTTAGCATGCATCATTGTGTAACTTGCACAAGGGCATCCTAGGCGCCTTTACACACACTCTCACACAATTACATGGAGTCTGAGATGTAATGTAGTGCTCGATCGTAAGTTCACTCTTTGGGTGACCGTTGGGTTTAGTCGACTCCCCATTCTACATTTTTCTTTTTAGGTTTGATGTGGTTTGTGGGTATGTGCATGTGAACTTTTTCTTACAGGTTATAGGTACATTCACGAGATCCGACAACAAATCTAGAGCAACAGACAAATTAGGATAGTGAACATCATCGACCTTAAAAGAACTAGATCCACAAAGATCTACCTGACACTAGCATCCAAATCTAGACACCAGCACTGACGCTATTGTCCTCTCCTAAGATCTCCTACCCTGTGTAGTTTCGAGAATGCAAAACCACAATCGAGCAATGTTGATGCTCTTCCCACTGCTTTTGACTATTAACCCACTCGAGATCACTTCCATATTACTCGGAATCAACTAAGTTATCCTCTCTCTCTCTCTCTTGCTTAGGGTTTCACATTTATATGCTTATTTTCTTGTGTCTTCACTATACATTAGGATTTGTACATCATTTATTACGGTATTTATTCTACGAGTTATATTTAATTCAATTTATATTACATCAATTTTGAAACTATTTCTTATGGGTGGAAAACCACCCCAATAGTTTTTTCATTGCGTAAAGTCCCTTACCTTCTAGAGGAAACCAATTTTGAATGTGAACTCAAGATTATGTGTCATTTTTATGTGTACAATTTTTCAAGAAGAATCCAAATATGTAACCACATTTAACATTTGATGAGGAATATTCTCTATTTCACCTAGATGAGTTAGATAACTCATCTTAGTTTAGAAGCGATAATGTACAACCTTGTCACTTAAAATTCATTGTTGTATTGAAGCTAACATGTCCTTGGATTATATCAAAGCTATTAATGAATTTCATTGATCCTTATGGATCACTAAGCTTAGGGTTTTCACTTTATATAAATATGCATTGCTTGTGACACTCTAGGAATTTATCATACCTCTTGTTGATTATTTTAGGTCTGTTTTAAATTTTTGATATTTCATCCCCAACTCTTATGTGTATAATCGTGGTTGTATTTATTCGTTTACATCTTATATATATTTACCTTGATCCAAGTTAATTAGATCCAAAGCTCTAACCCAACGAGGTATTAGGTTAAATTCCAATCCAGATTGATCTTATAGAAATTCCCTTGATTCCTCATAAGGTTTGTATAAAAAATAAAATAGTGACTCATAATTTGAGACCCAATCTTACCTTGATTTCATTCTAACCTCCTTGAGATCCATATGGGTGACATTTCTTTGAATCATCCCCATACATCTATAAAAAGCCAAAGTAGTAAATGGAAAGAGGTTTCTCTAGAATACCAAACTCAAGTGAAAGACTCAATCACTTTTAAAAGACATCTCTTGAAGCATCCTAATAAAATGAGCGATATACTAAGTGTAATTAGGAGATTCAATCTGAGACTTGAGGTCGCAAATGTTGCAATGAGCATATCATTCATGATAAAATCTATAACATGAATTGTGGACACCTCAATGTTAGTAATGATCAAGCACCAATAATGCACCTCCCATGTCTTCTCATGTGGTCATATTTGAGATTTCTAGAATATAATGTGCATATTCCTAGTGAATATTTTAGTTATTATCTTGGATAGATTCCATCCATGGTTGCGGACTTGTATTTTTTTTCTTCTTGGACATTTTATTTATGTCTTCTTGTCTTCCAACAATGCCTTAATTTGAACGCCACTTGTCTATAAATACACAAGAACCTTAGTTCATTTAGGCTTCAAAATTTGAAGAGAAACATCCATTGTTTATCAAGGCATTTAATAAGATTCCATGTGAATGTTAGAGTAGGAAATTATTGAACATTTACAAACATCAAACATTAATTATAACTGGGAACATGGTTTAAAATTTCACCCATCCTAACCCTTCTATAGGGTTCTAAACTGTTAGAGAAATGTAACAAAAAAATTTCCTTTTAAAAAAAATAAAATATAAAAATCAAATGACATTGTGTAAGTGGAAACATTTATGAAAAATGGCAAAAGAAGGTTTGTTTCTAAAAATTCCCTTCCACATCTAACACCACTCATCAACTAACAACATTTAAAATTACAGCCAATCACTAAATCCCAAGAAAGAGTACTAAGAGTGTAATAAAAATAGTGTCATCATTTTTACATAAATTCACATTTAAAGATTGAAAAGTCAAAATTACTAATATACTATTTTTGAAATCAAAAGTAGTAAATGTTGTATGGAGGATTCGATTACAACTTGTTGGCTTAGTGTAAAGACAATGTCATGGAATTACGACTCACAAGACCACTATTAGTTAAGAACAAAAATAATAATTTGGACTACACCTTACCAACATTTATTTTAATCATATGCCTAATATTTTACCAACTACCTTGGGGTTCATATAGTTCATCATGTGATAGAACCATTTGGATAAACTCAAAGCAACAAATGCCCATCAATAGAACATGTAAAGTGAGCGGTTTGAGATTTATGAAGTGAAGGTCTGCCAACATGACTGGCTAAAGAAGCCATAAGAAGTACTAAATAAAAATTTATCTACTGAATTTTGTTACTACAAATACAATGCCAAGAAAAAATAAGCTTGGATTTACATAGAAAATTCAAATAGGTCTAAAAATGAGAGTTGAAACTTGAAAGGAGGAGAACAAGGTGGACTTGATGAAATCTAGGATTGCTGAAGCACAAGATTCATTTGCAAGGTTTGTTACATTGATATATTTTTGTATACTAATTTGTTAATGTATGATATTTATGAAATTTTTAATTTAAAAAATACAAAAATTCTTAGTAATACTTTCTTTAAAACAATTGGATTTAAATTCCCAAAAATAATGCTCTTTTCTAGGTCTAGTTTACTCTTACACACCTCTTTTACTGCCACTACAACATTGAAATACCCCTATATACCAATAAATTCAATAGTTACTACCATATACTCATGTGGCCTTGTATATATTTTAAATTTATTTTATTGAGGACTAAAAATGTCTTTCTTTCATTATTTGTTTGGTCCCCCCCCCCCTCCTCCCAATTTTACTTAAAGATTGTAAATCCTTTTCCATTCATTGTTTCTTTCAACATTTATGGTTTTCCATAAACAGAATGGTGCTCACAAGAAAATATGTTTAAATTCATGGAATCCAAGGATACAAGATAGGGAATCAGATCCTACATTAGGAGGGAATAAACTATGTATCAACATTCAAAAGAAAAACAAGCACCCACATTGAGAAATAATAGAGTCAACTAAGATTTAGAATTGCTTATAAACAGGGGGAATTACATGGATAATTATTCTAAGACGTTAAACTAGTTAGTTATGTGGAAGTGGTGTTAACACTTCTCCTAGATACCAACAACATAAACCAATAGCTAGAAGAAATGAGAGGTAAAAATGTCAATAAAGGGTATTGTGCTACTAAGTACCATAAACATCTTGCAATGCACAATGTTAATGTTGTCATTCACAGTGGCTCACCATCCTCTTCACAATCCCTTTACCTATTTGGAACAATCACACATTTCATAGACACAATTCATGTAAACTAGTATGTACATTTTATTGACTCTTGAGATATTTGATAGTAGTTTGGACTTAATGTATAATGTATCTTGTAATTGATTATAGAAATAATCTACCTTACGATATTTTGTACTCAAATGTAATCCCTCATTTAATTTTTATTTATTTTTATTTTTGTGATGTGTACATTCGATTTACTCTTATTGTTTCACTGATTCTTAGACATTTCTTTGAAATATTGACGAAACAGATAGGGTAATGGGCGTAGGAGGAATACCTGTTGGAATGCTTGGTTGTTGGGTTGTTGCGCGCGTATGACTTCTAAATCCATAGCTGATCGTGAGAGCTTCCTTTTGGCTAGGAGGAACTACCTGAAATGGAACACAAGACCACCAAATAAAAGTTAAACAATATGTGTAGTGAATTGCCTAGCATGTGCTAGATCCGGGAAGTGTGATACTTCCTAGACGGTACGATCCGCTATTTAAAATAATTTTATGCTTTGGTAATGAGTAAATCCTATCAGAATCGAAATGATTTAGGTATCTCATTCAAAACACAATAAGAAATATCTAATCTAACAGGCTAGGTTAAAATAAGATCTGAAGGTCAAATAACTGGTTCTGGGTCTCTGCAGGTCTGACAGAGGTCTCAGGTAGATCACAGATGAACAAAGGTAATGTGGGAATAGGTGGATAGGTCATTGTTCTAGACTCTATTGGTCAATACAGAGACCGACGCCGGTTAAGGGTGACTGATGTTAGTTGGGGAGAACCGGTGTCGGTTACTGTGGAAAACTGAGAATGCCATAGAATGAGCTTTGGGTCTCCCTTGTGATTGCACAAAGGACTTGGTTGGTCGGAATGAGGTATTAGGTTGTTTGGATGGGGTTTGGCGGGGTTTTAACGGGTATATGGAGGGGTGAGTATTAAAGGAGGTCAATGGGTGGCTAAGAGAACAAAAGTAGGGTAAATAGGAATGGGGAGAGAAATAAGTGGGAGAGGAGGGGAGGTGATGAGGTATAAGGGAGGTGTAGGTGTGTTTAGGTGGGTAAAAGGGACAGGGTGGGAAGGTTTTGAGAAAGGGGGGTTTGGGGGTTGCGGGTTTTCGACGCGTGATGCAGTGACCGGCGTCGGTCAAGTTTGGTCGACGCGTCGGTAGTGTGTAATCGTATCGGTCACTAAACAGGTGACCGATGCCGGTTAAGGGGTGACCGGGTTGGTTAGAGAGAACCGGCACCAGTCAGGTTTTGGGGGGATAAGGGGCCAAAAGTGCCACAGGTTGGGTGATTAAGATGGGTAGGGGTAAAATAGGTTGTTGGGAAATGATAGGGGAAAGTATGGGTGTGATAAATGTAGATTAATGTATTCTTTGTATTGGATGCGGGGAGGGATCAACTACATATGCGGGACGGGGTTCCTCCTGCTTTCGTGATAGTGCGCGGTGCAGAGACCCCTGAGGAGCTGCAGCATGTGGAGGCGGTGGGCTTGAGTGGGGTCCGATGCTATCGGCATGCGGTCCGAGTAGCCTAGTTTGATGGTTGTGCTCATCGATAGATGGGATTCTACGACCAACACGTTCCACCTACCGACGAGTGAGATCACCGCCAACCCGGAGGATGTGTTCAGATTCTATGGCTACCCATATGGGTACACAAAGTCTATTATATCTCCTTCGAGGCTTCGGAGGAGTTGATGCTGATGGTGTTTGGAGAGGGGATGGCCAAGCTGACATTCCATAGTGTCAGCATTCGCTATGGAGAGATGTACCTAACCCATCCGGAGGAGACAAGGCTAGTAGTTCTATTGATGCAGGAAGTGTGTTGCTTTGCAGACCGCCAGATGCAGAGGTGGAAATTTTCCCGATTGTTGATGGGGTACTCCATGACATGATGATAGATTAGACCCACTTTACAGGTGCCAACATTCCCAGGTGTAACTATACATAGAGTTATGGGCATATGGGCGGCTCTGCGCAGTTCATCTTTTGTTGTACCTTCTTACTACACTGTTGGGCTTATGAGCACATGGTTTGTGTGTGGCCAGTAGGGATGCCCAAGTAGATGCATTTCCACCGAGAGTGGTTTGGGTGGGATACGGGAGAGATGAGTGCCTCGCTATTGGAGAGTGGAGATCAAACAGCCCACCCACACATGATGTGGCCTATTTCCAGCGGTTATTGGAGGGGTTGTTCGGAGTGGACATTATATGGAGGTCTTATGTGGGATTCCCCTCATATAGGCATATGCATGAGGAGCTAGCTAAGCTCCAGTTGGTGAGATGGATACATGGTCACTATGCTGGGGAGCACGAGATGATCCCGGTTGATAGAGTCAAGCGGTAGTTTGGGTTATTACAAGATGTACCTCCGCCCTTCCCGCAAAGATAAGAGAGACGACGCGTGGAGAGCCCCTTACCTATACCACAACCTACAAGTGCCCACAGGAGGGAGCAGAAATATACCGGTATATTGATGATGCTTGTCACAAACAGGTATAGACAATGGTGGGTGGCTCATTTACGAGCCATACCACCCAGATCGGGCAGCCAGATCTAGCCACCATCATGGTGCAGAGAGATGCCCTACAGGGGCAAGTGGCTACTCTAATTACCCAGTTGGGTATGGTACGCACACAAATGTGCAAGCTTAGAGCAAAGGTAGCAGAGCTACATGTACAAGTGGCCAGTCTATAGACCCAAATGGCCGGTGGTGGAGATGGAGACAGAGGGAGGATGATGGTCATGTGGCGGCCTTATAGGCACATGTGGTAGGTTTGCAGGCCACTGCCACAACCCAGAGAGCATAGATTGGGGCCTTACAGGCCCAGATATAGGAACAAGGGCAAGGGGCACCACCACAGGCACCGAGACAAGGTCCCAGTTCACAGGCAGGAGTGGGTCAGGGTCCCGCAGGATAGGTACAGGGGCCGAGGCCTATGGGACCGCCACAGCACTGCACTTCTATATCTAGGTTATGGGATGCCCTAGGTGAGGCCAGATACTACCAGGACCAACTAATGGTAGTCGGAATAGACTTTATATCCTATGGAGAGTACCGGCACAATAGGCATCGAGTGAGAGGACTAGATCCCACACACACAAAGGTGGGAGAGTACAGAGGGCATCGAGCTCGAGGCCGAGATCGGGAGAGGCTACCACTCTAAGTGGGGCGCTAGCAAGGACCCAACCACCACCTCTGATGGGTGGGGAGATGTTAGCCGGTCGTTAGACAGTGGCCGAGGAGGTAGAGGGTACAAGAGATACAGATATGGAGGATATCCACCAAGATGCCTGATATATGGCTCCTGATTTTTGATGTATGGTAGTCATTTTTTGATATATATCGGCTGCGTGCAAAGATAGTGAGGATGTATGAGATTTTTGTATATTTTGAGCATATACGCCTGCGCACCGAAGAGATTTTGTATTGGTTTATTATTTTATTATATATGAGACCGGCCTGCGTGCCGATGACATTTTGTATTGAGTATCACTGCGTATGCCGATGATTTATTTTGAGATAGACATGATGGGATATCCATGTATATTGTATTGAGATACACATTTATTTATATGATGAGATACATGAGATTCCTGATGATTTGTTGGTGTTGTATGAGAATTTTAATTTTTTTTTCGTGATATGGACGGAAACTTAGGTGAGTGAGGCATGATGGAGTCAGGTTGGTTTAGGTATGGATCGAGTTAGGTCTTAGGCATGGATCAAGTCAGGTTGGTTTAGGCATGGATCGAGTCAGGTTGGTTTAGGCATGGATCGAGTCAGGTTTGTTTAGGCATGGTTGTGTTAGGTAATAGGCATGGATCGAGTCAGGTTGGTTTAGGCATGGTTGTGTTTAAAGTAGTTGAAGTTGTGATTCATTATTTTGTGCAATGAATGATAAAATGTTTCATGTGTGAGATGTGTTATAATATACACATGATGATGGTAGAGAAATGGTAGTCGTAATAAATGTATGTTGTGTTGATGATAAAAATGTTGTTTTTGTGGTTTAATTTCTAATTCTGTGATATAAAAAGGAAACTACGTAGGGGAAAAATGTGATTTTAGGAAGATGAAAAGATGGATTGGTTAGGGTAGAGAGTGGCCGAGCTAACCTCCAAGGGCCCCATGCCCTCGGAGTGTTGCCTACATAGTCCTAGCGAAAAGGAACCTTAGGCTGATGTAGTTCTCCCATAAGCTAGGGAAGAATATGAGGGGGTATGAAAATGAGTTGGTAGGTTTTAGGCATGTTGTGGGTTTAGGTCTATTAGGTGTGTGTGGGTTATAGGCAAATTGGTATAGGTGATGTTGATTGTGGCAAAAGAAGAAGATTACCCCAAAGGTAAGTGTTGAGGACCAAAGCTTGTATAAGGTAATCAAAATGTAATTAACGTCGTTTAAAAGATAAGAGGAGGCAATAAAGCCACCTGATTGGTTAGGATCATACTAAGTAGATCATACCTTGGAGGAGGTGATGAACGTAAGACCCTAAAGACATTGCATGATTGATTGTTCTAAGGTGAAAAGTAGTCACATGATCACCAAATATCTTGGTTTCCAAGAGGTCCCTTGAGGCGGTAGGAAAGGGGAGTGGGAATGGTGAGAAAAGTGAAAGGTGGTTAAATTTTATATGATATGTGGTAGCATGCTCTTTGGGAAAGAGATCCGAGGTCACAATGGGCAAGTCCATGATGAAAAGTCTTTTGTTTTTACTTGTATTTGAGATAGACTGATTGATGTGGGAAGTCTATATGGGATGAGGAATTGAACTCCTTGAGGTCTTCATGAAGCTGATCGATGCGGGAAGCTTCCACTTTTCTCTTCTTCTTCTTTTTAGCTTTACATAGTTGTCCTTTGAGGGAGCAGTCTATTTACAGCAGTGATTGTTGAGAGGAAGATGTCCTT
Source organism: Taxus wallichiana var. yunnanensis (assembly GCA_018340775.1). Taxonomy (NCBI): domain Eukaryota; kingdom Viridiplantae; phylum Streptophyta; class Pinopsida; order Cupressales; family Taxaceae; genus Taxus; species Taxus wallichiana. The sequence continues at coordinate 807,117,156 of CM031242.1, forward strand.
TTGAGGGAGTCATCTTTTTGTGAGAATTTTGACTCAAGGAGTTGGGTCCCATGTGAGGGCTTTGAAGTCATGGACAAGACCAAGGTGAAGAATAGGACTCTTGTTCAAAAATTAGGGTGAAACGACCATGGGATCTCATCTAAAGGTGGACAAAAAGTATCCATGAGAATCATGCTATGTGTAGCACCGTGGTACACATATTCAAGAGAAGATGACAAGTGACGGGTACTCACATGATTCTTGTTTAATCGTTGGTGAGGATGTAGGAAGTGGGTAGTTCTCAACGGACGAGCATGGAAAGAGGCAAAAGATGAGGTAGGACTATAATTCAATAGTAGAATGGTCAAAGATGCAAGGCATTAAGGGCCTCAAGTTCGGGTTTACCATCGAGTGAAGATAAATGATAAGCACCTGATCCATAAGTATGAGTCATGATGTATGGTCCAAGCAATTAGGAGCAAATTTGCTCCGCTCACTTTTTTCTACTTTGGTTATGTGTTGATTTTCTTTCAGGACAAGGTCACCAACTTGGAAGGTTCGTTCATGGACACGTTTGTCATAGGCACATTTGATATGTTTTTGGTAAACTTGAAGGTGATCAAGAGCGTTAAGACGATGTTCGTCTAATAACTCAAGTTGTGTTAAACGGTCTTGACAAAATTCATCATCATTAAGCATGTCATGGAGAGAAATGCGGAGTGAGGGAATTTGGACTTTGAGAGGTAGAACAACCTCGGTACCATAGACCAGAGAAAATGGTGTGGTGGCAGTGGAAGTGCGAATACTAGTGCGGTATGCCCATAGGGAAAAAGGAATGTGCATATGCCAATCCTTCCCAGTATCGTTAACCACTTTCATGAGAATTTTGTTTAAGGTTTTGTTAGTGGATTTGGCTTGGCCATTGGTTTATGGGTAATAAGGTGAGGAGAAACTTAGTTGAATGCCGAAGGAGTCGCAAAGTTTTCACATTGTTTTGTTTTTAAATTGTTTTCCGTTTTCAGTGATGAGGCGATGAGGAACACCAAAGTGAAAAATGATGTGATGATTGATGAACTCACATATTTTCTCAGCTTTCATGGAGATGAGTGGTATGGCCTCCACCCATTTTGTGTATTATTCAAAGAAGTGATGATCCATTGATTTCGTTGGGAAGAATGGGGGTTAATCTCTCTGACAAGATCTAAACCCCATTGAGAGAAGGGCCAAAGGTCACAGGTGACCTGTAAGGCATGACTGGGTGTATGATGAAGGTTGGCGTGTTGTTGGAATTTTATACAACGTTTGACGTAGTTGCAACAATCAAGGTTAAGGGTCAGCCAGTAATAGCCTAGGTGAAGGATACGCTTAGTAACAACAAGGCCACTAAGTGACCTCCACATATGCCATCATGAACTTCCTTAATGGTATAAGGAATTTCAGAACTCGTGAGGCATCGTAAGAGAATACCATCAAAGTTGTGCTTATAGAGGAGGCCCCTAGGATGACATAACGAGAGACCTTTTTAAGGAAGGCGCGTTGTCCATTACGGGTGAGATCAGGGGGTAAAATGGAGAGAGAAAGATAATCGGAGTATTGTTTATACCACAGGTGCTCGGGTTGGGGTAGCGGTTCTAATAGAGTAAATGTTGTGAGGTAAGTAAGAGGGTGATTGGAGTCATTATATGGTGACAAATATTTTAGAATCGGCGGGTGAAGCGGGTATTTGAGAAGCCAAGTAGGCCATGGTGTCTGTAAATTTTTACTTGAATGAGGGACGATTTGCGGGCGGCGAATAATGGTCCAAAGGTGGTTAGAAGTATGTCTACATGATGTTTATATTTTTGAATTATCTTATTACGAAATTGTTATATACCATTGACTTGGTTTACGACCAATTGAGAATCACCAAAGATGTTGATTGATTTGACATCTAGGGCATAGGTGGCTTGAGACCTGATACAAGTGCTTCGTATTCGGTAATATTGTTTGTGCATTAAAAATCGAGTTTGAAAGACAAAGGCATGGGCTCACCATCAAGCGGAATGAGGATAATGCCAGCCCCACCCCCACACTGACACTTGGAACCATCGAAGAAGAGTGTCATTTGGTAAGGGGGTTCATCCAGAAAAGGGTAGCAATTAACTCATCTGGAAAGTCAAAATTAGAGGGTTGATCCTCGGAAATATGTGCATCAGCCAGTTGGTCGGTGATAGCTTATCCCTTAATGGAATTTTGATGAATGAATTCGAGTTCAAGCTCAGCTAAAAGCATAAGCCAACGTGTGGCATGCTGATTTTGGTAAGGTTTGGCATACATGAAGTGTAAGGGGTTGGTGTTGGTCACAACATAGGTTTTGTGGTTGAGTAGGTAATGGCGGAGTTTGGTGGCAATGAAAACTAAGGCTAAGCAAAGTTTTTCAGGATGGGTGTATCGGTTTCGTAATCTAAAAGAGTACAACTTATGTAATAAATTACCTGCTCCCTGTGTTGTTCATCGTGATGAGCGAGCATGGCTCCCAAGGAGTGATCGGTAGTTGAGATGTATAGGTAGAAAGGTTGATCGTCTTTAGGTGGAATGAGTATGGGTGGTTGGAGGAGGTATTATTTTAGGGCCTCAAAGCTTTGTGGCAGTCATCATCCCATTTAAAGGAAACATCCTTCTTGAGCAGATGATGAAATGGTTGCACTAATCAGATAATTGTAAAATGAAACGGTGAATAGACTGCAACTTACCTTGCAGGCTATGAAGTTGTCTAAGGTTAGTGGGTGGAGGCATTTCGAGAATGGCCTTGACTTTAGTCAGGGTCAACTTCTATACCACGTAGGGAAACGATAAAGCCTAGGAGTTTTCCTAAGAGGACCGTGAAGACGCACTTCTTAGGCTAAAGGCAAACACAATATTTAATGAGACAGGTCAAAAATGGTTTTTAGGATGGCAAGGTGCTCGGAGTGGCATTTAGATTTGGCCAGAGATCATCCACATAATCTTCCAATATACGATGCATGATATCATCTAAGATGTAATTCATAGCCCGTTGATATGTGGCACCAAAGGCGTTTTTAAGGCCAAAAGGCATGACACAATAGCAGAAGGTCCCCCAAGGGGTGATGAATGCGGTTTTATGTTGATCCTCTGGGGCAAGCAGATTTGGTTATAACCCGAGAAGTCATCCATGAGTGATAACATCTCGTGACCAACGGTAAGGTCGACTAGTTGGTCAATACCAGGTAAGGGGAAGTTGTCTTTTGGGCAGGCTAGGTTGAGGTCACGGAAATCCATGCAAATGCGGAGTCCCCCTGTCACCTTAGTGACAAGGACAATGTTAGAAATCCAACGAGGATAATCAATGGGTAATATGAAGGAAACAGAAAGAAGGTGTTGAAGTTCTTCTTTGACGAGAAGGGCAATGCGAGGGTGCATTTTCCTCAGTTTTTTTTTATGGGTTTGGTTACAATATTGTGGACCACTATGGTGGGGTCAATATCGGGCATGTCTGCATAAGACCAAGCAAAAGTGTGGTTATGATATTTGAGGAAATAATTGATGGCTTCTTGTTCAAAGAAATCCAAAGATTGGACGATCTTTAGGATGTGCAGTTGTCTGAGTATGAATGTTGATTTCGATAGTCGATTCATTCAACATGGTTTGCATCTCAGAAGGTAACGACCGATGAATATAAGAGTCTTCTGCACCAAGGTAGGTGAGTATAGATTCATCATCCTGACATTGACGACGTTAATCAAGGTGTATTGTCATCAATCATTTCAGATACGGAAGGGAAGAGAGGAAGGAGCCTCGCCCTCACGTTGATAAGTCAAAGGCCCCAATGAAATGGTGTTTATGAAAAAAGTTAGGAGGGATAGATTCAGGATCCATCGACTCCATCGGCGAAGGTGGTGATGAAGGCGGAGTGGGTGAAGAAGGTGGAGAAGGGCTGATGTCCTTGATGAGTTCAATGCGGGCCTATTTGGTAGGTGGTTCAGGAAAGCCGATACCACTACAGTCATTATGTTTGCAGGTGGTACATGGAATAATCGGTATGGTGGGCTTGCCCATAAAAGCTAAAACCAAAACCCTTCCATGCACATCAGTGCGAAGGTGTGGGAAAAATAGTGATTGGTGAGAGACCGAAAGTCAAAGTGGAAAATGGGCCGGTTTGTGATGGTGGTTCAAGTGTGTAGGTGGTAGTATCAAGTCCCCCATGGTGAGACTGTACAAAGATGAGGAGGACCATAAAGGAGGCGTTATCCTATGTGGTGATCATAACAGCGAGGGTGTTGGTGAAGACTTCCATACCCTTCTCGGAGTAAGGAATGTGTTGACACTATATAAAGTGCGGTATTCCCTAGAGTGAGGCATTGAAAAACACCTTCCAAGGGATTGGTGGTTGGTATGTGGGTAGTGGGAATAGATGATATGTCAAGGTCAATGCGGAGATGGAGTTAAAGGATCGGGAAACCGATGGGTTGGATGTGGAGGTTATGGTGGTGGTAGGAGTGGAAGAGGTATGTGCGGTGGAGGTGGTGACTGTACTAGGTAAGTGGAAGTGTAGGTGAAGCAGTGAGCGGTTGTGGAGGTAGACGCCTTAATGGGTATAAGCATGTCATTAGGTCGGTAAAGCATGTTGCATGTTTTAAAAGGTGATGGATCAGATGGAATGGTATAGGTGTGTCCTTCATGTTCAAACTTTACACAACGATGCAAAGTGGAAGGAACGCAACCCATGACATGAATCCAGGGTCTGCCAAGCAACAAGTTATATTGAAATTCCCCTCCAAGATGTAAAATAATTTTGGGATAGTGTGGGGGCACGCGAATGTGGAGGATGACAATGCCTAATGTGGAGGTGATAGCGTCATTGAATGAATGCAACATGACAGGATGTTTATGCATGTAATTGTCAGGTATGCGCATTTGAGTGAATATGTGGATGAAATGATATTAATACTAGTGCCCCCATCAATCATTACACGTCATACACATATATCATCGATGTGGACAGAGATGAAGAGGGTTGGGTCTGGGTCATCCGTTTGGTGTGGTGCGATCTCTTCCTCTGAGAAGCTAAGGGAGGCTACTTGGTGAGTAGGGTGCAATGTGGATAAAGGTGGCAATTTGGTGAGAGAGGCTACATGATGGGGTGTGATAATGGAGGCTACGGTGTAGGGTCATTGGGTAAAACCTCAATAGATCGAAGAACCTTCATAAGAGCTTGACGATGGGATTCTAAGGTTTGGATGAGGTCATATAAGTATATTTTGAGGGGAGATTGGTGTAATTGTTTGAGCATGTAGTGCGATGTGTGACCCCATTAGAAATAGGGTATGTGGGTCCACGGATAATAATCTTAGGTGTGGGCGCATATGGTATATTGGGTATAGGAATGGTCGTGCAAGTCAAACACCTTTTCTTTGCCCTTATCCTTCGAGCATGGGTAATAACGTGGATCATGTTGATCGAGGGAGTTAACAAACAGAGAAGGTGTAGGGTGAGTGATATAACGACATGACGGGAAAAAACCTACCTGAGGAGAAAAACCTTGTGAGGTGAGCTGGGCGCAACGACATTTGGGTGATGGTGTGACAAGTTCTCTGATGCGAACCATGTTAATTTCAAATCTTGGAGGTGGTTCTAGGAGCTATGGTGGTGGAGGTCATGGTTGTCAGTGGGTAATGAAGGAAGGACTATGGGAATGGGTGTCGGTGAAGCAGTGTCCTCATTGAGAAGGTCGTCATCATCAAATTTGGCTTCTAGAGGACACAACTGGATAAGGACGATTTTCAAGGCCTTGTAGTTCTCCACATCATGCCCTGGCACACGATGGTAGGCACAAATTTTAGTGTCATCAAACCCTTTTGGCTTGGGTTTGAGGGGGTCGTAAGGTCTGAGTGGTGGTAATGTGATAACATAAGTCTCAAGGAGGTTGGTTAAAATTTTGGCATAGGACCCCGCTAGTGGGTCGCAATGAGAGGTGAAAGTGGGTTTGGGTGTAGGTACGACTGATTGTTGAGGAACAGTCCTCGCAGGAGGGGGAATAGGTCGAGCTATGGTTTTGGGTGCTTGGCATGGTCTTGGGTTTTGGTCATGTTTTTCTAGGTAGGGGTGTGGTAGATGAATGGGTAGGAGGGTGTGTGGTTGTTTTGACTACCTTATTGGGAGGTAGCGGAGTTTTTCTTTGGGTTGCACCTTCTTGGGTAAAGGTGATATGGGTGCACGGGATCTAGAAGGAAAAGCAGATGGGGGAAGAGGACAAGTTACCCAAGGGGATAACGGGGTGTTGTGAAGGTAGATGATGTAAGTCGCGTAGGGGGTGAGAGGCAAAGACTAAAGTATATTGGGTAGTGAAGAAGTCATGGAGATTATTGGGGTATGGTGATAAAGATGTCAGTAGGTGTAGGTGTAGTCGTGTCGGGTGCTTGGGTAGGTTAGAGGTTTGTGAGGAAGGAGTGGGCTGTTGTGTTTTGGTTTATTGATGGGTGGAAGTTTCTTAACCGTGTTGGGAAGCTGAGGTCCTAAGACGGACGGGACCGGTGTAGGTGTGATTGGCATAGCCGAGTATGAGTTCTATGGATTTGGTTCTTTTGTTTGGGTGTTGGAGTAGGTGTGGTGTTGAATTTGGAGGATGTAGCTAAATCCAGTTTGATAGGTGGATGAGTAAGGTCAGGTGGTCAGGTGACCCCTAAGGTAGTGATAGAGGAAGATGATGTATGTGCGGGTTTGGATTTAGATGTAGGTTGGGTTATGGGTAAGGGTACGTGTTGAGTTATGATGGGTGTCGTGGAAGAAGTTGTGATAGAGGTGGTTGTGTTCGGTTGGATTGGTCAAAATATTTTTGGGTAGATAGTGGAGGTATCAACAAGTGACATCTACATCTCACGTTGAGACAGGAAGCAAAAGGTGCCCCCAAAGTAAGGCCCTATCCACATAATCTAAGTGATCGGCCAAACGTGAGAACGACACGTCTATAGGTGGAGTTGATGAGGACCTAATGGCAATTCCCGTAAAATGTGTCTTAGAGACAGGGGAATTGGCTAGCTTCAGCTTCCGTGGGTAAGAGAGCCAAAGTAGGTCTGCAGGATCTTGGGTAGCTGAAGGAGAATGCTTTCCTAGAGGCAAAGGTATCTCTATTGGGTCTGTGATAGGGGGAGGAGATGATGGGTGCTCCTCTATAGGTGGAGGAGATGGTGGGAGCTCCTCTATGGGTGGAGGCAAACAAGTATCCTCTGTGAACTAAAGAAGTATTGTGGGTGTCGGTTCCCTAGGTGGAGAAGCCAAAGGTGAAATGGTCTCGATGTTAGCGGAAGGCTCCTCCATAGGTGAGGAAGGAGGTGAAAGGTGTTCCTCTGTGGGTGAAGGAACAGGGAGGTTGGTTTTGATGTGGAAGGAGGATTTCGGGCTAGAATCTCTTCTATGGAAGGAATATGGGGTAATTGGGAAGCAACAGGTGCGTCACTGAAAATAGTGTGGACCTCGCGAGTATGGGTATCATGAGTTGAGGTCTCACCGGTTTGATCAGATGAAGGGGCATGATTGGGAAATGGTTTCTCAAGATGTGTAGGTTTTGGTTGGCAGTGCGTTAGGATTATCCACAGCTTAACTCACCTTTCTCGAGCATTTCTTGACAATGTTTTTAAAAGTGATGTAATTATCGTCACTATGACCCTTTGCTCGTTGATAATTCTGAAGTTGTGTTCTTTATACCATGCAGTATGGGTGAGCAGATCAAAACCAAGTGTGTGGTTTTATAGGCGGAAGGGTGATGGCCCCAACTTTGATGAGAATTTCTAAGACAAGAGTAGGGCTCCCTAATTGGGTTGTATTTCCGTTGTTCTCATCTAAATTGAAAAGTCTGGACAGGTGAGAGATTAGATGAGGGGGTAGCCTGATTTGATGAATGAGCTCGGCTAACTTTAAGTACCATCACTGCGCTAGTGGTGCCCTTGGCCTTTGAATAATTGTTCTACGGTTTGAAGAAGAAGAAGTATCATTCGACTTGAATGCTGAATTTTTACTGCGTAATTGGATTTTCTTCTCTTCGATGGCCCGAATCTCTAACTTTCATGCCATGGTGAATGCTTCATCAAATGTTTAGAAAGTCTGAACCTACAGGGTCGGTGAGATATGTCTAGTGCAAGCCCGTGTGAAGAGCTCGATGAGTTCTATTTGTGGTAGTTGGAAGGTGAGTTGATTGATCAGGCTACGCCAACTGAGCGATAAAATCTGCGATAGATTCGTCCTCATACTGACACGTGGAGTATAGGTCAGTCATGGTAACCTTCTTGACGATATTGATGGAGAAGTGATCCAAGAAGGCTTGGGCTACCTGATTAAATGAAAATATAGAGTGTCTAGGTAACCCACTATACCAATCTAACGCAGGTCCAGTCAGAGACATGGGAAAGGTCCTTAAGAGTAAAGCATCATCGTGAGTGATTAAGTAGCACCCATGTTTGAATGACCGCAAATGTTGTTGTGGGTCTTCTCGCTATTTAAGTAATTGAATTTAGGCATCTCCCAATGCATGGGGTATGGACAAATAGGAATGGATGGGTGGATGGGCTCGTTGCAAATTTCATCATAGGTGAGAGTATTGTGGGAGCCAGAAACCGATGCCTCTAATGTTTGCATCTTTTCCATCATCAATTTGATTAGGTCATTGGTAGGTTATGATGATTGGGTGCCTCTTGTAGCGTGTGAGGGTTGGTTTTGGGCATATAACAGGGGTGGCATTCCAATATATGGCGCTGCCGTGTAGGTTGATTGAGAAGAAGGTAGTGAAATAGGGGGTACGTACCCAGAGTGAATAATAGATGAAACAGGAGGCTACTGGTAGTACGTATATGGAGGTGGAAGGGTCGTGGTAACCCTAGTGGCAATGGGGGCTAAAGATTGTGGAATGGAAAGGACCACATTTTGAAAAGGGGTAGAGGTCACCGATAGTGGAGGTGGTAGTGTAGCTACGGGTATATGCAAGACATTAGGGGCGGATGAGGTTACGTTTTGGGTGGTTGCCGAAGGTATGGTGGATGTGGTGGGTATCACGGCTATAAGCAGACGTGGCGATCATAATGGTATAGGCCCTAGCTACTTAAACGACCGGGGTAAGGTAGATGTAGGCAACACGGAGCTAGGCTAAAATGACCGACAAGAGTGGGAGTGAGAGTCGGGGGATAGATATGGGCATGTCGTATATCAACTGACCCGAGGCATCTCGGGTAGACTAGTGGGAAATATAAACCGCAAGGTGACAGGGGTTTTGGTCAAGGAGTCGCGCGAACTCCTCATCTCCAGTAGCGATAGTGATAGGTTGAATAGGATCCATGACGGGTGATAAAATGGAAGGCGGGAAGGACTAGGTGGGAGCGGTTGACAATCGCGTGGAATACGAGTGTGCTTGCTTGTCTTGAGTCAAGCACCATGTGAACCAAGATCGATCGTGTTAGGTCAGCCGCTTCTCTGTAAATGACATAGAAAAATAGCAAGAACAGGTGAAACAGTGTAAAAAGTGGACTAGGTATGAAATTTTGGCCGAAAAGTGACACACGCTAACCAATGCTCGGTTAGGGTAAACCGACGCCTTGGCCATAGGTAATCAGCGCTGGCCATCACTGTGGGAAATGGACAAGTGAGTCAAAAAGAAGGTGTAAGGTCAAATCGATGGTATGCCAAACTCCGATGAGTTTTACAAGGTTAATGGGAATGATAATAGTGATGGGGACTCTAAAAAGTTGAAGAAGGTGAATAAATGTCCTTTTGGCGCAAAGTTAACCAAAATGACAGTGAATCGACTCGATTGGGTATAACCAACGGCCGGTCCGTGGTGCAACCGATGATGATCGTTGGACCGACACCGATCACCGTGAAATCAAAAGTGATGAAAGGAAAATGGTTGTGAATTAAAATCGATGTGGAATCGGCCCAAAATTCGAGAATGATGAGAATATGGTCCGGCACCCTCGGATGAAGCTGGAATACACCAACTATGATGAGGGGTGTGCAAAGATAAACAAGAAAAATGAAGAACGTGACCTCTCACCTCAAAATGCAAGCCAAGCAGAAACACTAAGAAAAATGTGATCCTAAGAGTGCCTTTTCTATTATGTTTGTTTAGCTTATGCTATTTAAGGACTAACTCATGAACTATAGAATTTTTTTTTTTGGTAAGGACGACTTCCTACAAAGAAGGAGATCTAAAAGGTGAGGTTTTGGGTATGTTATGGCAGGGGCGGGCTTCGCTCTGAAGTATGACTCGACAGAGTAGCGAGCTGGGGAGTACCTACCAATCCTCATATCAGTGTGATCGTTGACAAGCGTTCCTAGGAAAGATGTTGTTTAAGAATATGTATTTGTTTTGAATTTGCGTATAGGTTGCCCTCAATTAATGTGAGCTAATGCGATAAATCAGAATGCAATGCACTTATTTTAAGCCCAAATTGAAATATGAAGTTCGATGACACAAATGGATGAATAGGAAGAGGGATGCTCTTTCACTAAAATGCAAAAAACAAAAAGAAATGATTCTTTTTAAGTACATCAAAAGAAAGGTTTCCTTTAGAGCAAATAGAAAGAAAAAGAGGGTTACCAAGGAAGAAAATTAATCAGGCGACAGTTTAGGCTTAACCAAATGACGGTTAGGGGTAACATCGGTTAAGGCGAGATTTTCTAGGTTTACTAAACTAGGCGAGATCCCCTTGATTTTCTCGGGATCTCGTGTCGCTCACCCGCGAATCGGACTATAAGCTTCTTGTCAACATGTAGGAATGTGGTTAGAGGGAATGTAGGCATTGAGTTTTAGGGTTTAGGTAAGTCTTAGTTAGTTATGGCAACTTACTAAGAATAGGTCTTAGGGTGAGTTGACTTGATGAGGTGTCTAGGTGAGGTGTAAGTGTGGGTATTATCTAAATTAAGATATTTAAATAATAAATATGGTGAGGATAATGAATTAATTTAATTAAATTAATATTAGTGGGGTGAAGGGGGCCATAGCTAGATGAATGTGTTCAATGGTGTTTATTTGACGATGGACCAAAGGGGAGTGTGACCCAATTTTAGTGTCTACACTTGTCATACAAAGTGTTAATTTTTACTACTTTTCATTATGGAAGGGTCAATTGAAAATATATCCTTCACATTGAAAATTTGGCAAGCCTTTCAAATTTGATGCGTGATCGAGAAATTCATGTCTAAATTTACATTATGTTGATTTGCCTAACACATGAGTTGTCATAAGTGTATTATTTTCAATATTATATAATGTTAAGCTTTGATTTAAAAATTATCAAGACACTTCATCTATTTTCAAGTATAAAACAAACCCCAAAATAAATTGCCTGCCTTTGGTTTCACATTCAATTTCTTAATTCTACATGAGAGGAAGAAGTTTAATCTATGAGTAATGGAAGCAAAATTTCGGAAAATCAAGCAAGATTTTTAGATGATAGAAGTTAGTCATTAAAAATAATATTTAATTTTGGGGTCATTTGTATATAACTCCATCGTTGGGATCTAAACAACACACTTTCCATACATTGTGATTTGAAATAAATACTTTGTTCACTGCCCAAAAAAAGATTTGGGTTGTCTTGAAAAGATGCGGTGTACCATGACTGTCCTCTTGTCCTAAACCCCACATATTTATTTAATACTCTATTAAAAACAAAAATTGTCGTGAGTATCCATTTATATGTTTAAAATGTAAATCTATTTCTTCCCGGAGTTTAGAACACATACGCATCACGAGATTAATAGTATTGACTGTATTACGGCAAAGGTTTGCGGGGTTGCTTGATAAGATGGCTCGCACTTGTATTACAATCACTACAATCAATTTTTGTGTTGAAAAAGGGCTCTCATCATCCACAGAGTTAGAAAAGATGTATGGGTGGCATTGGTCGATGTTGATATATATTTTTATTGTAATTATTAGATTCTTATAGGTTAGGTGTAGGGAACGCATCTCTTGCATAGTGTTTAATGTTGAGGGTGTCCATTTAGTCAAGTTCATTCCCGACACTATTTTTAAGTGTCATTTTTTTCTTTGTATCTTATGGAATTTGTATCTTAGTAAATGACTAGGGAGTACTTTTTATATCATTATCTTCAACACATGTTAAATTTGATGCAAATTATATTTGTCAATCATTTTTGAGTGACAATAACTTTTCAATATTACGTTTCAAAAATACAAAAAAATGTGGTTTATACCAACTATTATATATATATGAAAGTCAAATTTTAATTATATAAATTAAATATTTTACAAATAAAATTTAAAAAAATCTAAAATTCAACCCCAAAACTGATTCCCCGCCATTAAACTATATAGCCCACTAGAAGTTGTTGGTATTGATATTTTAGTATACTAAACAAAAACTATTATTTTAATAAAAAAGTGGATTACAATTCTTTATTAAATATGTCGGAGTTAACAACTGCTCAATTACTTAACCAATGCTTAATATTGTATTACGTTATGGAACAATAATGTTTGTCAAGAATCAAGATGCTGGTGCTTCTGCGGGAATGCAACATACGAATGAGTTAAAAGCACTTTGTTTGGGTAGGCGTGCTTATGTTTCGACTTGGGACTTTATTCACAATACCTACTTAATACGGTTCACTTTCCGACCAAAACAAAATAGGTCTAATTGAGAGTAGCCAAGGACACTTTTTCTTTATCGCCAAATCTGATTCTCAAGGAACAGTGGTAAATACAGCTTGCCTGGCGAACATTAACTGTGTAAGTAATATACAGAGCTTTGCGAAGATCATTTACAAAATCAGGGAGAAATGGATGAGGATTTGCCTCTCCAATAATGTTCCCCAAGGACCTAATTACCACAACAAAAGGGTGACTCTTCTGTTCTCTTTCATAATGGCGTTGGCCCATCATAACTATTCCTTACTTCCAACTTCGCACCTCCCAAAAACGCCACAGGTATCACAGTCGAAGGAATCCAAGTTTCTATGGACCCACAAGTGATAAGGCCGTACCCATCCTCAACAGAAGCGCCAAAAACACTGTTATCTCCAACTTTCCGATCTGATTACAATACACAGCGTAATGGAGACAAGAGCGTATATGATATAATGAGACGCCGATAAAGATTCGGCTCCGGAAACAGTAATTCGGCCCCTACGCCTGTATTGCCTGCTATTCCGGTATTCCCTCCGCTGCTATTTTCAACCCTGCACATGATGCCACATCATCTTCCAGCGTCCAAATTCAATGCATTATTACCACTTTTCAACATACTGACAATGTGCTTGATTTCAGAAAAAAAAAAAGGTTCGTAAGTTTTGTTTTACCCGTCCTGAAGAACTCCGGCGTTTCCAGTTAGGGTTCCGACGAGAAAAGCGGGCTTCGCCTCGATGTTGGAGGCCAACATGTAGCTGTCGGCAACCCCTGCACCCGACGGAATAAAATATGCACCGTTCAACATTAGGTCTCCATCCGTTCGCCAGTTCCAGTACATCCACTCACTGTCGTCTGCGTCCAGTCGTTTCGTTACCTGCAAAACAATAAATCAACAATTTTTGATGACATTGTCAGAGAATCACAGTATTAAAAATTGCAGGAATTGGGGCCCAGAATTTGACTAAGAAAATTTGGTAGAAGAAAATTTGCACCTCCTTGGCATTGGAATCGGCGGGTGCCAGGAATCGATTGCCTTCGCTGTTAATGGTGGGCTTGGCGCTTCCACCAATCGCGTACATTTCCCAGTGCGTGTAATCGTTGTTCACCACGTGGAAGTATCCGTGTCGACATCTGTGTAAAAATAAATAAAAAACCAAAAACCCTCATAAAAATGAAACCCTCTAGAAATTTGATAATGTGAATGGGAATGTTATGGTTACCAACTTACCGGGGCATTCTCTGAACAAGAGCTTCGCCGAAATGGTTGAACGCAATCGTTACTTGCATTATTTCATCCTGCGTATGGCTGTCGCTGTGGCCGAGCAGCATCACCTGTGCAGGCGAAACAAAACCCTTGAGATTTGAGAAAAAACGATTTAAACATGAAGTAGACAATAAGATGAGGAGGAGGATTCGAAGAGCCGACCTCGTTATGGTGATGGAAGTAGTTGTTGGAGATGGTAATGGCGGTGGAGCCCATGATAGCGTCGATGAGGCCGTCTTTGCAGTTGTAGAGCTCGCAGTGGTCGATCCAGATGAAACTCGAACTGAATATAGAGATGCCGTCGCCATCGCAGACGCCTCTCCAGCCGTAATGAAGAGGGGAATCCCTCACCATGGCGTTCCCCGCCGGTATACAGTCGTGAACATGAACGCCGTGAATGATTATGTTGCTGATGTACTGAATTGTGATACAGGGGCCGTGACCTATATGGACATTTACCCCTCTCCCGTCGATTGTCTTGTAGCTATTCATGATGAGCTCTTCTTTGAGCTGGATGAACATGTCGCTCTGGAAAATGATCCAGAGAGGCTCTGTTTGAATGACGGCGTGGCGCAGGGTGCCAGGGGTGGGAGTCACCGGATCATTGTCGCTCGAATCGGTGACTAGGTAATATTGCCCGTTCTTTCCTCCGAGGGCGCTGCGGCCGAAGCCAATGGCACAGTCTGCCAGTCTCTGCCGATTCATTTGCCAGTTGGGGTCGCAGCGCCAGCAGTCGTCGATTGGATTGCCGGTTCCACAATTCAAGTAACTCAGCTGTCGCCGTGAATCATTAATACTCCTGCATAACGTTATTGCAACATTAGTAGCAGGTATACCCATAATAGCGGGGTTTTTTTTCTGTTAATTGAAGCCTATTCAAAACAAATGATTCAGTACAGGGCAAATCGAATCTATATATGCATCCAGTAGTCTAAGCATAGTCTCATATGCTGTAACCTACCCTGCACTCTCAGCGCAATTAGATGCACAGAGATCCAGGCATACTAGACCTTATAAGGACCTGAACTTTGTTTTCTATAGAAATTAGTCCAGATTTAAAACATGCCTACCAGAAACACTTATTGGCTTGTCAAATTCCTAAATGGTTTCCACCAGGTGGATTGGTAGTGATCACTTATCTGACAAACATCTCCAAACACCTAGATCACTGAGTCCACTGTTCGAGACGAGTTTATACCTTACTGACTGTTCTAAATCACGTGTCGTAGTGTTAAATATAAAGATACTGCAGAAACCAGAACGCACCGGCAAGGTAAGCTCTTCCTACATAGAGACGCCCAAGTAGCCTATAGGTGATTTCACCAAATAACAGGAGAAAACACCTAACAAATGATAAAGGTGCAATAGTCTCACCTCTGCCTACCCAGCAAGGAGGTTCACCCTTATTACCTTGTCAAATTTCCAAATGATTTCTACCATGTGGATTGGTAGTGATCACTCAGCTGACAAACATTTCCAAACACCTAGATCACTGAATCTACTGTTCCAGAATGAAAATAGCAAAACCTGCCTCTGGATGGGTTTACACCTTATCAACTCTATTCTAAATCACGTGTAATAGTGCTAAATATAAAGACGCTGTAGAAACAAAAACTCGCTGAGAAAATAAGTTATGGCATAATAGTCTCACCTCTGCATACCCAACAAGAAGGTTTGCCCTTAACTTAAGAGGGCACAAATGATTGAGACTACTAAAATGCAATATGCATTGAATTAACTATTTTTTTGGTTCCTTAGATAGTAATTGCGAAAAGCAAGAATGCCATTGAAATGTCTGGCAGGGATCCATCCATCTAATAAAAGAAGCAGGCTTGGAATACCATAGATAAATGCAATTACCAATAATTTTGTTGATAATGTACATTAAGTACAGCTTCATTCTTCTGAGTTTAAAAAGACATTTTCATTTAGCCTTTCTAACAGCCTGCATTTTAGCTACTTTACTTCTTGTCTTTTAATTCTAATTAGTATTAATGGTCACATACCCTTCTTCCCCTTAACCCCCTGCTATTTTAATAAAACTGACAAGAACTTTAAAGTCGATTCACTCCTATTAAAATATATGGAAGAGCTTTGACATGTTTAAAAAATGTATGGAAACTGTATAGTCGGTAATGCTCAGAAAGATACAAATGCTCCAAAAAATGTGTGATTAAAAATGTGAATACCTTTGGACCGTATTAACTACCATTTCTGGATCTTGCACTGGAGAGGATTTCTGTTGATGTTGCATTTGTTCAGTGGATCGCCCTCGGAAAAGTGCTTTCACATGGTCGAAAATTCCAAAGGTCTTGGCTGCTGAGCATTTTGGAGTAAGGATTTGGAGGCACACAAGTGCGATTGCTACAAGGTAAAATAACTTTCTTTGCCTCTGCCATTGCCTCTGGTTTTGCTTTGTCATTGAACTTGTACAAGTTTTTACAATGTGAGTGATCGAGAGAAACAAAATGTACTCAAGAAAAGAATGTTTGTTGGAGACCCTTGCAAAATTATGGTCCCGCTACAACCTAGAAAATTAAAAAATCCAATGTATTTTCACTCTGCCTCGAAGTGATCAAACCACTTGACTAGTCTGAGCTCTTTCTCCAACAACAGAGCTTTTCCTAAAGCAAAGCAAATAAGTACAAACTATGAAATATAATGAATGCAGAAATTGCTCCTTTTTATACTGTAATAGAATATTGAAGGCAGCAGTGGGCTCAAATGCATTGCAAACTGTGCTCCCAACCCATCTATTTATGGTATCCCATTCTGAATGTATGGCAGGCTGACTCCTCGGTCTGCGTTCACACAGGTCCCTTAAAAAGATTATAACTGATGCAACTTTAAGCATAGATTTATCCCTATGTCTCTATCATTAGCAGTTAAAAAACTGGGGCAAAGCATTCTCAGTTTTCCTGCATTCCATGCTTTCATCAAGAGAAAACTACAGAGGTAATTATTTGGTGCAAAGAATCCTAAGCCTTGTTCTTTACTCATTCTTCAAAGTCTTCAAGCGGAGTTAATTAATATTCCCTACCAGAACATCAACATAGACCTTGTACAACAAGCGGGCCCAGTGCATTTTTTAACATTAAGTCGATCATAGTATTCAGGCAGTTAGATTACATCTACAATTCAGGGGACCAATTCATTAACTTTCTGGTATATTCATTTCAACCGTGCAGTAGCTTCTCAACTTTGTTCTCTTGTAATTTGTATTCAGTATATGGGAATCGTAAATTCCTCAGTCTCACACATACTGCTCAGAATCTATGTACTTACTGCAAGAAATCTCATGGATAATCTATTGCCTCGAAGTATTGGCCTAGCGAATTTCTTTTTCATTTTCAGTGATAAAGTTGAAAAATAGTCGGCATTGGAGATAGATCCTTACCCATCACAGAAAAAGCATTGCCGGCAAAACACATTAGTACAACCTCTAGAGATTCCAACGGGGTCGCTCTCCATGAACATGGAGCATGGAGCAGTATAAATTTGACTCGTTTCTTTGCACATTTTTCCCTCTACTTGGTATATACATTGTGATGGCAATTAATGAGCTTTTTTTTTTTTTTCTCTAAATAGATTGCAATGATCAAATATTTGGGAAATTTATGGAGATGCAATGATATTGCCCACAAAATAAATAGTCACATAAATTCAGTGGAAGGCCTTCAAATCAAGAACAAATAATTCTAGCCATGTATGGACAACGTTGCCTAAAGGTCAAAGAATCCAGCACAGCGATGCAAAGGCAGGCTGACTGGGACATTTACACGCCAGCCGTCCTGCCCATACTTTATTTTTACTTTTACCATAAACTATCCTTTGGCTCTAAGAGAGTATATTACAATTAAAAATTAAAAAAATGTGCATGCGGATATACCCATTACCGGCCTTTGTGGGGCCAAGTTTCTGTGCAAAAGTGTAGTTATTTTGTCTAATCGTCTTTGATGGCTTTGAAAGTAACAATGTTTAATTAGCTTTTGCACGTGCCATCTCCATTTCTTTCTTACAAAGAATTCCTTGATTTCAGTATTTAATGAATATTGAAATAATTCGCTTTTGAAATTATGCTATCCTATTTCAACAAAGAATATTACGGTGACGTGGATAAATCTTTTTCTTCTCTCCTCTCTTCTCTTTTCTTTTTATTGTCACATTCGGAGAAGTCCTTTGATGGGGTATTCCCCATCTCAATATTGTCTTATTCTAAAATAATCTTGTTCAATTGTCTTTACATAAATATATTTTTGTAATTTCAATTTTAAATATGTCTTTTTCATACATTTTGTATTTGTTTTTATGATTTTAATATATGCACACTTTTACTTTTATTTTTACATTGACATTTGATAGGCACTCTCTTATTACAATATAACCTAATTCAAGTAAATTAACAAAAAATAATAATATTAAAATATTTATAAAAAGGCATAATTATTTTAAAAATGAAGTATTTCATTAGATACATAATTTTGGGATGTTACTTGTTTACACTCAAATTAAATATATATTATGGAAGTGCATAACAATGAGGAGAATATAAGGGGTTGTACGATCTTTGGACCCTTTGACAATTGGGATTTGAAATTTCATGTGTGCTTTGCTTTCCTCGAAATACCCTTCGTGGTACGTTGCTCTTGTTTATACTAAGGTGATTTCTAATAACTTGCAACAAAGTGGAAACCTTAGAAACACCGCAATATTTGTCATCGTATATTAGATAACCAAAAGGAGAAATCATGTGTGTGGTGAGGCGGACTAACCTTGGCAGTCCACCCACCCGAACCAATCCAAGTGCTACACTACATGCCCTCATGTGAGATCAAATATCATGTAGTTATTTTAAGCACTTTTACAAATTTGAGTGTAACCTAAGCTAACCCCAGGGGTGCCTTCATGCCTCTTGACACAAAGATAACAAACTAAGCGTATAACATAGAATGTCCCCAACACAATAGTATTGTGATGTGGTGTGCCTCAACGACATGACCTAACCCTTTATTTCCTGAAACCTTTTGGCAATGCTTGGAGTGACTTTGCTCTTTTTAAGACATTGTTTTATGACATTTGCATGCCTGGAAATGGAGGAAGCTAGACTCTTTTACTTAGTTGAGTGCTTTAGACTTATAAAAGGGACTGTTCTAATTGATGTGCAATTGATTTGGGTAGATTTTTGAGAGCCTTGAGTGCTTTTGGAATGATATTTGCAATAAAAGCTTGTAAGAGTGTTATGTGAGTTATAAAGTGACATTAACTTGCTTATATAACCTTCTATAGGTGAAATATTCTAATAAGGTCGACCCTAGGAAGATGAAATGACCCAATAAAGATATTCAAATTGAAAACAAAGTCAAAGAATGTGAAAGGTTAGGATCGTACAAGTCAACCATGACTACATTCCACATCCCGATCAAATTGTAAGATTCTAGACAAGAGAGATGTGAAGTAAAGTAGAAAGTTGTGGAAAGATGCTCATAGGTAGTTTACTACTTTTATTAAATAATATTTCTTGAATTGACAACGAGAGCGAGTGT
This sequence comes from Taxus wallichiana var. yunnanensis, assembly GCA_018340775.1. Taxonomy (NCBI): domain Eukaryota; kingdom Viridiplantae; phylum Streptophyta; class Pinopsida; order Cupressales; family Taxaceae; genus Taxus; species Taxus wallichiana. Next base: position 807,136,579 of record CM031242.1, read on the forward strand.
AAAGATAAGAAACTACAAGTCACAAAAGAACTAGAGAGATATAGTTATTGGATTATCAATGCGAGCATTTGTTTTAGCAATAAAGCATAACCAAACTTGGCATTGCAAAGAACAAGTTTTTAAATGTTAATGTCTACACTAGTTTATTTATGTGTTTATCAATTATCGGTCCAAGTTAGGATTTTGTTGGTGTGTGTTCCTTATGTTTTCGACCTTCAACTTGGTCCTTTTATGTACCTTACAAATTTCAACTTCTTTCATCTTGTTTCTCCCTTTTTCAAATTTGACTTCTTTGCTTTGTTCCCTATTTGTCCTTATTTTCAATGTTTAGTGCCTTTAATGTATATTCTTCCATGCCCATCGGTTTTAATCATTCACTTATTTTAGGAATTGAGTAGTATCTATTATACTAAGCTAATCAAGAATTTATATTCACTAATAATGCTAGTTTTTCACTAACTTTTCTATTTTATATAGGGGATAAGGAAACAACCGAGTTAATTACTATTTTTAGATATAGAGACGTAATAGGAGTGTTTTATTCAAGGAATGTTTTAAGGTTAAAAGTAATACATGTTTGTTAGCTTTGGGAGATAGGAGAGATATGGAAATATTCCTTTTTATTATGTTGTTTTCACCCTTTTAATGATTTGATTAGGGTTTTACACTATAATCAAACAAGGAATGAAATAGGAGCCATAAGGGGGTTATTATGACTAATTAACTTCCAACATTAACCATTCAATATCGAATAATGCATTAATACTTGCAACAAATGTACACGATGCAATACAAACTCACAAATACATGGGATTGAGTGCACTTAGTTGATTACAAGCAGTGCAGGAAAATATGGGCAATATAAATGATAAAACTTGGGTATTTGGACCTAAGAGTGCTTCGCAACTAAAACTATAACTTGAAACTACTTATGGGAAGGACGGTACAATAGAGGTAAGAACGTTTATGCGATCTTGACCTTTTTGTACGGTTTTACACTTGCTCAAAACAACGATCTGTGACTTTCTAGGTTTGTCATTTGTTTGAATCTCTCTTGTCACTCTTTTCGGTCATTGGCTATCACACTACGAGGGCCCTAATGATTTACTCAATCTTTCAAAACCTAACCATGAATAATAAATCCTGCAAAACAAACATTAGTTGGGTTATGGGCACCCCCATACGCACCAATGATGTTAGCACTACACCGAAGAGGCCTCGAAACCACGGAGTCGTTCTCCACTTTACATGTGATATATAGTTGTGAAGTACGATCATATTTGATATCTTTCCTTTGACAAAACTTTACTTGAATTTTTCTCTTGCCAATCTACTTGAGTGAGTGACTTTAAGCACTTGTAAATATGGGAAGCAACCCCTAGACCTAGTGGGAAGCTTTAAACTTGTAGATGGTGTTGCCCTAATGAATGTGCAGAGGTATTTGCAGAGTGTAGGGAGATTTGGGTGCCTTTTGTGTTAGCTTTTGCAATAGGAGTCCATAAGAGTTGCTAGGTCCTAAATGAGGCGAGTTTCACTTGCTTATATATGCTTTAGAAGGTTATTTAAGTTTCTGAAGGCGACCGAGGAGGATTAAGTAACCTAAAGAATAATGTGCAATAGAAAGTTTGGGACCAAAGTGAACAAGGTCAAAACCGTTACCTAGAAAAAGTAGTGGCCACCTAGAATAACTTATACCTATAAAAAGGAAGGTGTTTACACATGGTGGCAACCATAACACATAAGAAAAATATAATAACAATTGATAGAAAACACATGGCTGATAAAAATGTAGGTTGGATGCATGGAAATACAACAATAGCGTAATCAAACACAAGAAGTAGAAAAACAAGATCACAAGAAAGACATAAAACCTAAAAACATGGGACAACCATGGTGTTACATGAAAATTAAGGCCCTTAAACTTGCAAACAAGATATGAATGATGCCATAAACACGAGACATCCATGGTGTCACAAGACAATGAAGACACATAGGCCACAAGCAAGGAAAACAAATGAGTAGTAACATACACCCATAAGGAAGTATGCATGAAACACGAGTGTGAAAACATGATACAATAGTCAACATAGGTGAAAATTTTGAAACAAGAGATGTCAACATTGCACAAGACACATGTGTTAGTCCTATTAGTATGAAAAATAACAAGTACATGTAATGCATATAATTGGCATAAATGAGGAGAGATAAATGAACTTTAATATAACAAGAACACTTTTGTATTAAATGAACTTTAAGAGAATAATGTAAGGTGTGATGTGTGCTCCTATAAACATGTATAAATTTGTGTGTCTTGCATCCATCTCAATATAACAAGTGAACACATGTGTGTAAAAGAATAAGACATGATATTATCAAACCAAATATAGACAAAACATGTATAATGCAAGGTGTTAACAACTCAAATAAAATGAAGAGATCCTAATTTTGTAAATATTTAAATGTTTATTTATTATTATAATGCATAACTATGTACAAAAAGGGATAATAGACTAATGAGAGAGATTAAGTATAATATTTCTGTAAATACATAATGTTCATGGGATTTTTCATGGGCTTGCCATCAAGTGTGGCCAAGAAATACACACAGGGCCAACTCATGCAATAACAATATATGGGCCCAACCAATTAGGTTTGAATTTTCCCTTCAAATCATTCTCTAAATTTGTATTCTTCTTTTTTCTTAAACCAAGTCACCTACTTGAAACTCATGGTCATACAATTTTTGTTATAAGTGTGTTTGATGCGTTCTTGGTACATACAAAGGTATTCTAGTGCTTGCACCCACTTAGAATCAAGCATATCTAACTCATGTAATATCTTTTCATGGTACTTGTTGTATTCGATGATATATTTGAGAGATATGTGAAGTGATAGTATCTCTAGTTCTAAGGGGAAAACAACTTTAGCTCCATAGACGAAGGAAAAGAGGGTAGTATTGGTAGGTGTATGAAGATTGGTGTGGTAAGCCCAAAAGGCGTATAGGATTTGGTTATGCCAATCAGGTTCCATATTTATCAAAAAAATTGTGGAGGATTTTGACAATGGTTTTATTAGTGGCCTTAGCTTCGCCATTACATTGCGGGTGATAAGGCGTAGAAAAGTTATGTTTGATTCAGAATTTTGCACAATATTTTTTAACAATATGGTTTTTGAAAGAAGGTACATTATCCATAAAAATAGTATGAGGGATATCAAAATGTGTGATGATGTGTGTCAATAAGAATTGCGAGATGTTGTTAGCATTATATTCTAAGGGTATGGTCTCTACCCATTTAGTGAAATATTCATTGGGCAATAATAATGCACTTGTTCCCTTGTGTAGATTCGGGATTGACCTTTCCAAATAAATGAAAACCCCATATAGAAAAGGTCCATGGGGGCACAATAGGCTATAATGTATAAGATAGGACATGGTGAAGGTTCTTTATGGTATTGACACGATCATGCAACGTTTAGCATATTCATGATAGTCTTGTTCCATGGTAGGCCAATAATAACCTTGTCATAATAATTTTTGAGACATAGCCTTTCCGTTAAAGTGAATCATGCAAATGGGATAAAACAAGTTGGGCATCATTATTCCCTAAACAATGCAATAAACACCCATAAAAAGAAATTTTAAAAAAATAGCCTCGATAAACACATAACATGTGGCCTCACGATATAAGTGGGGATTTTTCGTGGTGAAGCATTGTCAAGGAGTTGTTGTCGAGAGGTAATTATAGATGTCGGTGAACCACTTAGGATTTTCGGCATTGTGCATAGTGACTAGAACATTAAGAGCATTGATAGTGTTATAAACAACAAAAAATTGACGTAATTACCAAATAGTGAAGGTGGCACAATCATCGGCGATGTCTAAAGGGAGTAATGAAGCAACACTAGCCATAACACCAACATTTCTATTATCTTTCTAGGGTAGGGTAGTTACGGAATAGGAGTCGAAGGTTGAGAGAAAGATTTTTTTGAGATTATTTTATGGAACTAAATGTAAATTGTACTTTGTGCACAATAAGTTTCAAATCTCCAAAATTCTCACGTATGTGTTGAATTCACAAGGTACGATCAATGTATAAACCTAAGATTAATGCTTCATACTCAACAATATTTTTGGTGCATGAGAACCTTAGTTGATAGGCAAAGGGGAGGGTCTTAGCTTGGGGAGGAATAAAGAAAATGTCACTCTAGCCACAGTGACACATCAAGACCCATCAAAATACATGGTCCATACTTCAAAATCAATGTTTTGTAAACTCATCTCAAAATAATTTATTGACTAGCAAGGGGGTCAAAAAGGGGATGAAGTGAGATGATTAGAAAGGACTTGTCCTTCAATTGATTTTGAGTAAAAAAATTAAAATTGAATTTAGTTAAAAGCATTACCCATCGCGAAATTCAACCGGAAAGGTTTGCATTCTAGTAAGTAATGTTTAAAGGGTCCACCTTGGTGATGATATGTACCTTAGTGTGTAACATATAGCGATGTAGTTTATGTGTTGAAAATACTAAGGAAATACACATATTATCGATAAGAGTGTAATTAAGCCCATAAGGGAGTAACATGTAACAAATATAGTAGATAGCTTGTTCATAGTTAGTATCATCGTATTGTGCTAACAAGACACTAAGGGTATCTTCAAGAGATGAGATACATAAAAATAATAGTTTGTCGGTATAGGTGGGACGAGAACCTGGGGTTGACTAAGTATCCCTTAATATAATCAAATTCTTATTGGCAGTAGTGCCCTAGTCAAATTTAGTATGTCTTTGGAAGCCTTGTGAAAGGGTAGCTCTTGTCATCTGAATTAAGCCACAATGCAATAAATGAATTAGATTTTACCTTGGAGGGACTGTGGTTTATTAAGATTTTGGGGTGGTGGAATGTCAACAATAGATTGGATCCCTTTTAGGGTCAACCTAGATTCCATGCTTAGAGATGATATAACCTAGCAATTTAACACTTATGTGAGTTTAAGTGAACATTATATAACCATAACTCGCTTTCAAAGATGAGGCGGAGATTCTAGACATGGTTACATCGATGTATGGATTTTGTGAGTAAATCATCAACATAGTCTTCAATAATCTTATAAATGTAGTCATGAAATATGTGGGTCATAGTGCATTGGTAAGTAGCTACAATATTATTTAACCCAAAAGGCATGACAATGTAATAGAATGTACTCCAATGGGTGTGAAGGATGTTTTTTTTGGTCAACAAGGTTGATTTTCATTTGGTTGTATCCAAAACAAATGTCCATAAAAGATAACATGTCATATCTGATGGTTAAGTCCACAATCATGTCAATGTGGGGACATGGGAAACTGTCCTTAGGATAAGCCTTATTTAGGTCCCAAAAGTCGGTCTGATAATAACGAATCTCGCATTAGGATTAGCGCCGGACAATATTGGAGATCCATTGGGGGTAGTCATGACATGAATAAAACCAACATCCAAGAGTCTTTGGATTTATTTTTTGACCAATAATGCCACCTTAGGGTGCATTTTATGATTTTTTTGTCGCACTTGTTTGGCATTGTCATGTAAAACAATGTTATGCACATAGAAACAAATGGTTCGATGCCATATATGTCTTTACAGTCCAAGCGAAAAGGTTAGGGAATTCTTGTAGCACTTGTTAGATGACATCCCATTTTGTGTTACTAAGAATAGTGGTTAAGATTACTAAGTGAGGGTAATCACTAGTGCTAAAATTGAAAGAAGTGATTTCTTTATTCAATAGGGTTGAGTGGTCTTTAAAATATGGTTGAGTAGGAATAGTATACAAAGTATCATGTGGTGTGTTAGAAGAAATTCCATCCCTGAAATACACATGAGGTAGTAACATATGAGGAAACATATTCTTATGATAGAAGGGAGGGAGATCCTCATATGTGCCCACGTACTCGAGGAAAGATTATTCACTAAAGAATATACCCAATGATGGCATATTAGGTGATGCACTATCATCAATAATATCTAGTCGAGACAAACTATAAGGGTGAGACCGAGTGTGCGGTAAATAATTTAGGTAAAAGTTGTTATGATGTTGGAAGGAATGTCGGGGCCAATGGGTTTACATACAAGGTGTGACGAATATCCAATTCTTTCTTTAGAATGTTGTGACTTTATTCTAATAGGCTTATGAATGCCTTGGCCATGGTAGCTAAGGCCATGTCCATTAAAACCATGATGTAATAAATATTGATAGCCTTTACCATAATCTTGATAAGAAGGGGGATGGGGCCAAACACGAGGGATAAACATATCATTATGATTTGTACTAACACAAAATCTAAAGGGAGCGGGATAAAATTTGATGGTGTAAGTAGTGCCTTGATAGGAAAATTTGAGACAATTATGAAGGGTAGAAGGCACCATGTGTATAACATGAATCCAAGGGAATCCTAATAGAAAATTGTAACTAAGATCATTGGGCATAACATGGAAAAGGGTGGAGAGAATGTGAGCTTCTAAGGTAATTTGTAATGTGATTTGGCTAAGGGGTTGATGTGGTATGTTATCAAAGCCACGAGATACTAATAGCGGAGGAAAAAAATCAGGTTGTGGGGTTTCCTAAATAGTTTTAAAAGAGATATTACAAATGTTGAGACTAGATCCACTTTATCGATAATAACACATTTGATTAAGTTTTTGTGGATAATGACTTAGACATAAATTAGGAGACCAATGTCAATGATATCTTGAGAGGGTAACACATCGGATGTGAAAGATATGGGTTCATCTTGAAAGGATAAAGTTCTAGGTAGCATAACCATTAAATATTCAAGGGATGTATCCGGGTGAAGGAGGAGATGAATAAGGTTAGTGAGTACATATTTGCAAATGGGCGACGCTTGACATACTTAACAAAAGTGATAAGAGAGATAACTATCATGATATGCACTAGGAAAGAAGAAATCCTAGAAGAAACATACAAATAGGGTCGAAATATGCTTAATGGGTTGTTAAGAAAGATGAAGACTTTTCTAGAATGGCATAGAAGGAAAGCATATACAATCTGAAATAATATAAGATAATGACAAAAGCATAACCCCGAGGATAACTAGAGTTTTCATATCAACTTGCCCAATACTCAAGGAACTAAGGAGATCCTAGATTAGGTTAAGGATTTGATCGAGGTGGGTTCAACAAAATTTGTACACAATTTTTTAGATTAAGAGTAATGTTAATCTAAGTTTGAGTTGATGAGGTCGGGTTTACACTAAATGGATGCAAGTAACATACAAGTGGCTATTTTTATTAATTAACTTCCAACATTAATTATACAATATCAAAATAACATTCTAAAGCATCTAACAAAAGATATGAACTTGAAAACACAAGAGGATGAGTGCACTTAGCTTTTTACATATGATTTTGGGAAGTTACGGGAATGTGTAGTGCCATAACAAGGAGATTTGAACATGGAGGTGCGTTAGAACCGATAATGTAATTGTAAATTATCTCAAGGTAGAACATACTAATTTGTCGGACATTACCATATGGTCTTGACCCGTTTATACGATCTTGAACCTACTTTGTTTATGCTTTTGCAACTTTATGTGGTGGTTGTTGGCACTGGATTCAACTGTCGATGTCAAACCCTAGTCGTCGATCATGTAACAAAGTTATATGAACATACTAAATCTTAAACCCTAGCCATAGATGAAGAGTCATGTAAAAAAAACATTAGTTGGGTTGTGGCACCTCAGTGCACCACCGACGTTCACACTATTCCAAAGAGGCCTCAAACCACACGTTGTTCTCCACAAGCATGTGATGTCTAGATAGATCAAACGAATTTGGAAACTTCTTTAACAATATTTTCATTAGCTTTGTCTCTTACTAAAATACTTGGAGGAGGGATGTTTGAGTGCTTGCAAGTGAGAGAGAAAGTTTTCTAACCCGATAGAAAGCTTTAAACCCGATTTGGTATTTCCCTAATGACTGTAGATGCGTTATTGTGAGGTTTAGGGAGTTGTGAGTTCCTTTTGCAAGTGTAAGAATTGAGTGTATTAGTGTATTTCCATAATATTTCCAAGTTAAAAAATGAGGTAGTGTTTACTTGCTTATATAGGGCTCCATAAATGAGTTATCCGAAAAGGCCGACCTAAATGAAGGATAATACCTAAAAAAATATATCGATTTGAAAGCAAAGTTGGAAGAAATGTTGGTCCAAGATAATATTGATTGGCTAAGACCTAATACAAGTTCTTGACCAAACTATATGGCCTTGACTAGGGATAGAAAACATGCAAAATGAAGTTTGGAACTTGTCAATTGATGTTTGTCTATGGATTTTGTGCATTGTATTCTCGAGTTTGTCGACATGTGTCAGTGTGCAAGGATAAACAAGCTAAACAAGAGACCTCGGAAAGAGCTAAGTGGGAAGGGAGAGATGGTATTTATCATGGCAAGAGTACAAATTGTCAAATCAAGTGATGTCAAAGTGCAAATTGCCAAATTTGAATGTCTACACTTATAAATGGCCTAATGGATATGCATAGTGTCTACCATATCCATATTTCCATGTGTATGCTAATTTTTTTCTTTCCTATTTTCTTAGTTCTCTGTTGATTTCAATAAATACAATGCCCTTACTTTCATATTTTTGTTGATTTCAATGAATGCACTGAAAACAATTCTTACACTTGTGACATATCTTTAGAGAGTGTATATTCGGTTCCATTTTTCAATTTTTATATGCAGCTCAAATGTGTCCCCTCCACCATTTTATGTCCTTCATACCTCGTCCTCTGTTTTAGACCTTGCGTTAGCTACATTCTATCATTGCATGTTGTGTAAATCTTCCTTTTTTAATGAGTATGATTAGTTTCAACTAGTGTGGTTAAAAACGTGGACTGGAGCTTACATAATAACAACTAAATAATTAAATGAAGGAAGACTTCTCATTCACAAAAATCAATTTCCAAGAAGTTGAGAATTGGTTTTAGATTCTCTAAATCCTCACATATGCAAGCGAAAAGGTTTACAGAAATATTTGTTAGAGATAAAATTTAGGAGAATAAATTGGAAAAGTGGAAAAAAGATCTTTGATGTTCGAAAGTTCTTCAGGTAGTAGAAATGTGGAAATTTGGCTTTTGCCCTAATTTCTATCATTACTCGAGTTCTCCAGCCCTAATTTCTATCATTACTTAAGTTCTCCACTTCCTTGTTTCATGCGATGTACTGCAATTATTTATAAATATTCCACTTTCACATGAATAAGTTGGAAAATACTATATGAATAAATCGTTAAATATGTGCAAAAAGTGGCTTTGTTGCTCTTTTATCTGTGAGTTATATCTAGTTAAGATAACTGCTTCCCAAAAGCTCTAGGTGACTATAAGAACAATTTTGATTAGATCGAAAGGCACATCATAGTGATGGTGGACACTGGACACGTGGCAATAGGGGAGCAATTAATGCTTGAGGGCCATTCAATATTAAAGTGAGTGTGGGGCCTTCTTACATCGTGTGAGGTTAGGGGCTTACCCTGTGGTTTAGAGAGAGAATTGGTCTGTACATATTAGAATTCGTTACTCGAAGTTATTAGGCTCCCAATTCTTTGATCATATAATAAAATAAAACATGGTGAGATGATAATATTGAGAAGGAAATACGATTGAAAGTAAAAATTAGTTTCATATAAGCCACCACCATCTGAAAATAAAAACCCTTGCCAATTGATTTTATAGGTATGAAGCATCTCAACATACATACATATGAAGCAGCTCATCGAATATCGAAAGCATCACAAGAAACCATAACGAAGTCTCCAAGCACAAACCTTCCCAATGGGCAAGTAGAAAACTAACAAATAGACACTAAACTCACCCACATTCCAAATCTGAACTGTGTGAACTACTGTTAAGAGGAAGGTTCTCCATTAATAAAACTTAACCAAGGATACGAAGAGAGACCACAAGAAAAACCCCAAACCTAACCAAGGATAAGGTAATGATGTAGACTCAAAGCAAAGATGCCGCTCACTAAACAGTGACGTTGAGTATTGGTTGGTAGATGACAAAGACAAGGTGGCTGGTTGGTGAAAATCATGCTTAAAAAAAGGTGTTAGGTGACCACCAGAGTTAAATGATTGAACAGAACTCTGCTAGTCAGCTGCTCTCAGTTGGGGACCTGCAGAATGCTCGAATAATTTCCCAAAACGACCTTGATGAGCCCTGCAGACTATGTTAAGGTGAGCAGAAGAAAGTCGTGAATGAATATGGTAGTATTTAAATGATAGTGAACCGTGTGAAGCCTGTGATGGAGAGCTTGACGAGCTAGAATGGCATGGTATGTATGCGGCACTGATTTCTCACATAGGAAAATAGAATGAAAATGACGTGTGATGTTGAAGAGTCCAAAGGAGTTACAAAGACTGTAGTTAGTGTCATTTCGGTAGCCGACGATGGCTTTTTAATAGTCACGGAAATTAGCTTGAAGAAAAAAATGGTGAGGTGCATGATAGACATTGAACCTGGTCAGTTCAGCACATTGAGACATTATGATGGTACCAAATTGATGAGTTGAAAGTGACAGTCCAACGAAATTTGTTAACCAATGAGTTCATATCCTTCTCCCACTTGCTGAACTTGTGAGACGATATAATTGAACGGAGGAGATCATTGTGAAGTTAAAAGTAAGACTAAAATGGATAATATGGTGATGTAGCTCACGAGGCTATGCAATAGAAAACTCTATGAGTTCTAGAGCTAGATGTATTCATGGGTTGAAATGAAGTTGACAACAAAATGCCATTGATAAAAGAGTTTGATGTCGTAGTGGAGTTTGAGAAGTGAGTTGATCTTGGAACTTCAATGGTGAAGTCAAATATCTAATATTGAAATATCCCAATCTTTCGGTGATAAATTCTCTAGTAATCTATCACAAACTTGATGATTTGTTTGATATGAGTGATGATTTGTCTGATATGAGCTATGAAAGTTGTTTGATACAAGGAAAGAAACCAAGATTTAATAATTCTTGTGAATGTCAAGAATGTGGAAATTGAAAGGTCAAAAAAGCCTAGAGTGACATTGTGGTGACATGCAATCGGTATCATCAAACATACTATGCCAATAAGAAACATATGCCATCAAACAATACTAAGGTGAGAGAAAATCTATGGCAAAACACAAACATACCAAGATTCCCATTGTGAAGGAGTGGTTGATGCCCATATGATTAGAGATTTTTAGTATGGCTAACACCAAGTTAAAAACACAGTATGCAAAGAGAATAAATTGTAAAAAGTTTTTCCAAAAGTTATCATACAATATACATAGGCGAAAGTATACACAAATAAAGATCTATCCCCCTTTTCTTACTGGCCCCACTAAAGGTGACACATCCATTAAAGGAGGCACTAAAGGTGACACTTCCAATAAAGGTGGAACAATAATAGATAACACTAATCATAAACATATATTTATTTATTCTAAGCCTAGACATAATGTACGAGCTATATAAGTTAACTAACTTAGCTAACCTAACAATTATGTGCATACAATATGTTTTAGCAACACCTCATTTAAGAAACACTTAGCGAGATCTATAACAAAGAAAAAAATATGTTCAAAATCCTCTATAAAAACTAAGGCCTAATTATCTATGACAACCGTGAAGAGCAGAGACAAAGTGGCAAGTGTGTCTTTGGTTATTACGCACGAGGCGAGATCTAAAGGAGTTCTAGGCAAAGAATAAAGGAAATAGGGTAGAACGTGACAAGATCTTGGCAGATGTTGAGAAGAAATATGAGGCAATTGAGATTTTAAGGGCCTTTGTTAAAAATAAGGTAAAGGAAGTGTATCTCCAGGCTACACATAAGATGGACGTCTGAACAACCTTAACAAGTAGATGGAGAATATCATTGATACACTGAAGGCTAAGGGTGAAGATTTGACATTTGATGAATTCAACGCACTGATAGGGGATTCGTTTACCCGGGAGAGCGAAGGAGGTGGATGCTTGGAATGGGATTGAAGCATCCTTGAATAAGACTTTCCCACTCCTTGTACAATAGTAACAAAATTCTTTTATTCTTTGGCATAAACCAGATACAAGTTATTATTTCCTTCCATTATTTATTCTTTGTTGGAGATAAGATTGTTTCTAGGGACGAGACAACACATTTAGTGTGGGGTAATGTTGAGCCCATAAATGACTAAGTCCGGAGCGAGAGGATGAGCGTGTGTGGAAGGAAAGGTAGGAAAAATGCACTTGGAGAAGAGCACACAAAAGGAACTTCTTGTGCATGAATAGTCTGCAAAATTTAGTTTGAATGAAGGGCGTGAAGGATGGTGCGCGGAGGCGAAGAGGATTACAGGGACTTAGTCGCATTATGGACTATGGTGTTGCATGGAAAACACGTGAGGATGCAGGTAGGTGTGATAAGTGGATAAGGTTAGTGCATGAAGACTTGTGGCCCAAGGAAAAAAATATTCCAAGGAATAATCAAGGGCTAATCATTGTGTTTAAGGAGATGTAAAGTGGAAATTAATCATAGCTTTAGCAAGTTGACATGTAGACATTAGATTATGATGGAGCATGATCCCTCTTGGCATGTGGCCTGCTCATGAGTAATCTTGAGGCGGTGGGGGAGAGATCTCACTCTATTTAAAATTGTGCTTGGGTCCAAAATAGAGGGGGTAGAGGCGTAGGTGTGTATGAGAGGCATATGGTGAAGGGTTGCGAGGAAATGAGAGATAATGCAGGAGGATGAATATGTGTGATGCAAGACACGAGGTATTCTGGGTGTATATGAGAGAGCATGGATAAGACCCTTTGAGTAGAGCCATTTTTGTAGAGCTAGGATGTTATTTCATGATGTATTCGGTCTGCTTTATGACCCTTTTGATGTAATCTGGCTATTGTAATAGTTGTGAATCAATGAATATGATGGATTGTTATGAATATCTTTGTTTATGGGTCCAAACCCTAGTGTTCTTCATATTGCTCATGGTTCAGATCTGATTTCCTTGTGATGTTGTAGTATTTACTTTTACATTATGGTGCATATGTGTTTAGATCTAGTTTCTTTACTTATGTGCTAGAATGAATGCATGTATTTCTGCTTCTGCAAACATTCCTCCATTAATGGCAAAGCATTCTTACAAGGCTCACATAAAGGAGGGGCTCGACACCCTCATGCGTGCCTCGGGTGAGTGCCTAGTCAAGGTTGGGTGATGTGTTGATGCGCTTGGGGTTTAAAGGGAGTAGGGAAAGGTGACTATACAAATATCAACACAAAAGCACTTAAGGTTCTCTTATATTCCTAAATTAGTTACAATCATTTAGATCAACCACTAAATCAAGTTTGAATCACTTGACTAGGTCAAATAGTCTATCTTCCTCCATTTCCAAGTATGCAAAGGTCTTAGAGCCATGCCTTAGCAACAATAAGTCACCCCAAGAATGATCAAAGTTGTTCAGGGGAAAAGATCTTTAGTTTAATATCTAAAGCATACCACATCAAACTACTACTACATTAGGTACTTTCTTTACTCTATAGTTAGCCTACTATTTTTTGTGTTAAGAGATACATGAGGGAACCAACACTTTTGGTTTCTTCACCCTTCTCTCGAAATGGTTTCAAAGTGTACTTCTTTCCATTCTTCTCAATTGTATAGGTCTTTGTGTGGCCATCATGTTGCACCTTTCGGTTGAAAAACCAAGGCCTACCAAGTAGCACATGACATGTGTCTATAGACATGATGATGCAACTTCATTTTCATATCTCCCAATATGTAATTTATCTAAAAACCACTCATTCGCCAACAATTGGAGTGCCTTTTGCAACCATGAAACCTTGTATGGATTTGGATGCTCAATCCCATTCAAATTCAATTCATCCAACATCTCTTTAGTCACTAGATTATTAGTGCTCCCACTTTCTATTATGACCTTACAACCTTTCCTCCTATTTTGCATCTTTATCTAAATAAATGTTTTCTCTTCTCACGACCAATTTCTTCCTTCATGGTTTTAACAATACGTACTTGAAAATCATCACTTCTACCATCTCTAGCTCTTCCTCCTAACTAAATGAGCCATATATCTCTCCTTACACATTCACTTTGTTTACCACCATTCTTGGGGTGCGAAAATCACATTATCTATGTCATGTTTCTCCACACTTATAACATGTGTTTCGAATCTATGATATCTCTCATGTCCAAAGGATCCTCTTCCCTTGGATATAATTCCACCTACCCGGACGTTCCTTAATTTTTGGAGTCAAACATGAATTTTCTTCATTTTATGCAAAATTATATATGTTATTACTCTATCAATGACCTTGTGTTGCGTTTTCTTTTCTAGAGTTATAATTTTTCTATTTGCACACCAACATTTCCTTTTCCTTCATAGAATGCTAAAAATTTTATTCCACAAAATTAACTTGCAACATACTAAACAAATCCTAAATCACAAATAAAAATCCAACCACATACCTATAGATCTTCTCCACATTTTTTCTTCATTTCCCTCTGATAACAATGAGTCGGTAAAATTTCTTAGTGTATTACTTCACACTAAGCTTCCTCTATCACAAAACTTACAACCTTTTAAACAAATTGATCTAGTAATCTTTCGGTTAAAAAATATCCTTGAACTTCATCACTAGCCTATCCCATGTATTATTCTTTTACTTTCCACGCTACACTTGAGTGGTCTGGATATGTTCCCACCAAAGAGATGCACGACCTTTCAACTTCGTGCACACAAACTTGAACTTTTGAGATCTTCCATATTTTCATACTCAAAATACTTCTCCATATCTATTATCTAATCCACATGAGCTATGTTGATTCCAAAATTCTAGAATAACAAGGGGTATCCAATATCGTCTTATTATCCACTCTATAAATTGTGTGAAAAAGTCTCTCTTATGGACCATCTTGTACTTCTTCTTCTTCTACATTCACATTCACATTAACATTTTACACTTGTTTACTTCATGGTTTTCCTTCATCATCGTAATGATATTCCACAACAACACCTCTAGGTTGTGGGAATTCCGTGGCCTCCAAGAAATCTTTCATAGTTCACATCATTTCATCAAAATCTTCAACTTTTATGTCTTGGTTACAGTGTCCTACATTAATATTCCTTCCATGTGCCGTTTTTAATTCTTTGAAACTCAAGATCAAAATATCTGTAATATTGTACTTAATAACCTTCTTGCTGGAAGATGAATGCAATGACCTTCTACACATAACTTTCACCGTGGAAAGCCAAAAATTTACTATGTCACCCTCTCACACCTTCTACCCAAAAGTTACCTGCTGGTAGATGTTTGCAAGTATTATCTACCCACATACTTGCAGTGTGGAAAACCACAAAGATTTTTCATGCCTCTACTTTCAAGGAAAGCAATCCTTTCCTTTGATACAAAATGACATAGACAAGGTGAGGGTGCTCAACGAAGAGCATCCTTATACCTCATATCCCTCAAAATACATGAAAAATAACATACCAATAGAAAGAAAACATGCATTAGTAGAAAGATCAAATGAACACATTTCCAAACAAAATAAAGCTTTAGGATTTACATTCAGAAAAATAACACAATCAAATCAATTTTTAGTTCAATATGTAACCTTATACAACTCACACCATATAATCATATCCTCTTATGTCATGCCACTCAAGTATGGAAAATTCTCCATGTATTGTATCAAAATACTCAACTACTTCATGTCATGTTACATCACTTACAAGACATGTTGCTTCAATCATTAAGCTTGCATCCACAATTTGTGATGATATCCTTACTTGAACTCTAGATTGCTTTCCAAACTTGAAATGATTTCCTAAGGTAATGGGATCTATTTATATAGATTTTCATGCCACCTATTAAGACTCCTAAACTTATAGGATTGAAAATGTAATGTCCAAAAGACCCAACAACAGACCCAAAGCACAAACAATTGTCCTTTCCTAAAACTTGCACCTTGACATTCAATTATTCTAAAGTTTGCATATAAAAATTGATTGTATAGACAATGGTGTGTACTAGAATGGTTGTGTAATAGACTAGACATTTCACGGAGGAACTATGTACTTGACTAATATTGCACAATAGACTCACACACTCGCTACATAATGCAACACCGTACTCCATAAATCTCCATCAACACGCTTCTTTAATGCGCACTAACAACATAAAATGCTTAAAAATGCAATCACAAGGTAACTCATAAGCTGTTCAACTATTTTTGGTTGATACGGGATTGCTTGTGAACCCGAGAGAGGCTCATGCATCAAAAAACAACACATAAAGTATAATGCAATGTTTAACAAGTAGTTTATCATCATGCAAATACTCGACTCTTTTCACTTTTAATGTTATAATAAATGTTTGATGTAACTTATCATAAAATGTTAGATATTCTTCAAATTTCATTAAATTCTTGAATGTGCTATCTAAATGATTGTATTTCTTTTGGCATGCGAGATGGTCTTCTATCATTCACGTATATCCTCTTTTAAATGTGCTAAAGTACCTTTGTATTTATAAACTTCTTGAGTTTAAATTAGGGCTCTATTATGTGTAGGCCAACACACAATAAATTAGAAAATTGAAAAAAGTTAAAAAAAAATCTAGGAAATTTTAAAAAGTTTGAAAAAACTACACAAAGAAAACTCCCATAACTATATATTTATGATTTTAAAAGACAACCTAAAATACATAAGAGAAACATAACAAATAAAGAAAAGAGAGAATATGGCAAGAAATAACCATAAGAAAAGAAGAAAGACATTAATACAAACTTAAACCGAATTAATAATCAATAAACATATAAACAACTTTTTGAATAATTGTTAGGTGCCTACATCCCCATTCCGAAAAACTTGAGAATTATTCATGGTTAGTACATTGTTCTACAATAATACAAAATGGAAGATTATATTAATTTTATTAATAGTTTGACTTAAATGATCATAGTTTAATGACAATTGATTGGAAAGGATGCATATCTTGAAAAATATTCAAACACATAACATTAGATTAGGCGTAAATTATTGCGAGCTATGTTTATTCTATTGAGAACTGCCAAATCTTATAATTCAATTGATAACCACTATTTTGGCCATCAACGTTCATCCAACCAAAATTGTCGACATCTAAGATACCTTTATTGACACAATACAAAATAAAATATTTAATAAATATATTAATCTCTTAAAAAAAAAAAAAAATTTCTTAGCCTTGCTTATGGAGAGCTTGAAAGCCACGATTGTGTAACAAGTCTTTATCTTTGGAATATGTTGCTTTCTAATGAGAATATGTAGTAAAGTGAAATACCCTTAACGTTTTGGGGAGATGATATTGTTTGATGATGTAGTAATGAGAATATGTAGTAAAGTGCAAAGAAGTGAAATTGTTTGATTCGATGAAGATTTTACTTTTTTCCACTTATGGATTTTTTGAAAATGATTTGCAAGTATTCTATTAGTTATTAAATTCTATATTTGTAATGTTTTTAGTAGTTAACTATTGGTTTATATTTAGTTTTATGGGTATAAGTTTTAATTTTTAGTGGTCCTTGCATTCTTTGATTCCATCTTTTAGCTATCACTTCATCTTTTTCTTTTTCTTTTTAATTTTTTTCTTATTTTTCTTGTTTTCACTACTCGGAATGTGAGGAATGTGAAGTGTATGGTAATGACACGGTTGTATTGGTCAATTTCTTCCTCCCATCTATTTTATCTTTCTACATTTTTCTCTCGTTTTTTAAAATTGAAGGTCATTTTGCTTCAATTTCCAATGTGTATAAGTATACAAGTACCTTAATTCATTTTGTTATACTTAATCATGACATTTAAGAAAATTTTAAGTGAATGTTAATGAAAGAATTTATTGAACGTTCAACATTTAGAAAAGATAACTCATAATTAGAACTTTGGATGAAACAATACAATTCATAGTAGAGACCCATTACATTGTATTAGTTTTCCTAGTTGAAGAATAAGTATAAACATAGTAGTGACAAATTGGACGGCATTGTATTAGCTTTCTGGTTGAAGAATAAGTATAAACATAGTAGTGACAAATTGGGCGACATTGTATAAAAATTGAGGGCTTGATAAATATAAAGATAATTCAACTATTCCCTAGTGTAACACAAACCTCAAAAAAATATATTATTTTTCTTAACAGGTTTATAATTGACCACTCGATTAAGATTAAGAAGAAGATTTATTTTAGTAAACGAGCCAAGATGTAGAATTATGAGTGAGGTTTCTAGGAAATAAGAAATAAATCTAGTCATGAAAAAAAGAGTTTTGAGCACTTTTCCAAGAACATAGAGTGCACGTGTTTTGTACATGCTTTATGAACATCAAGTGTGTGATTTAGACAATTATACTCTAAGCACCAAAAATTTTATAGGTTCTCTATCCCATTGAAAAATCTTAACTATTACTATCATATCTAACAACAATTTCCCCAATTTCCCCTTTGTGGCCAAAATATTTTAAAATTTGACTAGTAAATAAATAATCAAAAAATTAAAAATCAGTAAATTCTCTCCATATTTATAGCCTCTATTATGTTTTAAATGTTCTAGTAAAAAATTGGGACAAATAAGTCAAATTATTTCTCCATCTAATATTACTTAAATGTTCTTAATAAATAGTACATATATCTTAAATACGTCTATTTGAAATACACCTAGAGGTATCAATTTGAAGGTTGTTATGTTGTATTTATCACGTACCACATTGATTAATTATTGTTGTCACAAAGGAATGCACCCTTTGGGGAGTGGTGTCTTCCCTTCCAATCGAGAAAATGGAAACACTCCTATGTTATGCCCATGATGTGTATGTTGGAGTGAGTCTCTAGAGAGAGTTGGTTATCCTAGTATAACCCATAAGACTAATTCTAATCCTAAAACTACTATAATTTGTTGAATCAACAAGGAAAATGGAGAAGGAATTAAGGAAAACACTTGAAAAGATGGTGATACACCAATTTTTTTGAGGATCTCATACTTGTTTGAATCACACAAGATGGATCAAAGGAACTAACACACCTTGCACAACTCACAAATTAAAAACTAATGCATAAGTGTTTTAGAGAAAGGTTTGGAAGTTATAACAACATAGAGAAGGGGCAACAAATAGCTCTAGAAGGGAAATTTGGTAGACTCCACAACTAAATCCTGTAAAACTTTAGTCAAACACAAGATATGACCTGAAAATTAACATGTTACTACAATATGACATGGAATTTAGACTACAAAATCATGGATAAACAATATCACAAGATCAAAATTAGCTTAAAAACACAAACTTGCACAAATTACAGGTAATGAGAAGGAAAAAATAACTCCTTTATTGATCCAAGAGGTGAAACAAGTACAAAGAATCACTCATGACCCCTTCTCTTCCACCTAGAACTCTAAATTACCCCAAAAGATGAATATAAGGTGTCGAGATCTCTTTTACAATGAATTACATGGAGATTTATAAAGAATGAGGGAGAAAAGAAGGGAAAAAGCACAAACATGAAAGTCTGATCAGTAAAAATAGAAAAGCATGATAGTGTCACATGTTGAAAGATTTTCTTGCATGAAAACTTGTTAATCTTATCATTGCATGATTAAAAAAACAACATGTATGAAGAAACAACTAAAAAAACTAACTTGAGATTTTTCTAGGTTGTGAATACTTTTTCGAGCTTGTCGGTGAATCGAGACAACAAGACGAATTGTGGAATGTTCCCTATAGGACTTCAAAATATTATTTAAATGAGTTGCGCCCTTGTGCGAGAGATGTAGATAGTCGGGGAATTAATCGAGGGAGTAATTCCCACTTTGTTCCCTTTGGAGCCAATTTAATCGATTTGTTCCTTTTGTGACTTAGTCGATCGATGCGAGTTACGGGAACAAAGAGAATCAAGAACTGTTCCAAGAGTGCTTGGAAATCTTGACATATATTATTTTTGTTGTCTTATCGGAATTGTGACAGGAAGCATGGAAGTGACGAAATGAGGAACGTTCCTAAGTTCCTCGATGATCTATAAAATTCTATTGTTCCTACTTCGATTTACTTGAAAATGATAGTTTTGAAAGTTAGTGAATGAATTCTAGTACTTAGAACTACTTGCAGTAATAAAAGATGAATAATTCAACACAAAACACAATATTTTTATCCTGGAAACCCCCAAATTGAGGGAAAACTAGTTGGGAAGGGAAATTGCTCTTTCTTCCCAGTATTATATTGGCCAAATAAAGAAATTACAAATTACAAGAAGCTAAAGGAATACAACAATGTTACTTCCACCCTCTCTACTTTTTTTTTCTGCTCACACCCCTTTCTTCTACAAATCAATTCCAACACCAATGGTTTCTTGCTCACTTCTCCCATCAATTCTTGCTCAATTCCACATGCTCCACTTGTATTTATAGCTTGCTCCCTATGTCCTCCCGTGCACTGGAGAATAGGAAGATACATTCAAGGAAGAGACACAACCCATACGTTCCAAATCCGTGACTGTTTGTGGGTTATGTTTTTGGTTTTATATAGTGGAAGGACCACCGATGAACACAAAGGGACAGTTACACAACCGTCGCTTTGCAGAAAGTTACGGTTATGTAACTTAACATTTTTCTCTTGTTTTGCTTATTTTTCCTTTTGATCGCAGTTGTCCTAATGAAGTGGTTTTTTCTGGATCCATATGGATCATCCAATGTATGACATAATCAATTCAATTCCCATCCCTCCATTTGTATGCATTTGCGGTCGATTAGGAACATGTGGAACACTTGAACTGTTCCTTGAGTGCCACCAAGATCGAATATATCTAATGTTGCGGTGATGTGGAGAAACCAAGGAATGAAGGAAAAATTCCATAAGTGCCAATAAACCTTGACATATCCAATTCCTTTGTGTAAATTGGTCCAAGTGGAAAAATGGGAACAAGTGGAACAAAGGAACTATTCCACTTGTTCCTCAAATGTATGATTTTTTCTATTTAACCCAATTGAATCCAAAAATAAATAACTCCTTTACAAGAAGGGTTTAGTAAGAGAGGGATGAATGGCCAAAACACCGATTTTTAGCCATACTTGTAATTTTTTTGAAATTTCCTTGATCTAGGACAACACCACAACCTTTTAAGAACACTAAAAATTTCTTGGGGCTGGTTTTGGATAACAATTACTCCATTACATTGCTTCCAATTTCCCAAGTAACTAATGATAAATGACATCGAGTCTAGATTCAACATTGTGTCGAGTCTCGAATAATCTATCTAGGAAAAATGGGCCCAAACTCCAACATATGGTAAATATTACTATTTTTGATTGGTTTTCAAAGAAAGAAGAAACTATAATTTATACGATGTTTGAATGCACGTCAAATTTAAGGATAAGATTGTTTTGTGATGCTCAAATGGAATTCAAATTTAAGTTTGATATATATTCAATTTTAATTTCCTTTTTTAGATTTTTCACATAACACGTTGATTAGTAACTTTATTATATTCTCTTCCATTACTCAGCGATTTGTGATGAATGACATTAATTTAGTTGCACCATTGTATCGTATTGAAAAATATAATTGAGAAAAATGGACCCAAACATTAACATATGACCAATATATTACTATATTTCAATTGAACTCTCGAGAAAAAAGAAAAAAATACAAGTTCTAAATTGTTGAAGGCTTCGATAGTGAGAGTAATTTGAAGGATGATATTATGGATAGAATGCATTTGAAGCATAATATTGCGTTTCGAGTCAACTATGGGACCCATCATTAGGAGAGAAATATTTTTATTCCCAAAGAGAGTTTATTACAATATATATAGTGTAAAATTTGACGCTTGACCTTCCTATTCTCTAGAAAGCTTTGTCTTCTTGATGATTGACCTTTCCTCTTCTAGCTCTTATTTTTTATTAAGTGTAATAAGGGTTTCCATGTATTGCTTAGGATAAATCCCTCACCCTCATTTAAATTTTTGGGAACACCGAATCCGTGATTCTATTGAAATAGAAAAATTTCCCAACAATTTAAATAAGGATGATGGATTTATCCTAAGTAATACACAAAAATCCTTATTACACTTAATAAAAATAAGAGATAGAAGAGGAAAGGTCAATCATCAAGAAAACGGCTTCCTAGAGAATAAGAAAGGTCAAGTGCCAAATTTTACACTATATATTGTAATAAACTCTCTTTGGGAATAAAAATATTTCTCTCATGATGATGGGCCTGTTCTTTAGACTCAAAACGTCAAGATTTATTGTTTCAAATGTAGTGTATCTAGAATATCATCCCTCAAAATATAATTCCTAGTCAAATGGATCCAAATTTAAAGATGAATTGCCACGTAATGGTCAAATGGACATAAAATTTAATGTGAAGAATAAAAGTGAACTCATTCCATTACACTACCTAGTTGCATTGTCGTACGGACACCTCTATGTAAAATTAATTAGTTTTATTTATTGATTAATATCTATTTTAAGCCTAACCGATTCACATATATCATTTATGGGTATTTATTTATATGTTTAGTGTAATTATTTCCCCCATAACCTACTACTAAGAATTAGTTCTTCCTAAATACAAAATTTGATACCATGAAAAAGGGACTTAAATTTGAATTTTATCAAAAATTTAATAGAATGAATATCCTTGATCCTCAATATAGAATTGAAAAGGTAAATAATCCATATAGTCAATTTTTTTTTATCCTTCCATAGAAAATGTAAAGTACATATTCACTATTAAACACCTCTTAAAACATTTATGGATAAAAGAGATAACCCACTAGTATAAATATTTAAAATACTATAGACACTAATACCTTGTGACGTGTCCTTGTGTAATGCAAATTTTGACCTTGTATCCTTGCTAATACAAATGTTCACTTTCAAAATCTAATCTCATCATCTTTATAACCATTATACAATGTGCTTTTCTTTACACCATGCTCTATCAACAATTCTAGAAATATAATTCAACAAAAGTAGCATAAAACATATGATATTCAAGACATAATTTTCAGTTTATATGTTTCTCATTCCTATCCAAAACCTTATGGAATGTTTAGGATATGGGATCTAGTCTTGGCTGACCTGTACATGTTAGAAATATTTACATTGATTTCAAAGGAATGTTAATAAGTATCTCATATGTTAGAATTATTGTCATTGATATTTATAGATGTGTGCCTCTTATGAAAAATATGTTTCAATTTTAATAATGCATGCCAAGTGACAAATAAAATTATTTTATAGTGTTTTGCAGGTTATGGTAGTTTCATAAATGTATTTTACTATTTCACATGTGACTATGGTGTTCCGCGGGTTTGGTAAGGTTCTGCTAGTATTTGTGTTTATCGCGGTGGTTATTGTGCCTCACGTTTTGAAGGATAGTATTCAAGTGTTTTGTGGGTTTGAATAATACCACTCAACAAAGTATATATGCCACACAATGAAGATAAAACTGCAAAAGTTATGGAGTATTTTGATATAAAGAAGGATTGTTGTCTGTGAAGAGAAAACTTGAAAGTCCAGAATTTTCTGCTATGGTCATGAAATTCCATGAGACTAAGAGAAAACAAGGGATGTCCATGGGAGTCTTGAAAAACTTCAAATATTAAAATTTCAAAGTCTACTAAAGCCAACTCATGATGAATATTCAAAAGGATTCCGACTCATTGAAAATTCATATATGTTCATGAATTGAACATCTTTATATAAATAGATTGAATTAAAAAATCAATGTGTATGCTCATGGTATTATGATGCCATTTTGAAAAGAAAATAAAGAGAAAATAAGAGAGGTGTGATTAATGAATATATTTCAAGAGGATATATGAAGAAAGAGGAATATCAAAATTAAGTAGATTAGAATTTCAAGTTACTATTTAGAAGAACAAAGAATAAGCAATGCATGAGCAAAGTGTAAATCACATGTGTACAAAAATAACATGAAGACGTGAAGAATAATCCAAATTCCATCATAAATTTTAAGAAACAACTATAATAGGTGGATGTTTTCATTTTTGAGTTGATTCTTAGCCTTGGGGATTGGTGTCTCCAGTGAGTTGATTCTTGTGAATCAAGATGAGTTGGTGCTTGGCCTTAGGGATTGGTATTTTCAATGAGTTGGTGCTCACGAATTAAGATGATTTAGTGCTCAACATTGGGGATTTGTGTCTCTAGTAGGTTTATTCCCATAAACATTTGTAAAAAAATTAATTTTGTGGCTAGATTTAGACAGTAGCTCTAAACATTCTAATTATTTGTGGGTTTTCTCCCGAAAAGGTTTCCACATAAATATTGTGTTGTGTAATTGTTATATCTTATGTAAGTTCTAATGTTATGAATGTTTAAGTTTAAATTATAAAAATAAGATAATACTAACTCACCCCTGCTCTCGGTATAATTTTGTTTTCTAGAATTGGTATCGAACGGGTTCCTATGAAAAGTCTTACCACTCGAAGTTAGATCTCAGAAACACACATGGTGAGTCAAGAAGGCTTCTCCTCAAATAGGGATCCATTGTTTGATGGATCTAATTATGATTTTTGGAGTATAAGGAAGCACACCTATCTAATGGATATTGGTGTTGATATATCACAATCTGTTGTTAATTGTTATACTGATTATAGAAAATCCTCCAACATATCAAGCTTGAAAGAAAACAAGTGAGAGAAATGAAAAGGCTATGAATGTAATCTTGAATGAATTATGTGAGGAAGAATTTTTCAAAGTTATGCATTATAGTTCGATGAAGGAAATTTGGGATAAGGTCGAAACATTTTTGAAGGAGATGAAAAGTGAAGAAATTAAAAATCCAAACACATAGAGTTAAATTTGTGAATTTGAAGATGAAGAGGATGAAAAATTTGCAGCCTACCTTATCCATGTAGACGAAGTTTCCAATATTAGCAATAGGTTCCCCAAGGAGTTATAAATGTGGTTTTAGCTTGGTCTTGTTCAATATTCTGATTTGATTGTATCCGAGAATCCATCCATGAGAGACAAAAGCTCAAATCTAGTTGTTGCATCAACAATGAGCGTCATGGATGGTAATGGGAAGTCGTCTTTAGGACATGCTTTGTTAATGTCTCGAAGTCTATACTGAGATGTGTATCTTTCCATTTTTATAACCGAGCGGTATTAGATACCCAAGAGTAATTGGTGGTTTGATGAATCCTACTTGGAGGAGCTTTATTACCTCCTCTTTTACCATGAGAACTACCTTGGGTTTCATTGGTCTTGATTTTTGTTTAACCAGTTTTGCATTTGATTTAGTGACGAGGTTGTGCACCGCAATGTGTGGTGTAACCCCTGTCATTTCTTTATAGTTAAATGCAAAAGCCTTCTGATGTTCCTTGAGGATCCGAGTGTGTATTTCTACTTCTGATGGAGTTAACGAGGATCCTAACTTCAATATCCTTGGCTCATCTTCCGTTCGATGTTAATATCAATTGTTTCTTTGATTAAAGAAGCGTTACCTTCCTCAAACTCAGGTGGGGCTGGAGGTAGTTCCAGATCATCTTCATTCCCGATTGTGTATATGCTAAGTTCCTTTTGTGGGGGAATTTGTCATGGGATTCCCGAAGTAAGAAGATGAATGTGGAATTAAAGACAAATCTATTGTGTGATGGGCAAGATGTAATGTCTGCATAGGTGTTTAAGAAATCAAGAGTGGTTGTATCACTATCAATGTGGTTTAGGATAGCAGATTTGTTTTCATTTCCATTTAAAAGAGGATTTGACATTGTTTTTATCAATGGTTCATCACGAAGGGATACCATGAAATGGGTATCCTCTAACTTACTATTTCGAGTAAAGCATGACGCTGAGGTTGCTATTGAATCGGTGAGAAGATTTTGTTCATGCGGGATTGCTTCAATTGATATGAAGTCAAATTCCTTGCTTAAATTGATCTGACCATTTTGTAGAGAGTTGTAAATGTTCGGCTCTGGTTTCATATACTTGAGACTTGGTTTCTTTACCAAATGCGAGTCTCCTAACAATCTGATGTTATCAACACCGATTCTCTTAGCTAGGATGAGGCCAAGGAGAAGGGCTTCATACTCAGTGCCATTGTTAGAGCATTCGAATTTTAGCTTAAAGGCAAATGGTAGGACTTTTCCTTTGGGAGAAGTAAGGATTACTCATGCCCCAGCTCCGTAATGACATTTAGCTCCATCAAAATGGAGAGTCCAATACTTAGCTGGGAATATGGGTGCTAGGATATTTGTTGTGTTAACATCTTCTACCTCTACCATGCAGAGATCTACTGCTGGGAGAGAACCGATGCCTAGGGTGCACCCCATGCCTATATAATCAAATGGTAGGAACATTGGTAGATCCTGTTCTAGTAATTCAACAATTTTTGTAGTAGTTCCTAATGATACTATTTCTACAGTGTTAGCCTCATCTTTGGGGTTGGAGTTTCC
Organism: Taxus wallichiana var. yunnanensis; assembly: GCA_018340775.1. Lineage (NCBI taxonomy): Eukaryota > Viridiplantae > Streptophyta > Pinopsida > Cupressales > Taxaceae > Taxus > Taxus wallichiana. Next base: position 807,163,044 of record CM031242.1, read on the forward strand.
TTGGCTAGGCTCATAGTTTCAAGATCTATCGTAGGTACCAACTTTTCTTCTGGTTTCACGTCGGTAGGTTTATTAAGTTGGTTCGTTGGGAGTTCAAACTCCGATTGCATGCACAGTCTTTTCTTTAGGTCAGCCAGTGTAGATCAAATGGTTTTGGATCACCTTTGGCTATGAACACCTTTCCTAAATGTAAGAATCGTACTTCTTGAAATAGCATAGAAGGGATTGCCTTCATACGGTGTATCCATGGTCGGCCGAGGATCATATTATAGTTAGTTTCCTGATCTATAATATAAAACTCAGTCAGGATTGTTTTGGGTCCTAAGGTGACCGGTAGTATTATAGTTCCAATTGAAGTGGCTTTAAGGCTGTCATATCCTCTTAGTGTATTTTGAGTCGTGGAACAATTAGTTTCTCCATACCCTAGCTTTTGAAGGAAAGAGAAGGGGACTATATTAACTGTGCCCCATCGTCAACCATCGCGCATTTCACATAAGTGTTATAAACCCACACTTGCAAGTGTAAGGTCGGATCATCTCGGTGTGCAATCTCAGCATTTGTTGGCATTTTGTTTATTTCAAATATGAATTCGGTGTCCCTATCCGGCTGCCTGGAGGATGGATATCAAAGTCTATATGATTTACCTATGTTTCGGGAGGTGGAGTGATGCTAATTAGATGACCTAAACCCAATGCTTCTAAAAGAGCAGCCCTGTGAGCAGGGGAGTTCTTCAACAAATCCAAAAAGGAGATGTGTGAGAAGGTTTTCGTTAGATCATTAATTAAGTCGTAAGCACCCACGGGTTTTATTAATACTTGTTGGATATTGTTTGTTTCTAGTGGGTAGCTTGGACTTAGCTGAGAGGAATACTCTCGTGTCCTTGTTACAACTTCTACGGGTAGTTTGGCATCTAACTCCACTAAACTGACTATCTTAGGTCATGGCTGACTTCCTAGTTGTGGTACAAATAATAGATTTAGCGAAGTTGAAGCTTTATGATCATTATTTCCTGCAATTACACCCTTGTTTGTCCCACTTGGATTTAACTTGTTATTGTTGTGATTTGGGAGTGGATCATTGAAGATCTTGAGGGGTGCATTTTGAGGGGAAACTTTATAAAAGTATTTAGTCTTTGGTGACGTAGGATCTGCCAAGAACATATCTATAAAAAGTTGTCTTTGTTCATTTGGCAAATGTTGCATGAATTTATTATAGTCACGGCATGTTCTAGTGTCATGGCCTCGAATTTTTGGAAACCAAAATACGAGTTGGGATTGTAATTCCTAGGTTGTTGGCTCGGTGTATATTGTGGCCTAAAACTTTGATCAAACCGTTGCCTATTAAAGTTTTGCGTTTGTTGTTTTTGGTTTGAATTTTGGTTTTGATACCTAGTTGAATTTTGATTTGGATCCTGTGTAGGGCTTCGCCGTTGTTGTTGTTGTTGTTGTGGATGATTAAAATCCACTGTATTGATTGTTGGAGTAAAGTTATTGTTTCATTGATTTTTTATTTGTGGTGGAGTATTCACAACATTTACCTTTCTAGCTTGATCAGTTACTCCATCCGTTGTCACTCCGTGATTTTTATTAAGGATTTTAGGTCCTTGATTCGTGGTAGTAGGATAAGTTGTAGTGTTTTGGTTGGAGGTGATTAACCTTCCGTTTGCTCCATATGTCTTGCGACCACTATCAATTGCCGCTTGATCTATTCGGAGAGCACTCTCAAGTACTTCATCATAAGTTCTTAGTGGGAACTTCTGGACTTCTTCCTTCACTTCTCTGCTGAGAGAATGAAGGAATAAATCACATAGTTCCATTTGATCCATATTTGGAGCACTTGCCAAAGAATAAAGAACTGTACGCCACCTCTGGATGAAATGGGCAACAGATTCATTGTGTTCTTGTTTAATGTGCAAGAATTCCCTGATTCATGTCCTTAATAGTTTGTTCATGTCAAAGGCCTTGATGAACTCTGAAACGAGTTTCTTGAATGAATGGATGGAAGCCTCAGGTATTCTATAATACCAATCGAGAGTGATACCTTCCAAGGTTTTGGGAAATATTTTAGCAATGACCCCATCCCATGGGAGTAGTTATCGAATGGCTATAGCATAAGCTTTGATATGTGTGTTCGGATCTCCCTCACCTTTGTATTTGGGAAAATTGAGAAGAGGTCTTGGAAGCATGACGCTTCGTATGGTGAAATCTAAGGGCTCTTTCAAGTATTCTGAATATGTCCCTATCGCATAGGTTTCGACCATTGATGGTGCCTGCTGAGGGAGTGGCGGTGGAATGGGTTGTTGACATGGCGTTGCATATGCATTGGTAGGAGCATAAGGGAACCCATGTGGTTGAGTAAAAATACCGGGAGAGGAGAACATATCCCCTTGTGGTGATTTGGAATACATGTTTAAGTATGAAGGGGTATTGTCCAAGAATGGATTATTTTGTACTAAACCGGGAGGTATTGGAATGGTGTTAGAAACGGTGGTTCTAATCGGTGTTTGTTGTGAATACTGAGGAGTCATACCTAACGTGCCTATTCCTGTGAGGAGGTCTACCTAGCTAGGATTAGAATTTCCTGCCTGCATGAGTTGAGAATGGTGATTTTCCTGAGCAAGTTCTAACTCCCTCACTTTTTCTACTAACGTTGAAATGACTTCATTTGGTGAAGTCACGGTGTTTTTCCTTAGCGGCGTTTGTTGTATATCATGGTGTTGTATAGGCATGTGATATCCTGCTATGAATTGATCACTTCCCTACCAAGTTTCCCCGAGGCATTTCCTATATGTAGTGGCATGGAGGTATTTCCTTGAAAAGAGACCTCGGGTTGTGTTTGTAAACCTCCTATAGGTGGGTACATACTTCAAGAACGTTGTTCATTCCTGGCATAACGTACCAAATGTTCATCATCTAAACCCAGGTATGAGTCTAATTGTCTACTAATTTGTGGTCTAAGTAGTACCTGAGGAGACGAACTAGACTCTCCTGTGAGTGTCATATTGTTCGAGCCTGAAGGCTTTGTTTTCCCTGTTTGAGCAAGGCCTGATCCAAATCTTGTTTGGAAAGATGAGTTATATCTGATCCTTGGAGATGGAGTTTGTGTTGATAATTAGTTATCTAAATAGTTGTCACCCCATACCAAGAGCGAGGGCGAAGATTGTCTATTCAGTTGAGCGTAGTATGCCTCAAGACCTAAGAGAGGCCTACCATATGCATTGAATCCTGACATATTCGGGGGGTATATGAATACCCACAGAATAATGGGAAGGAGTGAAGGTGATGGCGAAAGCTAATGAGGTAGTAAAGATGAAAGAGTCATTTTAATTTAAAGAATAAATAGAAATCTAACTCCGAAATGGAAAGTAAGAAGTTTCACGTCGGGTTCACCAATTTTGTACTGATGGAAAAGTGACAAGCGAGTATAGGAATCTACAAGTAACTTTTCCTCACAGCCGAACTCCCGAGGTCGTGCCAAGATAGCCGGTGGGGATTAAATATGTGTGGGATGCAGACAAGCTAATTGGGCAATCTGATGTCTTCGACACGCACTAGTGGAAATTGTAAACCTAAGGCAAAGAAGGCCCTCCTAACCTAAACCGGTGTGATAGATTGATCGGCAAGGATGAGTAACTCGAAGGCTTGATCAATATCAAGCTCTGGCATGATTTGGTCTATAGGTTGTGGAATAGAAAAAATGTCTGGGATAGTTTCGTGTATGTCTCCCAGGATAAGGTCATAGGGAGGATGGTAAATATAATTGACTTTATGGGTGATTCTCTGGCCTAGTCCAGAACTCCTTAGCTTTGTTAGCTGTTGTGTCTAGCAAGGATAACTATTTGATGATGATAGGTGGAAGTGGAGTAGATCGAATACTAGTGTAAGTAGGCCGGGATCTATGTCGATTAACCTATGGGCTCGTTGGGTTGTGGGATTTGTTGGTCACAACTGTTTGTAGATTCATATTTGTTGTGGTCTACTTTATGGTCATGTGCGGATTCGAGTCTCTAATCCCTAGTATCAATAATCGTATGCTTTCTCAAACTTCATATTAAGAATTAATAATTGTGTGATCTTCTCATAATATCTTACAAGCATTTGTGCAACTTTGAATTCTCAAGGTGTATCTATATACGTGAGAGTGTCTCCTACATCCGGCTGTGGGACCAAAGGATCACAACCAAAGGTCTACTCTCTTTCAAACCCTTCCATAGTCATGCGGATATGAATCTAGGGTAATCTGTAGTTTGGTTGATTTGACCAAAACGTGTGCGCTTTGTCGTCTTCTATGTTTAACCCGCTTAACTGGAAACTGATTTGTTGTAAGTTTACCGTTGTTTGGAAGACTTGGATCCTAAGATTCTGATCTATATCGATTATTGCTTTGTGATGAGATTGGGTTGGGACACGATTGGCTTGAATACGTATCCCTGGGCTCTCTAGGTCTCGTGATTGTCATACAAAGCAATAATTAAAACTAAATGCGAAAAAATAAAATTAACTATGCGAAGTATGTCTATAACATATATAACTTCTATATTTTTGTTATTTTCTGATGAACTTTATAAATGAATTTGAAAGAGCAGCTATTTTAATATATCTAGAAATTGACAATTAACCTAGTGTCGAATTTTAAAACAAACAAAGTAACAAGTATAGCTACTTGCACAATGCGATTGTAAATCTATTCTAAACAATGAAATAACTGATCTAATCTATTTGAAAGACCCTCGATCCTACGTCAAAAGTGAGGAAAGAATCATAGTCTCTCATAAACTATCAATCCCCACAGCTTCCCTGGAAATATCGAAAGTAAGATTGACTGAAATAAAGTAATTAACTACTCTATTTGATATGATTCAAATTAGAACTTTGAAAGCTAGAACACGGATTACGCATAACAATGGCGAATCGATGGTGTGTGTGATCTTGTCCCCTCGGTGTGATCTCCTCATTCCTTCGTGTTCACGTGGATCCGAAAAGCGTGCAATGCTTGCATCAGCGAGTAGATATTGGAACAAAGGAAGCTTAGGATATATACTTGAATACAATGCGAGTAGGAGAGAGATAGCGCAAGAGTACAGAGCTTGGCTTATGCAATTCCTAGCGGGATTTATTGCGAGTCATGCAACATAAAACATCCAGAACCTGAAACTATCCTATTTGAAGAACAAAACCTGTAACTTTAATGGCTTCCTATTGAAAATAAACTATTCTACTCTAATGGATTGGATGAAATATCAATAGCACTTGCACAAGATGGATATGTGGCTTCCTAACAACAAAACAACACTAACTAAGCATGCAATGAAAGAAACTAAGAATTCTAAGTAAAATGAAAGACTAATCTATTGCAATGAGAAATTCAGAGGCAAATTTGAGGGGGCATTTGCTTGAGCACAAGCCAACTATTTATAGCATTTGCATTTACCCAAGGTAAAAACCAAATTGATCTCTTAAACTATAAACAATGGCAAAACACTATTCCAGGGAACCAAAATCATTAATGCAAGCCCAAGGTGGTGAAAAAAGCTGGTAAACATTGAAATTTACGTGAGTCGTGTTAAAAGAGCATTCGGAAAACGCGTAAAGGACCGCCGCCACGACGGGCAGCGATTCTGAGACCGCCGTCCCGAGAGCGGGGCGGCGGTTTAAGTAATCAAGAGCAAAAGGCCAAGAAAAGAGGGAAAAAGAGAAAAAATAAAGCATGTGGGGCTAAGCGGGGCATGCGGGATGTTAACACACACTTGGGGAGATTTTCCGGATCCCGAACACCTTGCGAGGAGACTTGTATCATCATTGGGGCACGTGTTACGTTGTTTTGGCGGTGCAGTACCCTACAATTTTGGGTACGTCTGATAACCCATGTCATCCAAGAATTATCGTCAATAAATAACATTTAATACCTCTCACCTTGCATTTTTTGAGTTCTCTTAGGTCCGAGAGAGATTAGTATGCATGAGTTATAATAACCTTGCGGTTAAGTACTCCTTTATATTGAACGAGGATCTTATCTCGCTTTCCCAAACCGACATTGTTTGCATATGGTATCTCTGGTTTAGTAATCTCTAGCATGTTTCTAAAATCTTGTTTGCAACTAATTTTTACTATATTATCAAAGTTCATATGATCCATTCTTTTATGCCATAACCATATCTCATCTATTTTCCCAATGCAACACTTTTCACCTTTAATCTCACCAAGAATATAAATATTATTTATTGTCTTGCATGCATCAAAACAACCTTCTCTTTCATTGCCTTTACGATTCAACATCCTCTAGCATCAAATGTTACTATATATCACATATCACTCATTTGACTCACACTCAAAATATTATGCTTTATTCCTTCAACATACTATAAGACATTTTCAATTTTTTTCTTTACCATTGTTCAAGATAATGGTACCCTTACCTAAAATTATTGTAGCGGATTGTCTCCAAATTTTACAGTACCTCCAATTACATTTTTCAAAGTGAGAAACTTACTTTTTCTCCAGTCATGTGGCTTGAGAAACCACTATTAATGTACAACTGATTTTATTCATTTTGTACATGAAATTTTGCTTAAAAATCATGGATTTTTCTTTGTTTTTTCTCTTATTTCTCCTACCAAAATTTTGTTGAATCATCCTTTTTTTCTTTTAATTCTTCATTATTTGACTTCACCGGAAGTTTCCACACACCAACTTCTACAAAAGCGATCTTTATGCCCAAATTTGTGGCACTTATAACATTCAATATTAAAATTCATCAAAGGTGTAAATGAGTTGTAATTTCTATTTGAGGACATATATAAATTTGCATTTTTATTCCTATCAAAAATTATTCTATGAGATATGCGAGTCTTCTTTCCTATGACCAAACTAATTACATGAAAAAATAGCCATAAAAGGAATTTTGAAACTTGATTTTGTAATTCCACCTTAGAGGAAATGATCTTCTTGTTGTATCCTTATTTCCCTTTGGAGGAGTACTATTATTTTGTGGAACATGGATTTATTTCCTTCTACTGCTTTCATTTGAAGTGCTTGTATGTTGAGGGACATGTGCTTCTTCCTTCTTGTTGTTCTCATTACTAGCAAAACTATTAATTTTGGATTTATTTCTTTTTTTTTTTTTTTGGATTTTTCATCTTTGGAGACTCTTTGGGATATTATTTTGCAGACTTCTCATTGTACCCAAGACCTATTTTGATAAATGGTGATCTTTGATTATTGATAATGTCTTCTAAAACTTCATATCTCTTTTCAAATTTGAGACATTTGTTCAACTTGGTAGTTGATTTCTCAAGTTCCTTTCTTAAGGAAACAACTTCACATTCAAGTTTCTCACAATCTTCTTCTTTCTGTTTCAACTGTGTTCTCACATCCTCATCCATCTTCTTCATCTCTTCTAGTTGAATATTTATATCAATGATGATTTTATTGGACTCTTTAATATCATGTGTCATCTTTTATTTTAAGGGACCATACTCATCTTCTAGTGTTTTAAATTGTTGTTTTTCTTTCTACTTTTCCTTTCTTATACTCTTGAGTTTTAGAGCAGAAATGAGTTCACCTTCAAGATCCACTTCAACTTCAAATTCAATATCTTCATCATATTTTGAATCCATCTCTTATTTTCTTTCTTTAATCTCTAAGGCCATGAGTAGTGATTCATCTTTATCACTAGCAGAGACACTTTCATCACTTTCTTTAGATGAGTTATTTTCCTCCTTGGTATAGAGGTTTTTATTGTGTTTGTAGAGATTCTTCTTACTTTCGATCTTCTTTGCTTATGGTTCTTCTTGGATTGATAATACATGTTACTCTCCTTCAAGTTGTGTTTTTATTTATCATCCTTGTTTTTATATGGGAATTTTTTTTCATAATGTCCTATTTCACCACAATCAAAAAATTTGAATGGTAACTTACCTTTATATTTTCCAGACCCTTTCTTCAACCTTCTAACAAAGTGAGCTTCTTCTTCATCGACTCATTTCTTGAGCAATCATGTGGTTCAAGTTTCTTTCTTTTCACCTTCTTTGATGCTTTGAATGCAACCTCTCATTTTGATGATTTATCACCTTTAATTATCATCTCATATGCTGTGAGAATCCCATGTAGTTCATCCATTGTTATGATGGTTAAGTATTCAATTCTTCAATATCATATACTTTGGCATCAAATCTCAGAGGAAGAGATCTTAACACTTTTTTCATTCGGACTCAAGAAGCGGCGCTACATACCCGTGGGCTATGACATATATATTTCATGATATTATTCATAAAATTTTGGAATCCTACGTAGATGACTTGTTGGCGAGGGCCAAGTGTTGTGACCATCTGGAAGTGCTTCGCGTCATTCTTTCACATCGATAGAATACGGAGTCACGTTAAACCACGAAAAATGTGTCTTTCTTTGTGACGGAGGGAAGCTCCTAGGTTACATTATATCATCATGCGGGATCAATGTTGACCCAACCAAAATTAAGGCTATTCTCGAAATGGTCCCACCTTCGGATGAATCTGGAATCAGATCATTTCTCGAAAAACTTGGTGTGATCCGGAGATTCATCCCGGACTTAAGTTTCACCATTCATTCAATCAACAATCTACTCAAGAAAGATTATAGCATTGATTGGACCAAAGAATGCAATGAAGCTTTCAACACAGTTAAGCATTTCTTGTTATCACCACCTACGCTAATGCCACCTAAGCCAGATCACCCGTTAATTTTGTATTCGCGAGCCACCAATGTCTTGCTAGCCTGTATGCTGGCTCAAGAAGATGATGACAATAGAGAACGTGTGATCTATTTCATTAGCCGGACATTGCTCGACTATGAAACACGTGCTACACACAAGAAAAACGGGAATGCCTCGCCATAGTCTTTGCAACAAAACACTTAAGACATTACATGTTAAATCAAGAAACAAAGGTCATTGTAAAAACAAACCATTTACGAACTTTCCTCACGCAAGGGTCCTTGTCTAAAAAGGCTGGGTGCTTTATAACCTTAATGGGTGAATTTGAATTAACATTCGTAAATCAGAAGTCGGTTAAAGGACAAATCATCGTGGATTGGTTAGCTGATAATCCATTAGACGGAGGCGATCTAGTAGATCTGGACTTTCCAGATGAGTGCGTATACTACGTCGAAACGACCTTCTATCTCTGAGTGTCCTTGGTACACTGATATCATTAATTATATCATGGACCGTACATATCCAGAAGGTGCTACACCACAACGAAGAAGGTGGTTACACATTATCGTAGCTAAATACGTCATCATAGAACAAGTGCTCTATCAAAAAGCGTTTGATGGAATGCTTCTAAGATGCATCGACACAGAAGAATCCAAGAAGATTCTCCATGAATCTCACAGTGGAATGTGTGGAGGCCACTTCGGTGGCCATGCCACCGCTCGTAAAATACATTGAATGGGATATTTCTGGCCCACTCTAGAACACGACGTAGTAGAGTTTGTATGCAGGTGTCATAAGTGTCAAGAATTCTCCCACGAGATTCACATGCCAGCACAAGCTCTACAACCAATCGCTACTCCGTGGCCCTTTTCCACATGGGGCCTAGATTTGATAGGGAAATTCTCTCCCTCGTCCACAGACGGCCATAATTTTATAATCATGACCACCAAATATTTTACCAAGTGGGTAGAGGCTATGCCTCTTACTACTGTACCGGGTTCTGTAATCGCCAAGTTCATTTTGAACCAAATCATTTGTAGGTACGGTGTCCCGCAAAGTCATTATCTCAGATAATGGGACTTCTTTTAAGAATGATGAAGTTCATGAATTATGCAATAAATTTAAAATAAGCCATCATACAGCCTCCTTGTATTACCCTCAAGCCAATGGACAGGCTGAGGCGACAAACAAAACATTAAAAGCCATTCTCCTTAAAATGGTGAAAGAAAACAAACGAGATTGGCATTTGAAGTTATATCCGGCCTTATGGGCCCACCGAACCTCAATAAGGACACCAACAGGAGTGACTCCTTTCTTGCTAGTATTCGGGGCAGAAGCAGTTCTCCCGCTTGAGGTTGAAATACCCAGTCTCCGCATTTCATTACAAGGAATTCTAGATGAAGACGCTTATAGAGAAGCACATCTCTCCCAACTAGAAAGCCTAGATGAAGCTAGGTTAGATCTTTGAAAAGTGTACAGAGTCTATCTTGACCGGATGTGTTGGCGGTAAAACAAGAAGGTCTATGAACATGACATATATGAAGGTGATCTAGTTCTAAGGCTAGACGGCTAGATCGATAAAAAGCGGCGAAGGAAGGAAGTTCCGACCCAAATGGCTGGGCCCATACCGAGTCATGAAGGACTATGGAAATGGTGCATATCTCCTATGTACGCTAGAAGGTGAGGAATTTGGTGAAACAGTTAATTCCCTGCACCTCAAACAATTCTACATGTAAGCGGCTAGTCCTACTTGATAGCTATATCTACATTGCATCTTCATTTAGTTAGGATCATTTTATTCGCTTGTTTAGAAAAATTTGTGATCAAGGAATTTATTCTCAAAGCAATTCATTACAAACTCATGATGTTGTCGGCATAAACACTATAATCATACTTCTCTATTTTCATGATGTCATCAAACTATTTCGGAATCATTTCATCAAATAAAGCTAGATATGACAAGGTCTTAATGGTAACCATGCCAAGATCTGCGGGTTTATTCTCACTTTTGGTTTCTTCTTAGGATAGGTGTCTTTCTTATGGTCTATTCTAGAAGCTTCATGGTGTCACATCTATCCCGTATGTATATCTCTTTGGAAATAAGAACACACTGACATTTTGCTCAAGTAAACAAGTCAAATATAGACCAAATAGAAAATTTTAATTTTACACATTTCCTTACCCCACCAACCTTTGGTGATAAGCTTGCATCTCTTACTAGTGACGTAGGGTTGGGAAAGGATGGAAATGCCCTTACTCGCCTATGCCTTGCCCATGGTGATAAACCCACGCTTCTTACTAGTAGCATGGGGCAAGGTGTAGGGGGTCCTCTTGACAAACAAATGCAAAAGGTCATAAACAAACAATTCAAATATTGAAGTCTTGAATAAAAAACAAATGAATCGGATGTCCAAAATTCCAAGAGAGTTCAAAATCCTAAAACCAGATTTTGTCTACCATGTGGCCATCTACGGATCTAAGTCTAGATAAACCACAAAGCAAATTGCATCCTAAACTATGGAAGTCACTCAGGTAGAGTGGGCTTGTAGTATCCTAATTTGGTTCCACCAAAGCTTTGTCTATCTCTCATCACTGTCATTTCAACATGTTTCACAACTTGTGCCCTTTCTAGCTCTCGGTGATGAGCCCTCGCATCTTACTAGTTGCGTGGGGTTAGGAGTGGGGCAAGTCTATCTACTCATCATACCAGCTTGTCTTCACCACTTTGCCAAAACAAATATGAAGTATCCAAAATTGCTTACAGAAACTAAGATTCAAAATCACATTGTATCTACATTATCATATATCAGCATCATGAAATACAAAAAGAAAGTAAACACTTGCATCATTTGTTCTCCATTGCATACATTCTAAAGAGCATATATGCATAACATCATAATTTACATGAGGAAACTGGAAAGGAAACAAAGCCATAAATGCCAAAAGTTTGATCCAAAAAGAATATAAATATATAAATAATCAAAGTTTCTGTACAATGCCATCATGCGCTAAGCATGGTCAAAACGCTCAAAGAGCCCGGGATATACAAAAGAAAATATCATGCAAAAATCTAGGGGAGCCAAGTGGCTTCTCAACCCCTATGAGACCCCTCGAAGGTGCACACCCATGCCTAGGACTCCGGCTACGCCGGCGCTTTGAAGTGCATGGAGGGCTCGAGATCCCGAGGGCAGCCATAGTCTCGCCACGAGAATGACTCCTCATAAGGCGCTCACCTGTCCTATACCCCGCCAGCTCCGTGCGGAGAGTTGATACTATCTTGCCACATGCCGGCCCGGGGCAAAGATGTCAGTGTGTCTACCAGCTGCTGAAGGCTCCCCAACATCCACAGACAACTCTGCATAGGTCCTCTCCATGGGGATCATCAGGGTATTCGTGCATACTCTGTGAATCAGGTCTCGCCACTCATTAGTGGTCTCTACAAACAAAGGAGAAAACAAATTAGAAATAAAACAAGAGATAAAACACAAGTGTAAACAAAAGGAGAGATAGCAACTAAGGAAATCCTAACTAAAAAAAAACATTAAAAGGAAGGGTGGTAACTTACTCGGATCACCAGGCCTCCAGGATGGATCTCTAGGGTCAGCACCTGCCACAGATGCCGCCGCTGATTGAGGTGCTCCCCCATGGCTAGAGCAACGTAGCATCCTACAACGGACTCATCCTCCCCACCATGGCCCTAGGAGAGTGGCTCCTCTAAAACTAGAGTAACTCTCTCTGCACTCTGCTCGGCCCTCTCTGCCTGCATGATATCTTGAGTGTCATGCCACTCAGGATCACTTGTCCTCCTCAGTCTCCTCCTCTGTCTCTCCCCCTGTGAACTCCTCGGACTCGGAGTCTATGTCGATGGGGTCATCGCTGCTATGGGTAGGACCCATGACAATCTGAAGCAAGGGTGCTTGAGGCGCACCAGCTCTCCCTCGAGCACGCACTATCCTCCCGCCGCAATAGGAATGGCAGGAGTAACAATTGTCCAACCCCGGCCTCTAGGACCCCCTCTGGCCTCTCGAACTAACCTGTATACTAGTGCTACCGAGGGAAGCATGCCCATGTAGGGTAGGCCAAACTGCTGAGGAACTCGGCCAAAGGGGTGTATCTCCACTCGCCCCACTCTGTCAATAAGTTGCCTGTGGTGGAGCAGGAGATCAAAGTAAGAGCCTCCTTGCCCCATATACCTGCCATGGTCTGATATGGTGTGGCCTCCATGTCATCGGTGGTCAAAGAAGCAACTGGTTGATGAGGTGCTCTGAGCAATGACATATTTGTTCGTCTGTCTGCCCTCACAGCTCAGGATCTATCACCTCTACACCTCTACCATAAGGAATGAAGTGCTCGTAAACCCAACTCATGACTAGGGTCGGGTGGCTCAAAGATCTTGCCCCTGTATAAACGGACTACCCTGTACAAGTCATGGTAGGTAGTCCCAAGTATGTCTGCTCCCCAGGCATAAATCCGGCCATGGCCCTCGATCTGTGCAATGATGGGGGACCAACAGTATAGTAATGTGTCTCCTCCCTTGTCCCCGATCAATCTCGAGGCAAGGATCCCCATAATAGCTTGGCGAATCAAGGGGATGGGCAAACTAGGAATAGATCGAACTCTAACCCCCTTCTTCGAACCCGTGGAGATGACTGCATCTCCCATGTAGGAAGCCCACTGTGCTATCTGGGCCTGTGAACCTGTTGTCTCGAGGGTGAGTCACCTCCCAATGATCGGGACCCCCAGGATACGGTAAACATCCTCTAGTGTGATAGTCCACTCACCTCGGACCCCTGGTAATCGGAAGGTGTTCCGATCAGCATCCCAGTAGGAAAATAAGTCACAGAGTATGTGACTGGATGGTGCAACATGGGGGACCCGTGATATACGTAGTATACCAGCCCTCTGGAGAGTATCCTGCTCGTCCTGTGAAAGGGCATCTAACACTGCTGGGAGCCAGTCACACTCCCTCTCTCGGCTCCACCAAATGTACTCCTCTCTCGCCTGCATACACCCAAAAACACACAAAACAAAGCAAGTTAGCATCCAAGTGACATTAGAAAAATCATGAAAACACATAGAAATGCTAAAAATGTAAAAACAATCTCAAACAGTACTCTTTTGACATTCTGTGAAGAACCGCCACCCTGAGCAGGGCGGCGGTTTCGTAACCGCCACCTTAAGGGTGGCGGTTTTGTAACCGCCTTGAACAGGGTGGTGGTCATGTAACCACCGCCCGGGGCAGGGTGGCGGTCGTGTCCCGAAAACCCATGCGGGTTTTACAACTTAAAAAGCCTAAAAACACCAAAAAAGGACCATTTTAGCTAAAAACAAAGCCTACCTAGTAGCGCCCCCTAGATGGACCTTTTGAACCTAACATTTTTGAAAATAACCCCCCCACGACCAAGATTTTAACATTTTAAAAATTTGAAGGTAAAAATGATAAATTGAGGAAAACTAACCTGTGATCTCACGGGTCGATAATCTACTCATGGAGGCATGATCACTATCTTGTCACGAACGTTTTGACTCTACTCTCGTAAGAAACCATCACCGTGGGTCCCAGAGCTCAGAATCAATCAAATCAACATGTGCAAATGAATAGGAAAATGGGCCCACTTTCATATATATAGCAACCTGACTTGTTTTGAATGTTTTCTTTTTCGCAGGTTTGGAGCACCGACGGAGGTAAGTTCTTACCCCCGCACAAATGGTACGTCCTCATTTCCCATTATTTTAGCGTTTATTTTCTCGATCTATCTTGTCTATCTGCACTTGAGTTCTCTTTTCGTTTTGCAGAAGCGAGAATTTTGGATGGCGTCATTTCGACACACGGACGTACAAGGTATGACTTCCAACTTCCCATTTCGGGACCGCCATACTCGGACCCACCGTTTTATGCCTCTTCATGGCTAAAACACTTCTCCAAGGGGGCAATATGTACGTACCCAAAATTGTAGGGTATTGCACCATCGAAACAACATAACACGTGCCCCAATGATGATACAAGTCTCCTCGCAAGGTGTTCGGGATCCGAAAAATCTCCCCAAGTGTGCGTTAACATCCCGCATGCCCCGCTTAGCCCCCATGTGCTTTGTTTTTCTCTTTTTCCCTCTTTTCTTGGCCTTTTTCTCTTGATTCTGAAACCGCCGCCTGCTGGCGGGGTCGGCATGCTCCAGCCACCGCCCCTAAGCAGGGCGGCGGTCCTGTAACCGCCGCCTTGCTCAGGGTGCAGCGGTCCTTTACGCGTTTTCCAGAATGCTCTTTTAACACGACTCACGTAAATTTCAACATTTACCAGCTTTTTTCACCGCCTTGGGCTTGCATTAATGATTTTGGTTCCCTGGAATAGTGTTTTGCCATTGTTTATAGTTTAAGAGATCAATTTGGTTTTTACCTTGGGTAAATGTAAATGCTATAAATAGTTGGCTTGTGCTCAAGAAAATGGCCCCTCAAATTTGCCTCTGAATTTCTCATTGCAATAGATTAGTCTTTCATTTTACTTAGAATTCTTAGTTTCTTTCATTGCATGCCTAGTTAGTGTTATTTTGCTGTTAGGAAGCCATATATCCATCTTGTGCAAGTGCTATTGATATTTCATCCAATCCATTGGAGTAGAGTAGTTTATTTTCAATAGGAAGCCATTAAAGTTACAGGTTTTGTTCTTCAAACAGATAGTTTTAGGTTCTGGATGTTTTATGTTGCATGACTTGCAATAAATCCCGCTAGGAATTGCATAAGCCAAGCTCTGTACTCTTGCGCTATCTCTCTCCTACTCACATTGTATTCAGTTTATATCCTAAGCTACCTTTGTTCCAATATCTACTTCTGTTGATGCTAGCATTACACGCTTTTACGGATCCACGTGAACAGAACGAACAAGGAGATCACACTTTGAGGGGACAAGATCACACACACCATTAGATTCGCCACCTTTGTTATGCGGAATCCGAGGTTCTAGCTTTCAAAGTTCTAATTTGAATCATATCAAATAGAGTAGTTAATTACTTTATTTCAGTCAATCTTACTTTCGATATTGCTTAGGGAAGTTGTGTGGGCATTGATAGTTTATGAGAGACTATGATTCTTTCCTCACTTCTGAGGTAGGATCAAGGGTCTTTCAAATAGATTAGATCAGTTATTTCATTGTTTAGAATAGATTTACAACTGCATAGGCAAGTAGCTATACTCGGTTACTTTGTTTTAAAATTCGACACTAGGTTAATTGTCAATTTCTAGATATATTAAAATAGCTGCTCTTTCAAATTCATTTATAAAGTTCATTAGAAAATAATAAAAATATAGAAGTTATATATGGTATAGACATACCTCGCATAGTTAATTTTATTTTTCTGCATTTAGTTTTAATTATTGCTTTTGTATGACAATCACGAGACCTAGAGAGCCCAGGGGATACGTATTCAAGCCAATCGTGTCCCAACCCAATCTCATCACAGCAATAACTGATATAGATCAGAATCTTAGGATCCAAGTCTTCCAAACAATGGTAAACTTACAACAAATCAGTTTCCAGTTAAGCGGGTTAAACATAGAAGACGAAAAAGCACACACGTTTTGGTCAAATCAACCAAACTACAAATTACCCTAGATTCATATCCGCATGACTATGGAAGGGTTTGAAAGAGAGTAGACTTTTGGTTGTGATCCTTTGGTCCCACAACCAGATGTAGGAGACACTCTCACAGATATAGATACCAGCTTGAGAATTCAGGTTGCACAAATGCCTGTAAGATATTATGAGAAGATCACACAATTATTAATTCTTAATATAGAAGCTGAGAAAGCATACGATTATTGGATACTAGGGATTAGAGACTGAATCCGCACATGACCATAGCAGGACCACAACAAATATGAATCTACGGTTGTGACCAACAAATCCCACAACCCAACGAGCCCATAGGTTAATCAGACATAGATCTGGCCTACTTACACTAGTATTCCAGATCTACTCCACTTCCACCTATCATCATCAAATAGTTATCCTTCTAGACACAACAACAACTAACAAAGCTAAGGAGTTCTAGACTAGGCCAGAGAATCACCCATAGAGTCAATTATATTTACCATCCACCCTATGACCTTATTTGGAGACATACACGAAACTATCCCAGGACATTTTCCACGTATTCCACAACCTATAGACCGAATCATGTCAGAGCTCGATATTGATTAGAGCCTTCTAGCAGTCATCCTTGTCGATCGATCTATCACACTGGTCCAGGTTAGGAGGGCCTTCTTTGCCTTAGATTCGCAATTTCCACTAGTGCGCGTCGAAGACATCAGATTTCCCAATTAGCTTGTCTGCATCCCACACATATTTAATCCCCACCGGCTGTCTCGGCATGACCTTGGGAGGTCGGGTGCGAGGAAAAGTTACTTGTAGATTCCTATGCTTGCTTGTCACTTTTCCATCATACGATTACTTTCTAAGAAAAATTCTGAAGCATTTGAAATGTTTAAGGTATTCAAAGAATTGGTTGAAAATGAAGTAGATATGAAATTAAAGTGTTTAATATCTAACCAATGAGGAGAATTCACTTCAAATGAATTCATATAGTATTGTGAATGTCATGGAATAAAATTACATTACTTAGTTTGTAAGAACTCTAAATCGAATGCACATTGTTGAAATGAAAAATATAATTGTGTAAGAAATGGCTACAACCATGTTAGATGAATCCAAAATATCTTAATTTCTTTGGAGAGAGGAAGTCAAAACAGTAGCCTATATTTTGAATAGAGGGAAAATTATAGTAAATAACAACAAGACACCTTATGAACCATGGAAGGGCGAGAGAAACAATTGTAAAAAAATCATAGTATTTGGAAGCAAATGTTATATCAAGAAAGATGATGAAGACTTAGGTAAGTTTGATTCTAGATTTGATGAAGGTATTTTTCTTGGTTACTCTTCAATGAACAAGGCCTATAGATGTTACAATTTGAGAACATTCAAAATTGTTGAAAGTGCAAATGTGAAGGTAGATGATATCAAGTATAAAAATAACATGATACAAGAAATTGATTATTACAAGAAGCTAGCGGTGAAGAGGAAAATGAAGATGAATATGAAAAGGAAGAAGTTGAAATAAAGGAAACAAAAACACCATCCAAATTAGTTCAAAAGAATCATTCAAAAAATCATATTATAGGTGATAAAAATATTGGAGTACAAACTAGAAGAAGACTGGAAAATGCAACAAAACATGTAAATATGTCTTTATTATCAAATAATTTTACTGAAGCAAGTGAGGACAAGAACTAGATTAGAGAAATGGAAGAAGAGCTAGACCATATTGAGAAAAAGAAACACGGAACTAGTTCCAAGACCAAAAGACAAAAATGGGATCGACATAAAATGGGTTTTCAGAAATAAGCTAAATGAAAATGGAAAATTTGTAAGAAACAAAACAAAATTAGTTTGCAAAGGTTATGCACAAGTTGAAGGTTTTGATTTTGAAGAAAATTCTGCTAAGCTTGCCTTGGTTATTATTCTTGGATCATGACACACATATTTGTAGTAGTTGATCGATTATATTTGGTGCTTTTTTGCACTTTCGACATCACTCCATTGACAATATCCTTGCATGGAGATATTCTGATGAAGCCCAATGCTAGTTTTTTTGAGTTCTATGATCGAGAAGTGGATTTAGACCACACCAAACACTAAAATTCTTCAACATTATATGGGTTTTGGATCTGCGCTTCTTGGGATATCTTGTAGCATGATTTTTCTCTCTACTTCATTATTAATGGTTTTTGGTACCTTGCGGTGTCCCTTTTTCCTAGTTATTGTATGTGGGTACCTCATCATACTTTGTTATCGGGATCCACCTTCATTTCCACCCACCTAAGCTATGCTTACGGGGGTGTTAATGTAGGTTATTATTTATCCTTTTATTTGTTTATCGTGATAATTCTTACACTTATGTTAGCTATAACACCCACATTTTAAACACAAAAATACAACACTAAAAATATCGGAATAATTTTTTTTTTGACTTACATTGTAGTACACATGACACTACAGGAGATTACTTAGGACTATGCACAACACATGATACATTTTACATGAACATTAACCCATATAGATAACATGAAAACATGTGATGCACATCAAGGCCATTTTTTTAATAAAAAGGCACAACATAATGATTCAAATACAATATAAACTTATAGATAGGGTCTTCCCATGGCATGATATTTTTAGGATTACACATTTATTATAATCATGTTTCAATCTTTAAATTAAGTTCTAGAAAGTTCTAGAAAGGCTCAAAATATGTGACTCATACATTTCATTTCCTTTTTGCTAGATTCCTTTATACAATTTAACATTTAACTTACGGTGTATCTCATTAAATAAGGATCATCTACATTATTTCAATTACTTGTTTAATTCATTCGTTCGTTAGTAGGATATTTATTTACCCACAAGGCTATTAGGTATTATCACTAGGATTCACTCCTAATGACATGCATCTTGATATTTTATCGTACCTCCTTTATACAATGGAACAAGTGTAAGTCCAATGGAGGTGAAGTTAACTTTTTTTATGTTTAAGGATTTATGGTTGTGTTTCTTTCACTCATTTATAAATTGATAGCTGATTTAGTACCCACTAAAGATTATATACGAAATAGGATATTTATCCACAATGAGAGGGATAAATCACATTACAAGGAAGATCATGTTTCAATTTCTTGTGGAATAACATCCCACTATTACACTTCCCAAGGTCAAGCGTCAATTATAATCTTACTATAGTTCTTCTCCAACAATTAGTTAAGGATTCGAAGACTCTTAACATGGCAACATACTTCCTTATTTTTTAAGTTTCTGAGTATCGTTTTGTGTCCAACTTAAGAGATTTTATTTTTCTCTAGGTAGGTTCATATCCATTTTGAATGAATTGTATAACCTATTTTCTAATAGGGAATTTATATCCTCATGAGACTACTAGTCCATATCCTATGGGATTTCTCTCTAATAACATGAGCACCTAGTTTGACATCGACATCCATTACCTAATAGGACTAGTGGGAGAGAAAAATGGAGTAGTCCATCGTTTAAAGGGTTAAGGATCACATTAGAACTTACACAACGTGGATCCCTTTTCTCACCACAATATGGTTTAAACATGTTATAAGAATGATCCAAAATTCACCTTTCTCCATGCACATCATCTTATGGTTATGTTTTCTCAAACTTATCATACACGTAAAATGTTGTTAAGTTACACCATTAACTCTTAGTCTTTCATCACAGAACCCAAATGATAATTGAGATTGGGTATCGAGTTCATTTATGATCCTAACTCTTAAAGGTGACTTCTAAGGTTAGTTGGCGATCTTCGCCACTCAACATGTGTGTCGGTCCAAGAGGGTTTTACATTATGTTTAATGTTGGTTCCCAAGAGTACTACCTTAATAGAACACAATCTCATTACTTCACACATAATTACCAATCCTAGGAGGGGAAATCATACTCAAGATAGAGTTTGACAGATGTAATGGTTCCTAATCTGTCGGGTTCACAATGAAATTGCTAAGTGGACAGGCTATGACAATAAACTCAAACTTGGGCTCTTATTTACTTAACTAGAAGGTGCCATAGAGTGTAAATATTTTAATTTCATCCTAAGGTTTTGGTTTCTTATGTGTTAAGAAAGATCATGCGAGAAGGGTAGATATGCACAAGTTTTAAACTAAGGTTGACTATTATATTTATGTTTCTTCTCTATATTTGCTAGTTAAATAACACAACAATCTAGAGATTTCATCATAAATTTCACAACGAGAAAGCACTATAAGATTTCAAATTCAATTTCATCTAACATATTTATCGAACTTTTACAATACAAAAATTGGGATCAAATAACACCCATGTTTAGATGAAAATTTTCCTTAAACATTAGCATCTTAAAAATATTACAAAACTTCATTAATAAACCTTTCAATACTTTGAAAATTTTTGAATTATTCTCTACAAATTCATTTAACATATATATCCAACCCCCTTTTTCCATACTTAAATCGAATCAAAATGACACCCATGGTAAAATCCACATTTCCCAAAGCACCTCTAAAGCTAGCATCTCATACATATAACCAAATTTAAATAATAAACTTTATTGTAACATAGCAATACATTTTTTTCATTAACATATATAAATTACAATAATACACAATGAATTACAACCACGTTGTTTTGCCATCTTACTTGCATCCTGCAAAACCATGTGAGCATGAAATCAATGCAATAAATTGTTGACATGAAATCCACCTAAATCTAGAATAATCAACTTTTTAGTTTTCAATTTACATAATAATAATAATTACACTCGAAGAGAGGGTTAAAAGCATATATTCATTTCATTTCATTTCACTTCATTTCTTAATTACGGAGAGAGATAGGGAAGAGAGAAAAACTATTTTTCTAAAAGTGACATTTCACACCCCAAGCCACATGGGAGAGTTTCATACAGTTACTTATACTTTTCAATAAGTTTTCATGATGTTTTATCATCTTGGCTAGGGTCCTACGACCTTATTTTACATTTTTCTACTAGTTGCAAAAATGTCTCAAATTAACCTTGAGGCTAAGAAAGCTGCGTTAAAAATTGTCTTCCAATGAGAAAATACACAACGGGTAAATTTCTATGCATCTTCCTATATACAAAGAATTCACAGGAACTGATAGAATTCAGAAGTGGTAGATGATTTACGATTGGTGGCCAATATTCCGAAGCCATCGGTCGCGAGTTGAGCTAGTTGCAACAACCACCAATTTTAGCTTGAGGGCTAAGAAACATCATCCAAAAATTAAATTTTGATGGATGGAGTCTCCACAAGAAGATTCCTATGTGTCCTCCTATATACAGGGAATTCATCAAAGTCGGCAGTAGGGAACTAGCAAACGGGTTACAAATGAAGATGAATTTTCTGGAGCAACCGGTCGTAGTTGGTCTAGTTTGACCTATTCAAACAGTGACACGAGGACTAAAAACTTGGAAAAACTATCTAGAAGAGTATTTCTCCCCAAATTGAAGGTTACAAGAAATTTCCTAGTAAAAATACAAGAGGTTTGCAAAGGCAGGTAATCATTTTGTTGCTTAGGGTCCAAATGGCGAGCTGAATTGAAACCTGACTTTTTCAGTTTTAACAACTTCTTAAAAGTGCAAAATGGGGTAACAGGGCTCCTAGAGGAGTAGAGAAGAGAGCAAAAATGGTTGATTGGGGTCAATCTAAAGCTTTATGTGACTCTCCTCATAACAAGGAACACATATGATGCTTGACATCTCTTTTACGGGCTCAGAAGGTTGTTTTGCAAGTCTTTAAAAATTGCATTTTTCTAACTTTGCAAGGTAGATAGAAATGGTTATTTTAGTTAACTCATCTAGCTCTCGCCAATACCAACAAACACGAGCACCAAGTTTTGACACCCTAGGTTTAGCAATGCATAAGGTTGTGGTCGTGGCATGGTTGAGGGTCAAATTGTAAGTCGAGTAGCATAAATTACGAGGTGTTGTTTTATTGATTGCACTAGCCATCTGGTTAAAATATCCAATTATTTAAGTATCTAATGGTTTAATATTTTTATTATATTGCAAATGAAGAACCAAATCATATGAAAATTATAAAATATTCAGGTAAGGAGACCATGCTTGTCCATGAACGACGTGGTGAAAGAGGGCTCCACGTAGGTCCACCAACATTTCATGAGACTCCAAATCTCCTTTAGGCATTCCATCAAGTAGTTTGCATGCATCTACAACTCCACCATTTTGCATTGCTTGAAATCTTCTATACCCATTCCACAAAACGATTTGAGCATTCTCCACAATGACCGTAGTCCGTGAGACCAAGTCATCTACCCAAAGCCCACTTCACACTAATGTTTTGACAAGAGAACATGAGTTGCAATAAGATGGTTATCCTCCTCGAAAGGGGGAAAAATTGTTGTGAATAAAATTAGCTCCGATTCATTTGTCCTCTTCAAACTCGAGAAAATCCATTCACCCATTCCAAATCTGGTATGAACAAATCCCATAGTAAAATGGTATCTAATTCTCATCTTGATAGCTAACAAAACAATTTCTTCCTTCCAAAGATACCACAAAAAAATCAAACAACTGGGCATAACCAAAATGTCCACGAGGGAAACACCAATATACCCAAAAAAAAAGACATCACCAAAATTCCCAAAATCGAACAACTACTAAATGTGGATCAATAGTACACCTCCAAAATGTCCACAATCACAACACCATCAAAATGCCCATCAACATAGCACCACCAAAATGGTCCACAAGCATACCACCTCCAAAATACTAACCACTAACAAAATGTCCAACCCACTCAACACCCCGAAAATGTCTAACCACAAGACAAAAATGCCTAATCACAACAGAGCATCAGAAAACACCTAAAAACTAGTTCACCTACCTTGTGTAAGGCTCCACATTTTGCATACATGTCTACAGAGCATTTGCAACTACAACATATGACAAAACTCTATATTTTATGCTCCGATGGATGTCCATACCTTGTTCCAGAGCTCGTATTTTGGCATGGGTCGGGAGTGCGTAGGAAAATGTAAACTGATCATGTTGGAGACCTATGTGTTATATAGGTGAAACAATGTGACTGTCTCGTGAACAAACCCATGTTTTCTATACATTTCCGAGAGCTATGGGTGCCCGAGCAAACCCACCTTACCGACCAGTAACTATCCAAAACTGCTAAAATTTACAACGTGAACTTGGGCTTGAACTTTATTAATGTCTCCAGATCTCAAATAAATTGAAATTATTATTATGCAAGGGAAATGACAGGTCTAAGGGCCATTATGTTCCCCACGGGCCTTGTCAGGGAGGCCTGTGGCTCTACACTGAACCATGCCAAATCCTGTCACACACCACCAACAAATTTTAACCCGTTGAAAGCTTTTCTCATGCAAGCATTATTTAAACACACACACACACACACACACACACACACACACACACACACACACACACACACACACACACACACACACACACACATTTTTTTTTAATAATATTAGAAATTTATTTTTATTTATTTGGCACTACATTTCCCTCCCCTTATAAGAGCATCATCTTTGATGCGACACATAACAAAGGTTAAAAGGGGTACTCATGAGCAAGGAGGAAACAATCAATGACTCGTGTCACCAGCGAAAAGATGCTTGTTGCTAAAGTGCAACCACACGGAAGAAAGAAATGTTCAACAATTCTTAATGTTTTATGAAGATTGGTAGTTTTCAATCTACATTATTACCTAATCAATCTTTTCCCTTAGAATTATTTGTTGAAAGCGAAAAATATTGTTCTAAAGAGAAGACACATAAAGGATTTGTGTGTGGGAGCAAGCGCATTTGAAGGTGTTGAAGGATAGGAAAGAAAACGTGTGCTAGGACAAGTTGATTCAGACTTAGCCATTTTCATGGATGTGAGCTATTTTTGGAAGATAGCGTGTGGATCACACATCGGGATGGAGACTTGCATGACATGAAAATAGTATTGTGGGAATGAACATCCGATAAGCACCATACATGAGTTCAAGATAATAATAGGATTAATTGTTCCAGATTAACAAAATATCTATTCGTAACACACTTGCATGTGTGCATGTTAATGTAAAGGTACATGGATATTATCAGCATGAAACCTATTTTGGAAAGTACAAAGGCCGTGAAGGGAAAGTCTCCACCCTTATAAATATGTGGTAAACTATGTAGTTAGAGATAGTGAGTAAGAGAGTGAATTATTTTAGAGTTATGCTCTCAGTAACTATTGCACGCATGACTTATGGCAATGCTTTGTAATGTAAGAAGCTTCTATGTATTACAATTTTTAATTTAATGGAGCATATTGGATGGATAATGGTTTTAAACATGATTGTAACTGGTTCTTATATGGTTAATCTTATTATAGTTATTTTTTAATTCATGATTCTCTAAGATCTAGATCTGGTTAGGCAATCAGTGGAATGTTTATGGTTATTTTTGGTTACGAATATGTTGTCTCTTCATCAAACTAACATCCTACACAAGAAACTCTAAAGAGGGACTTGGTACCTTTGCATGCTTCGAGTGAGCACTCGCTTAGGGTCAGGTGATGTGCCAGTGCCTAGGTTTTTTTCTGGGTTTATACGGTGAATTCTAGGCTGCATCATTGGTTTTGTTGTCCGACCTCGTTTCCAGCTATTTTCGGGATGTTTCGCGATGAAGACATCTTGGTTGACCTAGCAAGTGTTTATGAGTGGATAAAGGATCTGAAAGAAGAGTATGCTTTAGGAGGTTCAACATTGGATCTGAGTTTGACACACGTATGTCGGTGAAACAAAATTTATATGATTGTTTGTATGAGAGCTTCTTTCCTATCTTTCCGGTAGAGCCGTATGAGTGGTTAATTACTTATGTTTCTAAAAGGAATTGGAGGTATCGCACACTTGTGCAGGGCGAATGAATAATTTCACACCCTTTTATGATGTGGATCTGATTTGGATGTGCTCTATGGATACTTGGTTCCATGGTGTTTTGAATAGCTATATTTGGAGTACTCTATTTCCCTTTACTCGTGCCCAAAAGTAGATGAGTTCCGGTTTTTACGGTATCCCAAGGGAAATTATTTGCAAGGCATTCCACTAGTGATCAAAATCTTGATGATAACCCTGAACTTGGAAGAGAAGTAGATGGCTAGCTAAAGCTCACCATGCATGGGGGTAGGAATAGGTTTGGTGAAAGATGAAAAACCTAGCAACAGAGAGGTAGAGAGAAGAAATGTGGCTTAAGTATAATGAGGTACATGAGAGGGAGGTAGAGAAACAACGTGATATTACGAGTAGATGAAATTAAGGAGAGAGATGGATTGTGAAGGATTTGGAACTCACACGAGAGGGCATGGAGCCAGAGCATCTAGAAATACCCCATTTGGGAAAGCATAATAGGGAACCCTCTTTGGCCTTACATGAGAGTACGCTAGCAGAGACGACACGGGCCGCAGTGCACATCCGAATCTACCAGAAACCTATACCATGTGCTTAGATTTCTAGTATCTAGTACATCCAGAGAGTCAACAAGCTAGTTTGGGCGGTAGAAGAGAAGGATTAAGTCATGTAGCAAGTACATCTATGGTTTGGAAAAAATATTCTTTATTTTTTGGAGGTAACTTTGTAGGTGCATCATCAACACAAAACTCAAGTGCGCAAAATTTTGGAGTCACTTCTGGGAGTAGTACCACATTGTAGACTGTAGGAGTTTATTTTAATACCACTTTGTTGGGACACAAGGTAGTACATACAATGGTCCACTTTCGGCTATAGGTGGAGGATAAAGGTATATGTGGCTCTAGATTTGGTGGTTCAAGAGGTAGAGGTAACACTAGAGGTTTTGGATCAGGTGGGCAAGGTCCACACCAACCCTAGAATATTTACATGGAGATGTCTCTTCATCTTCCAGAGTATAGGGCATAGAATATTCTATTGAACACATGCACATGTGTGAGATACTATGGCACACAAAAGGAGTTACAGATTCTAAGTGCAAGGCAAGTCAGTTTGCAACTACATTGTAGGGATGTGCACACAGTTGGTACAGGAAGTTTGACCCTGATCAAACTTGTGTAGATTATGCAACATTAAAGGATGCTTTCCTTAAAGAGTTTCATATCCATGAGTTTGAGTAGAAGAGTATAAGCGTGCTCAAGGATATTAAGCAAGGCACTACTAAGAGTGTTCAGGAATATGATGCCCATTTCAAGACACTATTGTCTAAACTTTCTTATGATATTCATACAAGCCAACATGCACAATGGTTCATTGGGGGCTTGATCATACCTTCGGAAGGGTGTTATCACATAAGAATCATGCGAGACTGCACTGTGAAGCGATTGAAGCCACTTTACACGCTGAGGTAGTTGGGAGTATAGACACTAGAGTAAGCCCATTCCTGGAAGCACAAATTGTAGCTATGAAAAATTAGTTAGAGAAACTATCAACAAATTCAGCACATGAGATGTGCACTTTGGGATTTGGTGTACATATTGTGAAGTGGAAGGGAACACTAAAGATAGTTGTCCTCGTAGATTAGTGCATTCATTGCTGTTAGAATGTGAGATATGTCATTTGGACCATGATGCAAGTCACTACCCATTATTACAACACGCGATAAGGAAGAATGTATCTTGCTATTGTAAAATTTTCTGGTCCACAACTCACGATACAGAAGACTACATGTTGATTGGTCAGATCCATGATGCCATAGATATTGGTGTACGATAGACTAGAGTATCAGATAACTCTAAAGGAAAAGGTGAGCACCATGATCATGATCACACTCAAAGGTGTTATGATCAGAATGAAGGGCATTTGAAGGAGGACATGGCAGAGGTTGAGGATACCATGGTGGATTTATGGGTTGAGGCCGTGGTGGTGGTGATTTCCCTCATGGAATGTGTTTTACATGTGGATCTCTTGACCACTATAGGTGTGAATGTCCTCATAATATTAATTCTTTTTATGGGAAGAATCATAACTATGAGGAATTCCCAGACTTATATGAGCATCTTAGCAAGAAACATAAACATGAGAACAAAGGTGTAGGGATTGTTAGAATACATCGCACCATGGAAAATCAATGAATGCTAAAGTTGGCACTAGGGAACCTTAGGTATTACTTGTGAAGATTACTACACATGCTAAAGCTACCCGCGCTAGGGAAGTGTTATAGTAGAAGCCTACCATCACTAAGGAAGAAGTTTTACATGCAAGGTACATGGATCCTACACATTAGAAGGAGGTTTATTAGGAAATCATGGAGGTACTCAGAAATTTTCATTGGTGAAATATAGTGTTTAAAGGAATAGTCCCAGAAGTTATAACAAAAGAAGGCAACAAAGATAGTCCAATCGAATATTGATGACTTAAAAGAGATATGTAAGATGTTGTGCCAGGAGAATATCATACCATTATTAAGGAATTGGCTAAAGGAAACACTCCTCGCATAAATATTCGGAATGGAAGGTAGATCCTTCATGTTAATCTTCCCCCTCATAGTTTGGATTATGACAAGGAGATCACTCTAAATGCTGTTGTGGATGGGTGGCTCTTGAGTAATATATTGATTGATATAGACGCAAAAGTGAATGTGCTTAATTTAGATGCATGGATACGGATGGGAGGACCTCCATTACAACAATCCTCTAATGCACTATTTATGGCCAATTGAACGAAGACCACTCTAATAGGAGTTTTGAAGGATGCATTCATTACTAAACAAAGGGCCAAGTTCACTGGGATTTTAGGTCTTAGCACTTGCACAAGTAGACAACTTCCTAGATCTACTTGGGTGCCCTTGGTGTTATGCCAATAATTTTTATTTAGAGTTCAATAAGGGGTATATAAGTTTTGAGAAAAGGAATTTAGAGTAATTATCCCTTTGTGAGATGGGAAGTATGCACCTTATGTTGAAACTTTGAGTGAGGAGGACCTAAAAAAATTTATGTACATGTCATTCAGGACCTAGAAGTACTTGAACCATATAAGGAAGGAATTCTTCATCAAAATATGCACAGATCTATTAGTGATACTACAAGTATTGCTTGTGAAAGTTGGGCACATGGTACCTATGAGATGGTTGGGCGTGAAGTAAGAAGTGCATTTGTATGGAGAAGCAAACCTCATTGTGTTAGGAGGATAGTTAGCGTATACCTCGATACACTTTGGAGAAGGAGACCCTAAGATATTCTGACACGCCATGGAGAAACAATGGACGGAGATCAAGTGGAAAGGAGAAATATGTTGGTGTATACCTGCACTTGAGATAGTAGCTCATTAGTGGATGGTTCACGGGGACAATCTTATGGAATGGAATGAAGTCGAAACTCGCTGCTTTAACCACTTAGTTCTTCAAGAGGAAAGCACCTACTACAATCTTCATGTATCATGTTAATCAACATGTTCAGCACCACGTTCAACAGTGTGAGAGACTCTAGACAAAGGGACATGAAGCTTTACCACCTTCACTATGGGTGCACAAGCTTTGTTCCACTTTACAAGGCTGCACACATGCTTTGTATGTTTATGCAGAGCTACATAGGGAGACTGAAAATTGATAGGATTTGATTTTATGAATGACCCAAAATTTTGACTGCTTCTCTACGAAACCTCTGGTGGAAGAGGAATTAAGGGTTATAAAGTGCTTAACTATGGGAGATAGTGCAAAGGATGAAGAACTCATTCAGGAGTTATTTGGTGAGGTAGACTCAGGAGCGTGTTTTGATGAAGTAGAAGAGATAAATGCCATAGTACTTAAGTGTGCTTACTTTGAGAAGGAAAAAGGAAAGATGGTCTACATAGTGGATGATGAAGAAGTAGAAAATATAGATATAAATCATTCAACGAGGCACACACGAGGTGTTAGGCAGTGCAAATAAAAATGTGTGTGCCTATCACGAACCTATGAAGACCAAGAAAGTGAACATTGGCACAAATGCCGAACCTAAGGAGGTAATAATTAGGGATTATTGGACTGATTTTGAAGTGGCAAAGATAATTGAGTTACTACCATATTTTTAGGACTTATTTCCTAGGGACTACCATGAGTTGAAAGGATTGCATGATTCATTAGGGGAGATGAAGATTAAGCTAAAGGAAGGTACACGCCCGGTTAGGAAAAGACCTTATAGGATGAACCCTAACCTGCGTGTAAAATTTAAGGAAGAAATTGACAAAATTTTAAAATCTAGCATCATCAAGCCCCTAGAGGAATCAAAGTGGGTTAGCCCCATGGTGATTAGCATAAAGAAAAATGCTCGATTAGGATTTGTGTGGATTACGGGGATTGAATGTTGCATGTGTGATTGATCCTTTTCCTAAAAATTTCACGAGAGGAAATTTTAAAAGGTGTTGCGGGTGTGAAGTTTATTCTTGTACAGATGGATTCTCTGGGTATCATTAGGTTAGAATTACACAGGAGGATCAAGAGAAGAAAACTTTCACCACTAAATGGGGAAGTTTTGGATGTGTTGTGATGCTTGTTATCTTAATTTGGCCCCTGAAAAAATTGATCAAACACGACCCCGTAGGAAGAAATCCAAGGATGGCTCCGTCACATGAGTCCACATTTCAAATCTAGCAAACAGGTTACAGGTGGGATCTATAATGGATGCAACAGGTCAGGAATGAGGAAAATGATATCAAAGAAAACCAGAGGCCATAAGGAAAGAAATGGAGGAAAAAATCGAAGGCTTTGGGCTCTGCAAATGATTTAGAATGAGCCCCAAAATTGGCTAAGTATGGAAGAATCAGCGAAGCCTCCACGTGCCTCATTGGCGCATCTCCAAAGATTAAACTCAAAAGGAAGACTCGAACAAGTGTCAGGATTCCATGTGTCCCAGAGTAAAAAGGGTCAATTTCGCCCCAAAACGATTAAGTATAGCGAGAGACCGGAAGAAGCCTCCACATGTTCAAATGCCACACCTTCAAGGGGAAAAGAAAAGGGTGATTCTTAGATGAGCGTGGAGCTTCCACATGTCTTAGGTGCGAAAAGGATAGAGTTGGTCGTTGAAAAATCTGAGCAGTGCAGAGAAGGCGCAATGTGTCTTAATGATGCTCCCTCAAAGGTGAAATCCTAAGCGGGTTTCCAAGTGAACACGAGACCTTCTGCGTGTCCTAGGTCCAAAAGGGGACAAGGTCTAGATTGAAAAGTCAAAATATGGTAGGCTAGCGGAACAATCCAAGTGTCATTCGGTCTACTTACAAAGGTAAAATTTAAAGTGGTCCCCAAACATGCGCCGATCCTCCATGTGCCCAATTTCCAAAAGACCCATTTTGTTAACTATTTCCCGCCATTTTGAGTACGAGGCCGTCTCAAATATTCAAATGAGTAAATATTTTGATTCGATCTCAAAATCCAACAAATTTGGTACCATTGGAAAGATCTCGACCTCATCCACGCCATGGAGATTTGAAACTTTAATTTTGAAGAAGCTAAGTGGGTGAAAAATGAAAAAACATCTTCGTTCCATTCTATAAGATTTATTTACTCCAACAACTAGATCGGATTTGTCGATCCTCCGTTCTTCCTCCTTGATACGCCGAACAAAAAAATTGATGCAAATATGATAGATTTGGGGTGGATTTGCATGAAGCATTGATGGCCGTACACTGAGACTCGAATTAGTTTTCTCAACTCTCTCTTGTTCTTCTCTTTGTCTTTGAATCTATAAATGAAGGTTCGGGGCTCATTTTAAAAGGTTGGACATCTCTTTTTTACGCCCTCCCTTCTTCTTTTGTTTGCAAGAGGATTTGTGGAGCTTTCCTAACCTCTCATTTGGGTTATAATGCAAGTTTTGCTTCTTAGCCACCGCTTAACCTCTTATGTATCGACTCCTAAGCAATAATATATATGTCTGTGGATGATTCTCAACCCTCTCATGTATTCATTGTTGTATTTTTGATCTCTTATTGTAGTTTGGTTATCTGTGCATGGTACTTGTGTTACATTTCCGTGGTCTGTGTTGAATTTCAAAACACTAATATTCCTTTGGTGCATCACCTCATCGCTTAGGTTTATTTTCTTGCATCTCTTCGACCTCTGTCTCCTTGGTAAAATAGAGTAGGTTTAATATAAATCCTCTGTAATTTGTTTTTATGCACTGAAAAGAGGAATAGGAACCAACCTTAATCCATAGAGCTCTCTTAATTCATAAGGTCCCACACTTTAAGATATGCTCTATGTTATGTAATCACACTGAGAGTCTCAACCCATATGGTTTCAGGCATCCAGGGGTGGTGTGATTCTGCACTAATAGTTTTAGCATGCTGGGTGGGACCAAAGAAGTCTCCATATTTATTACAGCAAGATTGATGTGCACTGGTTGTAACTTTAGCTTTTAAGCAGCTCTAAACTTGCACATCCGGTGACTCAATAGAATCTACTTGTTTCAATAGTCCAAGCTTATCAAGTTCATGAGAAGAATACAAACAAGGTCAAGAACCAAAGAGGAGGGACTATTTGTCTATCTAGCACTTGTCCCTAGACAAAGGGAGAAGAGAGGGAGAAGAGCCCAGAGGTCTCCATCTCCACCAAATAGAACCTTGTCAACACCTCCTCCTAGTAGGCCATTCATTCAATCAACAAGGGTTCTTAGGCCAATCAGATGGCACAACCAAATCCTTATGTCAATTTCACTAGTAGCACCCACTCGCCCTTAATGCACAAAATCTAGTCCCATTGCAGCATTAAAAAACATCCCATATTTCACTGGAGAGAACCAGACTTCTCCTAGTGACCACATTCAAGACATTGCAAATATCTATGTAATTCATGAGATCACTTGAGATGGAAATTGTAGTCAAGTTACTAGCCTCTTCACTCAAGGGTAAAGCTTCACAATGGTTTAAGAGTCTAACAACAGAGCTCTATTCAAACTTGGGACCATTTGTGCAGAGCTCTTCATAACCAATTTGGAGAAAAGGAGATAATCTATCCTTATTGGAGCAAATGACAACAATCAAGAAGGCTCTAATGAGCGGTTGATGATTTCAACCTCATATTTCAAAGGACATGGGACAAAATTCTAGTGGTTGTAAGGCCCATAGATGAAGGTTTTTTCTTATACTTTCTTAGAGCTCTAAATTCTGATATTTCTTTAATGATTCAATCAATGGGAGGCACCACTTTACCTACAGCCTATAACATCTCTATAAGAGCTAAAAATTGTTTAATTCAGGATGGAAAACTTTCTCCTAGGCCACCTATGCCTCTATACCCATAACTATCAGCCTCAAGCACTAGTCAGACACCCACATTGGCTCCTATACCTACTCCTAGGAATTAGAGTTCAACTGAAGCCTCTACCTCATCTTCTAGTACCTCAAAAGAGCTTCAAGAAGTTATGAAATAGTTGTAGAACCTAGGGAATGAGTTAGTAACTATCAAGAGGAAATAATCTCAAGAACCTAGGTCATATCATCCTCAAGCTCGGTATTAGGTTAGACCCCATATCAAGAAAATAGGCCACCACTTAGGCTGCAAAATCGAATCAAAACCAAGGACAACCTCAAGTCTGCTAGACCTTTCAGGTCATATGATCCAAACACAACTTCAACATCAAGGGCCTTGGTTCCAACACAAAACAACATGGCACAAGAATATGATTGATGTTTCCCATATAATCAGCCCCATAACCAATCAATGTGTTTTAATGGTGCACTAAACTAGGCCTTGATGGTATAAACCATGGTGTGTCACAAGAGTCTAGCTAAGAAGAAAATCAGTAGCAAGAAGCTCAACAAGAAGCATCTCCAAGTGAGACTATGCTTGTTAATTGGCAAGCTGAAGACTTTTGTGGGATGAATCAAACACCTTCCCAAAGTGTAGCTACCAATACATGGTCCAAGAAAAGGAATATTAGAGAGGGACAATCACCAAACTTAGGTAATCCTCAACCCTCCATTACTCCATAAGGTATTGCACTTTCAGTGTAACTTCCATCATACATAGCTAGTAGTCCAAGCCACCTTCTAAACCCATTCGGACATTTGGTTATAACGACCCATGTGCAAGAGAAAAAGTACTAGGGAAAGGGGCAATAAAAGGATAGCTCATTTAACATCATTGAACAAATGAAGAAGACAAATGTGAATATTTCAATGTGGGATTCATTGGCCATTCCAGATAGAGAGATCTATTGTAGGCTATTATGACCAATTGGTCAAGTTCAAATCAGCCCCCTAACTAGTAAGAGAGAGTGTTTACCAATATAGCTCAGACGGGAAATCATGGAGGAAAACAAGGTAAGAATCTAAAGCCTCCTCCATTATATGTTTCATTGATCATTGGGGACAAATTGGTACATAATTGCATGATTGATTCGGGGGCAAGTAACTCTGTAATTCCAAATCAAATAGCTGATCAACTGGGCCTTCAATATGAAGTCATCTCTAAGGGGTAGTGCAATTGGATGGGAAAATAGTGAAAACTATTGGAGTCATCAAAAATTTGAGCCTCACACTGCATGCCTTCTCCAATGCGACTGTATTGCGAAACATATCAGTAATAGACTTTCCACCACATTTTACCTTGTGTTTGTCGAGAGACTTCACTACTAAGATTGGAGGCTATTTGTCTGCTGATTGGTCGCAAATGATTTTAGAACAAGGTATGGAGCTAAGGCTACAATTAGATCCAAGCCCATTGCAGATTACCATATTGAGTCTTATGTACCTAGCCCGATCAATGCCAATTGTTCATCCTTTGATCAGGAGGATCTCCTAAGCACTTGTGAAGTAGATACTAAGGTGGGGTGTATCCCATACTTGACTCTTGACAAATTGGTGAACAAGAGACATGCTTTTTAACCCTATAAGGAGATAGAGGAATCTGAGCTAGGAGTCTACTATTTGCATGAGGATAATCATCCTCTTCCTGACATCATTAAGCCAGACCACAAAGATGATAATGAGGTATGGCAGTTGTTCTTTGATGGCTCAAGAAGTAGACAAGGAGCCAAAGGAGGAGCTATGCTTGTTTCCCCTCAAGGTATGAAATACTACTTAGCTTTCTATTTCCAATTTTCTTGTTCAAACAATACAATAGAGTATGAGGCTTTGGTCCATGGACTGCATTGGGCAAGGAAACAAGGAATCAAGAACTTACAGGTGTTTGGTGATAGTGAGCTAGTTGCAAATCAAGTTTGAAGACAAAATGCTGATAAGAACAACCTGTTAAAGAGTTATAAGAACAGGGTATGGGACCTCATTGAGGATTTTGAGGCATTCAACATCAACTTCATCCAAAGAAGAAGAATGAAGTGGCAGATAGATTGGTAGAAATTGGGGCAGCCTTCAACATTGTGGAGAGTATTAAGAGTGATAAGTCTCAGCCACATATCAAGTTGGTTGTGAGGCCAGCTGTCCCAAACAACAACACAAGTTGGAAAGTCTTTGAAAATGATCAACAAATTGTCAACTTCCTACAAGAAGAAGTTGAGTTCTCCTCCAGAATCAAGATAAACTGGAGCAACAGTATGGTGATCAAGTAGTGTAGCTGAGGACTAACAAACTACCAAAGGGTCTTGTCACTTTGGAATCAATATTCAACCCAAATAACCAATTGCATAAGGAGAAGGAGAACATTCAGGTAAAGGGTGAAGATTCAGAACCCTTTTTTATAGAAGAAGGCAAAACATTGCAGATTGGCAAGTCAAGCACTCAACAAGAAAAATATGAATTTGTTAAACTTTTTCAAGAATTCCCAGATGTCTTTTCCTGGACTTATAAAGATTTGAGAGGTTTCAACCCAAAGCTAGCACAACACACAATCAAGTTGGATCCAGGAGCCAAGCCTTTCAGACAGAAGAAAAGGCCCATAAATCCTCACATTGAGCCTCTCATGAGGAAATAATTGAACAAGCTAATTGAGGCTAGCATCATCTTCCCCATCAAGCACTCAAGTTGGGTTGCTAAATTGGTACGTGTGAGAAGAAAAATGGAGAAATCAAGTTGTGTGTGGACTTTCGTGATCTAAACAGAGCATCACTTAAGGATCACTACCCACTTCCATCAATGGAATAGATATTACAAGTTGTAGCTAGTTCTAAGAGGTTTTTATTGTTGGATGGGTATTCAGGCTATAACCAGATAATGGTGAAAGAGGAGGATCAATTGAGAAACCATTCACCACCAAATGGGGTACATATGCTTCTAAGAAAATTCCATTTGGACTATCAAATGTTGGAGCAACATTTCAGCAAGCTATGGACATGGCATTCAAAGGCTTAATCAACAACATAGTCCTAGTGTATCTAGATGATATCATTGTCTTCTTGAAGAATGTTTGTAGACCATCTCTTTCACCTTATATAGGTATTTCAGAGATGTAGAAGGTTTGGGGTGTCATTAAACCCAAAGAAATGTGTATTCTTGGCACATGAGGGTAAATTGTTGGGCCACATTGTCTCTAGAGAAGGGTTAGCAATTGATCCTGAAAGAGTTGAAGCCATCCAGACACTTCCATTGCCACAACACAAAAAGTCTCTCCAAAGCTTCTTGGGGAGGATAAAATTTGTTTGTAGGTTTGTACCTAATTTTTCCACTCTTGTGAAGCCTTTAACAATGATGTTAAAGAAGAGTCTTGCATTTAAATGGACAATAGAAGGAAAGAGAGTTTTGAGGCCATCAAGCTCACAATATCACAAGCTCCAACTCTTGTTAACCTAGACTTCTCAAAATACTTCATGCTATATGCTTTTGGAGGGTCAGACACCATCTCAGCCATCTTGGTCCAGCCCAATAAGGAAGGTTCAAAAAAACCAATAGCCTTCTTCAGTCAGAGCTTGGAGGAATACGAGGTAAAATACTCTTTCATTGAAAAACATGTTCTTATTGTTATTAGGAGCTTAAAGAAGTTCAGACACTTGGTCTCAAATAACAAGATTCAACTGCTAGTATCTCATGTTGGTGTTAAGGACTTCCTTTTAAATAAGGATTTGAATGAGAAGAGGGTAGGTTGGATCACTTGGGTAATGGAATATGACATTGAGATCAAGGTGACCAAACTGGTTCGAGGCAAGGGTTTGTGTGAACAACTCACTTCCAAGAAACAAGATGAGTCGATGGATAAAGAAGAGGCTATCATATTACTATAGAATGATCAAGAACAACCAGGTAATGATGCACCTTCTCCATGTTGGACGCAAGCCTTGGTGCATTACCTTGAAATAAGTTTGTGCCCCCTGAGAATGGAACAAAGTGAAAAGGAGATACTTGGACTACAAGCCATCCCATATGTGTTTTTTGGTGGCATCTTGTTTAAAAGGGATATCAATAGTGTTCTATTGAGGTGAATTAGGACATGCCAAATTGAGAAATTATTGCATGAGTTTCATGATGGGGAAGCAGGAGGTCACTTTTCCCCTCGAGTAATGACTCTCAAGATCATGAAAGCTAGTTATTACTGGCCTACATTGTTTAGGGACTGCTACTCATGGATCAGGAAGTGCAAGAAGTATGCATTCTTCACAGGAAAAGATAAGTTAGAAGCCCTGCCCCTTCACCCAATTTCAGTGGATCAACCATTAATGAAATGGGGACTAGACTTCATTGGGGTGATTAACCCAAACTCAAGCTAGGGCCACAAGTGGATACTTACTGACAGAACAAACTACTTCACCAAGTAGGCGAGGAAGTGTCACTAAACTAAGAAAATGAATCCAACATCTTGGATCTATGAAGGAATAACCACTAGGTTTGGAGTCCCCGCCACTATTATATCGATAATGCATTGGTATTCCTTGGTATAAGAATCACTAAATGAGTAGTTAGGAATGGCGTATACCTCAAAGACTTCATCAAACTGTTACCCTCAAGGTAATGACCACGCAGAGTCCACAAATAAGAATCT
The DNA here is from genome assembly GCA_018340775.1 of Taxus wallichiana var. yunnanensis. NCBI lineage: Eukaryota > Viridiplantae > Streptophyta > Pinopsida > Cupressales > Taxaceae > Taxus > Taxus wallichiana. The sequence continues at coordinate 807,200,188 of CM031242.1, forward strand.
ATTAAGGATTATCGAAGAAATTTGGATGAGAATCGAGAGAACTTGGCATATAAAACTCAAATAAGCTCTATGAGATGATAGGATCACATCCAAAAGATCCACAAGTAACTCCCCATATAAGATAGTATATGGAAAAGAGGTAGTATTTCCAATATCATTGGAGTTTCCCACTCTAGAGCTCATGAAACAGTTAGAGCTAGCCGAGTTTGAACCCATGGAAATCAGGTATGCAGAGCTAATGGAAGTAGGAGAAGCAAGAGAGCATGCAATGCAAAGCATGGAAAAGGATCAAGCATTGATCAAGAAGTTTTTTGACAAGAAAGCAATAACGAGGACCTTTCAAGAAGGTGACTTAGTTCGAAGTGGGATGCGGATCGGGAAAGGCCAGAAAGCATTCCAAATTTGATTCCATTTGGAGTGGCCCTTACATGATCACAAGGTGCAAGAGTGGCAATGCCTTCTAGGTGGCTAAATTTGATGGCAAAGAATTGCACATCCCATCTCAAACATTGCTTCTAAATAGGGAAGGTTCCATCCTTGTAAATATTAGCATAGATTTTTATTTTCCCTAAGTGCATATACACATTGCTTTGTTGTATCGTATGTTTTGTTTCCTTAAGTCTTTGTGGCATAGGTTTTTTGCTCCGAGTTTGCGTTGTTATACGATTTTAACATGCCTCCCGGTGAATGTGTTAAGCCCTTGACATCATGCAAGAGGCGAGGCCCATAATTTACATGTGATGATTTCTTGTTTTCTAAATAGAAAAAATATAGAGAAACTAGAATCGGGTCTTAGGTGTTCATTTCGAGAAGAACAGGACCAACACCGGCCACCGATGACTCTGACCAATTAATACAACAAGGAAATTTATCTCTTCATCTAGTAGGAAGACATCCCCATGATTCAAAATTGTTATCTCAATTTGGTCCCCGGAAAAATTGATCAAACACGACCTCATGTAGGAAGAAATCCAAGGGTTGGCTTCATTGCACGAGTCCACATTTCAAATCCAGTAAATAGGTTACAGGTGGTCTCTATAATAGATGTCGCAGGTTTGGGAAGGAGGTAAGAAGTATCAAAGAAAACTAGAGGCCATAAGGAAAGAAATGGAGAAAAAACTTGAAGGCTTCGGGCTCTATAAGTGATTTAGAATGAGCCCTAAAATTGGCTAATTATGGAAGAATAAGTGGAAGTATCCACATGTCTCATTGGTGTATCTCCAAAGATTTTACTCAAAAGGTAGACTTGAACAAGTGTCAGGCTTCCACGTGTCCCAAAGTCAAAAAGGTGAATTTTGGGCCAAAACCGATTAAGTATAGTGGACTAGCGAAAGCCTCCATATGTTTAAACAATGTGCCTTCAAGTGGTAAAGCAAAGGGTGATTCCCAGATGAGCACAGAGATTCCATGTTTCTTAGGCCCAAAAAGGATAGAGCCAAATGTTGAAAAGTCCAAATAGGTGGAAGGCACGACGTGTCTTAATGAAGGTCCCTCAAAGGTAAAATCCTGAGCGGGTTTCCAAGTCGGCGCGGACCTTCCGCGTGTCCCAAGTCCAAAAGGGGACGGGGTTAGGGTTGAAAAGTCAAAATATGGTAGGTCAGCAGAAAGAGCTAAGTGTCAGTGTGGCACTACTTCAAAAGTAAAATTTGAAGTGATCCCCAAACACGCACCATCCCTCCACATGCCTAATTTCCAAAAGACCCATTTTGTTAACCGGTTCCCACCATTTTGGTATGGGCTGAATCAAATATTCAAATGAGCATATCTTTTGATTCAATGCTCAAAATCTGACAAATTTGGCACCGTTGGAAATATCTCGACCTCATCCATGCCATGGAGATCTGAAAATTTAATTTTGAAGAAGCTAAGTGGGTGAAAAATGAAAAAAACATCTTTTTTCCATTAATACAAGATCTATTTACTCTAATAACCAGATCAGATTTGATCTGATTTGCCGTTCTTCCTCCTTCAATGCGCCGAATAATAAATCAATGCATATATGACATATTTAGGGTAGATTTGCATGAGGCATTGATTGCTAGTACCTAAGACTCGAATTAGTTTTCCCACCTCTCTCTCCTTCTTCTCTCTATGCTGAATCTATAAAGGAAGGGTCGAGGCTCATTATAAAAGGTTAGACACCTCTGTTTTACACCTTCCCTTCTTCTTTTGTTCGCAAGAGGATTTGTGGAGCTTTCCTAACCTCTCATTTGGGTTGTAATGCAAGTTTTTCTTCTTGGCCACTGCAATATACTGTATCAACTCCTGAGCAATAATATATATGTATGTGGATGATTCTCAACCCTCTCATGTATTCATTGTTGTCTTTCCGATCTCTTATTACAGTTTGGTTATCTATGCATGGTGTTTGTATTGCATTTTTGTGGTCTGTGTTAAATTGCAAAATGAGTGTCTAACATTCCTTTGGTGCATCACCTTGTTAGCTTAGGTTTATTTTCTTGCATCTCCTCAACCTTGTCTCCTTGGTAAAATAGAGTAGGTTTAGAATAGATCCTCTACAATTTGTTTGTATGCACCCGAATAGAGGAATAGGCTGACCTTAATCCGAGATATATCTCTTAACTCGTAAGGTCCCACACTTTGAGAGATGCTCCATGTTGTGAAATCACATTGAGATTGTCAACCCATCTAGTTCTGAGGCATTGGGGTGTTGTGATTACGCACTAACAATGCCCTTTGGTTTGAAAAATGTGCCTGCTATATTTTCACACATAGTCATTCAAACATTCCAAGATTTTATTAACAACTTCTTGTATGTTTACTTAGATTATTGAACGGTGTATGGACTTGTTAAGAATCATTTTGAAATTTTGTGCCTAATGTTTGAAATATTTAGATAGTTAAGCATATCTTTAAACATTAAGAATTGTGTGTTTGCTTGTTGGTTTGAAAATCTGTTGGTTAGACAGGTTGTGGGGAAATAGGCCAACAGTGTGTAGGGTATAGCCCCTCTTTGACCCAGTAAAGTGAAATTGGTTTATTGCTATTCTATCAAGTAGGAATCTGTGCAAATCTACACTATTCTAACTTCAAGGGTTTGGGATCTCATCCCAATAGAGGTAGTTCCGACTGCGAACAAAAAGGTAGGGAGGAAGGAAGAAGGATAGATCTGAAGGATGAAAAGAAATGAATTCCAAGATGGAAAGCCTGGAAGGTTTATGCTTTGGGCTGGTAGTAAACAGAGCCAAACTTACTTGTATAAATAAATAAATCAATCTTGATGAACATATGCCAATAATAAGAATGAATCCAACAAAATACAAACATAGATCTAACTTAAGAAAGATCTCATTGCAAATAACACATATATTGAGCACAAAGTCTCGAACATATATATTAATATCTCTTCTATTACAAGAAGGCACAAAGTCTTTCTCTCCTCACTTCTTTTTTCATACAAAAATTTCCACCGAATACAACAAGTATTCCAAAGGTATTTATAGAAGGAGAAGGAGAAAGAAGACAAAAAGAAACCAACCACTATTTACAAAATATCTAAAAAGTCAAAAGTTGATTTTGGGCAAGTTTTTGGATGGCAACATCCCATGATAACATGGATGATGTCATCGTAAATGCCAACATACTTTGTAAATATTTTTACAAAATTGATCAAAGCATACACATGAGGAGAAACTACTCCTCATCATCTCTTAGCTCAAATGGAGTGTCTTGCTTCTGATCAAGAGAGGTGATGTGACACTGAGCTCAGTATTCCATAAACTTGTTGATCATTGTCTGAAGTTGATTATGATCTGGACCCTTAAAATGGTCACCAATAACTTTGCAAGTTTCTTTTTCAGTCTTGAGCTTGTCAGGTAGCCCAACGTACTCTTTGCATGCATCAATTAGGAAGCTAATGAAATCGCGGCAAGCCAAAAGGTTATTGATTAATTCTCAGTCAAAAGTGACCTCTGGCGCAAAAACCTTGGGTTACGATAGCCTTGAAGAGTTGGATTATATCGTCTACCTCCCTCAAAGGTGAACAATTCACTGAGCATCCCTGGAGACATCTTTGTAACCGTCTACTCCATGTTGTATTTTACATCCAGGGATTCATCCTTGATTTTATCTATCCGCTCCAGGATATACTCCATTTCATCAACCCAGTAATCTAATGTAATGAGAGCTTTATTATGTGCCCATGGGTGATTAATGACGCCAACCTTCAATAGGTCTTCGGCTGAACAGTTAGCCATTGCTTGGAATGTTTCATGTTGCAACTGGCATTGTCCACATCCTCGGAGAGGGAAACTGCTACTACTTGTAGCCCCTTATTTTCCTGATCTATACCCTGGTAGAGGCCTGTGAATTTCTTGATTATTTCCTCACTATCTCTGAGGATTTGCTCTATCCAGGAGGATACTACCGTGCCTTGTTCACCAATCTTGGTGTATTCATTTATCTTATCTTGACTGAGAACTTCAATAGGTTCGGCGGCAGTGACAGGTGGAGCATTGCCCATTCTCTGCAAAGCTTGGAGGAGATGTTTGTTTTGCTCCTTGAGTATTCTCTTCTCCTCTTTTGCTTCCTGAAGCTTTTTACAGAGAGCATCTACAACAGATAAGGCCTCTCCTTGTAGGCTTTCAGATGAGGTTCCCATTATGACTTGAGTCACTGTGAAATCTATGAGAGAAGATCCTTCTTTTCCTTGGTGGGATCCGAGTATGCAATCTCCATGACTCTCTCTCCTAAAACACTCTTAGAGAAGTGAGTTATAGCTTTCTACTTCTTGGGTTCCTTCTTCGAATGATAGAGAAGTCCATGGGTGTGATGGGAACCTTTCTCTTGTGTTGATCTAGATGGTCAGAAATCTAGCTTGGACTTATGGGAGAAGAAGTAGAGGAAATGGAAGAAGAAACGGAAGTGAAAGGGGAAGCAACTTATGAGGCTGAAGGGAAGAACATTGAGACACTTGGTGGTGGCATCGACAAGGAGTCCAATGCGTTGCTGCTTATAGGGCCTAGAGTTACTACAGGGGAAGAAAAGGACATGGAGGTGGAAGGGATCTGTAATGGGATGGAGGGAACACTAGGCAACAGATCCACAAGAGAGGAGAAGATGGAAGAGGTGGGAGATGGAAGGGAGGAAGGGAGAGAAGAAGAAACATCCATAGGAATAGATGCTTCAACAACGGGGGAGAAGGAGTGGAAGAAGGAATGGTGGGTACCTCAGTAGTTATAGCTGTGACCACATCTTGAGTGGATGTATCTGTTGAAACTTTGGTGGTCTCTTCTTCTTTACCTGGAGACACTAGGTCGACCACTTGCTTCTCAGAAGTAGTAGGAGGGCTTTCAGGAGTTTCTTCCTGTTTGCTTGGTTCTCCCTCCTTATCCTTTCCTTTTCCTTTCGATGCAGGGCCGTTCTTGGAGGTGCTCTACCTAAAGGAGAAGTAGTAAAATCTACCCCAAGGTAGGTGAGACCATTCTGTTTGCACCAATGCTTGATGTGTTGCAACGTGGGCTTGACCCTTTCTTGAATGGTCTTTGGTGCCTTGGCTCTGTCGATCTCTATGAATGGCCAATCATCCCCATCCATGTCAAGGTAAACTTGATCAATTTCTTGATCAGGTTCTTGGAATACTTTTGGAACAATGGCTACGCCATAATAAATGATCTCTGCCAGAGCCAACCGGGAGTGATCCTTTCACCTAATATCTATCTCATGTGTCAGGTTGATATAGATGTCCTCGATCTCAAGAACATGGATGGGATCAATTTTAGCCTTTGGGAGGTAACTCTGGTAATCGAAGGTGGGCCTTACTGGGAAGTTATGCTTCAAATTTAGCAATTCCAGCTCAGCATACATTTCCCATGCTTTAGCTAGTGTGGTGTAGGTGTATCGGAACAAGGGGGGAATGGAGTTCCTCCTTTCCTTCTCTTCATGCACTTCTCATGGTATGTGATTAGTTACCTTGACAACTCCAAGAGAATCAAATTTGGCCCCACATACCTTGGTAGCTTTGTCGGTTCACCCTCAAAATTCACCGCTATGAGATATGTGAATGTGGGGAATTGTGTGAAAAATGCTCCCCATTTCTTTGTGACAATCACGCTCGGGTGGTCCAACTGTGTCTCATATTTGGCCTCAATAGGTAGATCACCTCATAGAAGAAGGTGTCATTGATTTTTAAAAGCGGGGATCTTTGTTCTCGAGCCTTAGCTCGGGTAGAATTCATATATTTTGACTGGGCCATACCCGATTTCGAGGCGAGCCTGCAAAATCTCTCACGTCTTGTGCAGCGTATACAACGTAGGAATTCATATAGAACTTCCCAGTTGTGAGGACCTGTTGAAGCTGTTGGGAGATGGTGTCGCTGATGATTTCTCCCTAGCCAAAACACTGATTAGGCATATTCTTGCTCATGGTCTCTAAGTACCTCAACATCCATTTATGGAAATAATGGGCATCAGGAAGCCCAAATACTTTGTTCAGGAAGGTGATTGTATCACTCAGTTCCTCATTGAAGTCACTGTAGTGGATGGTCTGTGGCCATCTGCTCACCGGCTTTTTGTTCTTAAGATAGAGCTCATTCATCATTTGCATGCATTTTTCCTCATTGTTGTCCCATGCCTTCTTGCAGTCTTCTAGACTTATGGTGACATATTGCCTGTGATGAGGAATGCCCAGGGTTATTTCAAAATGATGAGCTGTGAGGTTGATGATCATCTTTCCCTCCTTATCTTTGACACATCTTGTGTCCTTGTTATAGCAACGGGTAACCAACATGATAAATTCATTGTTCACAACACTTATTGACAGCCCAGCTGCAAAGTGCAATCCACTACCCACTAGTTTTTTCATCCAGGGGCCACTAGTTTCTTGGTTGGTTCTCACCTAGAAGTCTTCCATATCAATATGCCCAAGCTCGGAGTCTCTGATATTGAGATCACTCTCTGCATATGAGTCAGGCATCCTGACTTTTTGATATTTGTACTTCATCTCTTATTCTGTCAACTTTTCTTTTCCTTTAGACTTGGTTGGCTTTTTGCTTGATGAAGACATGTGTGAGCTCGAGGATGGTTGTTGTTGTTCTGTAAGGAGAATCAAGGAGGTCCAACATAGAAGAGCCATGTCAACCATCATGTTATTCATAATAAAATCTTGTAGAAAGAAGAATGAGTAATTATAAGGCTTAGGGCGTAAGGCGCAAGTTCATAGCATGCTTTGCAGAGGCTTAAAAGGCTAGGCACACTTTTGGGGGTGTTGACATTGAAAAAGGTGTACTGTGTTGACAGGAGAAAAGTTGTGCTTAGTTATAAAGGGTGCACTTTTGAAAGGTGTTGCATGACAGAAGGCAATGCCAAGGGAAAAAGCGCTTGGCGCGGAGTTTACAACATACAACATGCCATGTTGATGTCAAGGAATGTGTGCTTGTGCCTTAGGAAATTTTCTTTAGTTGGGCGCTGAAAAGGATGGTGTTACATGGATTATAAGTGCACCCAAGGTGCAATCTTAGAAGATGTTACAAAGGAGATCAATGTCTCCGAAGGAAAAGTGCTTGGCGTAGATTTGGAGCACACAACATCCAATGTTGATGTTGTGCAGGATGCGCCTGCGCCCTTACAAAATTTGCTAAGTGTTATTATATTGGGTGCAGGTTAGAGATATGTTGCAAGTGGGGACAGTGCACCAAGGCACGACTATGGGAGGTGTAACATGAAAGGACAGTGTGCCAAAGTTTAGATGATTTTTGCACTTTCTTTGATTCCTTCTCTCTTTTTTGGTTTTTTCAAATGGTAAAGAGAGGTTTTGTAACAAGATAATAAGCAGGGAAAAGGCCTTAGGTTTTTTCAGAGGCAGGGGCCTTCCAGATTTGTAGATCTGGAAGGAGAGGAAAAGGGGCTTCCAGATGGTTATGGATTGTTAGGTTTCCATTTTTAGATTTAACCTTTTTAGATTTATAACAACCCTAAAACCTAACCATAACCAAGAAACAAAATCCATAACAATAACAAGGATGATAGAAGCCACTTACCCAGTTTTATAAAGGATGAAGGACGACGTTGGGGTCCACAAACTTGAAAAATGACATGCGGGGTGACAAGGACAGCTGACAGGTGCAAAGAAATACTTTTCACAATTTTCAATTCGTGAAAATGACAGGTGTTGAGCACCTATTTATAGAAAACCTGACATTAATTATTTCACCAACTTTCTTTGGTGCACAATCTAGAGTGTCGACATGGGTTTAAATGTGCCTTGGCACAATTTCATTAGTGTTGACATAATACTTTCAGCACCTTAGCGTGCATTTCATGATGTTAACATGATAATTTCAGCGCCAAAGGGTATAAAGGGGCACAATTTTCATGATGTCAACATGATATCTCTAGCGCCTTAGGAAAATTTACTTAGCGCACATTTTGGTATGTTGACATACCACTTCCCATGCCTTAGCACACATTTTTGGCGCATGTTTAATAATGTTGACATGTCATTTCTTGTGCCAAAGGGGCGCAACTTCATTGATGTTGACATGCCATTTTGGGTGCCAAAGGGATTTTTTAAAGGGGTGCATATTTCTTGATGTTGACACAACATTTCTTGCACCTAGTTTAGAAAGGCTGAAAATGGCTAAGTTCTTAAAACTTGATTTTTGGAAGGGAGTTTTAGGCCATTTTGAACGTTGTCGAGACTTCTTCAGGGGACCAAAACAAAATTTTTGGTATGGTTACCTACAAAATTGCCCTTGTACATTTTACGAGATAACATTGCTACATCGTTTGGAACTTTGTTAGGGCACATCATCTCGCAAGGAAGGTTTGTTAGTGGATCCAACTAAGGTTACAGTGATTGTAGGCTTGGAAGATCCTACCAATCAGTGAGTGAGTGCATGGATTCTTGGGTCACACAGGGTATTACATAAAATTTATCAAAGGACGTGTGAAGATTACGACACCCCTAGAAGAGTTACTAACGGGAAAAGGGATGTTCTATTAGGGAGAACCACAACAACTTGCATTTGAGGTGTTGAAGGAGAGACTTACAAAAATGCCTATTCTCGTTTTCCTTCATGGAACCAACCATTTCATGTACATGTGGATGCCTCTGGCACAACCATTGGCGTGGTGTTAGCTCAACTTGGAGAGGGTATTATAGATCATCCTATCTATTTTGCTAGTAGAAAGTTGATTCATGTAGAGTAGAATTATACAACAACAGAGCATGAGGCCTTGTCAATGATCTACGTGCTACATAAATTTAGACAGTATTTGCTAGCAACACATTTTGTATTCTATACTGATCACATGGCATTAAAATACTTGGTAAATAAGCCTGTTTTACAGGGGCGCATATGTCGATGGGTGCTCTTATTCTAGGAATTTGATTTCACAGTTGTGTTAAAACTAGGTAAAAGTAATTCTGGCCTAGACCACTTATCAAGGATTAAGTCACGGGAGGATGAGCAAACAATTGAAGATACAATGCAAAATGCACATGTGTAAAGGTTGCATCACATAACTTCATAATTAAATGATATTTTTATATTTTTACACACGGTATGGTGCCAGAAGGGATGAAATCATTAGATAAGAAAAAAATTAAAATTTATACTACACCCTTTATGTTGATCAGTGGAGACTTATACAAACTAGGCCGAGATGATGTATTGTGCCGCAGTGTGTACTAGAATATGAGTGAACATATATCATGGAAGAGGCTCATGGCGGTATTGCAAGTGGGCATTATGTAGGTGACACCACCGCATACGCAAGTTCGACTTGCTGGATTATGGTGGGAGACCTTGTACGAGGATTGTAAAGAGTATTGTAATGCGTGTGATCACTTTCAGTGCCTTGGAAAACCTGGGCAAAGAAATGAAATGCCTTTTAGGACTATTGCTAGTGCAGAGCCATTTGAGAAATGGGCTATAGAATTTGTAGGCCCCATTTTTCCATACGTGTGTAGAGATGGATTGTGTTATATCATCACTTGTACATATTATCTTACAAGGTGGGCAGAAACAACACTATAAAAGATTGTACAACAAGATTCAATAGCCAAGTTCTTATGGGAAAATGTTCTTACTAGGTATGGATGTCTACTAAGCTTAACAAGTGATAGGGGAACACACTTTTTGAATGATATAATCAAAATATTATTGGATGAATTTATGGTTTCACACCACAAGACTACACCCTATCATCCTCGGGAAAATGGTGCTGCTAAGGCCTTCAACAAGATACTAAGCCAAGCCTTGGCAAAAATTTGTGATGTTGGAAGGAAATATTGGGATGATAAAGTTTCTGTTGTGCTTTGGGTGTATAGGATAACCTACAATATGTTGAATAAGGCCACACCCTTTCAGTTGGTGTTTGACGTAGAAATAGTTCTTCCTATGGAATTCATGTTACTTTTGTTGTGTATTGCACGCACTAGAGGTCTAGATGACAAGAAAGCATTAGAAGAAAGAATTGTGAGTTCATATAGTTAGATGAGAGGCACGCCATAGAACATTGGAATTAGAAGCAAGAAAAGGCTAGACAAAAGGCATGGCATGACCGTCACATCAGGGATAAGAAGCTTGAGGTTGGACAAATGGTACTAATTTATGATTCTAAGTTTCTACGCCATCCAGAAAGCTTAAGGTGCATTGGTTGGGACCATATGTTATCACTCATATACTTGAATTAGGTACTTTCCAGTTAGAGGTGCTTGATGGAATATGGTTACTGATTAATTTAACGGGAGTAGGCTAAAGCCCTACTATAAATAAGTCTTCTTGGTGTTTGTAATAAGGTAGTATTTCCATTTAGTATAGGTTTCCTTTCTATATTTTCTTTAATGTATTTCCTTTTTGTCGCTATGCTTTGTCAATTTAGTTTGGTGTTTTGTGTAATAAGTGCATTTACACGTTGGAAGCTAATTACAATCAAAGTAATTTTATGCATAGAGGACTACACATACCATTGGTGTGGTGTGGTTGTTATTTTTATTTACAAATGGGTACATATGAGAAAAAACGTTACATGTGCTATTCGGTATGGAAACGAGTTTTTAGAAAGGAGATTGCTTCTAAAGAATACCATAGATGGTAATAAATGAATGAACAATATAACACGAGGTAAGCAAGCAAATGACCATGGAAACTACCAGAAGAGGGCACAATGGTGAGGTACTCGGCACATGGAAGCACGTGGAAGAGAAGTCTGTAGTCGAGAGGTTAGGAAGGCACATTAGAAGGTTATAACATGGGTGTGAAATTTTACCATGTGGAAATTTTCAAATTTTTTGAAAATGGTCAATTAATGAGAGGATTGTTGGTAGGTGAAGGAGTAATAAATGCACTAAATTTTTGAAAATTTATATAAGGATGTGATACAGGTTCATTTTTACCTTTGCAATCACAAGTATTCGAGTGAGCTAAGTGCAACCAAGCCAAGTGAAATGTGTTGAGGTGTGGAGATTTGTGAAACCAGACATGGAGAGTAGATTTGTGCACGAGAAAAGGCTTATGTCCCCATTGGTGAAGGATTTGAGCAAAGCGAAGCGTTGAGAAGGAGCTAGGGCATGTGGTTTTGAGCTAGGGCACACAATTTTGAGCTAGGGTTTGAACTTACTTGACATAGAAGACAAAAGGTGGGATTTTTATGATGGCATCAAGAAAGCACCTACAATAGGCACAAAAGGAAAGAAAAAGGTGGAATTTTAGGTTGAAATTGCTCTCGAGAGAAATTTTTCAGAGATGTAGTACCCAGAAGGAGTAATAGTTGGACAAGATTGGGATTCCCACATCCACAGATGCAAAGTAAGTGACTATAACCACCGCACCACTGATAACAAGGGAGAGTTGGATGTTTTGCTGAATAAGAAGACCAACAAGCACATTATGGAAGATATGCCGGTGTATGAGGACGTTGGGGAAAATTTGCTTAAGCGGCATGAGTTTATCAATTGTATGAGATCCCATATTTTGGAAAATATGAACCTTTATACCAATGGATTATGAGCAGAGTCCATGAGAACTTCTTTTCATTGGATGGAGGGTTAGGATCACAGCGGCCCTAATTGCGACATTAACAGGATTGAAGGGCACATGGACATACATTGTTAGTGATCTGATTGATAAAGCAATGATTATAGCCACAAGAAAGGAGTTGGGGTATACCAAGGGTCCACGCGAATGGACATCTACAGATTGAGGAAGTACCTTGTGGTGTAGGCAGCCATGCATCTTCTCACTAATTTGAATGATCAAGAGTGATGGTCATAGGTAAACACCATGTGGCTTTATGTTGCAAAGAAAATGTCCTAGGGAGAAATCTACAACTTAGTAGGTTATATTGTAAAAACCATTTTTGAGGAGGCACGCGTAGGTGAAAATATAAGTTTTGGCACCATCCTCTTATCTCTTGTATTTGTAGAAATTGGAGTGCCTGATGGGCCAAAGAATAAAATTTTGGAATACCCCGCTGAGAAGAAATCCCTCGCAGAAAGTTTCGAAAAGTATTTATGTGAAGGATCAATGAGCATCCCATCTAGGAAGAGGGTAGAAATGTGGTATGACCAACTTTGTGTGGCCTTTGAGGAGGAATGGTGCATTCCAAAGGAACTACCTTTGGCAGTAGGAAAGGTAGTACAATTCGCGGTGTATCAACATTTCTACATCGCGCGGTTTACAATGAAGGATGGGACATGGAGTCCATGGTGCAAACTACCTTATGCCTTCACAATGTGTTACTTCAAGGCTTGATTCATAGATTTTTTGATGTGTGTTGTCCGAATTTCAACAAAGACAAGGTAAATTGTGACTACCATACCCTCAAGCAAATGTATGTATATCCAGTTAGTCTACCTACATTGAGAGGCTCATTTCAGACGTTATAAATATGAAGCCGAGTAATTTTTTCTATTAGGACAATGGATCCGCATTCATATATCTTTAGCTCAAGCCTAGGCTGGAGAATAATAATTATGTGGAGAATGAGTTCCTCCCATGGCCGCCTAAGGGAAAATGTACAATAGAGAATGTGTCATCTCCAAAGCCTACTGCAACCATATAGATAGAGGAGGAGGAAGAGGAACATGGAGATAGTGGAGGCTTGGATCATATAGGTTGGAGGCATCCCATAGACAAAGTGGAGAGTGAGCATGCAGATAATCCACCACAGGCATAAGATGGAGAAGAGGACTTGAATGTAGGTGTAGTCCCTAAAGAGCACTGGTTTAAGAGGGTATTCAGAAGAATCAGGACCCAAGGGGCGGGAACACCACAACTTGTAAGAAGATAACCTAGACTCTCCCCTCATAAAGAGGCACCCAAGGAGAAGAGAAGGAGAAATTTGAAGCTAAATGAGGAGGTGGAATCATCTGAGGAGAGTGTGCTTGGAACCCCAGTGTAATAAGAAGATTTAGAGGAACACATAGATGAAGAAATGAAAGATGAAGAGGAAGGGGTGAAGAAAGCAAAAGAAATGGTGCAAGAGCATCCCAACGTGCACATGTTACTACTTAGGACAAAGAAGGGCCAACTCCAAACCTTGACGCTCAAGTTCCTAAGGGGCCAAGAAAAAAGAGAACAAGTGAATAATATGTTGTGCAGAGCATGGGCTATGCTGAGGACACAAGAAAAATTGTCCACGCCCGGTTTTAGAGCATAGTAGGCCTTAAGGAATTGTATGGATGGGAGCTGATGGATCTAGACATGACAACCATGTGCATAAGGAAAAAATTATCTTGGTCCATGTAGACCCATATGGACGAGCCAAATTTTGACATCTGTGAGGAATCTTGTGTATCAAAGAGAATGAAGAAGGCACCCCAAAGTAGATACATGACAATAAATCCTAATCTAATGTATGATGAATTGGTTAGAAATGCCTTATTTAAGGTATCTACAGAGGTGGAATGGAGAAATATTGATAAGGCTACCACCATTAGAGCACTGCTTGAAGAAAAAAAGGAAAAAATGTAGAAATAACACGTTTAAAAGGAGAAAAGGACCTAGAACAAAAAAAATGAGGCCTTCATTAGCACGACAGAAGAAGTTGGAGACTATATTCTAAAAGTAATACCTCATCTTGAGTCTAAGGTACCTGAGAAGTTTCCTTTGGCTATGCATTATGTGCACACATTGGTTGATTTAGTGCTAGAAGATGGACCAATTCAAATGCCATGCAAAGGATCTTGAACAAGAAGCAGAAAGAGAAAGGGCCTCCATGGTTAGGAAAATTTCAAATTATGAGGCATTACTCCAAACTTTGAAGGATGAACTGAAGAAAGCCGACCAAGCTTTGAATATTTGTGTGGCACCAGAAGAAGTGATGAGGATCAGAACTTTGGTTGAAGATAATGAGGTTCTAAAGGCCATGAAAGATGAGACACTAAGATGCGTAGAAAAATTGACACTTGTAAAACAAAAGCACGAAGCCCTTATAGTAGCCCACGACCCACATAAGGAGAGGATATATGAGATTGGGAAGCTCATAGCACAAAAGATGGATCTTTTGGAGGGAATGATGACTATTAAGGCCAATGTTGTCCAAGTACTGCAAAATGAAAAAGAAAAGATTACTCAGGATGAATTGGAAGCCATTGCCACAGACATTCCTGAGAGGACAAGGATCAGGCCGGATGACCGTGATAGACATTAGAAGCTAAGATTAAAATAGAATATCTAGAATTGATCCCCGGTTGAAGAGGTGGGTGATACGAGTAAAGGTCTATTCTTTTGTACAATGATTATTTACATTCTTTCCATTAATATTCTTTATTATTTGGGAATATTAGAAAGAATCCCCATTTTTAGGACGGTAATGTGCTTTTGTGTGGGGTAATGTTGAGCGGACAATATTTTTCTAAGGAGAAGACACATAAAGGATTCAAATGCGAGAACAAGGCCCATTTGAAGGCATGAAAGGATAGGAATGAAAACGCATGCCAAGACAAGCTAATTCAGACTTATCCATTTTCAAGGATGTGGGATATTTTTGGAAGATAGTGTGTGGAGCACACATCAAGATGGATACTTTCATAACACACAAATGCTATTGTGTGAACAAACATCCGATAAGTGCCATGCATGAGTTCAAGATAATAATATGATTACTTCTTCCAGTTAACTATAGGATGTATATTATTAGTGCACTTGCATGTTTGTATGTTAATGTAAAGAAACATGGATATTATCCTAATGCGACCTATTTTGGGAAGTAAAAAGGTGGTGAAGGGAAATTCCCCACCCCTATAAATATGTGGTGAACTATGTAGTTAGAGACAATGAGTGAGAGAGTGAATTATTGTAGAGTTATGTTGTTGGAACTGATGCGCGCATGACTTATGGTAATACTTTATAATGTAAGAAGATTCTATGTATTACAATGTTTAATGTAATGGAGTATATTGGATGGATAATGGTGTTAAACATGACTGTAACTAGTTCTTGTATGGTTAATCTTATTATAGTTATTGTTTAATTCATGATTCTTTAAGATCTAGATCTAGTTAGGCACTGTGGAATGTTTATGGTTATTTGTGGTTCTGAATATGTTGTATCTTCATTAAACTAACATCCTACATAAGAAAATCTAAATAGGGGCCTGGTACATTTGCACGGTTTGGGTGAGTGCTTAGCTTAGGTGGGTGATATGCCAGCGCACCTAGTTTTTTTTTGGGTTTTATACAAAGGTGAATTCTAGGTTGATTCCGTATTTATTAATCTCAAGCTCTTAATATTTCATTGTTTTAAGATTTTAGTTTATTTATTTTTGTGGGTTCCCAACAAAAACTAACATCACAATACCACATTAGGGCTAAACACAACACTAATGGTTCACAAGACATCATGATATGTGCCTTCACGACTATATCACATCATAAGAACTCAATCAAACCATGGAAAGAACATACACGGTCCACACAACATAGTACTTGTCACACACATTCCCATGACATAAAATCACTCACAAAATAATCATACTATAATGTTGGTTACAAAATCTTTCGGCTAGGCGAAGTGCGTGGGAAAATAGGCCAACATTGTGTAGGGCATAGCCCCTCTTTGAGACAATGAAAGCGAAACTAGTTTATTGCTAATCTATCAAGCAAGAATCATGCAAATCTACACTATTCTAACTTCGGGGTTTGGGATCTCATCCTCAGAGAGGTAGTTCGAAATACGAACAGAAGGTAAGAGGGAAGGAATGGAGGAGGGTATATACGAAGGAAGAAAAGAAAAGAATTCCAAGACAGAAGGTCGAAGGTTTATGCTTTGGGCTGGTAGTAAATGTGAGCCAAACTCACTTGCATAAACAATTAAAACAATACTTGATGAACATATGACAATATTAGGAATGAATCTAATAGAATAAAAACATAGATCTAACTTAAGAAAGATCTAATGCAAATAACACACACATTAAGCACAAAGTCCGAATGTGTGTATTAATATTTCCTCTGTTACAAGAAAACACAAAGTATTTCTCTCCTCACTTCTATTTTCATACAAAAAATGTTCACCCTTGAATACAACAAGTATTCAAGTATTTATAGAAGGAGAGAAGGAAAGAAGACAAAAGCAAACCCACTACTTACAAAATATCTTACAAGATATTTACAAAAGGTCTAAAATATCTAAAAAGTCAACAGTTGACTTGGCAAGCAAGTTTTTGGATGACAACATCCCATGGTGCAACATGGATGAGGTCATCATATATGCCAACATGCTTTTTAAATATTTTACAAAAATGATCAACGCATACACGAGAGGAGAAACTACTCCTCATCATCCCTTTGTTCAAACTTGGTGTCTTGCTTTTGATCAGGAGAGTCAATGTGACACTGCGCTCAATATTCTACAAACTTGCTGATCATTGTTTGAAGTTGATCATGGTTGAGACCATTAAAATGGTCACGAATGACTTCGCAAGTTTCTTTTTCATTCTTGAGCTTGTCGGTAAGCGCAGCAAAAGTGTCACATGCATTGATTAAAAATCCAATGAAATCATGGCAGGCTAAGAGGTTATTGATTAAATCTCGGTTGAAAGTGACCTCTGGTGCCAAACCTTGAGTGACAATATCCTTGGAGTGCTGGAATATATCATCTACTTCCCTCAAGTTATATGATTCACTTAGCATCCCTGGAGACATTTTTGTAACTGTCTGCTCCATGTTGTATCATGCATCCAGGGCTTCATCTTTGATTTTATCGATTCTCTCTAGGATATATTCCATCTGATCAACCCGGTAATCTAATGCAATGAGAGCTTTATTATGTGCACGTGGGTGATCAATAATTCCGACCTTCAATAGGTCGTCAGCTGATTAACCATTGCTTGAACTTTTCATGCTGCAACCTAGCGTTATCCAATTCTTCGAGAGAGGGAACTTGCTACTGCTTTTAGCTCTTTATTTGCTTGAGTTATATCTTGATAGAGCAATGTGAATTTCCCAATCATTTCTTCACTATCTTTGAGGATCTGCTCGATCCAAGATGATACTACTATGCCTTATTCTCCAATCTTAATATATTCATTTATTTTCTCTTGACTGGGAACTTGAATGGGTTAGGCGGTAGTCATAGGAGGAGCATTCCCCATTTTCTGTAATGCTTGTAGGAGATGTTTATTAAGTTCCTTGTGTATCCTCTTCTCCTCTTTTGCATCTTGGAGTTTCTTGCAGAGAGCATCCATAGTAGACAAGGCTTCCCCTCGTAGGCTTTCAGTTGAGGTCCCCATTGCAACTTGAGTCACTGTGAAGTCTGTGGGAGATAGATCTTCTTTTCTCTTGGTGGGATTTAGGTAAGCTATCTCCATGAATCTCTCCCCTGAAGTGCCTTTAGAAAAGTGAGTTATCGCTTTCTACTTCTTGGTTCCCTTCTTTAGAATAATAGAGAAATCCATGGCCATAATGGGAACTTTCCTCTTATGTTGGCTCAGATGGTGGAAATCCAACCAGGACTTATGGGAGTGGGAGTGGAGGAAGAAGAAGAAACGGGAGTGAGAGGGGGAGCAATTACAGAGGCTTTTAGGGAAGTGTGTTGAAACACTTGGTGGTGGCATTGACAAGGAGTCCAATGCACCGCTGCTTTATGGGGCCTGGAGTTACTAACGGGGAGGAGAAGGATGTGGAAATGGAAGGGATCGTCATTAGGATTGAGGAAACATTGGGTGACAGATCCACAAGAGAGGAGAAGATGGAAGAGGTGGGAGATGGAAGGGAGGAAGGGAGAGGAGAAGACACATCCATAGGGATAGATGCTTGAATGACAGGAGGAGGAGAAGAAATGGAAGAAGGAATGCTGGGTACCTTTGTAGTTGTAGTTGTGATAACATCCTGGGTGGATGTATCCGTTGAAATATTTGTTGTTTATTCTTTACCTGGAGACACCAGGTCAACTACTTGCTTCTCAGAAGTAGGAGGAAGGCCTTCAGGAGTTTCTTCTTGTCTACTTGGTTCGCCCTCCTTGTCCTTTCCTTTTCCTTTCGGCACATGGGCTGGTCTTGGAGGTGCTCTACCTGAAGGAGAAGATGTGAAGTCAACCCCGAGGTATGTGAGGCCATTCTAATTGCACCAATGTTTGGTGCACTGTAATGTAGGTTTAACCCTTTCTTGAATGGTCTTTGGCGCTTTTGCTCTATCGATCTCCACGAATGGCCAGTTGTCCCCATCTATGTCAATGTAAACTTGATCAATTTCTTGATCAGTCTCTTTGAATTTCTTTGGGAAAATGGCAATGCCATAGTGGATGATCTCTTCCAGAGCCAGCTAGGAGTGATCCTTTCACCTGATGTCTATCTCATGAGTTAGGTCTATCCAAATGTCCTCGATCTCGGGAACATGGATGGGATCAATTTTTGCCTTTAGGAGGCAACTCCGGTAGTCAAAGGTCGGCCTTGCTGGGAAGTTGTGCTTTAAATTCAGCAGCTCTATCTCAACATACATCTCTCATGCTTTAGCAAGTGTAGGGCAAGTGTATTGGCCAACTATAAGGGGGAAAGGTGTTCCTCCTTTCTTTCTCTTCATGCAATTTTCATGATAAGTGATTAACTGCCTTGACAGTTCCAAGAGGACCAGCTTCAGGCCCGCAAACCTTGGTAGCTTAGTCGGTTCTCCCTCAAAATTCACAGCTCTAAGGTATGTGAACATGGGGAATTGTGTGAACAATGCTCCCCATTTCTTCGTAACAGCAATCACACTCGGGCTGGTTTGACTTTGTCTCATGTTTGGTCTCAATAGACATAATACCTCATAGAAGAAGGCATGATTTATTTTGGAGAATTGGGAGATGCTTTGGCTTTGAGCCTTAGCTCTAGGTAGAACTTGTATATCTTGAATTGGGGCCATACCCTATTTCGAACTAAACCTCTAAAATCCCTTTCTAACACAACAATGTATACAACATAGGAATTCATGTAGAACTTCCCAGTTGTTAGAACTTGTTGAAGCTGTTGTGAGATGGTGTCACTGATGATTTCACCCCAGCCAAAGCATTGATTAGGTGCATTCTTGTTCATGTTCTCCAGGTATCTCAACATCCATTTATGGAAATGATGGGCATCAGGGAGCCCGAATAATCTACTCAAGAATGTGATTATATCACTCAATTATTCATTAAAATCACTTCGGTGGATGGTTTGTGGCCATCTAGACACGACTTCTTGTTCTTCAGATAGAGTTCATTCATCATCTGCATGCATTGATCTTCATTATCATCCCATGCTTTCTTGCAGTCTTCAATACTTATTTCTACATATTGCATATGATGAGGAATGCCCAAGATCATTTCAAAGTGACGAGCTATGAGGCTTATGATTGCTTGTTGTTCTTTGTTTTTGACACATCTAGTGTCCTTGTTATAGCATCGGAAACCAACATGATAAAATCATTATTTACGACACTCACTTTGGAAGCCCAACTGCAAAGTGCAGTCCATTACCTACTAATTTGTTCATCCATGGGCCACTGCTTGCCTGGGTGGTCCTTGCCTAGAAATCATCCATGTCAATATGACCCAGCTCAGAGTCTCTGATGTCAAGGTCACTCTCTACATATGAGTCAGGCATTCTGACTCTCTGGTACTTGTACTTCATTTCTTGCTCTGATTGTTTAGCTTTAGCTTTAGCTGGTTTCTTACTTGATGAAGACATATGTGAGCTTGAGGACAAATGTTGTTGTTTTGCAAGAAATATCAAGAAGGTCCAACACAGAAGAGCCATGTCAACCATCTTGTTATTGATAATGCAAGTTATAAGAACAATGGAAGACCCTAGAATGTGTGGAAAAATAGTTAGGTTTAGCTTGTAGAAGGAAGAATGAGAAATTTTAAGCCTCAGGGTGTAAGCCACAAGCTTACAACAGGCTATAGGGCTTTTTATTACTAGGCGCACTTTCTGAGGTGTCAGCATACAAATTCTTGGGCCAAGTTAGAAGGGGCGTAGTCAGGAAAGTATCAACATGATGAGAGTTGTGCCAAGTTGGAAAGGGCATGGTTTTGGAAGATGTTACATGAAAAATTTCAGCACCAAAGGGAGAAATGCAGGGCGCGAATTTATAGCATACAACATGGCATGTTGATGTTATGGAAGTTGCGCTTGTGCCTTAGAAAATTTTTCTAAGTGCTCTTTTGGCTAGGCGCGAAAAAGGTTATGTTGCAAGAGGGTAAAGTGTGCCAAGGCACAACTTCGGAAAGAGATTGCGGGGAAAATCAATGTGCCCAATTTGTTTGGTGCATTTTCCGAACGTGTAACATCTCTGGTAATTTCACCAAAGGATAACAGATTAACGATTTGCTACAAATTTGGATTTGGATTGCAAGAAAGAGATGTTTTTGGTAAGGCAACAAGTAGATATAGATGGTTTTTGGTTTACTTTAGTGATAGGGGCCTTCCGGTTTATAGATCGGAAGGAGAGGAAAAGAGGGTTTCAGTTGGGAAATTGTGGACTTTGCATGTGTTCTTTAAATTTTATTTATTCGATATAAGACCTTACATCCAACACAACAAAATGAAAACCACAAATGGGAGAGGAGCCACTCACCTAGATTTATAAAAGACGACGAAAGACACAGGGCCCACAAGCTGAAAATGACATGTGAGGGCTGACAGGATGATGGCGACATGCACAGATAGAATAACTTTCACAATTTTCAATTCATGAAAATGACATGTGGCAAGTTTATATTTATAGAAAAATTGGCATTTATTACCTCACCAACCACTTTGGTGTGCTTTTCAGAGCATTGACACAAGGTAAAATGTGCCTTAGCGCAATTTTATTGACGTTAACACAACATTTTCACGCTTAGAAAAATTCTTAGCACCAATTTCATGATGTTGACATAATGATCATGGTGCCAAAGGATAAAGGGGCGCAGTTTTGAGAATGTCAACACACCATTTTCTACACCGAAGGATGTTTTAAGGGGGTACAAATTTCCTGATGTCAACATGTGAATAATTGCGCCTAGTTCAAAGGGGTGCAACTTTGATCATGTTGACATGACAATTCTTGTCTTCGAAGGAAGTAGCTAAAAATGGCTAAGTCCCCATAACAGAATTGGGACCTAATTTTTGAAAGGGAGTTTTGGGTAATCTTGAACATTTTCAAACTTCATTTAGGGGTCAAAACAGAATTTCGGTATAGTTAATCGCATATTTCCTTGTCAATTTTGCAAGATAACATATAACAAGATGGAACTCCCAATAGTGTGCAAACAAAGGTTTCACTCAAATATAAACCATAACTATAGCTATATAGGGTCAATATGGAAATAACATCACAAGACATAAACTAGACTCACAAGAGTACACATAAATCATAACACCAACTCCATACACCTCCCAAAACATCACAAAACAACTACATATATCTTTCAAGCATCACAAAAACTCCATATACATAGTAAAGCATCACCAAACAACTCCATATACTTCCCAAAGCATCACATAACAACTCCATGTACCTCCCAAAGCATCACAAAACATCTCCATATACCTCCCAAAGCATCGTAGAACAACTCCATATACCTCCCAAAGCATCACCAAAAAACTTCATATACCTCCCAAGTATTGCAAAACAACTCCATATACCTCCCAAGAAATAAAATAAATTTTCCTTTTAGCTCCACAAAAGAGGTCGGTCACCCTATGGCCCTAGGCACATAGAGTCTAGACACCTCTAACCCAAGTGACATAATAACTTGTGGTTTAACAACCCGCTAGTTATTTGTAACTCCTTGGGGCGTACCCCCATACAATGAAGCGGGTCCATAGGTTCAACCAATCCATGTTGAATCCCATGACCCTATTCCAACACATTACAACATTAGAACCAACATGCCAAAATAATAAGCAGAATTTTTAAGTGTCATAAAATCCAACCGCTTTGGGCCAAGCAATAAAATAAATTGAAACTCAAGGAAGCATTTTAACTTAAATTTAACTTTAATCAAGTAATAAAATGGATAATTAGCCATAGTTAGTGCAAAATTTGCATGTTAGTGTAACAACTAGATAAAATTCCCAAAATTACAACCATTCAACCAAAATTTAAAGAGAATCATTTGTTGGTTCCATAAGGGAGAGAAAAGAAAAGTTAAATTTACAAACACAATATGTATAGAGAAATAACACATCACAATCACTATGTGGCCTTATACAGCTGCCAAAGGGTTACTCATCGAGTTGTTGACACTTAAACATAAAGCCTCGGCTCATAAAATAACATATTAAATAATACAACTGTCATAATCTCTTCCTGAATCATCCCTTTATACTCCCACAAGGCTCAACATAGTCAAAATCACATAGGATTGTTCGATGGACAACCCAATAGGAGAGAGCAGGGGACACTAGTTTGCATAAGTTGAGCCTAAGGTGGTGCACATCCATAATATACTTGAGCAAGCTCGAAGTATACTAAACAAATAGAAGTGGGTTTTCAGTCTATATAAGACTCCACTTCCTAACTCGTACTCAGCTCAAGATTATGAAAACCTGGTCCATGTCCCTCTCTCCACACATACACTCTTAACGATTTCTCCCCTTAGGGTTGGTTATTGTAAGGTTCACAACATAACACATAACTACATTACTAACATAATGGTGATTCACGCACATTAACCATAACGTATTACACATGGTATATATACATGGTATAATATAATCATTACTTTCACAGCTACTGATGAATCACATTTCACATAATGCACCCAAAGTGCAAGTATTGTACAATAGGGGTCATACGTTCACCATATGCCCCTAAATCACAACATGAACCATCACATATTACAAAAATTATATATATGATGAACACAATGACTAACATTACAACATATATTCAATTGCAATACAACATGGTGATGCACATGATTCATCACAACATGGTGATGACATCACGATACAATCTAATTCACTCTACACCAATTTTGTCATGCAACACATCAACACACCTTCATATCACATAATAAAAAAACTCCAACACTCCGCAATCCACAATAACATTCTTTCCACACACAACAAGGTGGTACATCACATGTGAACTCCTCATTGAATCCATGAAAAGGAGAGTGAATACTCTCATCACAAGCACATCAACATGATAACAAATACACACTAAGTGACATGCACAACATGTGCATTCATAATATCACAATTACAACATTGGTCACATCACAACATATATCACATTACTCTTCCCATCTCCACCACCACCATGCAAAAATCATCACAACTCCAATCTATCCCAAAGGTTCGAGAGCATGAACCTCCGCTTTGATACCAAATGTAACACCCACATTTTACACACATAAATACAACACTAAAAATACCGGAATAATGTTTTTGGACCTACATTTTAGTACACATGAAACTACAAGAGATCACTTAGGACTATGCACAACACATGATATGCTTTGCATGAACATTAACCCACATAGATAACATAAAAACACGTGATGCACATCAAGGCCATTTTTTTAATGACAAGGCACAACATATCAACTAAAGTATTAAATTCGATAGGGTCTTTCCATGACATGATATTTTTAGGATACACATTTATTACAATCATGTTTCAATCTTTAACTTAAGTTCTAGATAGGTTCACAATATATGACTCATACATTTATTTTCCTTTTTCTAGATTTCCTTTATACGATTTAACATTTAACTCACATTGTATCTCATTAAATAAGTATCATCTATAGTATTTAAATTACTTGTTTAATCTGTTCATTCATTAGTAGGATATTTATTTACCCACAAGGCTATTAGGTATCGTCCCTAGGATTCACTCCTAAGGGCATGCATCTTGAACTTCTATCATACCTCCGTTACACAACAAAACAAGTGTAAGTCAAATGTAAGTCAAAAGGATGTGAAGTTCACTTTTTTTTGTTTAAGGATTTAGGGTCATGTTTATAGGTAAGTACACCAAGTTGGTGTGCTAAAAAGTGGACAAAAACCCAAAAATGAATGAAGCGTGATTGTGTTTTGTTTTCTTGGGCTTGGGAAATCATGAAAATGCATACTCATTATAATGCGTACATATTTCAAAGTGCCATGAAACGAGT
Source organism: Taxus wallichiana var. yunnanensis (assembly GCA_018340775.1). NCBI lineage: Eukaryota > Viridiplantae > Streptophyta > Pinopsida > Cupressales > Taxaceae > Taxus > Taxus wallichiana. The sequence goes on from CM031242.1 coordinate 807,224,720, forward strand.
ACTTGTTTTGAGATCTATGAAGTTTAAGAGGGCCTAAAGGAGCCATATTTACTAAAATTAATGTTAAGTTTTTATTATTTCTTTATAATTTTATTATTTCTTATACTTTAAATTTCTTCTAGTAAATATATGAATTTACGGTCATTCCGCACTGATGGAAGTGGTCTCGTAGCTCGATAGTTATAATCTAGAAGATAGTTTTCAAAATCTAATCTGTCAAGACTTACTCATTTTTAGAATTTTAACAATGACCTAAAACCTTCAGGCCATATATATTGTATTCGGTCTTTGTTTTGTGAAAGCGTATAGTCATTTTGTAGATTTTTTGACTTCTAGATTCAATTTTGGCCCTACCACTACTTGAATTGGTACTAATTTTGAAATTTGGTCCATAATTCACTTTAGTGACCATGAATCAACTCTATGATGCTTGTCTACTTCTTACTAAAATGAGATCCTCACTTTAGGCCTTCAGAGGAAGTAGTCTCTCATTAAAACTAAATGAGTTGATCGATCACCTTAGACACTATTCCTTGCACATTGATTCACACTAAATGATCTTATTATTACTTTTCTTTGGGTCGGGTTTATGATTTAGGTTTTATGGTTTAGGGTTTAAGGTTTTAAGGTTTAGGGTTTAATGTTTAGGGTTTAGGGTTTAGGACTCAAAGTTTAGGGTTTAGTGTTTAGTGTTTAGGGCTCATGGTTCAAGTTTTAGGGTTTAGGGTTTAGGGATCATGGTTTAGGTTTCACAGTTTATGGTTCATGTTTAAGTGTTGAGTGTTTAGGATTTATGGTTTAGGGTTTCAAGCTCGAGTTCGGGGTTTAGGTTTCATAGTTTAGGGTTTAGTGTTTAGAATTTAAGTTTTAGGGTTTAGGGTTTAGGGATTTGATGTTTAGGGTTTAGTGTTTAAGGTTTTGGTTTTACAACTCGGTATTTAGGGTTTAAGGTTTAGGGCTCGGGGTTGAGGTTTAGAGTTGAGGGTTTAGGGTTTAGGGTTTAATGTTTAGGGTTTATGGTTTATATTTTTGGATTAGGGTTTAGGGTTTATGGTTTAGAGCTCATGGTTCATGGTTTAGGGTTTAGGGTTTAGGGCTCATAGTTTAGGGTTTCAAGTTTAGGGCTCGGGGTTGAGGGTTTAAGGCTCGGGGTTGAGGGTTTAGGGCTTAGGGTTTAGGATTTAGTGTTTAGGGTTTAGGATTTAGGGTATATGTTTTTGGGCTAAGGGTTTATGGTTTAGGTTTCATAGTTTAGGGTTTAGGGTTTAGTGTTTAGAATTTATGGTTTAGGGATTCCGTGTTTAGGGTTTAGGGTTTAAGGTTTAGGTTTTAGGGCTTAATATTTAGGGTTTGGGTTTTAGGGCTTAGGGTATAGGGCTCAGGGCTCAGGGTTAAGGGTTTAGGGTTAAGGTTTGAGGGTTTATGGCTAATGGTTTAGGGTTTAGGATTTAGTGTTTAGGGTTTAGGTTTTGGGCTCAGGGTTTAGGGTTTAGATCTCATGGTTTAGGGTTTAGGCTTGAGGGTTTAGGGATTAGAGTTCGGGTTCATGGTTCAAGCTTTAGGGCTTAGGGCTTAGGGTTTAGTGTTTATGGTTTAGGGTTGAGGGTTCATGTTTTAGGGTTTTGGTTTAGTGCTTAGGGTTTAGGGTTTAAGGCTCAAGGTTTAGGGTTTAGGGTTCACGGTTTAGGTTTTAAAGTTTAGGGTTTAGGAATCAAGGTTTAGGGTTTCATGTTTATGGTTTAGGTTTTAGGGTTTAAAACTTAGGGTTTAGGGTTTAAAGTTTAGAGATTAGGGTTTAGGGCTTAATGTTTCGGGTAGTAAAAATAGGATTTATGGTTTAAGATTTAGGGTTTATAGTTTAGGGTTTAGGGTTTGGGGTTCGAGGTTTAGGGTGTATAATTTAGGGTTGAGGGTGGGGGTTTAGGGTTTATGGTTTAGGTTTTAGAGTTCATGGTTTAGGATTAAGGGTTTAGGGTTTAGGGTTTATGGTATAGGGTTTATGGTTTATGGTATAGGGATTATGGTTTAAGGTTTAAGGGTTTAGTGCACAAGATTTAGGGTCTAGATTTTAAGGCTTGGGGTTTAGTTTTAAGTGTTTAACGTTTAGGGGTTAGGGTTTAGGGATCAAGGTTTAGGGCTCAAGGTTTAAGGCTTAGGGTTTAGGCTCACCCATTCACTCACTTTGTAATGTTTTGTGTCTTACCAATTCTTATTAGTATTGATAGAGTATTCAACTAAAAGGGTTCATTTGCTTCATAGGAAGAATATTCAAAGGGAGTCATCACAATTTGATGCCTTTCATCTATTGATATTTTAAAGGAGGAAAATTCTAGATATCCAAGAACAATTTGGTACAAAGAAATATTACCCAATACAACTATCTTCTTTTTCCCATCGCATGGGAAATATTTCACTCACTATAATGTTACGGGAAATATTGACAGAGTATTCAAGTATTCAACTAAAGGGTACATCGACTTCGTAGGCAAAACATTCAAAGAGAGTCATCAAAATTTTATGTCTTTCATCTGTTGATATTTTGAAGGAAGGAAATGTCAGATTCTTGAATGTCCAATCCTTCCCCAGACCCCAGTAGTCCTCAATCCTTGGATACAAGGAGACACCGTTGTTTGGATTCCATTTATAATGGAAGAGATATTTGTAAATTCATGTTATGACCTCTAAATGTGTATGAATTTAAAGTTGTTTGGAAATCACATCACACCCTTCACTAGGCTTGAGTACTACCCCTATATTTTTGAAGGCACTTTTGAAAGCATCCATGGATTTATAATAGAAGGAATTATAAATGAATGAAAGGTCACTAAGTCAGTAGGCCATGTGACTCTCATTCGAAACTAAACAAGAAAGATTTACTAGGTGATTGCTAACCCCTTTGCATTCTTATCCATTCCCTTGTTTCTATGGTTATTTTGAACACTTTAGGAAGTTTTGTCAAATTTTCTATCCATTACAATAACAAGAGCTTTCTCTTTCTCCGGAGGAGAGGATACTGCAGGAGATTCGGTTATGATCCTACACATTTGCATTGGCATATTCTCTATGTTTCTTTTGTTTCCTTTGAGATTAATTTTTGTGTTGCGATGGTTTTTTTCCAGACTTCTAATGGGTCATTTTGGCTTGCATAATACCATACATGGAAATATAAGAAATGTGATTTTTTTCATAGTGTGAATATATTTACATTCAACAAAGGTGCAAGTATATGTGGGGAGAAACAAGTTTGGCATAGATGTGTAATATGCATTGCAAGACACAAGGTAGATGTCATATCCATTTACTTACTTGACCCACCTCTCCTAAACAATGTAGTTATACAAACAGATCAATGATGGTTCTAGGTAAGAGATTAGGAAATATTGATGAAATATGGTTTAGGGTTTAGGGTTTAGGGTTTAGGGCTCATGGTTCAGGGTTTAAGGTTTAGGGTTTAGGGTTTAGGGTTCAAGGTTCAGGGTTATGGTGTAGGATTTAGGGTTTAGGCTTAGGGTTTATGATTTAGGTTTTAGGGTTTACAGATCATGTTTAAGGGTTTAAGGTTTATGGTTTATGGTTTTGGTTAAGGATTTAGTGTTTATGGTTTAGGGTTTATGGTTTAAGGTTCGGGGCTTAGGGTAAATTATTTAATGTTTATGGCTTAAGGTTTAGGGTTTATGGTTTAGGGCTTGGGGTTTAGGGTTAGGTTTAGGATTTAGGGCTTAGGGTACATGGTTTAGGGTTTAGTGTTTAGATTTTAGGGCTTAGGGATCGGGGTGTAGGGTTCAAGGCTTAGGGTTTAGGGTTTGAGATTCGGTGTTTAAGGTTTAGGGTTTAGGGGTTAGGGTTTAGTGTTTAAGATTTAGTTTTTACTTTTTAGGGTTTAGGGTTTAGCATTTAAGGCTCACGGTTCATAGTTTAGTGTTTAGGGTTTAGGGCTTAAGGCTCGGGTTTTATGGTTTAGGTCTCACATGTAAGGGCTGAATGTTTACGCTTTAGGATTTAGGGCTTAGGGTTTAGGTTTTTTAGGGTCTAGGGATCATGGTTCAAGGTTTAGGGTTAAGGGCTCAAGGTTTAGGGTTTAGGGTTTAGGGTTTAGGTTTATGGTCTAGGGTTTAGGGTTTTGATTGTAGAATTTAAACGTTAAAATTTTTAGGTGAATGCTAAAATCCTGAAAATTACATATGTCTTGACTCGATTATAAAATTAAAAACTACCTCCTAAACCGTGACTCATGGAGTGTGAGACTAGTTCCATAAGGAGCAAAGTGACCCTAATTTCTTATATTTACAATTTTTTTTTATAAGAAATAATAAAATATAAATAATATTAAATAAAAAACTTATACTTTATAATGAAATAATATAATATAAATAATAATAAATTACAAACTTATACTTTATAGTGTACTGCAGCGTTATAATGTGAATGTGTTTTATGTTTTCACTTTTTCCAAACCATGCCTCAAGACATGAGATGTAGTTTAGATCCCAAAGCCTGAGGCATGGACATGTATAAACACAACAAACCACGTGTTTTTGTAAGAAAATGCAAAAATATCTCTTCCGCTATCATAAATTGACATAAAACAATTGATTCGTTTACAAAAATTATACCAAGAGTAGACTATCTACTTTCTAAAAATATAAGTTTTCAAATTTTCTAACTAATATAAGGTTTCCATATTATTTATTTTCTAACAATGCCTTTTTATAGCTATTTTTTAAAGTTTAAACACATCTATCTTTCATTGTATATCTTTTTTTGGCTCATCAAAATTGAAAAAAATATACTAGCCCAAACTAGGCCAAATTCTATACACATTCAAAAAAATCTAATTTTTAATATTTTTTAGGTAGTTGGGGGGCATGGTCAAAGCTCCGTTATGTTTTTAAATTTAAAATTTTTGTACTAGAAAAATCATAAAAAATTACTCGCTAAAAAAATCTAAAAAAATGTATCCCAAACTAGATACTCCTAGCTATCTTTCTACCAAAGGGTTTTTAAAGATAGTAAGTGGTGCTCAAAAAATGGTGGGGGCATAAAATTCACTATGTTATGTTTTTTAACAAAACACGAGCACCTATTGGTATTTTATTTATTTTACCCACTTAAACTTATCTTTTTCAATAAAATTTAATAACTTAGAAACTGGACTCAAAATGCTACGATTCATGTTTATACAACATCTTCCAATTTTGATTGTAACTATTTCAAAAACTTGTAAAAGTTGAAGTTTTTATTTTTTAGAAAAATCATTCACTTAAGACCCCCTTTTAGCCCCCCAACTTGGTGTACTTACCCTTCTTTCACTCATTTATAAATTGATAGTTGATTTAGTACCCACTAAGGATTATATACAAAATAGGTTCTTTATCCACAACAAGAGGGTTTAATCACATTACAAGGAAGATCATGTTTCAATTTCATATGGAATAACATCCCACGATTACACTTCCCAAGGTCAAGTGTCAATTATAATTTTACTATAGTTATACTCCAACAATTAGTTAAGGATTCAAGAATCTTAACATGGCAACATACTTCATTATTTTTTTGTTTCTAGATTAGGTTTCCTAAGTATCGTTTTACGTCTAACTTAAGAGGTTTTATTTTTCCCTAGATAGGTTTATATGCCTTTTGAATTAATTGTGTAACCTATTTTCTAATAGGGAGTTTATATCCTCATGAGACTACTAGTCCCTATCCTAGGGATTTGTCTCTAAGAACATGATCACCTAGTTTCACATCGAAATCCATTACCTAATAGGACTAGTGGGAGAGAAAAAGGAAGTAGTCCATCATTTAAAGGGTTAAGGAACACCTTATAGATTACACGACATGGATACCTTTTCTCACCATAAGATGGTTTAAACATGTTACAAGAATGATGCACATAATCTTATGGTTATGTTTTCTCAAACTAATCATACACTAAAATGTTGTTAAGTTTCACCATTAACTCTTAGTATTGCATCATAGAACCCAAATGACAATTGAGATTGGGTATTGAGTTCATTTATGATCCCAACTCTTAAAGGTGATTTCCAAGGTTAGTTGGAGTTCTTCGCCACTCAACACGTGTGTCTGTCTAAAAGGGTTTTACATTATGTTTAATGTTGGTTCCCAAGAGTACTACCTTAATAGAACACATTCTCATTTGTACACACAGGATTACAAATCCTAGGAGGGGACCACATACTCATGATGAAGTTTTACCATGTAATTCCTATTAGAGTAGGTATTTACCTTAGCTTATGTTCACCTAGGTACTTTATTTACCTTTATTGTATTTATCCTCACCCACTTATGTGTGTGGATATTTCTTTTATCTTATTTAGATATTAGAAGATATTATCTAGTTGTTAAGTATAGTTCTTTCCTTGATCTATGGTATTGACTAGATCCTTGATGTCAAGTTCTCTCCTAAATATATGGTCTTGACTAGTTCTTTGATGACTAGTTATTTCCTTGATTTATGGCTTGATCTACGACCTTGGTTTGTTAGATTGTTATTCCTTGCCTATTTAAGTAAGGCCCATTCTCAATGTATTGCATTGATTTCCATAATAATATATGATATTGTTGTTCATTTTTTTGTAAAGGTTTATGTAAAGTTATTCTAGCGAATTGCTTTCATTTGATGATGTTTGATTAGCATATGTGTTCTTGGCTTGGTTCGATCTTGTTATCGTTCCTTTTATGACCCATTAAAATCCTTAGCCCTTGGTCATATGAGGGCTTAAAGCTTGTGATTCCTACTAGTAGGTGCTTAGCTTCAGCCCCCTTTAATTTTATTTGTGTGGTGAAGGCAACAACAATTTATTTTGTTTTAGTGGCAACTACAATAAATAATAGAGCAAAATAGTAAAAAGCTTGTAACTTTTGATCGGTAACTCGGTTTTGAGTGTTGTTTTTCATGCTCTTTCCATTGGATTTATTTATTTTTAGACTTGCACTATAATTATAAAGTGCCAAATATGGAGGAGTGTTGTAATCAATTGTGGACACAATTTCGGCTGAGCCCGATGTCCTAAAATTTTGGGAGTTACATTTTGTATCTATTATGGATTCTGAGAATGATATGCTTTTCTTTGAAGTGTGTGGAATTCAAGAGGATATTGTAAAATTTGTGGAAGAAAATATATCACTCAAGAAGTGAAATTCTCTTCTACAATCACTCATTCATGATAAGGATACAATAATACACTTCCTGTAGAACAAAATTGCTAGCCTACAACATCACCATCATATTTTAGACAACCATGTCCATGCTCCTAGTGTACTTACAAATATTGCTCATGAACCCACCGACATTGATCATCTGTCTTTTTGAGTTTGTTCTTGCTCTTGATGCTCATACACCTATGAAGCTTGTTCTGCGCATGCTCTTCCAAATTTGTGCCTATTATAGTACCACATGTTGTGTATACTACTTCTTTCACCGCATGGATTTTTTGAGAAGCATACCACTACATTCAGATCTTGCATGCTCCATTCTATGGGTCTCACTAGTGGAGTCATTAACATACATTCACAGGGTATTGTTTCCTCTATTCCACATGTTAAGTGGAATTCTCGTCATGACATTGGTTTTCGAGCGTATACTTTGGGGGATCACACATTAATAGAGCTCATTTTTTTCACTAGACTCTTTATGAGGATCATGAGTAACACATGATTTATGCACCTTCACTCAGGCTTGAGAAACTTGATATTTTAGCTATCAGCCATGATCAACTTGACACACATTTTGATGTTCTTTTACATGCACCCATTGTGCATTTTGCACCAAGTCATATGTAGGCATCTTCTTCATCCATCCGTGTTGATTTGGGGTGGATATCTGATCACTCATGGCAGCAACATAGGCATTCGTTGAGAGGACTCTACAGGTGTGGCTCCTTCACAACTCGGCCTCTTGCTCCACTTTCTATACCTTCTGCATTGTGATGATTCTTGTTTTGAGCATTTTTCTTTAGTAGGTGTAGTGTATCTCTCTTGTTTGTTGAGAGATTTTGTATCTGTATTTTTGACACTTTTGGCATGTTGACAGTATCTCTTATGGGGATCTATTCTGGTGCATTCCAGTGTTAGTTTGTCAGTGTTCAAGTAGTTGTTTTGGGTAACTCATACAAATTTGTAGCATCACTCCACCCATTCAACAATATGGGAGGGTGTGGTGTTGATCCTTCTTCTTTGAGTTTCATGTCATTGCCTTGTTACCTTGGTTTTTCTTGGATCATGACACTCTGGAGTTTGCATCCTTGCCTTGTTGCTTTAGTTGTTGTTTTTGGATCGTGGCACACCTATTTGAAGCATTTGATCGAATTATGTTTGGTATTTTTTTGCACTTTTGACATCACTTTGTTGACAGTCTCCTTATATAGAGCTATTCTGGTGGAGCCCAGTGTTAGTTGTTTTTGAGTTTTGTGATCGAGCAGTGGATTTAGACCATAGTGCACACCAAAATTCTTCAGCATTGTACAAGTTTTTGAGCCGAGCTTCTTGGGATGCCTTGGAGCGGATCTTTACTCTCTTTACTTTGTTGTTACTAGTTTTGGGTACCTTGCGGTGTCCTTTTTTCCCAGTTATTGTACATGAGTACCTCATCAAGCCTAGTTACCGAGACTCATACTATGGACATGCCACTTCTATTTTGGCCCCTAGCTTCACTTGAGGGGGTGTTAGAGTAGGTATTTACCTTAGCTCATTTTCACCTAGGTACTTTATTTGTACCTTTATTGTATTTATCATCACCCACTTATGTGTGTGGATATTTATTTTATCTTATTTAGATATTAGGAGATATTATCTAGTTGTTAGGTATAGTTCTTTCCTTGATCTATGGTATTGACTAGATCCTTGATGTCTAGTTCTCTCCTAAATCTATGGTCTTGACTAGTTCTTTGATGACTTGTTATTTACTTGATTTATGGCTTGATCTATAACCTTGACTGGTTCTTAGATTGTTATTCCTTACCCATTTAAGAAAGACCCATTCTCAATGTATTGCATTAAGTTCCATAATAATATATGATATTGCTGCTCATTTGTTTGCAAAGGTTTATGTAAAGTTATTCGCGAATTACTTTCATTTGATCATGATGTTCGATTAGCATCTGTGTTCTTGGCTTGGCATGATCTTGTTGTCGTTCCTTTCGGCCTCCTAATCACAGTTCACAACAACATCGCTAAGTATATAAGCTATGACAATAAACTCAAACTTGGGCTCTTATTTACTTAACTAGAAGGTTCCATAGAGTGTAAAGATTTTAATTTCATCCTAAGGTTTTGGTTTATTATGTGCTAAGAAAGATCATTCGAGAAGGGTAGATATTCACAAGTTTTAAACTAAGATTGACTATTATATTTAGGTTTCTTCTCTATATTTGCTAGTTAACTAACACAACAATATAGAGATTTCATCATAAATTTCACAACGAGAAAGTACTATAAGATTTCAAATTCAATTTCATTTAACATATTTATCCAACTTTTACAATACAAAAATTGGGATCAAATAACACCCATGTTTAGATGAACATTTCCCTTAAACATTAACATCTTAAAAATATTAAAAACTTCATTAATAAACCTTTCAATACTTTGCAAATTGTTGAACTATCCTCTACGACTTCATTTAACATATATGTCCAAGCCCCCTTTTTTATTTTCCATACATAAAGTTGAATCAAAATGACACCTATGGTTAAATGCACATTTCCCAAAGCACCCCTAAAACTAACATCTCATACATATTACCAAATTTCAATAATAAACTTTATTGTAATATCACAATACATTTTGTTTTCATTAACATATGTAATTGATAATAATACATAGTTAATTACAACCAATTTGTTTCGCCATCTTACTTGCATCCTGTAAAACCATGTGAGCATGAAATCAACGATAAATCACTGGCATGACATCCACCTAAATCTAACATAATCAACATTTTTATTTTTCCATTTACATAATAATAATAATTGCACTCGAAGAGAGAGGGTTAGAAACATATATTCATTTCACTTCATTTCTTAACTAAGGAGAGAGAAAGAGATAGGGAAGAGAGAGAAACACTATTTTTCCAAAAGTCACATTTCACACCACAAGCCACATGGGAGAGTTTCATACAATTACTTATACTTTTCAATAAGTTTTCATGACGATTTATCGTCTCGGTTAGGGTCCTGCGACCTTATTTTACATTTTCTACTAGTTGTAAAAACATCTCAAATTGGCTCGAGGCTAAGAAACCACATTAAAAACTATCTTCCAATGAGAAAATACACAATGTGTTAATTTATACGTCTCCTCCTATATACCAATAATTTACAGAAATAATAGGATTCTCGAATCGCGAATGGTTTACGGTTGGCGGCTAGTTTTCTAGATCCATCGATCCACAGTTGAGCTAGTTGCAACAAAAACCAATTTTAGCTCGAGGGATAAGAAATATCATCCAAATATTGACTTTAGATGAATGGGATCTCTATAGGAAGATTCCTATGTGCCCTCCCATATATGGGGAATTCATCGGAGTTGACGGAACTGGGAACTGGAAAATGGGTTACAAATGGCGATGGATTTTCTAGATCCATTGGTCGTAGTTGGTCTAGTTTGACCTAGTCAAACAACGAAATGAGGCCTATAAAATCCTTTGGAAAAACTAGAGAGAAAAGTATTTTTACCCAAACTTAATGTTGCAAAAATTTACTAGTAAAAATACAAGAGGTTTGCGAAGGTGGGTAAACATTTCATTGCTCAGGGTCCAAACAACAAGCCAAAACGAAACCCAACTTTTCAGCTTTTAACTTCTCAAAAGTGAAAAACAAGGTAACATAGCTCCTATAGGAGTAGTGAAGAAAATAAAAATGGTTGATTGAGTCGATCTAAACCTTGATGTGACTCTCCTCATAACAAGGAACACATACGACACTTGTCATCTCTTTTATGAGGCTCAGAGGTTGTTTTGCAAGTCTCTAGAAATTGCATTTTTCTAACTTTGCAAGGTAGACAGAAATGGTTGTTTTAGTTAAATCATATAGCTCTCACCAATACCAACAGACATGAGCTCCAAGTTTTAACACCCTAATTTTAACAATGCATAAGGTTGTGGTCATGCCATGGTTGAGGGTCAACTTGTTAAGTCGGTAACATAAATTACAAGGTGTTGTTTTATTGATTGCACTAGCCATCTGGTTAAAATATCCAATTGTTTAAGTATCTAATGGTTTAATATTTTTATTGTGTTGCAAATGATGAATAAAATCATACAAAAATTATAAAAGATGCAAGTAAGAAGGCCATGTCACAATGAATGATGCGGTGAAAAAGGGGCTCCACGCAGGTCCACCAACATTTCATGAGATTCCAAATCTCCTTTAGGCATTTCGTCAAGTAGTTTGCGTGCATCTACAACTCCACCATTTTGCATTTCTTGAAATATTTTCTACCCATTCCACAAAATGATTTGAGTATTCTTCATAATGATCGTAGTCAGTGAGACCAAGTCATCTTCCCAAAGCCCACTTCACCCTAATGTTTTGACAAGAGCTTATGAGTTGTAATAAGATGGTTATCCTCCTCGAAAGGGGGAAAAATTGTTGTGAATAGAGTTAGCTCCAGATTCATTTGTACTCTTCAAACACCGAGAAAATACATTCACCCATTCCAAAGTCGGAATGAATAGTCCCCATAATAAAATGATATCCAATTTTCATCTTCAACAACTAACAAAATAGTTTCTTCCTTCCAAAGATACCACAAAAAAACCAAAAACTAGGTAGAACCAAAATGTCCATAGGCAACACCAATATGCCCAAACAAATAGACGTCACCAAAATGCTCAAAATCGAACAACTAATAAATGTGGATCAACAAAGACATTGCCAAAATTTCCACAACCACAACACCATTAAAATGCCCATCAACATAGCACCACCAAAATGGCTTAAAATAATATCTACTCAAAAATACTAACCACAAAAAAAAATTCCAAACCACACAACACCCCAAAAATGTCTAACCACGGGAAAATGCCTAATCAAAACAGAGCATCAAAAAACACCTAAAAACAAGTTCACCTTCCTTGTATAAGGTTCCACATTTTTCTTCCACGTCTACCAGAGCATTTACAACAACAACATCTTACAAAATTCCTCTATCTTTTATGCTTCGATGGATGTCCATACCTTGTTCTAGAGCTCATATTTTGGAAAAGGCTAGGAGTGCGAAGGAAAATGTAAAAGTAATCAGGTTGGTGACTTGTTTGTTGTATATACATGAAACAATGTGACTGTATCCTGAGGAAACCTATGTCTTCTATGCACTTCTAAGCAACCATGGACACCCAAACAAACCCTCCTTGCCCCATTTAAACTATCCATAACCACTAAAATTTACAACGTGAACTTGGGTTTGAACTTGATTAATTCCTACGGATCTCAAATAAATTGCAATTATTATTATACAAGGGAAATCATAGGTCTAAGGGCCAATATGTTGCCCACGTGCCTTGTCAGGGAGGCCTATGGCTCTACACTCGACCCACACCAACCCCTATCACATGCCACCAACAAATTACGACCCACTAAAACCTTTGCTCACACGAGCATTATTTAAACACATATATCTTTTTTTTACTTTTAATAATATTAGAAATTTATTTTTATTTAGTCAAGCACTACATTAGCCCTACACTTGTTGGGTTAGCTTGCTTAGGTGTACTAGTTGTGTGGATTTAGCTTACTAGATGTGTTGAGTTAGCTTCTCGCTTATGTGGAATTAGCTTACAAGTCTTGTGGAGTTAACTTAACTATGAGTATCGCTTAGTGGGAGTTCTTCACCACCGATTTAGATAGTAGTTGCACTTCACTCCACCTATATATACATTCTTATTATTGAGCAATGAAATGTGATCTAAGTCAATTAAATTCAATTATTGAGCATTATGGATTATGATGAATTTCCATATATGATATTTTAGCTCTTCTTCTTTGTAAATCTAATGTGGTGTGTTATTATCATCTCGAGATCGCGGCTTGGAACAATCTATTTATCAAGTACTTTCATGGTATCAGAGCGATAGATGATGTACACATCCATCTGTAAGTTTTTTCCAAGAAAGAGTATTTATTTTCATCTATTTGGAATTTTAGCACTTTGTTGTAGCAACTATTTTACGCAAAATAGAGGGCTCTATTGGATTCAAAAGGTGGAAAAACCCTAGAAACAACTGTAAACTTGGTCATTTAAGGAGCCAATTTTTTTGAGTTTGTTTTAGTTTTGCATAGGTGGACACAGATACGTACAAATCCTATTGGAAATCCATGCGAGGGGAAGAAACTTTTCTCGGAAGTAGAAAATCTAGAAAAACAATTTTTGGGTTTTTGCCTTCGGTATAGGGTTTTTTTCTCTTTGGTGAGAATCTGACATCTTAAAATTTCGTGCTTAGGGATATCCTTACGGGAGATATAAAATTCAGAAAAATGGTTTCTGGATTTTTTGCATTCGATAGTGGTTTGTTTCTTCTGCTTCTCCAACTTTTTGTTTAATAGGGAACTAAAATTCATACATTTCCACATGCTAGGGGAAGAAATTTGTGTCGGTGAAATAAAAAGTACGAGAAAATGGTTTCGTTTTTTTATGGGTTTTTTACATTCGATAATGGGTTTTTTTCTTCCAATTTGTAGAGTACCTGTGTGGAGAGGATTTGAAGATTTATGGATCTATTTAAAAATTTGTGCCCAGGGAGGTAAAATGTCTAGAAAAACGCTTTCTGGGTTTTTCTAGGTTTTTTACGTTTGGTAATGGTTTTTTCTCTAGATTTGTAGCTTTACTATGTGTCAAGGATTTGAGGATTTTGTAAATCCATGCTACCTCCAAGGATCTTGGAAATCAAAGGCAAAGAAGAAAATATAGAAAAATAGTTTATGGATTTTTCACGTTCGTTAATGTTTTTTTTCTTCTTCCATTTTACGTATCTTTTCCAACAAAAGTAATCAAAGAAAGTTAAGGCAAAAGACATTTTATTTCTTTTTAAATAAATATTAAAGCACACACTTGAAAAAGTTGTATCTTTTGATCGGTAACTCAGATTTGAGTGCCATTTTTTTGCAAATATGCTTATTTTTTCGTGTTTGTTCCATTATAACTATTTATTTTGAGAAAAAAAAATCAAAACTTGTAAAATTTCATGTTTGTAACACAAACTACACTTATAAAGTGCCAACATTTTATATCTGTATTTTCGACACTTTTTTGACATGTTGATAATATCTCTCATGGGGGAGCTATTCTAGTGAAGTACAGTGTTAGTTTGTTAGTGTTCAAGTAGTTATTTTGACAACTCATATAGATTTGTAGCATTACTCTATCCATTCAAAAGTATGGGAGGGTGTGGTGTTGATATTACTTCTTCAGGTTTCGTGTCCTTGCCTTGTTACGTGTTGATATTGCTTCTTCGGGTTTTGTATCCTTGCCTTGTTACCTTGATTTTTCTTTGATCGTGGCGCTCCTATTTCTTTAGATCTTGTGTCATTTAATTTTTGATTTGGTTATTTTCTTGGATCGTGGCACACCTATTTGTAATAGTTGATCTTGCTTTTTTGGGTTTTGTGTTCTTGCTTTGTTACCTTTGCTTTTCTTGGATCGTGGCACTCTAATTTATTTAGATCTTGTAACCTTGCCTTGTTGCATTGGTTATTATTCTTGGATCAGGTACACCTATTTGTAGCAGTTGATCGAATTATGTTTGGTATTTTTTTTCTCTTTTGACATCACTCCATTGACAATCTCCTTGTATGGAGATATTTTAGTGAAGCCTAGTGTCAGTTATTTTTGAGTTTTGTGATCGAGCAGTGGATTCAGACCATAGCGCACACCAAACTTCTTCAACATTTTATGTGTTTTGGATCCGAGCTTCTTGGGATATCTTGCAGCGATAGTTTTCTCTCTCTCTACTTTGTTATTACCGATTTTGAGTACGTTGCGAGTGTCTATTTTTCTCGGTTATTGTACATGGGTACCTCATCGGGCCTTGTTATTGGGACCCACCTTATTTTTTGCCCGTCTAAGCTATGATTATGGGTCATGTTAGTGTAGGTTATTATTTATCCTTTTATTTTTTTATTAGGATAATTCTTACACTTGTGTTAGCCCTACACTTATTGGGTTAGCTTGCTTATGTTTACTAGTTGTGTGGATTTAGCTTACTAGTCTTGTGGAGTTAACTTAACTTCCAAAGATCGGTTAGTGGGGGTTATTCACCACTGATTTAGGTAGTAGTTGCACTTGCCTCCTCCTATATGTACATCCTTCTTATTGAGCAATGTAATGTGATCTAAGTCAATTCAATTCAATGTATTGAGCATTATGGATTATGATGGATTTCCATATATGATATTTTAGCTCTTCTCTTTTGAAAATCTAATGTGGTGTGTTATTATCATCTAAGATCGTGGCTTGGAACAATCTATTTATTGTTCCTTTTAGTTTTAAGAAATAAGCTAAATGAAAATTGACAATTTATAAGAACTAAAACACAATTAGTTTCATGAAAGGCTATGTACAAGTTAAAGGTATTGATTTTGAATAAAATTATGCTCATGTTGCACATTTAGAGGCCATTAGAATGATTTTGGAATTTTATTTTTAAAAACTTTAAATTCCATCAAATGGATTTCAAATTAGCCTTTTAAATGGGAATTTGGAAGAATTTTACATTGAACAACCAAAAGGATTCAAGTTATCGATGATAAAAACTATGTTTGCAAGCTAAAAAAGTTATTTATCGGTTGAAACAAGCCCTCGGATCTTGGTACTTTAGATAAGACAAATATTTATAACATGAAGGGTTCAAGAAAGGTATTTCTCGACAACAATATTTATATCAAAACTAAAAGTTATAATAAGTTGATTGGTGTTGTTTATGTTTATGACACAATTTTTGGAGGAAGTAAGGATGAGACGTGTCAAGAGTTTTCCAAGAAAATACAAAAAAGAATTTTAGATGTCCATGCTTAGTGATTTATAATTTTTCTTTGGATTAAAAATTTCTCAATCTGAAAAAGGCATATTCATTTCACAAACCAAGTATATTAAGGAGATGTTGAAGAAGTTTAGAATGGAAGATTGCAATCTAGTAAGTACACCCATGGTCACAGTTATAAGTTGAGAAAGGATGATGAATCTCCTCGAAGAAAATCAAAATCTTTATAGATCAATGATTGGAAGTTTATTATATGTAACTACATCAAGACCAAATGTGATGTAAGCAGTAGGCATGGTAGCACGTTTTCAAGTGCTCCAAAAGAAACTCACATGTAAGCTATCAAAAGAATACTCAAATATTTGAAAGGTACGATGGATTATGGTTTGTGGTATAAAAAAGGTGAAGATTTTTCTTTAACAACATATACAGATGCAGATTGGGCTGGTTGTATTGATGACAAAAATTACAAGTGGAGGTGTTTTATTTTTGGAAATACTTTAGTATCTTGGTTAATTTAAAAGCATGCGTCCATTTCTTTATCCATAGTTGAGGTAGTATACATTATTGTAGTATCATGTTGTACACAAGTTATTTGCATGAAACAAATATTGAAGGATGTCAAGGTATAATTTAATTCTCCAATTTCTATATTCGGTGACAATAAGAGTGCAATAAATATATCAAAGAATCCAATCATGCACTCTCGAACAAAACATATTCCCATTAAATATTATTTTCTGAGAAATCAAGTTACATATCAAAAATTTAAGTTGGAATATATTGTCACAAAAAAATTGTTGATATTTTTACAAAATCTTTTCAAAAGAAACATTTGAATATCTCATAAAAATTTGTGAGTGATATATTTTTCAAAGCAGTCATTAAATGGTCTAGCATAATTTTAGGGGAGAGTGTTCTAACAATTTTTTTCTTTGTCATTAATGTCAAAGGGGGAAGTGAAAGTCAAGAGAAGTAATAGTGAGGAGAAGTAATACATCAAGGGGGAGAATTAAAGTCGGGGGTGCAATAGATCAAGATGGATGGTGTTGCAAAATAGTTGGTTGTCATCAATGACAAAGGGGGATATTGTTGGAAATATTGCCATTGATGTTAAAAGAATCTGAAAAAGTATCTCATATGTTAGAAATGTTGTCATTGATGTTTATATATGTGTGCATTTTATGAAAAAGATGTTTAAGTTTGAATCATGCATGTTGTGCGACAAAGAAAACTATTTTATAGTGTTTCACGGGTTATGGTAGTGTTCCACGGGTTTTGTAATGTTCTGCGGGTGTCTGTGGTATTCTGTGGATTGTGTAATGTTCTAGGGATGTCTATGGTGTTTTGTGGGCTTGGAAAGGTTCCACAGGTATTTGTGTGTATCGTGGGTGGTTGCTTTTCCTAGTGTATTGAATGATTAGACCGAAGTGTTTTATGCATTTGAATAATACCGCTCAACAAAGGATATATTACGCACAATGAAGAGGAATCAGTAGAAGTGGGGAATATTGTGATATAAAGAAGGATTGCCACACACAATAAATTGAAAACATCAAAAAGTAAAAATTGTTTGTGATGGTCATGAAATTCCGTAAGACCAAGAGGAAATAGGGGATTCCTGTGAGTATTGAAGAAATTTAAACAATCAAATTTTAATTTCTACTAAATCCGACTCATGATGAATATTCAAAAGGATGTCACTCATGAAAATTCATATCTGTTCATGAAATGAACATAGTATATAAATGGATTGAATTACAAAATCAATGTTTACACTCACATTATTATGATGCCATTTTGAAAATAAAAGGAAGAGAGAGAAGAGAGGAGTGATTAATGAAGATATATCAAGAGGATTTATGAAGAAAGAGGAAGAGAAAACTTAAGCAAATTAGAATGTCAAGTTGCTGAAGAAGAATGAAGAATGAGAAGTGCATGAGTAAAGTATAAAGTGCGGGTGTACAAAAGCAACAGGAAGAAGTGAAGAATAATTTAAATGCCATCATCAAGTTGAAAAATAAACTATAGTAGGTGGATCTTTGCATTGTTGAGTTGTTAGGAATACCTATGTTGTAGTGTGAACACAAAATATTATGTGAGTGATTATATTATCTAGGATAATATAATATGTGTTGTAATAATTAATTACATTATTGTAAATGTAATTATGAGTGGGTGAGTAAATATTGTTATGAGTTGTTGAGTAAACAACTCATTAACAATATTAGTTTTGTGAGAAAACAAAATCTCACGTAAAATAACATGGAGTTGTTTTAGGAGTTGTGTGTGGAGATATTTATGGAGATTATCTCTCCTTAAATATAGGAACTACCTCTCCTATATATATGGGTGTAATACTTCCTTTGTAATAGAAAGAATGAAGAGTAATATTTTGAATTTAATTTATGCAATTCTGATATTATATTTTCATTTGGTACCAGAGTAGGTCTGATGTGGGAAATTTTAGTGTTTTCTTGATCAAATCCGTCTCAAAGAATAGCTTCTATATTTCATTTCCAGATTTGGGTTTTTCTATAATTTTTTATGTGGAACCAAGTGTTTGTCAAAAAATGACAACAGAAATTTCAGCAGAACCCAGTTTTTATTTTTGAAGAAATACAGATTTCACTATGCAACTATCAAATTCAGCATATCAATTCTTCTACTGAAAGTTTTCTCCAATTTCCAATAATGTTGAATTGTTAATACAAATTCTTGATTGCTTGGAGGTTCAAAGGTATTCTATATAAATTTTTAAAGTACCTGATTCAATTATGTATTTTTTATTAGTATTTTACAAAATAATGGAGAAATTAAATCTGATTGAAAAGTTTGAAGGACAAGATTTCCATACATGGCAACTACAAATGTAATTACATTTAATAGAAAAGGACTTATGGGATGTAGTTAAAGCCAATGCAATTCCACCAATGACTACAAATGATCTAGCTAAATGGAATGAAAAATATCAAAGAGCTTTGGGTACCATTGGTCTGGGCTTATCAAAATCCTATCTAGCATCATGTGGATTTCACAAAATCTGCAAAAGAAATTTGGAAGTCTCTTAACAAATTATTTGGTTCTGAAGCTGAAATGGAAAAGACTACATTGAAGCAATGCTTGCATGAGCTAAAAATGGAAGATAAATAAAAAATGGTAGATCATATAAGTAAGTTTTGCTCTTTGCTAAATCAACTAGCTGGAATTAAAGAGTCAGTAAAAGACGATGATGCTAAAGCAATACTCCTGAATAGTATGCCTAAAAGTTATTCAAATATTGTGTTTACTTTAAGCAAGGTAACAATTAGCTTAGAAGGAGTAATCTCCACATTACTTGATCAGAGTAATTATGAAGAATATGAAGAAGTAATGTATGTACGAATAAAGCAAGTACTTCATCTAAGAAAGGAAAGTTCAAACCAAAACCTTTCCCTTTTAAAGGTAAAATGAAATGTTATTACTGTAATGAATCGGGACATGTAGCCTTGAACTGTAAAAAGAGGAAAAAATCTACTTGATGACAAAATAGATCAAAAATCTCTTTTGGTTGAAGAAGAAACTGATTGGGATGAATACTCTAAAGATGAGGAACTTTCTTGTCCTAGTGATGAGGAATTCTTATGGTAAATAGTTCACTTTTTGGAGGAAGGAGGGAGGAGGAGGAATTTTAGGGCCTCTCGTCAGTCACCAACGATGGGGTCGCATATAGCACTGGTGGCACATTTTAATAATATTTTTCAGTTGTTTGCTTTGAGTGACGTGTGCAGAAATAAAACATGTTCCTTGTCAAAGATTGAAAAGAGGAGGATGTGCATTTTGGATGCTGAGAACATTTGTTTACAAGAGGGAAGCTTCTACGTATGATCCTCTAATTGTCGTACGGTCCTCTGACTTCCGTACTTCATTGGAAGATGATCTGTGGTGAATAGATTCATGCAGAGAGGTGATCATGATCAACTGGTGAGCCAGAGAGGTGATCATGTGCAGCAAGATCCAGACAACAAGATCTAGTAACGAATCATGCGAACTCTCTCATACTCATGTTTTCAGGTGCTCTTGCCCCATGTTCACACTAAGGGGGTGAATGTTAGGAATATCTATGTTGTAGTGTGAACATAGAATATTATGTGAGTGATTATATTATCTAGGATAATATAATATGTGTTGTAATAATTAATTACATTATTGTAAATGTAATTATGAGTGGGTGAGTAAATATTGTTATGAGTTGTTGAGTAAACAACTCATTAACAATATTAGTTTTGTGAGAAAACAAAATCTCACGTAAAATAACATGGAGTTGTTTTAGGAGTTGTGTGTGGAGATATTTATGGAGATTATCTCTCCTTAAATATAGGAACTACCTCTCCTATATATATGGGTGTAATACTTCCTTTGTAATAACAAGAATGAAGAGTAAGATTTCAAATTTAATTTATGCAATTCTGATATTATATTTTCATGAGTTGGTACTAAACCTTGAGGATTGGTGTCTCTAGTGAGCTGGTGCTCATGAATCAAGATGAGTTGGTTCTCGACCTTGAGGATTTTTGTCCCCAGTGAGTTGGTGCTCACGAATTAAGCTTTGAGTTGGTGCTCATGAATGAAGATGAGTTGATGCTTGGTATTAGGGACTTGTGTATCCACTAGGTTAGTACCTACAAAAATTTGTAAAACAATTAATTATATGGTAATGGATTAGACATGAGTTTCAAGAACTCTATTCTCTATGGTTTTTCTTGAAAGGGATTCCACATTAATATTGTGTTGTGTAATTATTATATCTTATGTAAGTGTTGATGTTATGAATATTAAAGTTTAAATTGTAAAAAATAGACAATACCAATTCGTCCTAGTATAAGTATATTTTATACACTATAGTGCTACTCAATTATTCACTCTACTTTCAATGTTAAATCATTATTTGGGTCATTTCATCTTCCTAGGGTTGGCATTATCATAATATTTCACCTATGGAAGACTATATAAGTAAGTCATTATCACATTATAACTCACTTGACACTATGATAAACTCCTATTGTAAAAATCATTCTAAAATAAGTCTAAGGGTTCCTACATCTTCTCAAATTAGTTACACATCATCTATGGTGGTTCTTACTACAAGTATGAAGCACTCAACTAAGTCAAGGAGTCTAGATTCATCCATCTACAAGCATGTAAAGATCATAAAGACATGTCCAAACAAGAAAAATTTTACTCCAAGAATTGAATAAGGGTTTTAATCAACCTATGGGTTAGGTCACATAGTTGAGGAATATTGTATCTCACTACCACTACAATGGGAACATTCTATATTGCAAAATCATCCCACAATCTTGGTCTTAAGAGACGTGAGGGAACCCATAAGAGGTTGGTTAGCTATACAAACATACATAATCATTTAGGATAACTACATGAGGTTTGATTTTATATTGAGTATATGTAGTATAACATCAAATTGGTTCGTAGTTGGGCGTCTAAATTCTTAGGGTGGTCTGTCTTAAACACACATATATGTTTTTCTCCTTTGGTTTACTAATTCTTTGATGAAGGATTTTATAGGTTTATAGGGTTTCAACTTTATTTTATGTCATCACAGTCATCTCAAGATTGTGCAAGAAAGAGAGACACACAAAGAGCATGATTTTTAGAGAATTAAGCACACAAAAGGTCCAAAGCCCAACCGTCCCTTATTCCAAAACTCTATAGTCCATGTCCTAGACTATAAAATGATTTCCTAGGTAGTAAAAGTCCTACACGTTACTACACTTGCATGTTCCTCAACTTCAAAATATTCTATTCATAATCTAAAGATTTAAATTTCCATGCTCTAATATTTTTATAACTAAATTAGCCTAAAAAAATAAGTCCACCTCTTCTCTCATGTTTTGAACTAGTTACTTATTATTTAGTTAATTTTAATTTAGAATGTATTATTTTGGTCATGTATAATTAATGTTGGAAGTTAATTAGATTTGAATAGTCTACCTATTATTAACCCTTATAACCTTAGTTTTTATACTTCTATAACACATAGAAATTAATTATGGTGCAAACATTTGGTGAACCTAACTCTTAAATCAAATTTATTTCTTAAACCCTATCATACCTATGGAATCCTTGATTCCCTTTCATTATAGCAATTTTATTAATCAACGAACTATTGACCACATTGAGATTTCCCATCTTACTTGTAAGTTTTATGCCCATATGGCTCGTTGTCCACCTCATATGATTAGGGTTCCTCTCTTCTAGATGAAATTATCCCTAATGATCCTCCAAAGGAAGTAGAAATCACTAGCGAACACTCTTTTGATTAGGATCTTAATAAAGATGATTATGTAGAACAAGAACATGTTGAAATGGTCTCTAATTTTCATGTGTACCTCCATGAAAACCCACATCATATTGAGCCTCTCATTTGCATTCTTCTTACTCGGTAAATTTTCTTGTGATCAAGAGACTAATTAATAGTCCCTTTTCTATCTTGTAATCCTCCTTCATCATCTATTATACATACATCAACCATTCCCACCTTGTTCATGGATATTTCTCTAGAGTCATCTAATCCTCTACTTTGTATTATTTCCATGACTATACCTTTGACTATTACTATCCACACATCACATATTTACAAATGTATTGCTTCACATGTTACGTAAGAAAAATATTATTGTTCTATCATTATTTAAAAGTGCATATATTGTAATATTAATAATATGAGTTACATTGTAACTCATTATTAATAATATAGGTTTGTTATATTGTTTCAACAATATATTTTTGTTATGCCCGTAATGATATTAACGGGTTGTTTGGTTGTGTGACTTCTTGGTTTGTAGGAGGTCGGTTTTCTATTTCTATGGCTATTTATTAGCCTTAGTATTGATTGTAATTATGCTGAATATAATATCAATTTATTTTTCCTATGTGACAAGCCTGCTGTACCAATATTTGGTATCAGAGCGTAATGGATCCTTAAGAGTGCAGGAGTAGTTTTATTTTCATTGCTCTGATGAATGGAAGATATTTACTTGGCGTGGTTCGAATGACATTGATATAATTTCTTATTGATTTTATTTTAGTTATCTCAGACTTCATTTATGCCTCTCAAATCTACAACTATCTAGTCAATGTTCGAACGACTCTATCAACCTAGAGTTGAATCTGATGGTAATTTTTGTTTTGATTAAAATAATTTGGATTCTACATCCATTTTCTACATGTATCCTTGTGTCTACCAGTGGGAGGAAGAACGTATTCATCGAGTCAGAGTTGGAAAAAGAAGAACTCAGATTCTTTCTTGATATCTCAGACATTCGCATATCCATTTGTATTATTTCTCGGTAGATACAAGCTCAGCTAGTGAAAAAGTTTAGAGAGAATCAAATATTCCTCATTCATGTTTCACATTGATTTGGCTCAGCCACAAATCAACTCAAAGAAATCTATTTGGAACTCAACATAATCTATTTGACATTCAATAGATATTGAATGGTCACTGCCATATTTGTAATTTTTCTGCTCTATGATCAGTAACGTGTCCTCACAGCTTGTGAATTAATTCGTTGGTGAATGTTTTTATTCATTAATATCTGATTTGAGTGATCCAAAGCAGAGTGTTATCCAGTGATCCAATAATCCAAGAGATCTCGGTTGTTAGTCACCATTGGCAATGCATTGTTGATAATTGCTTATGTAATGAGGTCATATTTCTTCAAGGAGCGGATGTTGTGGATGGAGCATGAAAACTCGCAGTCAGTTTTAGCAGATGCCTGAATAAAGAAATTTTGGCTGAGCGATCTGTATTCTAAATCCTATCATTCCAAAATATTCTAGCTTATATTGGTGAGTCGGTTAACTGTCAAGTTCTAGATATATTTCCTTTATTAAAATCAAGTATCTCTGCCACTATAAAGATTTTATTATTGTTTGGTTCAAGTTTCCCGATTTTGTGGAGTTTCAAAATGGAAAAGATAAATGTAATTGAAATATTTGATGGTAAATACTTCCACACGTGGCAAGTATGAACCCAATTACAATTGATTGATAAAGACTTATGGGACATTGTCGAAGGAAAAATTAAAAAATTGAATGATGCAGATGAAGCAACGAAATGGGAAAGTAAGGATTGGAAAGCAATAGCAATTATCGGTCTTGGTCTTTCCAATGCATATTTGCATCATATTGATCTAACCAAGTCATCTAATAACATTTGGGTGACATTGAACAAGTTATTTGGATCTCAAGTAGGTAGTGCAACAATGACGCTGAAGTAAAAAATTTTTGGGCTAAAGATGGGAGAAAATGACATATCAAGGTAAGTTTCAATCCATTTTAAATCAATTAGCAGGAATTAAAGCAGAGGTAGATGGAGAAGATGCTAAAGCAATATTACTAAATAGTTTTCCAAAAGAATATTCGAGTATTGTTTTTACTCTTAGTAAGATCAATCCTAGTTTGGAAAATTTAATTTCCTCTTTGCTTGATGAGGAAGAAAAAATAAAAGGTCTCAGTATTTAGAAGAAGAAATTGTCATGGTTGCAAAAACAATAAATCATCATTCTAGAAAGGTAAAAAAGGTTTGTATCATCAAAGAAACGTCTTTTGTGTCATTACTGTAAACAACCAAGACATGGTTTTGTGAATTGTAAGAAAAGAGCTCAAGATTTCTTAGATGATAAGTTGGAACAAAAGGCTTTAGTTGCTGAAGAAGATTGGGATGATTATTCTAATCCTGCAAGTGACAATGAACCTATTAATTAATCTAGTGATGAAGATTATTTGTATTGAGCATCTATCCTCTTATTAGAGGATGGAGGCAATGAAGGCAGGAGGACAATCAACATCCTCGAGTTCGTCACTACCTCAGAGGCCAAAAACTACTTTAGTGAAACCTTTGTGTCTTGTGTGATGAATAAGAATAGATGAGCATCCCTGTTCCTGTGTGCAGTGTAGTGCTTGTGTGTCCCCCATGATGATAATGATTCATACCATTGATACTATTGTAGGAAGTGTTCTTGATCAGACTAATTTGATGGTTGATGTGAATTGGTTGAATGGTCCCAATTCATGTATTCATCTAATAGGTTGAACGGTCCCTGGATGATGTAGTTCCCACAGTCGGTGTTGAGGATCAAGACCATGTGCAGGCTACGGAGTGGCATGCTACTTGGTTGAAGATCCTGTTTTCCCATGTTTGCACTAAGGGGGGGAATGTAAGGAAAATATTATAGTGCTCTCATTATTAATAAGTGCATATATTGTAATATTATTAATATGAGTTACATTGTAACTCATTATTAATAATATATGTATGTTATATTGTTTCAACAATATATTTTTGTTATACCCGTAATGATATTAATGGGTTGTTTGGTTGTGTGACTTCCTGGTTTGTAGGAGGTCAGTTTTCTATTTCCATGGCTATTTATTAGCCTTAGTATTGATTGTAATTATGCTGAATATAATATCAATTTATTTTTCCTGTGTGACAATCCTATTGTACCAATAGTTACTTCTTCTAATAGACAAGATTATTAAACCCTTATTCATACTTTATAAGATAAAGTATTAAAACTACAATAAGGTGCATCCACTTCCTCTCATAGTATGGATTCTACTCACCTCTTCATAACCTACTTGCACCAAGTGGCCTCATATCCTTTACCTACTAGTTTCACACCGCCAAACTCCCTATATATGATGGTAAGAGTGAATCTAAATAAAATATTACTATGTTTCATGTTTCTTTCTTCGAATATCATTCTAATGTTACATTGATTACCATTATTTTTACTCATAGTCTCAAAGAATTTTCCTTAGAGTGTTTTCATGACCTACTTATGCATTCCATTAGAAAATTCACTCCTATATATTATCAATCCCTTGCATAATTTTATATCAAAATTCACTACAAATTATCCTATGATCGAATGAATAAAATGTGAAAATGTTCTAATGAACCCATTAACAATTATGTCTTGCGATATAAGACTACACATTCTAAGATGAATAATCTATTAGCTGATACCAAGTTACAAGATTGTTTCACCCAAAGTCTCCTTGTTCCTTTACAAGAAAAATTAATGTTTGACAAGCTCCATTCATTCGATCATCTACGTTATATTTTGAAAGAACATGAAGCTAATCTCTTCAACATGAACAAGCTCAAATATATTTCTCCTCCTCCTAACAGATGTAATCAAAAGTTTTAATTGAAGGAAACCTTTAAGGACAAATCTATTGATGATAAAAATGATGCCAAACCTATATTCAATGTTATGTCATAACATTTAGAAATCTACAATTACAATATTCGAAACCACAATCAACCCATACCTTGTTCAACTCAATAATTGGTTTAATAATTACTTTAGTGTAACCTTATATATCTTCCTCCACCACTTTAATTTGATCCAAGTGTTCTGTTGGTAAAAATAATTGATGCCACTACTAACTATGATTATCACCAATGTATTGATTACTCTACTAATAATTTTTATAACATTTTCATGTTATATAAGACTTAATTGATACTAATAATATTAAATATGACACTACACCTCATCTTAAGCATAGTAATGACAATCCAAAGCTAAATATATATAGTGATCCACTTCTAGAAGATGATACAACCAATCAACCCCAAAAGTCCACTATGATTTTCGTGTTGTCCCACCTCCCCATATTATGATAACATATTTGGACTAGTGATTGAATTTTTTTACCATGTCCTCCTCACCCATTATTTACTTTTATCATACTTATATGGTACTTCAGATTATTTTTGATATAATATACATCCCCAATTTGATTAACCAACACCCTATAAGAAGTGTTTTAGTTGATAACACCATTCCACATAATATGCACACTTTTTAATTACTATGATATTTTTAGTTACACTAAGAATGATGTCATCATTAATCCTTAGGCAAACAAAGGACATATGGTCTTACCCCTCACATTTGGACCCACCAAATTTTCTCTTAGATTCTTAGTGGCCTCTTCTCTAGCATCATGTGATATGAGACTATTTTGTTCTTGGCTTGTCACCTTTGTGGCTATCCCTTCTATATTACACAAATGTTTCAAGTTCATTTATAATAATCAAGTGGTCACAATTAGGAATCCCATTCATAGATCCTCCATCATCACAGCTTTGAATTGGCATATATGACCACTATCTCTAGTACATTTACATCATCATATGCTATTTTTTATGTTGTCTCTTTTGATACATCCATACACAGTTCCCATTCTTGTTCACTTAATAAAAACCCTAAAACATTACTCATTAGTTGACACATTCCTTTTATCCTATAACTTGATCATTTCTACATAAAATACCTCTCATGGATCTTCCTACCCTTAGTCACCTTTGGATCGTATTATGAATTCTACAAAAAATATTTATGAACATCCTTATTCTCTTCTACCACTTGAGGGACATGTATCCCCTCTACCTACCATACATCTCATGCTTATCCATGAGGCCCTTATCAAATATATAGTGTGCTAATATCTCTCTCTTGTAAATATATATTTTTAAAACACTAAAAAAATATTCAAATATGCACATAATAAAAAAACATTCAAATATGAGCAAAAATACAAAATCAAGACCTTTTTAAATTTGATTGGTTAGATTTATTTTTATTTCATTACATGTTTCTTTATACCATCCTCAACATGATTTTTACATATATAGTTTTTATTATTATCTAGTTGATCAATGGTACTAACACATGTGTGTTGTGTAGTGCTAAACAATCTTATCTCAAATGTTAATATTATTATTTTCTACACTTACTTTTTATATTGTTGTCAATAATTTTTATAGGGATTTATTCCTTGAGATCTTACTACATGGATTCACTTGATTGAATTCATGGCAATTTGATTTATATGGCCTAAGGGCCTTACTTATCTTGTGACACCATGGGTGTCCCATGTTTGTGGCTTCATGCCTACTTTGTATGTATACACATGCTTCTCTAATTGTGGAACATTGTGCATTTTAATGAAAGTTTCTTATGAAATTATGGGTGTCTTATATTTATGACTCTCTTCGTACATACATGTGTGTTTCTATATGCTCTTGTCTACTTGTATGCACACTATTGTTTCTATTAATCTACTGTTTCTAGCTTTCATTGATGCTTACACTAGTTTTTGTTATATTTTTGACATGATTACTATGATGATTCTAGTACTTGTTTTACTATGGATTAGGACATGATTTCTACTATTATATATTACTACTAGTTTATTTATACATGTATACTTGATTATTTCATGTTTGATGTTACTTTTTCATCATAACATGGTTTCAACCATGTGTAACCCATTTGAATTTATAGATTATTCTAGGTGGATGCCACTTTAGCCTCTCTAATACTTCTACAAATTATCATACATATGGTACATCGGTACACATATATTATTTTGAGTAGTGGACTCAAATGATCTAACACACATGCCTTAAAAGAGGGATATTAAACATGATATTTAAACATATATAGATAGATTACATGTTAAATGAATAGATCATTGCATGATTTAGATCCTCAAAAAAAAAATCCAAAATATTGAAATGGGGTAGAAGTCAAAAAGCTAAAAACCATATAGTGTAGTTAGGACCATGGTATGGTCTTTTCTCTCTATAGATTCTCAACTAGAGGGTAGTTTCACTCAAAATTCCAGCTTCTACAAATTATATGAAATGTTTACATGATTTGTATACATGTACAAATACAAATGATGAAATTTAAAGAAGGATGCAAGGGGTATGAGTAATTCATTCCTTTTTCACAATGTTATTACACAAACACACACACACACACACACACACACACACACACACACACACACACACACACACACACACACACACACACACACACACACACACACACACACACACACACACACACACACACACACACAATGGGTTGGAGGCATCAACCTCCTTTTTTCTATTTTTTTAAAATGCTACATAATAAATTTAAACATAATAACACCTTATTGGGGAATGGAAATGATAAAAACTCACAATAATAATAAAACACCGAATAATAATAATATAGAAACTGAAATTCATTCAAGATATCATTGATATTGATAGAGGTTACATATATAGTGTTTGATCTCCTACAATGGTGGAGTCAACACTC
Source organism: Taxus wallichiana var. yunnanensis (assembly GCA_018340775.1). NCBI lineage: Eukaryota > Viridiplantae > Streptophyta > Pinopsida > Cupressales > Taxaceae > Taxus > Taxus wallichiana. Next base: position 807,253,895 of record CM031242.1, read on the forward strand.
ATCTTCAATCCCTCATATCTCTCTCCATGAATCTCTCAAACTTATCTCCTAATATCTCTCAAACATACCTATGATCACTCACACACAACTATTAACTATATTATTAATATGAGTTGTATTAACTCATTATTAATAATATTACAATTTATTAATAATGTCACAATATATTTGTAACATTCACTCCCCTATTGTTAACATTATTAATTCCCAATATACACTCCCCTAATGTTGACAAGGTAGAAAAATAATCACACTTCCTTCTGCAGCTTTCCGCCTATGCGTGCTCATGATCTGGATGGTTTTGTAGGACAACCAACAACCTGCAAGGATGGTTTTCCAAGGACAGCCAACAACCTCAACAAATGATGGTTTTACAGGACAACCAACAACCTCAACAAGGATGGTTTTACAGGACAACCAATAACCTAAAACAAAGGATGGTTTTACAAGACAACCAACAACCCAAATATCATGCTGCTGCTTTTCCTTTGTGCTTTCGTTTATCCACTATGTCTTTCCTTCAGGGAATATGTAGGAACCACTGCTCACTGAATAAAAACTAAATAGAGGGAAAATTGAACATTGAGACCGTGTTCTAGTTCCCCCCCTCAATGTGAACATTTCACTTATTCAAATAGGAACTTTGAAATCATACTTGCAAATCTGAAATAAAAGAAAACACACATACACACACATTGCCACCACAACTTCATGCAACCCTATCATTGGTGACTGATGAGAGGTTGTTGATTGACCTCCAGCCTCCGTTTCCTCCGTCCTCCATTGTTATGTTGCTTTAGTTACTCAAAAATTTGAAGTTGAATCTAAATTTATATTCAAGGATGTCGGTTACTACCGAAAATGTGTCCATAAGACAAATGCTTTTTTTTTGTTTTAGAATTTTTGACAATGACAAGACAATAAAAACCTACAATACACACAAATAAACAATTGTCTTAATACAATTTTATAGCATTTACATTGACATAAATAAAAGTAACAACAAAACAAATAATTTAAGAAAACTAAAAGAGGTATATAAAAACTAAAAGACTATTTAAAAAAAAAAAAAAAAGACTTAACTCCACAAGTAATCATTTTAAAACATGACTTAATAAACAATTTAAAACCTAAACATCCATTTAAATAAATCATAAACGTGTATAGACTAATAAAAATCTAAATGAAAAAACTATAAAAGACAAGGAGTAGTCCACGTGGTGAAAATGTGGTAATTTGGAGAAAAAACAAAAATTGATAAAGAAGATACATAAAAGACAATAAAACATTGAATGGTGGAGAAAGAAAATTGAGAACCAAAACAACTTTAATTCCACGTTGAAGACGTTGAGATCTAGGAGGCCAATGTTCAGTAGATTGCCATGAAACTTGATAGAAGGATGAGTCAAAGCCCACAATCATGGATTACTTGCCCAAATTGAGACGTCGATAGCATATAGATCCATCAACCAACAATAAAGATATAAGCATGCACGGATTTGGAGATAAGCGTTATGCTTGGGCGATGTGGAAATATGAAGCAGATCCTTGTATTTCTTTCATGTTTTCTCCTAAAAGACGATCTGGGTTTTTCTACAATTTACACAACAGTAATATAAAGATTTCTTCTTGAAACTCATAAATTTTGGGAGAACCCAGATCAAAGAATATAAATCAGAGGCTTTCTTTAGACGGGTTCAAATGAGTTGCTTGTTGTAGAAACATGTGAATAAACACGTTGAAGTTGCGGCAAGTGCATGGAATGCATGTGTATTCAATATGATAACCAATTTGGACTGTACATGCTAAGAAGTAAGTTGAGTAAAATAAAACAACATCCAAACGCCTCCAGATCTTTGTGTATCATGTATTTTAAACATGTCTATGCTTATGAACAACAGACAATTAATATATGCTTCACATTAGTTGCAGATGTAACCACACATCTTCGCTAAAAAAAGAAATCATTTTCCACAGAAACAGTAAACTGTAACTACCAAATCAAATATAATTAAAGCTCAAACAGGATAAATTGATCAAGAAAAACTCATGAGTTGGGGCGAATAGGGATCAATCTGTAGCTTTCCCCATACAAAACTTAAATCTCCATATTGTCTTAGATATTCCTTCTCTAATACCACTGATAAAAACTGCACAATAATAAAACACCGAATAATAATAATATAGAAACTGAAATTCATTCGGGATATCATTAATATTGATAGAGGTTACATATATAGTGTTTGATCTCCTACAATGGTGGAGTCAACACTCATCTTCAATCCCTCATATCTCTCTCCATGAATCTCTCAAACTTATCTCCTAATATCTCTCAAACATCCCTAGGATCACTCACACACAACTATTAACTATATTATTAATATGAGTTGTATTAACTCATTATTAATAATATTACAATTTATTAATAATGTCACAATATATTTGTAACAGGAAAGGGCCATTATGTCTAAGGTCTATTTTTAAATTTCAAACAAATCGATCCTAAATATGTCTATAATGATATGGTCATGGGTTTAATGGAAAGTGTCAAATAAATATTTCAAGCTTCATATAATGATGTTTCCTCTTCTCTCATGTGATTCTTAAGTAAATAAAGTGTCGAAGAAAAATTGCAATCTTCATAGACTATCATTTCCTCCTCTCTATTCACATTCTCAAAACGGGAAGACATAAAAGCACATGGGTTCTTTGTATTCTAATCCTTCCTCTTGTCTACTATCTCCTAAGGCACAACATTGGGTATTGATCACCCCATTCCTATTATATCTCTAAAGAAAAAATACAACTCTTTAAGGCATGAAAATAATGAGAGATACTCCCTTCGTGAAATAAACAAGTGTAATATTTACATGTTTTAAATATCATTTGTATAATTTTTGCAATTTTCAAATTTACAATCCATTATCTACTTTTTAAGTTAAAGTTTATTTTTTTTCATAGAAATTGACTACACTCTATGTCCTAAGTTTCATCATGGAGCATGCCAACACCAACACATCACAAAGTCCCTTTGAGAAAAATAAATGTGTGTGTGCACACTCATGTATGTTTTTCCTTTAAGCATGTAATTTTTGGTTACATACATAGAGGGGGTAAATGTAGACAGTAAAATTTTGTAGCTTGTACTTTTGTAATTCCAAGTTTGACCTTGTATGATTTCTAAGAAAATTTCTCACATTCGGAATCTAATATCATCATCTCGTTAAGCATTCTACATCTTTCTTATCTTTACAATATGTTTTTTCAACAATTCTAGAAATATTATTTAACCCAATAAGCATAAAGCATATGATACTCAAGTCACAATTTTCATGTTATATGTTTCTCTCTCTATCAAAACCATATAGAAGGGTAACGATGTGAGGCCTAGTCCTAGCCGACTTATACAGCTTATACCCTTGTCACATAATTGACTCTACATTCAATACTAGATAATAAATTTGGTCCTTTTAGCTTCCTACGGTTGGGCTTATCATAAGATATCGAATACAAAAGACTATATAAGCAATCCATTATCACATTATAACTCATATGGAACTCTTAAAGATCCTATTACAAACATCATTCCTAGATAAACTCAAAATATTTCTAAATATACTCAAATGAGTTACACCTAATCTAGGGAAGTTTGTACTTGTCAAGATAAAAATTATAACAAGAGAATATATATTTTTCCATGACAACTAATCCCATAATTAAAAATCTACCTCTCTTGGTCGCTGTGATCCCTTCATCCGCTATCCTACTCTCGCCACCCTCATCCTAGTTTATAGGAATTTGCTAACAATATTTTCAAGTGTGATTAAATGTTCATGGATGAATGCCCAAGATGATAGATGATTTCATTAAGTTTAAATGAATTAAAACTTCCTCTGGAGGCTTAAAAAGGTCATCTTGGCCATTTTGCGGATAGATGGTAAACACCCTTCGAAGCATACATGGAATACTAAAATCATCTAAGGGTGGTGTTATAGAGCATTGAATATGTATAAGGAAGTTTAGGAAATGTTTTGAAGAAAATTTATGATAAGAATTACTTGTGCAACATTGGGTAATTTTGGGCACACATGGAATACGAGCTCCAATAATGAAATCTAGCTTCTCTAAATGATTTCAGGGAGTTCTAGAGGGAGTTAGGAGGAAAATAAATAGTCATTGGAAATATCTTGGAATTCTCTACAAGATGAAAACATGAACTTTGTTCCAAGACTTAAATATTTCCCAAGGTAATTTAGAACACAACAACTACTCCTCTATGTAAAAGATGAAATATGCCCTAAAATCAAAATTTCAATAAGAATTGGTTCCTAATAAAGGTTCCAATGATCTCATAAAGTTCTTTGGAGTCAAAATCATGTAATATTTAACCCCAAATCACTTTCTTACGCTCGCATGGTGGAAAGTTCACTCCCAGTGTCCTAATTTGGACACAGTGGGTAATATTAGCTTTCTAATAGTGGCCAATTTGCACTTTTGCACTCATTTGTCCCTTTTTCCCCTACGGTGAAAAGGGGAGAAGGGGTACACAAACTTTATAGGCCCGTTGTGCCAAACATTTTCCACTTAATCCTCGCAAATTCTGCCCTAGGTTGCACAACTTGCCTCTCACAATTGTCCCCGATCATGATGGTTGACCCCCAAGTCACAATTTTTACACTCATCTATCCCATTTATCCCCTAAGGTATAAAGGGTACAAGGGTGACACAAAACTATGACCCCCTTCTATATAAAACCATTGGTCACCAAAAACCGTCTCTCAAAATTTCGGTGCTCATTTTTAGCCCGTACATCTCACACACAAGCCACCGAGGTTGTCACTTTTCACCAACTTTTGAAATTCACACTTTGGTGTCCTTTATCTACTCTTTATCCCCATTGTATTGGTATAACCTCACTCCAACCCTAGTCGGGAAGCTATTGTCATAACCGAGTTAAAAATCACATAGAAATTCAACTAACTCTCCATCTCTCCAAAACACAATAATTTTTTGAAAGTTCTATTGATTTATCCTCCCAATATCCATTTTTAACTAGATATACTACTCAAATTTCACCAGACCTCCATAACCACAAAAATAAAGAATTTCTCAAAACTCCTCAACTATGCACCTACTTCCAATGAAAATTTAAATGTGCATTACTCTCCAAAATGCCTTTAAGTTGATTGTAAAATCAACCCATTTAATACTCGTATTATTTTCAAGAGAAACATAAAAATTTCAAAACCAAAACTTACCTTTTCATATTTATGGAGATTCGGTAGACGAAAAACCTTGAAAAAATGGAGTAGAGAGTCTTAGAGAAAAACAAAAACTTTTGAAAAAAATTTTGCTGAAAACTTGCACTTTTAAGTTCCATCTTAAAAAATAGTAAGTTTACATGGTTTTTGATGTCTAAGCTAGTAATTTTTTAAAAATGGTGAATCTTGAACATTCACAACACTCCAAACGAGAAAGAAACATGAGAAAGAGAAAATGGTGAGAACTTACTAAAAATAGCCATCTTGTTCATGATTTTCTGATAATACTAAGTCTTGAAATTGGGCTTGGTTCACTTGTATTAACCCACCTTCCACCTATCTCATTAATTTTTCCACCATTTTAATGTTGGGAAGTTGTCTTGTGGTATGAACAAGAGAGAAACCCCTCACGAATACCAAAACATTAGTCTCGAGGTGAATTTTTCATGACACACTTTGAAGCAAGAATTTTTATGATTCAAATCATCCTAATTGTCAAAAAGTGAGTCAAAATATATGAATTCATTAAAGAATAATATTTCTTCATCACTAACATAAATCAAGAAGCTCTAAACCAAATAAACAGGAAGCTTTGAACCAAAGTCTTGATGGAGTATTTCAACCTCTACAAACATGAATTGTGTCTCTGAAGTGAATAATAGTGATGTTCCTACATCATATACACTACTCACAATATGTATCAACCTAATATAATCATGTTTATAGGATAAGGAAGTTATCGCAGTCCATGAATTGTAATATAACACACCAATGTTCTTCGATACTAATTTAAATGCCATTTACTTGTGTTTGCATCTCACGAAAGAAAGAAAATGCAACCACATTTTTTCTACCTAACAAGAGGTTAGGGGTACTTATTTTCATTAAGATATAAATATTTCCATCTAGAGGAGAAGACATTTGAGGAGTAGATGAGCAAAAGGATGTCCAGGAATCCTAAGTATGTTTCCATTCAAAAAGGTGACATCTTTGTGATGGGGATGTATTATGAGGTTTAAAGGGATCATCGTGTTCAAAATTATGCAGAAAGAAATATCAAACATGGTTTTTAAAATCAATTCCCAATTCTGAATCATCTCCCAAAATATGGAATGGAAATGTGTTCATTGAGTGTGATGGTGAATGTAGAGTTTCTCCTTTCCTTATTTGTAGAAAAAGACATTTTCAATAAGGAATGAGTGAACAAGAAGGAACTTGGGTCTGCTGAGGTTGATTTTATCCAAGGAGATGAAGTCTTTGTAAAAAGGTGAAATTTTAAATTCAATAAGTAAGGTGATGATCATCATATCTTGACTCTAACATTCTGTTCAAATCTCATCAAGGAACAAGACATGATAAACTACTCAGAATACCAAGGTACCTAGGACCATTGTGTTTATAAGATTGAGAAGTCATCGCAAGTCTATGTAGTGCAATGTCTTGCAGTAGTGTTTCTAAAAACTCCTTCAGTACTTTGGAGCGTGCTTACATCTCACAAAAGAAGGAGATTGTACCACAATGTTTTGGTCAAATAAGAGGTATGAGGTAAAGAGTTTCACTCAAGGAGTAATTATTGTATTTGAAAAAGGCCCTATTTCAAGGAGCATATGAGCAAGAAGGTGTTTGAGCATCCTAAAGTTTATTCCATTCAAGGAGGATATTGGAGCCATGAAGGGTAAGGGGATGATTTCCATCTGGAGTACCATGTTTTCAAGAATGGGAAATCATCTCAATTTCACATGTTTCAATTCACTTAATAGTGTTGTTAAACCCATTCAACACCTTGAAGTGTGTTCAAACCTCATAAGAGGAAGCGTATAAAGTCACAATACTTCAGTTGAACAGATGGTCATAAGAAAAAAATTTAATTCAAGGAGAAATACTTATATCTACAAGATAAATACCTATTTCAGTGAGTAACAAAAAAACATAAAAAGGTTTGAGAATCACGGACTTAACTTTTTTTCATGAAGGTGAATTGTGAAGGCCTAGAGGAGTAAAGAAATGATCCCCATATCCTAACTCCTACCTTTTGATAAGAGAATTTCATCATATTCCCATCATAGTGCATATATCATATAAGTGTTTTAGTACACTTTTTCAATGCTTTAGAATGATTCCATATCTCACGAAGAATGGTATTGTAATGAAAGTTCTTTAAGTTAGAAATTTATTCATTAGAATAGGCTTTATCTTAATTAGATTGATCAACCCTCCTTATCTCTCTCTCCCTCTTTATTTTCTCTCTATTTTATAATTCTTTATTAAGAATGTAATTTTTGTCTTATTCACTTAAGTGGCCTTCAAATTAACATTGTAAGAGTCCTTTTTCATTAATAATAAAAAGAATCAATTTTATTTCCTAGGAATATGGAAGGTCACAAGTGATGAGGAAAGCTAACAACTTCATGTAGGGAGATGAAAATGCATTTGTTATGCTATAAATTGGAATGGATTCTCCATTCCAAGGGGTTGGTAATTGGTGATTGTTGTATGTTGTTGAGATTTGTATCACTACTAAATCAAGCAATAAAAGATACATTTCCTTTATTTCTTTGTCTATTTTTCTCTACCCTCTCTACTCTCCAACTTTACAAGAATTGTGATCTTGTACAACCAAGAAGGAAATTTGTGTCCTTGATTAATGTATATGTATAAATTTGTGTCTCTAGTTTATTAGTCTTGCTTATTGCTTACATTTTTGTGTTCTTCTAATTGAATGTGGACCTACTTTGGTTACTTTTGGTGAGAATATGATATTTCATACTCAAAATATTAACCCTATTTGATGTTATCCTACTACCCTTTACCTCCCTTCATATAAAATTCCTCCCTTATACATTAGATAAACACTTTACCATAAGTTTACTGGAGTATTCTTGTGTTATCCCTAGCCTAAGGACCACCCCGCCATTTTTAGTTAGTTTACGTTCAATAATAAGAGCCTCCCATACCCAAAAATGAGGGTTTTTGCCCATTTCCATTGGTAAAAAACAATAATCTACACTACAACAAATTATTTCACCAATTTGTTTTGGTAAATCCGCTTAGGGAGATATCTACTCTTTTGCATTGTTAAAGATATCTAGAAAATCCAGAAAAATACATATTAAAAAATAGATATCAAAATGAAAACCATATTTTAAAGGTGACTCTATCAAGGAAGAAATATATGTCGTGTTTGTTTCCCATGTCACAATGATGAAGTTTCGAGATTGGTATTCAATGCCAATAAGTTACAACAATAAAGAAGAAGAAGATGACCACCAAGATATCTATATTTTTTATTAGCCATAATTTTGGAATAAATCTTGAAAAATTATGGATTAAGCACAACGAAGAGGTCCTTGCTTCAACCAAAAATCTGCAATCAACAAAATGAAAGAAGATTAGTGGAATTATTGCAAAAGTTATGAAATGATATGTAGAATGGATAATATTTCTTCATCTGAAGATCCCAATATCAAATATTTTTGGTTTCAATTCAAATGGAATGCTACTAGAGGAAAGAAATGAGAATTACACCGGATAATGATAGAGAATCTAAGAACATAACAAGAATGATGAGAAGAGATATGAATTTTTGTATGAATAACATGAAGATGAATCTCCATATTTAAGTAAGTAAAGAAGATTCTCCTAAATGTAATATTTTGAATTATACATTGTTGACTGAAAAACTCAAAACAATGTCTTTTGTTTCTCTTCCTTTGGATGATTTTCTGGCTTATGGAGATAAAGAAATGGTAGCCTTGAAAAAGGAGTATGTGTAAAGAATTTTGAGAGTTCTAGAAGGAAGTTTGGGCCCTCAAACTAATCTTTGAATTATCAACTATGTTGTGGATATGAAACAAAAGTATGAGAAAATTGAATCCGTCCATAACGAGGAAGAAGAGATCCATCTTCCGGAAGTATTTCTACTGTTCTCCATATTATGAAGTATTTATTCCAAAATACTTTTCAGTTCTTCTCATGAATGTTCTCTTCTCGATTATTCCAATGATTTTAAACTCAACACATCCATAGATGATGAAGAAAGCATAAAAGTTAAGTCTCCATCAACAATCGCACTCGGCCTAAAGCATAACCCCTCGAGAAGTAATTTGCATAGGATGTGATAATTCTTGTCTCATAATGGATGATCTAGTGCTTTCTAAAAATTTGACTGACCATGAAGATATTCAAGAGATGAATCCTCCTTCTCCACCACAAGTTCTTCAAGAGGATGATTTTGAGGTAATTATTGATGATTTCCTCTCTAATTTTGACTCTTCATTTGATGTACGAATGACCAATAATGAAATAGAGAAAATGGAAGAATTCAATTTCCCTCTTGAAACATTTGTTGATGAGAAAAAGAACAAGAACTCTAAGAGGAGTAGGTTTCCTTTTCATCACCCGAGAGAGTGTGACACGATCACCATACCAAGTAAAGAGTATTCTCTTTTCCTTGTGAAGAAGAGGAATCTATTGGAGTGGTTAAGGATGGATTAAATGATTATTCTCATGTTGCAGCCCTAATGTTGTGTCCTTTCTATTTTCACGAGGATGATCTCGATGGATATTGAATTGGAATGTTTCCCCTTCCCATTCAACATGAATATTGGCTCTCTATTTAAAAATGATGAATATCATGTATGCCTTAACATGCAAGAAGGAAACTACAAAATGATAAGAAATGTGGATCCTAAGAAAGAAGATTTTTGAAATGACTTCACTCGCCATATAATTTCTAGGTTTCGAATCATCTCCCTGAGACCTAATCTAAATATTTTTCAAATGAATGTGGAAGTTAGTATGTGGAAACTTTGAAAAAGGAATCCATGTAAGAGATTTTAAATGTTGTAAAAGGAATTGAATACCCTCTACTTAGTCTTGAAATCCTGACCTTTGCTATGACTATGCGAGTTAAGTATAAGTGTAGTTTTGATTCTTCTTTTGATGACCAAATATTCAATAACAAGATATAACAGATAGAGGAGCTCAATGTTCCCCTTAAAACATTAATAGATGAGTATGAATGTGAAGATGCGTCCTTTCCTTTCCTATTTTGTGAAGAAAATTGTATTCATGATGAATGGAAGGGAAAGTAAATTCTTGAATCTCATATGGATGTTTTCATTCATAAGGATAGTACCTTCATCACAAAAAGTGCCATCGAGGTCAATAATGAGTGTTGGCATGCTAAGTTCTTGGTGTTTTCATTGATATAAAATCTCATTAATGACAAAGAGGATGATGGAGATGATTTAGAGCATGCTAGGTAGGATGATGACATGGAGATGCATGTGTTGACATGATGGCATGAGGTGATTTTGTGAGAATGGCCTAGTCTATCAAACCTAGTTAGATGACCTAACTATCCTAGGTGATGGAGCTTGGTGATTTGAGTTTATTGGTGGCTTGAGGAGCATGGTAGCAACATGGAGAGCATGTTTGGGGAGTTTTTAGACACTCACATGAGTTTTAGGGTGCAAGTACGGGTTAAAGTCTAAGATTCAGTACTCATTTAGATATAGTCTAGGTGCTTAGAAGCATGAGGATGATTTGAAGAGACATGAGACCTCATGAAAGCATGAAGGGATTTCATACATGTTTTTCTAGGTATGTTAGGGAATTTTGGAGAGGTTTCTTGATGAGTTACAATGTTGGTTCAGTTGACCCTAGCCTAAACCATGTAAAACCCCAAGGGCTAGTCATGAAAATGATATAAGTTATATGGAGACCTACTTGAGATATGATGATGTACATGGGTGTCCTAGAGTTGTGAGAAAAAATTGGAGTCATTCTGAAGAATATTTTGCAAGTTATGTTGTTTTGTGTGAAACAAGGTCCAAGAAAGAACGCTTTCCAACTTGAATTACATCTTCTGAAGCTCACCATGAATTGTGTAATTTACATGATACCTTGTGGATTTTAGGGATTATTTTTCATTGATTTAAAAGTTTTTACAAAAATAATGAGGTCATTTCATCATCAGGTTTTTATGAACGAATGTTAAGAAGGTAAAAAAACTTTTTTGAGTGCAAAACCCTAGCTCAAAAGAAGTAGGAGAGATATTGATCATAAGCGCCCAAAATTGATTATTTGTGCTAGTATTATGATTTGATGATGTAGAGGAATCCTCCAGGTTTATAGAAAGGTATGATAGAGCATGTGGTGATGAGTGGACCCCACTTGAAAAAGTAAGTTTATGAAGAATTTTAGTTTAGGGCAAGGTTGTCCAAAGGAGTTGCAAAATAAATTGACATTGTTTTTAGTATGGGACTTTTACTTGATGTCCATGATGGTTTCAAATCATGGTTGAGATTATAGAGGGAAAAGTGTGCCCTATTTATGAAGACTGGTCCTAAGGTAGTTTTGGGGTAGTTTCAAGTAGTTTTCAGAGATGGACTTGGTTAAAGGCCTTCCACTTAGAGTTGGAAGGAAATGTAAGGTGTTATGGAAAGAGTATTCAGATATATTTCCAATGGTATAAGTTTTGTGTCTTGATGATGTATTTTTATAGGTCATGGAGCTCATTTTATAGAGAAGAAGGTTGTTGTTTTTTGAGAACATAATTTATTTCACTTTGAAAATTTGAGGTAGAAGAGGCATGAGATGGGTTGGATGAACCCATCAAGTGAAACACAAGATATAAGATTCTTAGTGAATATAGATTAATTTAGTTTATAGGAAGAAATTTTGAGGTATATAAAGTGATAGAAAGGGTGCAAACCAATTGATTTTATAATACTTTACTCTAGGCAACTCAATTTGGTGAAGAAGAAAGTTTGCATGGTTTGTACATATGCATGATTCATGATTTATAACATGCATGAATGTGATATACAATTCCAAGGGATTCAAATTATTTGTTACCTTCCATTTTTGATAAGTTTTCTGTGTGCTTGAGGTCCAAAGGTGAAGACAGGGTCCTTGAAACAACTATTTGGTGAAGGATATGAGCCTTTTTAGTTAACTATGATAAATTTAATTTTTTCAAGATAATTAATGACCATGGATGGTTTTTATGTCATATTTGACATGTGTGGTGAATTTTGGGGCTTTAATAATCATGGTTATGGCATTTGTGGTTTTAGCTCATCTAGGTGATGGGGTTTTGAGCTAGTTTTGTGCTTATTTGGTGCATTTGGGCATGACCAAACAACATGGGACCAATATGAATGTATTGGAATGTTTTTAATATTTATTTCTCGAACTAAAAGGACCGACATCCTCTATTTTTGAGAGATGAGAAGGGTATAAAGTGCTTGTTTGAATTCAAATTTGCACTAGTACGAGATGGAAAATGTGAGACCCCATGTGCTTTATGGAAACAAGTTTAAAGGAATTTATTCAGAGATGAGGAATAGTGAAATAGGTTGAGGAATGTTATAGAGTGTGTGTGCAAGGTATTTAAGCCAAGAAACGTTGAAAGTGTGTGTGAAAGAGTGAGCTAGGTGAATGAGGGTTTGAATAGTGGTTTGAAGGTTGTGAACTGAATAGGCAATCTCCATAAGTTTTTGAAGAAAAAATACATATTATATCTTCATCCAAATGTTGTTGAGTGGGTTCTTGATCATCTTAGGGGGTTGTAAGCTCCTTGTGGAGTTTGTTATTCACTAAACAAGGCATTGGTTCTCTTTGTAGGTTTGGTGATCTACTAAACTAGGGGTTGGTGCTCCTTGTGAAGTTAGTGCTTTAATAAATATATTTGATTTGTGTAATATAATAATAAGTTTAAGTGTGTTTTCTTCCCCTTGATAGGTGGTATCCCAATTTTTCCCCCCCAAAAAATTGATCAAACATGAACCCGCACAGAAGAAACCAGAGAACTCACATTCAAATCCAACAATCAGCAACAACGTGACTCAAAAATGGAGAAGCAGGGTCAGGCTAAGGAGGCGAAAGTGTCAAAGAAACTAGAGGCTAAAAGGAGAATAAATGAAGAAGGCTCAAGTCTTCGTGGCTCTGCAAATGATTCGAATGAGCCCCAAAATTGGCTTCATATAAAGAGTCACGAAGCTACCAAGTTTCCAAATGATGCACTTCCAAACATTGAATCCAAAAGCATGGGCTCAAATGAGCGTGAAGATTCCACATGTCCTAAGCCCAAAAATGATAGAGTTAGATGTTGAAAATTCTAAACAAGTGGAAGGAAACACGTGTCATCTCGGCACAATTTTAAGATGTGAGCCCAAGGCGGAGGCTCAAACTTGTGCCAGCCTTCCATGTGGTCAATGGTCAACAGGGGTCAAATTCAAAAGTAGGCCTAAATTGGTTAAGTATAAGAGTGCCAGCAGAATCCTCCATGTGTGTCGACGACACAAAACCAAGGCTAGGTCCAAAGTACGAGACTCAAATGAGTGCCAACTCTCCACATGTCCAGGGTCAGAATTTTGGCCCCACCAAGCAAGGAGACTCAGAAAAATACAAAGAAGCCCAAGGTGCCCATGGAATCAACCACATGTCAAGATGGTGTGATTTTAAGAGCATAAGGAAGGAGATGAATCTCCAAGATGCATGAGGCTGCCATGTGGACCTAGTACAGACAGGCTGTTTCAAATATTGCACGCCCACAACCCTAATCTTCAAATGACCATATCTTTTGGCTTGAAACTCAGATTTGGACGGGAGAAGACTTTTTGGAAATGTATCGACAACCTCTATGCCATAGAAACATAAAATATCATTCTTAATAGGATTTAGTACGTGAAAAATGGGAAAATGTATTCAAGTCCATTAATGTAAAATCTGATTTCTTTAACTACTAGACTAGATTTAATTTGATCCACTAGGGAACCAGAATCGATAGATTGTAGGTGGATTTGAGAGGGGCATTGATTAATAGTGGTTGAGCTTTCAAAGTAGGATTCAATGCATATCTCAAGGTGGTTGAAGAAGGATTCAAATTCTTCCCTCCTCTCTCTCGTTCTTCCTATATATTGTAATGAAGGGGCATATTCAAATGGTTGGTCGTTGTTTCTCCTCTCTGCCCCCTCTCTCTTTCTTCCTTAGGGTAGAATGCAGAGTCTAAGCCTCCTCCCATTACTTTGTAATGGAATTTTATTTCCTCTTTCCCACTGATGATGTACCGTGTAACATTTTGGAGAAATAAAATTTGTTTCATGATGCATCTGTCCATCCTTGGTTTATTTTGTTGTCTCTTCTTACCTCTCATCATTGCAGGGTATACTGTGCATACTCGATGTTTGTTGCAGGTTCTAGGAACTATTTTTAATGGGTTTGAAGTGGTGTTCTTTGTGAAATCTGTCTCTAGTCCGTGGTGCATTTTTTCCACCCTCTCCTCTACTCACCTCTCCACTTCGGGTAGTCGGATCGTGATTCAACCAATTTGTTTTCTCGGTGTCTCACCACTTAGTGTAGGCTCTTTCACCCTCTCTCTCTTTTGTCCCCTTGGAATTGTTAGATTAGGATATAATAGGTTTTGTTTGCACTGGAGTAGCTTATGGTAGGTAGATTAGGAAACAAGAATTAGCTTTCTCCGGAGGTCCATCTCAAGTTTTGTAAGTCCCACAACTTGAGAGATGGTCCCATGTTGCGCAATCACACCGAATGCCCCACTTCACACCCGGCCATTCGGGGTGCTTTGTGATTCTGCACTAACAGTTTTGGCACACCCGGTGGGATAGGTCTGAAGCACCTTACCACTTCATCTTAGCAGGTTGGTGTGTTCTTATTAAGGTTCAACCTTTTGAGGCACACGCAAAGCACATCTGACAACTCCATCTGGTAAAAACCCCATCTCTAAAGTTGCAGACCTTTTCCATCCATTTCCACCCATCTTCATTCACTTTTCTTTCCATATCTCCCATTTTTTCTTCCATTTCATGAAGTTGTGCAGTTATGACTTCATTCCCTTCATGGAATTCACAGCATATGCGAGTGCGTCCAACTCCAGTGTTTTTCCTAGCTCCTCCAGATCAACACTATGATCAGATTTAGAACCATTATGCTTACCCATATGAGCAGGGTCAAAATCAGTTTGGCCATGGAGCTTATCAAGAACAAGGGGACACATACAATGGTGACAACTATGTGGAGAATGCTGGTTTGTTGGAGAAGATTCAAATAATGGAGGCTAGCATGGTGCAATCTAGGGGTACAACACAAATGAAGGAATTCGAGATTGGTTTCAGGACACCTTTTCCATGGGGAGGCCCTTTTCTAAGACATTACAACCCTTAGGAGAAGATTGACTTCATGGTTGAAATGTTGCCTCAACTTACATAGTGGATTGAGGATATTGAGGCTTATGAGTTGGACACAAGACAACCTTGTCAATGGGTAAGTCCACCACCTCCTAGCTCTTCATTTTATCTTTCTCAAACTTTATCATTTCAGCATGATCAAGAGTCAAGCCCCTCATCTACTGCCCCAAGTGTTAATTTATTTTCTCCATCTCTTGATCTCCCATCCCACCTCAGTTCCTCTTCCCTTTTCCCTTCCAAACAGTCATCCCCTAAAAAAAAAAAAAAAAAGTTCCGCCTCCCTCCCCACCACAAACAATTACAAATCTAGTTGAACCCTAACCTACCACTCCTCTTTCCTTCCCAATTCCATATGGGGAAGAGATTCCAAAGACCAGTCAAGGAGAATGAAAGAGGAGGAACCCAATAGAGAAGAAATGATAGAAGATTTGAAGAGTTGGGTTTCCAGATTTGGGTTTACAAAGATCCCCTTGATGGTCAAGCCAATAGAGGAGGTCAAGGTTGAAGAGCCAGTGGTGGCTGAGGCTGAGTTTGTAGCAGAGAAGGAACAAAAACAAGAAGAAGAAGATCAGAATTTTTTTGCTCGAATACAGTGTCCCTAATGGCACTCTGTCTGAAGAGAATGCTGATCTAATCCAAGCTGCACAACTAGTTAAAGAGGAGGAACAATCAACTCTAAGCCCCATTGAAGAGGAGCAGTTAGGAGAGATCAAATCAGTGTTGAAGCCACTCAATGAAGAAAGCATCATTGAAGATTATTTTCTTTCATTTCAAGGGCCTGATTTGATTGATGAACCCATGATGGAGGAGGACCATACAGTCCGTAGGCTCCAAGCATGGAGCAGGCTACAAAAGAACCTTCGCTCTTCCTCCGAATTCATCCCCTTTAATATCTAATGTTGAAGAGGAGTTTGAACTTTCACACTTCATGTTGGAGGATGAAGGGAACCATGGTGAGCAAGTTATAGATCAGGAGGACACCATGGAGGAGGTCAAGCACATACAACAAGAAAACAAGGAGACAGATTATCTGTCTGACTTGGAGGATTTCTTTGATAGAGAGGAGCCTGAGGAAATTACATCATTTACTCCTCTATCACCCACCTTCCAAGCATATGATCCTGCTTCCATAAAGGAGGGCATTCAAGAACAACAACCTATGTCTCACAACATCCCTCTGGAACCAAGGTTGGAAGATATGAGTCTTCCATGTTCTTCACAAGAGAAGGAAGAGAAAAGGAAAGAGGATGTCATCATCCCTCTCACACCATCCATCCAAGAAGATTTACAAAAAGACTCCATTTTTGGAGTTAAATTTCAGAGCAAAGGGCACATTCAAAGGATCATACCATGCCCAATCAGGTACTTGGCTTCATTGGAGCCAAGAGAGAAGCTAGAACTAGTCATGCTCACTTCAAGGCATGATAATGAGTTTCAAAGCACCAAGGGTCACCATCAACACCTCAAAGAGTCCAATACCAATCAATTTGAGGAGGTATTTTTGGTTGATGTAGATACCTTGATGATTTGGGTGGAGGATTGGATTATATTTAGTTTTTCACTCATACGGGCAGCCATATTTAACATCAAATCATTTGCATGGGTGCCCCTTTTGAGAAAGGGAAGCTACTTCTCCCTTCCTGTAGCAGGGATTTTTTTAGCTTATTTCTCTCTGGTTAGTGTAGGAGTAGGAGTAGACTTTGTTTTCAGTAGAAGAAGTGCTTGAGCACACTCTGCATGTCTCATTTGAGGCATGTATGATTTTGTCTTTGTACATAAGTTTTGTTCACATTTTCTTCAAGGATACCAAGGCCAGGCCATTCAGTGTTCATGACAGAGAGACCCATAGTTTCCTATAACAGTTGAAAATTTCAAAATAAAAAAATGTAGAGAAACTAAAAATATTTTCAAGACAATCTATTTCTGGGACAGGCTCAGGGTCACCAAATGCAAACGGTCGGGCTCATGCGGATCAGAGACAAGATTAGTATCAAGATATCATTCTTGACTCCATGCCTAATGGATTCTTCAAGGATAATGGTCTCTTCATCTAGTAGGAAGATGTCCCCGTGAGTCACCAAATTATTATCCCAATTTTTGCCCCGGCAAAATTGATCAAACATGACCCCAAAGAAGAAACTAGAGAACTCGCATTCAAATCCAATAATAAAGCAACAACGGGACTCAAAAATGGAGAAGAAGGGTCAGCTAAGGAGGTAGATAGTGTCAAAGAAACTAGAGGCTTAAAGGAGAAGAAACGGAGAAGGCTCAAGTCTTCGGGCTCTGTAAATGATTCCGAACGAGCCCCAAAATTGGCTAAGTATAGAGAGTCAGCGAAAGCTGCCAAATGTCCAAACGACGCACCTCCAAAGATTGAATCCAAAAGGGAAGACTCAAACAAGTGAGAAGATTCCACATTTCCCGAGGTGCCCAAAAAAGGATAGACCTGACCATTGAAAAGTCCGAACAAGTGGAAGGAAACACGTGTGTCACCGACAATTTTAAGATGGGAGCCCAAGGTAGAGGCTCAAACTTGCACTAGCCCTCCACATGGTCAATGGTCAACGGAGGTCAAATTCAAAAGTGGGCCTAAATTGGTTAAGTATAAGAGTGCCGATGGAAGCCTCCACATGTCTCGATGGCACAACACCAAGGCTGGGTCCAAAGTGTGGAGACTCAAATGAGCGCCAACTCTCCACGTGTCCATGGTCAGACTTTTGGCCCCACCAAGGAAGGATAATTAGGTAAAATACAAAGGATCCCACAGAAGCTGCCATGTGCTAGTCCAACACAATTTGAAGAGCATAAGGAAGGAGCTGAATCTCCAAGATGCGTGAGGTTGCCATGTGGACCCGGCACAGACAGACTCTTTCAAATATATCACGCTCGCAACCCTAATCTTCAGATGGCCATATCTTTTGACTAGAAACTCATATTTGGGTGGGAGAAGACTTTTTGGAAATGTCTTGACACCCTCTACACCATGGAAACATAAAATATCATTCTTAATAGTCTTTAGTAGGTGAAAAATGGGAAAAATTCAAGGCAATTAATGCAAAATCCAATTTCTTCAACTACTAGACTAGATTTAATTTGATCCGCTAGGGAACCAGAATCAACAGATTGTAGGTATATTTGAGAGGGGAATTGATTGATGGTGGTTGATCTTTCAAAGAAGGATTCAATGCATATCTCAAGGTGGTTGAAGCAGGATTCAAATTCTTCCCTCCTCTCTCTCGTTCTTCCTATATATTGTAATGAAGGGACATATTCAAGTGGTTGGTTGTTGTTTCTCCTCTGCCTCACTCTGTCTTTCTTCCTTAGGATAGAATGCATAGTCTAAGACTCCTCCCATGTCTCTATAATGGAATTTTATTTCCTCTTTCCCACTGATGATGTACAGTGTAACATTTTGGAGTAATAAAATTTGTTTCATGATGCATTTGTCCATCCTTGGCTTATTTTGTTGTCTCTTCTTACCTCTCATCATTACAGGGTATACTATGCATACTCTGATGTTTGTTTTAGGTTTTGAGATCTAAGCTTAATGGATTTTGAAGTGGTGTTCTCATGTGAAATCTATCTCTGGTTTGTGGTGCATTCTGTCCACACTCTCCTCTACTCACCTCTCTCCTCTTCAGGTTTATCGGATATGTGATTCAACCACTTCCTTTTCTGGTGTATCATTGCTTAGTGTAGGATCTTTCACCCTCTCTCTCTCTGTCCCCTTGGAATGGTTAGATTAGGATAGAATAGGTTCTTCCTACATTAGAGTAGCTTGTGGTAGGTAGATTAGGAAGCAAGAACCGGATTCTCTGGAGGTCCATCTCAAGTTTTGCAAGTCCCACAACTTGAGAGATGGTCCCATGTTGTGCAATCACACCGAATGCCCTACTTCACACCCGGGCCATTCAGGGGTGCTATGATTCTGCACTAACAATAGGTTCTCACTTATATATTGTGTTATGGTGTTCTCTCTCTTGTTCATGGTTATTTGAATGAATGTTGTAAGATGTTGTGCACACATTAATGGTTGAATGGTTTATGTTTAATGCAAGAAAATATGAATTGATTAAAGGTTTTAAAGGAATGATTCACCCCCCTCATTCTATTTTGATTCCAATAATGAGATGGTATGTACAAAAATAAATCCTTCAGAAAAACAAAGTGAGAGGCTTGAATAATCCTGTGAATGGGGAGAGAATCAACTTGTTCTCATCACTTCTGATCCAAGGTCATTTTGGGCATAAATTTTTCTAAGATATCCCTAAACCATTACAAGATGTAAGAT
The DNA here is from genome assembly GCA_018340775.1 of Taxus wallichiana var. yunnanensis. Taxonomy (NCBI): domain Eukaryota; kingdom Viridiplantae; phylum Streptophyta; class Pinopsida; order Cupressales; family Taxaceae; genus Taxus; species Taxus wallichiana. The sequence goes on from CM031242.1 coordinate 807,273,661, forward strand.
CACTCAACTATCTTTCCAAAAGCTATTGAAAAACATGAAATGGACACCGTAATCTCCCAATATCATTGGTCAAAGTTCATGGTCAAACTAGTCATCATGTAAAATGTAGGTCTAGCAGGTACCACTGGCTCATGTCGAGAGCCTATTCACGTATTTTGGAATTGATCCGAGAAAAATATGTGATGTTGAACATGTTCAATTTATCCCTCTACTCTTCGTCAAATGTGTGTAAAAAAATGGTTTCTACTTGTGAGGTCCACTTTTATTTTAGAAGGGGACCCAACCGACGTGGAATAAGTGTAATTTTAATTTTAACAATTATAGGATATTTTTATATCACATTATTTTTGTGGTCTATTATGTTGACATGTGGTAGGATAGGAGCATGGATTATTTGGCAAGCTGGGTATATACATTATACTCCACATAATTTCACATGGAAGCCACACAATGTCCTCATAGTTCCATGTTCCAATATAAACTTTCCACACTTATACCCAAGTGCCCATATGGCACCTAAATATAGCCTAGCGCATATTTTCCAACCCCATGCACATTTTAATGGGAAAAAAATTATCCCCGAGGGAAAAATATAACATTCCACCCACAACTATTTAAACCACCATGCCCATCCAAGCCCGCAACATGTGGGATATTTGTTTAATAAAGGTAAGTGGATATGCATAGTATGGTGGAAGTGTTTGAGGTGGGGATTGAAACCCACACCTACCACCAAAGGGATAAGTTCCTCAATTATTTTTCCATGCCCTTGTAATAAATATATAAGGGGGCGTGCGATATTTGAACACACAATGGCTCATGGACTATGTAAGTCACATAAGTGACAATTTCTACATTTCGTCATTTTTGAGCTATCGATAGAATTTTCAAGACTTGGAGTAAACTAGAGAAATGTACAAAATTATGATATGATCCTCCTAAGAATTTTATTTTTCCACTTGGTGTTCATTTGATATAAATTTGACTCATTTTTCAATTTTTTTGACGTAGAACATAGGGAAACCGATTTTGTAAGTACCACAAGAAGGCGAGAGAGATTATAGATCGAGTTACGATTCCTTCAAAGGTCTGTTTTATTGCATGTTTATTGATTCATTTCATTTTGTAAGTTTTCATATTGTACTTATAAGATATTTAAAAATGGACCAGCTTCATCATTTAAGCGAACCCAAAGTGATGTAGGCATATTGTCGAACTCCATTATATATTTTGGTGTCGTGATTTATTTATTGCATTATATTTTTATGCATTAATAATTTCTTATTTGATCATATTTGGATGCACATTTGGAAGTGGATGTTTACGATCTAATTTATTTCAATTTTTTAGTGTGTTTAATCATATTTGAAAACAAATTATGAATTAATCTTAAATAAGGTATTAATCTAGTTGTAGGGTTGCACCTTAATGGGTTTATTTTAATCGAGATTTGATTTTAAACTATTTAATAGTAGTGGTTGACTACATTTTATAGATCATAATTTTGGTATCAAAGCTAGTATAATGTTGGATAGATTCTATTTTACTTTTTGATATCATATTTTCGATTGGTTTTGATTAGCTTGTGTAGAACTTTGGGCTTCTTGATCTTCCATTTATAGTGTGCAGTTGTTGGGAGTACAAGTTATTTACGAAAATAGGGAACCACATGATGAGAGGGACAAATGGATCTCTCTTGATCTCGCTTGTAGGGTGATGGATATGGAAATGAAATCCAGCTTAATTAGTATTGGTCATAGTGATTTGGTGAGTGAAAAATATATTGTGGATATTTATTTTCTCGGTATGATAACCTGTATTTTTTGTTCCCTATATATTTTAATTAGGAGAAAGTGAAAAGACCATTCCATTTTAAGATATGGAGATGGCATTAGGACATTGTTCAAGGATTAAAAATTATTTTTGCATTCGATTTTATTTGGGTATTAATTGGTTATCACTTGATTTAGATTCGCAACTATTTGTAAGCATTACATGATGCAATCTTAAAGTTGTTTAAAATATAAAGATTTTTTAATCTTTACTCAACAAGGTGTATAGTTCTCAGTTTCTGAATGAGGTAAAATTATTCCAAGTGTTTCTTTTCTATGAGAAATGGCTATTTTTACACTATTTTGGTTTTCATATCCATGTTTTAATAACCTTTGTGTGTAATTAAATAAAATGTGGAATAACAACTAATTATATAGTTAATTTGATGTTAAGGACAACAATAAATAACAGATGAATGTATAAAGGAAATGACCCAAGAAACTAATAAAGTAGATATGCGAAACCCTAAAGAGCAAAGAGAGTTAGAAAGAAATCTGTTGATTCAATGAGCTTGTTGGACCGTGTCGTAGGGTTGTTTGGAGAAATAGGAGGAGGAAATGAATTTTCAATTCCTAAAAAGTGCATTAGGGTGATTTTAGTAGACTGGGATGCCTAGATAAGTACGGGGTTCTTATGGGCACTATATTATGTAATATGGGTGCCCTAGTATGTGAAAAAAATATGTAACCTTACTCTGAGGTGTCACATGATGGTTTCCTGCCTTCGATTCCTATTGCACTAACTTCGTTGTAATGCATTGTATGTCGCTGGTAATTGGTGATTAAGAAAAGACCTATAAAACCCCAAGAAAATAATCAAACCCTAAGAAAAGAAAGATGCATATGAAGGGGTCAGATTGACCTCACCTACCACAATGGTGGACTTAGTAATCGAGCACTGCAATACATATCGACCTGATGTAGTTCTATGTGTGTGTGCATGTAATCATGCCCTAGGTGCTCTTTTTCATGCGACACTTTGTGAAAGTAGCAAGTAATAACTATGTGTAGAAAATTTAATGGAATAGAATAAAATTCCCTTCTATGTAGTGTGATTCGGATGAACCATCCTTATGCCTTGTGATGGAGCTAAATGGAGCTAAATGGATTCTTTTATGGATGTAACCTTAGGTGATGATAGTAGTGCTTAGTTCTTGGTCCCTCATTATGGTCTCATAACTTTATATTTATATGGTTCTCTTGTTCTAATTTCGTAATTAACCCTAAAAATGCCGACAACTAAAAAGATAAGAAGCTCAAACAATGTAAAGTGCCCAAAAAGTAGCAAGAAAGTGTAAAAATCTCAGGGCACCCCAAATAGGACCAGGGCACCTAGGGCGCCCTAGTATTGGGCTGGACGCCCCAATAAAGGTAAAATGATGCCAAATGACAAAAAAATTGGGCAAGTATGTCTGTCAAGGTCATAATGAAGACAAAAATCAAACTAAAATGGCTAAAAGACATGGGTTAATTAGTACTTTCTTAACTCAAAAACCATATGAATAGTCATATGAGATCGGGAATAAATAATGTCTAAAGTCGGTGATTTTGTGGCTACATTTTCCCCCACTTTATGTTAGTGATTGGAAATCTTGGTAACACAAATTAGATAGAGATGCGGACACGATAATCCATGTAGAGTGATGTAGAAACACACTCAAGGACTAGGCAAAGCATGGAATGACAAGATTGTAGAGCATGGAAACTAAAGATGCAAAAGTGAAAAACATGTGAAAGTGAATCTAGGGTGGAAATGCGTGTGTAGTTTCAAATGTGTGTGATGTACCTGCGTGGTTAGTATCATGTGTGTTGCCGCAAAATGTTGTTGTTGTAGTTGCCCCCATTATTATAGTTGTTTTTGTTGATTGCTTATTTCTCAAATGGACGGACATCAAGGAGAAAAATACCAAGTAGTCAAATATGGATGTATATGTAAAAATGGATGTAAAATATGCATGTATATGTATGTAAGAGTATATAAATGTAAAATATGCAAATGAAAAATTGAACATGTCCACCTGATTCATGATGAGAGAAAGGGTGTAGAAAGAGGATATCTTGTCCTGTTTTTTTTTGGTGATCTAATGCCATAGGATGAAGAAGTATAAGGAGGAATTCCACTATATCCTCTAACCTTTAACTATTTCCCTGAATATGTGTGAAGAGATCTATGTACTTCTTTTTTTTTTGGGTGATTTGATGCCACTGGCTGAAGTAGTGTAGAGAGGAATTCTGATGTATCCTCTAACCTATAACTACTCCCCATAATTCTAAGGACTACCATGTCTTGTGAAATCCATTGTGTATGGGGTTTGTAGACTAGTTTGAACCCACTCGTTGTATAACCAACAACACTAAGGGAAAAAATGAATTGAGATGAACCGGTGGTGTAGAAGCATTGTATAGTATGTAAACCCCAAATGATTCCCCTCTATGGGGGCGCATGCGACATCGCTGATAAGAGAATGTGACCCCAAAAGAGACCATTGCATAAACTATGCCATATTGTAATGCCTCGTTCGATGTTTCCCTAGTTCTTGACACGAAGAACCTATTGCTAAGCATGGGAGGGTTATGTGTGTGCTCTCATTGATGTTGTTGACTTTGTCCTTGTCGCAGTGAAGATTTTGCACCCTCCCTCTCCTTCTTGCCTTTTCGGGTTGTTGTCGACACCCCAAACTGTGGACCTTGTAGCGTCATGTACGATTATCCTGTTAAAGGAAAATCTTGTTCTCACTTCTTCAAGCTTGCCTGGTTGTCACCATTAATATGATTATTAATAATAATAATTATTTATAGCCGTAAAATCATAAAAATAATGTTAATAATAATATTATAATTTAAATTGTCGATTTACAATAATTTGTTTTAGTGTCAATTTTTATCACTATTTTTATGGATTACCTTTAAGCTATTTTTTAATTTATTTATTTCATTTTAGGGTTTTTATGTTTTTTTTTTAGTTTAAAAATAAAATAAAAAAGGGGTAAAAGTTAAAACAACCCGTGAATAGGGTAGTTTAGGGCAAAAGGGGTGCTATGGCTCCTTACCTTTGTTGTTTTTTTCCCTTTTTGTTTGTTTGTGGGTAGAACAGACATGAATGCATGGAGGGAGGGGGGAAGCTTCAACCAATTTTCACGCACCCACCAGATGTTGAAGAAGGTGTAAAGGAGGAGGATTTGTTGGTTGTTTCGAATGGAAATGCATAGGCTTTTACACAAATCAATGTGCTTAAGGGTGCTTTGTGATGGTTCAAAGAAATGCCTTGCTAGATGTCATCTCATGGAGTGCCATGGTTGTGGCCTATGCTAGCATCCTCCCAGCTTGTGTCAAACATCAGCCCTAGAACTCTGCGTGGACATCTAACAACCAACTTGATCAGTTCATCCTTGCCACGTTTTCCCAGCCAGTGCCAAAATGTGAGCTTTAAAGTAGGTTATGGATGTTTAGCAAGGAGTTTGGTCAGGTGTTGTAGTCAGAAGTGCTCTGGTAGATAAGTATGTAAGCCGTGGAAACATTGATAGGCTTAAATCCAAACTCCTCCACATTCACTAGCATACGTTCTTGTTTCAACCTTCTCCCTACCTATAATATAAATAAATAAATAAATAAATGGGAAGCTCTAGAACAGGGTAAGGACGTCCATCAAAGCATATTGGAAATCTATTTTTTTCACTTTGCTAGCTCCTCCCAATCTGCGCCAAAATGGAAGTTTTTTGTCATGTGAAATGTTTGACTGAACACTTGAAATAAATGTGGCGCCATGGACTGCAAACGATAACATGATTTGTACGAAGTGGTTTTGTTGAAAAATCTCAAAAACTTTCAAGCAACTACATTCGTAGGTGTAGAGCCTCCTGTCCTTTACCAACATCCTCTCAGCCCATGTTCAAGTATGGAGCCTTGTGCAGGCCCTAGAAAATTGTCAGAACATAATGGGAAATGTATTCTGTTGGAAAACTTTAAGTGATCTGGAACTTTGTGTGACGTTGTGGAGGTTAGATACATGCTTGTGGTTGGTTGTGAAGTGCCCAAGCGAGATGTTGAACCGAATCTTGCGGGTTTGACCGACTCCATTCCTCCCAGGCATGGTTCATCTCCCTTATCTTTCATAACTCTCGTACTTTAGTTTTTCATTTGCAACTTAATATAATTTTTAAAATATTAGGATTATAATACTTTTAATTGTTTTATTTTAACTTGTTGCAAAACAATAAAATGTCGTATCGTAACTCACAAAAAATTAAAATAATGCTTTTGTATTAAACCATGAACTTCAACCCTCATTCTGAGGTGATTTAGAAAAACTCCTACCCAACTAGATCACTACAATATTATTTTATCGACAAGACAAAATTGACTTCCCAGTAATAATGTTGACCATCTCCATGTTTAAATAGTTAATTTTTGCATTTTTCGAGACTCATTAAGTACCCTTCGTAACTCTGAAAATGAGATGTTAAGCTTCATTCATGTATCTTGTTATGTGAGGAGTCACCTTAACCTTTGGATTGACCCTGAATGAACATATGTGATCTTTTTGACGCTCTTATAGGAGCCCTGTTACACTGGTTTACAACAGTAGAAAGTTGTTAAATCTAGAAAGTTGGCTTTTGTTTTGAACCACCATTTGAAACCTGGATAGAGAAATTATTTCCCATCTTCACAAACCTCTAGTGTTTTTACTAGACAATTGCATGAAACCTTCAGTTTAGGGAAATACACTTTTCTGGATATTTTGAAAATGACATTTTGTAGGCCTCTGAGCCACGGTTTGACAAGGTCAAACTAGACCAATTAGGACCGGTGGCTTCAGAAAACTTGTCGTCATTTGAAGACTGTTTTCTAGTTCTGAGTTCTGTTGACTCTGTTGAATTCTCCGTATATAGGAAATTTGTAGGAAGTTTCTCGTTGCGTGTTCATCCATCAAACATCAATTTTGGACATGGTTTTTTGAGCCCTCGAGCTAACTTTTGTTCATTTACAACTGGGTCAACTATGACTAGTGGCCCCATAAAACTAGCCTCCAAACGTAAATTGTTCCTATTTCAAAATTCGTCAATTGCTATGAACTCTTGGTATATAGGTGGACATGTAGAAATTTAATCATGGTGTGTGTTTGTTGGTCTAAAAATTTGTCGGTTAGGCAAGTCGTGGGAAAACAGGCCAATAGTGTTTAGGGCATAGCCCCTCTTTGAGACAGCAAAGTGAAACTGGTTTATTGCTAATCTATCAAGCAGGAATATGTGCAAATCTACACTATTCTAACATCGGGGTTTAGGATCTTATCCCAAAGAGAGGTAGTTCAAACTACGAATAGAAAGGTAGGAGAGAAGGAATGGAGGAGGGTAGATCGAAGGAAGAAAATAAATGAATTCCAAGATGGAAAGGTCAGAAGGTTTATGTTGTGAGCCGGTAGTAAACAGAGCCAAACTTACTTGCATAAATGATTAAAGAAATACTGATGAACATATGACAATAGTAGGAATGAATCCAATAGAATAAAAATATAGATCTAACTTAAGAAAGATCTGATGTAAATAACACATACATTAAGCATAAAGTCTGAACATATGTATTAATATTTCTTTTGTTGCAAGAAAACACAAAGTCTTTCTCTCCCCACTTCTCTTTTCATACAAAAAATGTCCACCTATAATAAAAGTATTCTAGTATTTATAGAAGGAGAGGAGGAAAGAAGAAAAAAGAAAACCCACAACTTACAAAATATTTACAAAAGGTCTAAAATATCTAAAAAGTCAACAGTTGACTTGGGAAATTTTTTGGATGGCAACATCCCATGGTGCAACATGGATGAGGTCATCGTATATGCCAACATGCTTTTTAAATATTTTACAAAAATGATCAACGCATCTAGAGAGGAGAAACTACTCCTCATCATCCCTCTACTCAAACTTGGTGTCTTGCTTTTGATTAGGAGAGTCGATGTAACACTACGCTCGGTATTCTACAAACTTGCTGATCATTTCTTAAAGTTGATCATGGTTGGGACCATTAAAATAATCGTGAATGATTTCTCAGGTTTCTTTCTCATTCTTGAGCTTTTCAGGTAACTCGGTGAAATTTTCACATGCTTTGATAAAAATCCAATGAAATTGCGGCAGGCCAAGAGGTTGTTGATTGAATCTCGGTCGAAAGTGACCTCTGGTGCCAAACCTTGAGTGACGATAGCCTTGAAATGCTAGAATGTATCATCTACTTCCCTCAAGTTATACGATTCACTGAGCATCCCTGGAGACATTTTTGTAATCGCTATGCGCTCCATGTTGTATTGTGTGTCTAGGGCTTCATCTTTGATTTTATCAATTCTCTCCAGGATATATTCCATCTAATCAACCCGGTAATCTAATGCAATGAGAGATTTATTATGTGCACGTGGGTGATCGATAATGCCGACCTTCAATAGGTCGTCAGCTGAGCAGTTAACCATTGCTTGAAATGTTTCATGTTGCAATCGGCATTATCTAATTCTTCGGAAAGGGAACCTCGCTACTGTAGCTGCTTATTTGCTTGAGTTATATCTTGATAGAGCAATGTAAACTTCCCAAGCATTTCTTTGCCATCTCTGAGGATCTGCTCGATCTAGGATGATACTACTATGCCTTGTTCACCAATCTTAACATATTCATTTATTTTCTCTTAACTGGGAACTTGAATGGGTTCAATGCAGGTAGTCATAGGAGGAGCATTGCCCATTTTCTGCAATGCTTGTAGGAGATGTTTGTTTTGTTCTTTGAGTATCCTTTTCTCCTCTTTTTCCTCTTGGAGCTTCTTGCAGAGAGCATCTACAGCAGACAAGGCTTCCCCTTGCAGATTTCAGATGAGGTCCCCATTGTGACTTGAGTCACCGTGAATTCTATGGGAGACAAATCTTCTTTTCTCTTAGTGGGATCCGGGAAAGCTATCTCCATGAATCTCTCCCCGAAGTGCCTTTAGAAAAGCGAGTTATCACTTTCTACTTCTTGGTTCCCTTCTTCGGAATAATGGAGAAATCCATGGCTGCAATGGGAACTTTCCTCTTATGTTGGCTCAGATGGTCAGAAATCCAACCAGACTTATGGGAGTGGGAGTAGAGGGAGAAGAAGAAATGAGAGTGAGAGGGGGAGAAACTGCAGAGGCCTTAGGGAAGTGTGTTAAAACACTCGGTGGTGGCATTGACAAGGAGTCCAACGCACCACTGCTTACGGGGCCTAGAGTTACTAACGGGGAGGAGAAGGATGTGGAAATGGAAGGGATCATCATTAGGATTGAGGAAACATTGGGTGACAGATCCGTAAGAGAGGAGAAGATGGAAGAGGTGGGAGATGGAAGGGAGGAAGGGAGAGGAGAAGACACATCCATAGGAATAGATGCTTGAATGACAAGAGGAGGAGAAGAAGCAGAAGAAGGGACGATGGGTACTTTAGTAGTTATAGTTGTGATAACATCTTGGGTGGATGTATCCATTGAAACATTTGTTGTTTATTCTTTACCTGGAGACACCAGGTCGACTACTTGCTTCTCAGAAGTAGGAGGAAGGCCTTCAGAGTTTCTTCTTGTCTTCTTGGTTTGCCCTCCTTGTCCTTTCCTTTTCCTTTCAGCACATGGGCTGACCTTGGAGGTGCTCTGCTTGAAGGAGAAGACATGAAGTCAACTCTGAGGTATGTAAGGAAATTCTGATTGCACCAATGTTCAGTGTGTTACAACATGGGTTTAACCATTTCTTGAATGGTCTTTGGCACTTTGGCTCTGTTGATCTCCATGAATGGCCAGTTGTCCTCATCTTTGTCAATGTAAACCTGATCGATTTCTTGATCAGTCTCTTTGAATTTCTTTGGGACAATGAAAACACCATAGTGGATGATCTCTTCTAGAGCCAGCCGAGAGTGATCCTTCTCGCCTGATGTCTATCTCATGAGTTAGGTCTATCCAAATGTCCTTGATCTCGGGAACATGGATGGGATCAATTTTTTCCTTCGGGAGGCAACTCTAATAGTCAAAGGTCAGCCTTGTTGGGAAGTTGTGCTTCAAATTCAGTAGCTCTAACTCAACATACATCTCCCATGCTTTGGCAAGTGTAGGGAAGGTGTATCGGCCAACTGTAAGGGGGAATGGAGTTCCTCGTTTCTTTCTCTTTATGCACTTTTCATGATAAGTGATTAGCTACCTTGAGAATTCCAGGAGGATCAGCTTTGGCCCTGCAAACCTTGGCAACTTCATTGGTTCTCCCTCGAAATTCACAGCTCTGAGGTATGTGAATGTGGGGAATTGTGTGAACAATGCTCCCCATTTCTTCGTAGCAGCAATCACACTCGGGCTAGTTCGACTTTGTCTCATGTTTTGTCTCAATAGATAGAATACCTCATAGAAGAAGGCATCATTTATTTTAGAGAACTGGGAGATGCTAGCTTCAAGCCTTAGCTCTGGGTAGAACTCGTATATCTTGACTTGAGGCCATACCCCATTTCGAGCTAACCCGTGAAATCTCTCTCTGACACAACAATGTATACAACGTAGGAATTCATGTAGAACTTCCCAGTTGTTAGAACTTGTTGAAGCTGCTATGAGATGGTGTCACTGATGATTTCACCCCAACTGAAGCATTGATCAGGTGCATTCTTGCTCATGTTCTCTAGGTATCTCAACATCCATTTATGGAAATGATGGGCATCAAGGAGCCCGAATACTCTACTCAAGAATGTGATTGTATCACTCAATTCTTCGTTAAAATCACTTTGGTGGATGGTTTGTAGGCCATCCGAACACCGGCTTCTTGTTCTTTAGGTATATTTCATTCATCATCTGTATGTACTTATCTTCATTATCATCCCATGCTTTCTGCAGCATCTTCAATACTTATTTCCACATATTACTTGTGATGAGGGATGCGCAGATCATCTCAAAGTGACGAGTGTGAGGTTTATGATTGTCTCATTGTTCTTTATTTTTGACACATCTAGTGTACTTGTTATGACATCGGCAACCAACATGATAAACTCATTAGTTACAAGACTCACTAAAGCCCACCTCTGCATCAGATCCATTGCCTACTAATTTTTTCATCCATGGGCCACTGCTTACCTAGGTGGTCCTTGCCCAAAAATCATCCATGTCAATATGACCCAACTCAGAGTCTCTGATGTCAAGGTCACTCTCTGCATATGAGTCAAGCATTCTAACTCTCTGGTACCTGTACTTCATTTCTTACTCTGATTGTTTAGCTTTAGCTTTAAGTGGTTTCTTACTTGATGAAGACATATGTGAGCTTGAGGATGGATGTTGTTGTTCTGCAAGAAGAATCAAGAAGGTCCAACACAAAAGAGCCATGTCAACCATCATGTTATCCATAATGGGAGTTTGAAGAATGACAGAACACTTTAGAATGTGTGAGAAAATAGTTAGATTTAGCTTGCAGAAGGAAGAACAAGAAATTTCAAGCCGCATGGCGCAAGGCACAAGCTTTCAAAGCAGTCAGCGGGGCTTTTTATTGCTAGGTGCACTTTCTGGGGTGTCAACATACAAATTATTGCACCAAGTTAGAAAGGGCACGGTTTTGGAAGGTTTTACACAACAAATTTCAGCGCCAAAGGGTGAAGCGCAGGGCGCAGATCTGCGGCATACAACATGTCATGTTGATGTTGTGGAAGTTGCACTGCGCCTTATGAAAATATGGTAAGTGCTCATTTTGTTAGGCATGAAAAAGGTTATGTTACAAGAGGGTAAAGTGCACCAAGGCACAACTCTGGAAGAGGTTGCAGGGAAAAATAGTGCACCCTATTTGTTTGGCACACTTTCTGAGTGCGTAACATCTCTGGAAATTGTGCCAAAGGATAACAGTTAACAGTTTGCTGCAAATTTATTTTTATCACTTTCTTGATTTGGATTTGGATTTGATGGCAAGAAAGAGACATTTTTGGCAAAAAAGCAAAGCGAAGCGAGATATAGATGGTTTTTCATTTACTTCAAAAGAGGGGGCCTTCCAGATTTGTAAATCTGGAAGGAGAGGAAAAGAGGGTTTCAACTGGGAAGTTGTGGATTTTGAATGTGTTCTTTAAATTTTATTTATTTGATACAAGCCCTAACATTCAACACAAAAAATGAAAACCACAAATGGGAGAGGAGCCACTCACCTAGATTTATAAAAGATGACGAAAGACATGGGGTCCACAAGCTTGAAAATGACACGCGAGGGCTGACAGGGATGGCTGACACGCGCAGAGAGAATAACTTTCACAATTTTCAATTCATGAAAATGACATGTGGCAGGTTCATATTTATAGAAAAAATTAGCATTTATTACCTCACCAACCACTTTGGTGTGCTTTTCAGAGCTGTCAACACGAGGAAAAATGCGCCTTAGTGCAATTTTATTGATGTTAACACAACATTTTCAGTGCTTAGAAAAATGCTTAGCGCACATTTCTGGATGTCGACACAACATTTTCAGCGCCAAAGGGTGTTTAAAGGGGTGCAATGTTTCGAGATGTTGACACGGGAAAAGTTGCGCTAAGGAAAATGCATGGCACAAGTTTCGTGATGTTGACATAACAATTTCGGTGCTTAAGGATTTTTAAAGGGGCATGATTTTTGGGATGTCAACATGAATGAAATGGCACCCAGTTCAAAACAACACATTTTTGGGAGTGTTGACACACTAAAATCTGTGCCAAAGGATAAGTTGAAAATGGCTAAGTTCAGAAACAACTTGATTTTTGAAAGGGAGTTTTGGGTCATTTTGAACGTTGTCAAAATTCCCTAGGGGCCAAAATAGAATTTTGGTATGGTTACATGTAAATTGTCCTTGTCAATTTTCTAGGATAACAGTGTTCTCATCGGAAGACAACTTTTGCAAGTAGTTTCTTAGCCTCCGAGCCCGTTTTGAACATTTTTGTAGCTAGTAAGAAAATGTAAAAATAGAAAGTTGTGGAACCCTCGTTAGGTTGCCAAACCACCGTGGAAAATTTTGACACATATAAATAACTATTTAAAACTATATAGTGTAACTTGTTGTGTGAAATAGAACTTTTGACAAATGTGTTTTCTCTCTCTTCCCTTCTCTTTCTCTCTCTTGGGTTACAAAATGAAGTGAAATGAAATGTAAGGAATACATGTCTCTAAACCTTTAATTTTGATTGCAAATTGTAATTATTATCATATGTAAATGGGAAATTGAAAAATGATAATTATGTTAGATTAGGGTGGATGCCATGCCAGTGATTTATCACTGATGTCTTGCTCACATGGTTTTACAGGATGAAAGAATGATGATGAAAAGGTGATGTGTAATTCATTAATTATCATTGTAATTTATATAGTTCATTGTTAAATGAATAAATGTATAATGTAGTCTCATGTTACATAAGGTTATATTTGATAATTTGTTGATATGTATGAGATGCTAGTTTCAAGGACATCTAGGAAATGTGCATTTAATCATAGGTTCAATTTGATTCATAGTACGCATGGTAAAAATGTTTGATATTTATATAAGGTAAATGAATTTGAAGTAATATCTTGTAGTGCATATTCAGTGTTCAATAAATGATTAATGAGTCATCTTGTGCATTCATACTTTGTAAATGTAATAAAGAGATTTAATCAAAACACTCTACCCTTGTACAATATTGGAGCATAACTTGTTTTCATGTGTGATACTCCTTACCGTAGAAGACATTGAAAACCGTAGAATGAACTTAAACTCTGCACTCGATGGAACCTCCTAGTTTGAGTAAACAAGAGCCCAAGAATGGGTTTATCGTCTTAGTCAGTATGTTTAGTGACATTGTCATAAACCTGGTAGATAGGAGTGACATAGTCAAAACTTTATTTGGAGTATGTAGAGCTAACTCCTCCTTCGTATCCTAGTGGACTACCTTGTCTTCCAAAGATAGATTTAAAATTAAATTTCTTCATTGAATGAAATCCCTATTGGATCTAGATGACATAGATGGAGGTTGTGACTTAGTTGTTCTAGGTCTTAAACTCTTGTTAATGAACTCCTTAGCTCCACTCAGTTAAATGTGTTACCTTGGTTTCTCTCAACATAACACCTTGGTCCTTTCTTGAAGGTGGTTTAGCATAAATATGTCCTCTCGCTTAAAACTCATATATAGTTGAGGGGTAGACCCTTAGATGAAGTTGGAATTAATCTAAACCTCAGTTGATTTGGATGTTAACTTAGGGTTCGTGTGTAGCTTCAAGTCTTTTAATCTTATATGTCTTCAAGAGGTTAGACAAACACTTCGTACAATGATAATAATAAGACCATAATGTGACGTAGAAAATAAAGCATATAAGAGTAAAAACAAGATTTGAGGTTCGGAATAATGCCACTCTTGGAGACCTTATAACTCAATTAAATATATTCTTTTGTTTCAAAGAATATGAATTGCCTTGGTGTGATCAACCTTCGAGAAAACAAAATACATATATAAATCAAAATGGAATTCCACAAGTCATTGAATTAGAATAACTATGGTAGGGAAATAACTATACCATGATTGAGGAATGTTTTGGTAAAAAGCTATCTTGTATCTAAATCTCTGTTAAATCCTAATATCGCTATATGGACACCAAGTCACATTCACTTGAGTTGTAAGAGTAAAAAGGTAGACATTGAATATATGTTTGAGAAGAATATTCTTAACATAAGGACAAGATAATTAAGTACTTTATATGCATTTGAATTATGCCAAATAAGTATGCAAGTTATGGAAAATTTTGTAAAGAATAAGAAGCCAACTTAAAAGGGTCGAATGGTAATTTAACCACGGAATGAACTTAAGAATCTATAGGTGGACAAACGAGAAATTTATCCTTGCACAATAATGTTCTTGGAATGTTAATCGTAACTAAAATACAATTAAAGAAATGATGTGTTGTGGGTTCACCATTCCTGAAGTCATTTTTCTTGTGGTTGGGTCATTACTAGTAACCATTCATTAGGAAAAGTGTGGCATTGACATGCCTATGTTGTTTTCATGTGTCTATGTGAGTCGATGACTTATGTAATTGTCGTATGCGAGTTGAGTTTTGTACTTGGATCCCTTGTTGTGTTGTGTGTAGTGAGCAATGTAAGTCAAAAAAAATTATCTTGGTATTTTACTTTGTTGTAATTGTGTGTGTAAAATGTGGGCATTACATATGGTATCAGAGCGAGGTTCATGCTCTCGAACCTCTGGGATGGATTGGAGTTGTGAAGATTCTGCATGATGGTGATGGATATTAGAAGAGTAATGTGATACATATTATAATGTGAACAATGTTGTAATTGTTATCGTATGGGAAGCACATGTGGTGCATGCCACTTAGTGTGTATTTGTTATCATATTGATGTGCTTGTGATGAGAGTATTCACTCTCTATATTGTTGAATCAATGGGGAATTTGGGTGTAATGTACTGCCTTGTTGTTTGGGAACAAAATGTTATTGTGGATTGCGAGAGGGTTAGAACATTTTGGATTTATGTGATATGAAGGTGTATTGATGTATTGCATGACAAAATTTATGTAAAGTGAATCACAGTTTATCGTGATGTCATCACCGTATTGTGATTTGTTGTGTGCATCATCGTGTTGTATTGTATTGAATTGACTATATGTTGTAAGGTTAGACATTGTGTTCCTCATACGTATAATTCATGTAATATGTGATGGTTCATGTCGTGATTTAGGGGCATATGGTGAGTATGATCCCTAGTGTACAATGATTGCATTTTGGGTGCAGGATGTGGTAATGTGATGTATCGTGACCCGTGAAAGTAATGATTGTGTTATACCCTGTATATAAATACCATGCGTAAGACGCTATGGTTAAATTGTGTGAATCACCATTGTGATAGTGATGTAGTATGTGTATGTTGTGAACCTTACACTAGATGACCCTAAGGGAAGAAAATTGTCAAGAGTGTATGTGAGGAGAGAGGAGGCATGGACCAGGTTTTCATAATCTTGAGCTGAGTACGAGTGAGAAAGTGGAGTCTTATATAGACTGAAAACCCACTTTTATCTATTTAGTATACTTCGAGCTTGCTCAGTATATTGTGGGTGCGCACCACCTTAGGCTCAACTTATGCAACTAGTGTCCCCTGCTCTTTCCTATTGGATTGTTCATTGAATAATCCTATGTGATTTTGACTATGTTGATCCTTGTGGGAG
The DNA here is from genome assembly GCA_018340775.1 of Taxus wallichiana var. yunnanensis. Taxonomy (NCBI): domain Eukaryota; kingdom Viridiplantae; phylum Streptophyta; class Pinopsida; order Cupressales; family Taxaceae; genus Taxus; species Taxus wallichiana. The sequence continues at coordinate 807,289,649 of CM031242.1, forward strand.
TATGGAGGAATGATTCAGAAGAGATGATGATAGTTACATTATTTGATATACTCATTTCTGGTTACATGTATATTTTTACGAGCTGAGGCTCGATGTCGAGTGCCAAAGAACTCGATGAGTACCCCTTTGGTGGCGGTATGAGGCCACATAGTGATTGTAATGTGCTATTTTCTCAATACGTATTTTATTCATAAATTAATCATTATCTCTTTTATTGTTAGAACTAGCCATTTTCCTGATTGACATGTTCTTATATTTTGGGCATTTATTCGGTTGTTGCATTAACATTCAAATTTTGCACTAACCATGGCTAATTAGCCATTTGTTTTTCTTAGATTTAAAATTTCTTTTCATGTTTAAAATTTTATAGCCTTGCCCAAGGCTTTTGATTTTTCCACTTGGCATTTGAATGGATTGTTATGTTGGTTCTAATGTCGTAATGTGTTGGAATAGGGTCATGGGATTAACCATGGAGTGGTTGAACCTATGGGCCCGCTTCGTTGTATGGGGGTATGCCCCAAGGAGTTATAGATAACTAGCGGGTTGTTGAACCACGAGTTATTATATCACTTGGGTTGGGGGCGACTGGGATCTATGTGCCCAGGGCCATAGGGTGACCTGACCTTATTAAAAGGAGAAAGGATACGGGCTCTACGGTTGAGTGACTGTTATTCTTTATGGCACTCTATGGATGAGTGACCCCGCTTGGTTTTGACACTATGATTCTTTCTCTATGAGAGGTATATGGAGGTTATTTGGTGATTCTTTGGGAAGGTATATGGAGTTTTATTTTATGCTTTTGGAGATATCTAGGATTGTTTCATGATGTCTTGTTATGTGTGGAGTTGGTATAATGAGTTATGTGTACTCTTGTGAGTCTCGTTAGACATTGTTATGGTTGAGGATTGACATTTTCATTAGTATTGACTATTGGATATTGGATTGGAACTATGTCATTACAGATCATGGATTTTTTTGAGTCATGTGATACCCATTGTATATGTATCAATGTGTTGATTATGTTTGTCAGTCACATGTGTGTACTGGATCTATGTCTAGGACATAATTGTCAAAAATTATTTGCTATGTGGTCTACTTGTTGTCATTCCATGGAGGAATTAAAAACCTTGTGATATGATACAATCATGAAAGTAGGTAGCAAGATGTCTCATGGGTTGTTTGTGTTGTGTTAAGTTTTGTGTGATATCTTGATGTTAGTTATTATTGGGCACCCATGAACTTAAGACAATTGAAAAAATTGTAAACAATGAATATTATAATCTTGAGATAAGAAATACTGTAAAAGAAAATGCTAAGTAATAAGGTAAAATGGAACTACCAATCTTCACAGAACCTTGAAAGTTAAAATTTCTACCTGATGTTCCTAGGGCCACCCCGTGGCGCGTGATTTTGTGTCTGAAATCTTAACCTTAGAGCGTACCTTCGCCATATGTGTTCATTGTTGCTTACCACTTCTCTTTCTTCATTATATGTTGCATCGAGGACAATGCTTTCTTAAGGGGAGGAGAATGTAATGCCTCGTTCGATGTTTCCCCAGTTCTTGACATGACGACCCTGTTGCTAAGCATGGGAGGGTTGTGTGTGTGCTCTCGTTGACCGTTGTCGACTTTGTCCTTGTCGCAGTGAAGATTTTGCACCCTCCCTCTCCTTCTTGCCTTTTTGGGTCGTTGTCGACACCCCAAACTATGGACCTTGTAGATCATGTACGATTATCCTGTTAAAGGAAAATATTGTTCTCACTTCTTTAAGCTTTCCTGGTTGTCGCCATTAATATGATTAATAATAATAATAATTATTTTTAGCCGTAAAATCATAAAAATAATGTTAATAATAATATTATAATTTAAATTGTTGATTTACGATCATTTGTTTTAGTGTCAATTTTTATCACTATTGTTATGGATTACCTTTAAGCTATTTTTTTATTTATTTATTTCGTTTTAGGGTTTTTATGTTTTTTTTTAGTTTTTTTAAAAAAAAAAAAATAAATAAAAGGGTTAAAAGTTAAAGCAACTTGTGAATAGGGCGGTTTAGGGAAAAAGGGGTGTTAGGGCTCCTTACCTTTGTTTTTTGTTTTTTTTTCCTTTTTGTTTGTTTGTGGGCAGAATAGCCACCGCCATGGAGGGAGGGGGAAGCTTTGAACCAGCCAGTGCACCCATCGATGTTGAAGAAGGCATGAAGGAGGAGGATTTGTCAGTTGTTGCAGATGGAAATGCGCAGATTTTACACAAATCAATGTGCTTAAGGGCATTTTGTGATGGTTCAAAGAAATTCCTCGCCAGATGTCATCTCATGGAGTGCCATGGTTGTGGCCTATGCCAACATCCTCCCACTGTGTCAAACATGAGCCCTAGAACTACGTGGACATCTAACAACGCATAAAAGATAGAGGGGTTTTGTCAGATGTTGTAGTTGCAAATGCTTTGGTGGACGTATAAAGTTGCTCCATTTCAGGCCTCCAACCTAATCAGTTCATCCTTGCCACGTTTTCCCAGCCAGTTGTAAAATGTGAGCTATAAATCAGGTTATGGATGTTTAGCAAGGATTTTGGTCAGGTGTTGTAGTCAGAAGTGCTCTGGTAAATAAGTATGTAAGTCGTGGAAGCATTGACAGGATTAAATCCAAAATCCTCCACATTCACGAACATACGTGCCTGTTTTAACCTTCTCCATGCCTGCAAAATAAAATAAAATAAATAAATAAATGGGCAAGCTCTAGAGCAAGGTAAGGATGTCCATCAAAGCATATTGGAAATCTTTTTTTTTTTTTCACTTTGCTAGCTCCTCCCAATCTGCAAAAATGGAAGTTGTTTTGTCATGTGAACTGGTTGATTGAACACTTGAAATAAATGTGGTGCCATGGACTGCAATGATAACATGTTTTGTATGAAGTGGTTTTGTTGAAAAATCTTAGAAACTTTCAAGCAACTACATTTGCAGGTGTAGAGCCTCCTATCTTTTGCCAACATCCTCTCACCCATGTTCAAGTATGGAGCCTTGTGCAGGCCCTAGAAAATTGTCAGAACATAATGGGCAACGTATTCTATTGGAAAAATTCAAGTGATCGGGAATTTTGTGTGATGTTTTGGAGGTTAGATCAAGGCTTGTGAACTGGTTGATGAAGTTCCCAAGTGAGATGCTGAACCGAATCTTGTGGGTTTGACCGACTCCATTCCTCCCAGGCATGGTTCATCTCCCCTTATCTTTCATAACTCTCTTACTTTAGTTTTTCATTTACAACTTAATATAACTTTTAAAATATTAGGATTATAATAATTTTAATTGTTTTATTTTAACTTGTTGCAAAACAATAAAATGTTGTATCGTAACTCACAAAAAAATCAAAATAACACTTTTGTATTAAACCATGAACTTCAACCCTCATTCTGAGGTGATTTAGAAAAACTCCTACCCAACTAGATCACTACAATATTATTTTATCGACAAGATGAAATTGACTTCCCAATAATAATGTTGACCATCTCCCTGTTTAAATAGTTAATTTTTGTATTTTTCAGAGACTCATTAAGTACCCTTCATAACTTTGAAAATGAGATGTTAAGCTTCATTCGTGTACCTTGTTATGTGAGGAGTCACCTTAACCTTTGGATTGACCCCGAATGAACATATGTGATCTTTTTGACGCTCTTATAGGAGCCCTGTTACACTGGTTTACAGCAGTAGAAAGTTGTTAAATCTAGAAAGTTGGCTTTTGTTTTGAACCGCCATTTGAAACCTGGATAGAGAAATTATTTCCCATCTTCACAAACCTCTAGTGTTTTTACTAGAAAATTGCATGGAACCTTCAGTTTAGGGAAAAACACTTTTCTAGATATTTTGACAATGACATTTTGTAGGCCTCTGTTGCATAGTTTGACAAGGTCAAACTAGACCAATTAGGACCGGTGGCTTCAAAAACTTGTCGCCATTTGAAGACTGTTTTCTAGTTCTGAGTTTCGTCGACTCTGTTGAATTCTCCTTATATAGGGAAATTTGTAGGAAGTTTCTCATTGCGCATTCATCCATCAACGTCAGTTTTGGACGTGGTTTTTTGAGCCCTCGAGCTAACTTTTGTTCATTTGAAACTAGGTCAACTATGACCATAGGCCCCATAAAACTAGCCACCAAACATAAATCGTTCGCTATTTCCAAATTCTTTCAGTTGCTATGAAATCTTGCTATATAGGTGGACACATAGAAATTTAATCGTGTTGTGTGTTCTCATCGGAAGACAACTTTTGAAGCGGTTTCTTAGCCTCCGAGCCCATTTTGAACGTTTTTGTAGCTAGTAAGAAAATGTAAAAATAGAAAGTTGTGGGACCCTCGTCAGGTTGCCAAACCACTGTGGAAACTTTTGACACACGTAAATAACTGTTTAAAACTCTATAGTGTAACTTGTGTGAAATAGAACTTTTTAGAAATGGCATTTTCTCTCTCTTTCCTTCTCTTTCTCTCTCTCCTGGGTTACAAAATGAAGTGAAATGAAATGTAAGGAATACATGTCTCTAAACCTTTAATTTTGATTGCAAATTGTAATTATTATCATATGTAAATGGGAAACTGAAAAATGATAATTATGTTAGATTAGGGTGGATGCCATGCCGTGATTTATCGTTGATATCTTACTCACATGGTTTTGCAGGGATGAAAGAATGATGACGAAAAGGTGATGTGTAATTCATTAATTATCATTGTAATTTATATAGTTCATTGTTAAATGAATAAATGTATAATGTAGTCTCATGTTACAAAAGGTTATATTTGATAATTTGTTGATATGTATGAGATGCTAGTTTCAAGGACATCTAGGAAATGTGCATTTAATCATAGGTTCAATTTGATTCATAGTACACATGGTAAAAAGGTTTGATATTTATATAAGGTAAATGAATTTGAAGTAATATCTTGTAGTGCATATTCAGTGTTTAATAAATGATTAACGAGTCATGTTGTGCATTCATACTTTGTAAATGTAATAAAGAGATTTAATAAAAAAACTCTACACTTGTACAATATCGGAGCATAACTTGTTTTCATGTGTGATACTCCTTACCGTAGAATACATTGAAAACCATAGAATGAACTTGAACTCGCACTCGGTGGAACCTCTTAGTTTGATTAAAAAAGAGCCCAAGAATGGGTTTATCGTCATAGTCAGTATGCTTAGTGACATTGTCATAAACATGGTAGATAGGAGCGACATAGTCAAACTTTATTTGGAGTATGTAGAGCTAACTCCTCCTTCATATCCTAGTGGACTACCTTGTCTTCCGAAGATAGATTTAAAATTAAATTTCTTCATCGAATGAAATCCTGTTGGATCTAGACAACATAGATGGAGGTTGTGACTTAGTTGTTCTAGGTCTTAAACTCTTGTTAATGAACTCCTTAGCCCCTCTCACTTAAATGTGTTACCTTGGTTTCTCTCAACATAACACCTTGGTCCTTTCTTGAAGGTGGTTTAGCATAAATATGTCCTCTCGCTTAAAACTCATATATAGTTGAGGGGTAGACCCTTAGATGAAGTTGGAATTAATCTAAACCTCAGTTGATTTGGATGTTAACTTAGGGTTCGTGTGTAGCTTCAAGTCTTCTAATCTTATATGTCTTCAAGAGGTTAGACAAACACTTCGTAACTCCTTTTACAAGACAATGCTAATAATAAGACCATAATGTGATGTAGAAAATAAAGCATATAAGAGTAAAAACAAGATTTGAGGTTCGAATAATGCCACTCTTAGAGACCTTATAACTCAATTAAATATATTCTTTTGTTTCAAAGAATATGAATTGCCTTGGTGTGATCAACCTTTGAGAAAACAAAATACATATATAAATCAAAATGGAATTCCACAAGTCATTGAATTAGAATAACTATGGTAGGGAAATAACTATACTGTGATCGAGGAATGTTTTGGTAAAAATCTATCTTGTATCTAAATCTCCGTTAAATCCTAATATCGCTATATGGACACCAAGTCACATTCACTTGAGTTGTAAGAGTAAAAAGGTAGACATTGAATATATGTTCAAGAAGAATATTATTAACATAAGGACAAGATAATTAAGTACTTTATATGCATTTGAATAATGTCAAATAAGTATGCAAGTTATGGAAAATTTTGTAAAGAATAAGAAGCCAACTTAAAAGGTTCGAATGGTAATTTAACCACGAAATGAACTTAAGAATTATTAGGTGGAAAACGAGAAATTTATCCTTGCACAATAATGTTCTTGGAATGTTAATTGTAACTAAAATACAATTAAAAGAAATGATGTGTTGTGGGTTCTCCATTCTTGAAGTCATTTTTCTTGTGGTTGGTTCATTGCTAGTAACCATTCATTGGGAAAATGTCGCATCGACATGCCTATGTTGTTTTCATGTGTCTATGTGAGTCAATGAATTATGTAATTGTCGTATGTGAGTCGAGTTTTTGTACTTGGAGCTTTTGTCAGTGTGTGTGTGTGTAGTGAGCAATGTAAGTCAAAAAAATTATCCTTGTATTTTATTGTTGTAATTTTGTGTGTAAAATGTGGGAATTACACATATAGGGGGAATGGAATATGCTTGGTAGAAACAAAGGCACACATAAAAAATTGGCTAGAAACAAGGGTTAGTATGAATAAGCATGCATGTAAAAGGAAAATGTATGCTACACAAGTAGTGTGTAAGTTAGAATGCAAGAAAGCAATATACCTCCAAAGAGGGTGCCAAACATGGGACATCACTCATGATTTTGCAAGAAACTCAAGGCTGCAACAGCCACATAGAAACAAAAAAGTGTGCACACCAAACAAAGGGTAAGACCTGCATATAATAGAAAAAAATACGTAACACCGTATAACCATGGAAGTAAATAATTCTACAAAAAAATGTTGCACATGAAACACCCATTAGCATGTTAGAAAGATAACCCATATGTCAAAAGTGTGTATAAGCAAGTGATGTAAAGTGATATGTACAAAATGAAACAATAACACCTATAAGAGTGGAATGTGAATGCCCCCAGTGACTTTTGTAGGAGTGGTAGGAGGTGAGAATCCATGTCACGTGTAAGAGACCTGTATCTATGATCACTACTAGAAAAGGGCATGAATGCACATGTGTGTATGGTAAAGATAATGACATATAAGAAATCTAGATAGCATGTGTAATAAGTGAACATGAACAAGAAAAGGTAAGCAAGAGTAAAAGAAACCAAAATATGCAACATGTCGTGGATAGATGGAGTGGAATGCAAGAAATATGATAAGAGGTGCATGCCCCTTGAGTGAATGGAGTTATATGTAGTGAGTTTCATCCCCTCAATAGTCAAGAATGAACCGTAAATAGATTGCATCATCGAAATGATAGAATAGTGTGTATTGTATTTAATGCATTGTGATGAGTGTGTATGTGTAGTGATGATATATGACCTAGTGATGAAGTCTATGTGACCCTTATAGCTAAAGAATATATCATGAAAATATGATCAAAATAATGATGATGTAGCCTAAAGCGTATATCACTACTAGATGAATAGAGGGAGTGATGATGTATCTTAAAACGTATACGACTACAAGATGAAGGGATAACAAACCATTTAGACTATAGTGTATGTCACTAACCTAGTCATGTCACATGATATAAGTTCAAGTGATGAATTTTTGTGTATTATAGGGTCCATTTTATTTGTAAACCCTTGGAAATTGAGTATGGACTGAGGAACTAAAGTGCGTCACAGGGTAGTGAACATAGCTCATATAAGACAATGTAGTATATGTGATGATAATAGACGACCATATGATGTGTAGAAATGTGTAATACATGATGAATAGTATGTAAAGCAATGTGTGTAGATAGACGAGTAATGTGAGGATGCGTGCTTATGTAATATGGAAGATGAGGAGTATGGAATGCTAGACTTGTAGACAATACATATGATGAAGACTAGTATGGTGTATGATGTAGGAATGTGATATGCAAGATGTGTATGCGCAGACTAAAATTTTAAGGTGTGCGGTATGAAATACGAAAAGAATATAATGTAGACCTTAAGAGTGTGATACATGTATAATGACGACTAGTATGATGTATGATGTGTAAACTCTGAAATTATGTAGACTAAACGTATAGTGTATGATATAATATGTAAGACATATGATGTGAGATGTGTGAAGAAACATAGTGTGTAATGCCTAAAGTGCAAAGTGTGTTGGTTTCATGTGTAGTAAGTATCCTTCAATATTAAAGTGTGAACCGAAGCATAAGAGTGTGTCATTGGGTAATGATGATGCTAAAATGTGTGATGAGTATGCCTATGCAAGGAGATTGAATAATGAAAAGATGAAATATGTGTTGATGCTAATATGAGGGGGGGAATGAATTCTATGCCCCTCAAGTGTGTGGTAATGTGTGTATTGTTCGATAAATGATGTATGATGGTGGTGAAGTATCATAGATTTTGTAAGATTGATTCAAGAATGACATAAATAATGGGAGACTGTATGGTATACGTGACGAGCGATAGATGATTACGTATGTATGAGTGGGAATGTAATACATATATATGTTGATATAAGGTGAAATGAGATTCTTTATTATAACATACCCCTTAACTATCATATAGGAATCATAATAATATGAGTTTGTAATCGGGAGGGTAGAGTGACAAGATTCACCTACTAAAGACCAAGTTTACATGAAGCGGTGGAAGCATGGTGGGAAAAAGTAATGGTAGGACCATGCGGTGGTGGAATTTGTGATGTGTCTTGACCAGTAGTAGAAGGGGTAGTTGCTTTGACAAAAATGATTGGCTGCTGAAGTGGTGTAGGATGGGGAGGTATCTTGAATGGTGATATATTTTGTGGTGTGGATGACACTACCAAAGTCTTAATAGGAGGCCAAGTATCACTAATTTTTAAAGCATGTTGCTTATATTTTCATGGTAATATTACAAATAGCTTAAGTGGAAGAGAAGCGGACCCTCCTTCAAAGGAAGTGGAGTGGATTGAATAGGCGGAGCTTGACTGAACAAAGAAGGTACCTCAGAAGTGATAATCTTATGCTCATTAGATGTAGAAGGAGGAGATTTAGGAGCCCATTGAGATATATCATTTATAGATGGGTATGCAACGGAATGTTGTGCAATGAATAAGATAAATCCCTAACCTTAAAGATGTTTTATTTTTCATTGTAAAGCATGACAATCATTGTTGTTATGTCCATTGATTTGATGATAATTACAATACAAAATACCTTGGTACTTTGCTAGTCGATAAGGAGGATAGTAATGAGTAGGTGGCAAAGTGATCAATACATGACTAAGGAACTATGTAAGAAGGTAATGTTGCTTAGTATTACGATCAAAGAAGAAAGGTTCTAGTAATGGTATAACTTGAGGCTCATTAATATGATCACATGTAGCAAACATAGAAGAAGATGGAGAGGGAGAACAAATATAAGCCTGAGAAGCATCCTTAAGATGTTGAATTTCAGTTTTGAGAGATGTGATCATGTATTCAATAGCCATTAAATTTTCTTGAAAAAAATAATGTAATTATTAAATTGATTCTAATAGGGATTAGATTGAGGAGCACTAGGACTAAGGTCTTCAGATAGAAGTGGAAGATATGACTTATTTCATTTGGTGGTGTATCTTTAAGATGACATATAGATTCTAGTTCTTTTTGTAGAACAACTTGACAATCGGGATACATTTTTAAAAAAATCAGACAAAGGAACTTGAGGAAATTTATGACCCATGATAGAAGAAATATGAGGATCCTATAGGTGTGAAGATGGAGGTCGGTTCACCAAAATGATTAACTAAAATGTGGAATAATGACTAATTCTATAGTTAATATTACGTTAAGGAAAACAATAAATAACAAATGAATGTATAAATAAAATGACCCAAACAACTAAGAAAGTAGATATGCAAAACCCTAAAGTGCAAAGAGAGTTAGAAAGAAATTGTTTGATTCAATGAGCTTGCTGGAATTTTTCGTAAGGACGGCAAGAGAAACATGAGGAAATGACTATGCCAAAGTCCATAAAAGTATAGATTGGGAAAATCTGAGTGGAATGTGATGCCTAGATAGGTACAAGTGGCACATGTGGGCACCCTAGCTTGTAATATGGGCACCTTGGTCTATGAAAAATCTCTATAACCTTCCTCTAAGGTGTTTCTTGATGGTTTCTTACCTTTTCTTCCCGTCACACTAATTTTGATGCACTACATTGTATGTCACTAGTAATTGGTGTTGAAGAAATGACCTATAAAACCCCAAGACAAGCATCAAACCCTAAAAATAGAAAGATTCATATGAAGGGGTCAAACTGACCTTAGCTTCCATAATGGTAGAATTACTAACTGAGTGCTACACTACATATTAGACCCGATGTATTTTTATGTGTGTCTCAGTGAAATCATGAAGTAGGTTCTCTTGTGCCCAGTCACACTTTGTGAAATTAGAGAGCAATAACTATGTGTAGAAAATGTAATAGAATGGTGGATGAAATAGAATAAAATTCCCTCCCATGTAGTGTGATGCGAGATGAATCACCTTATGCCTTATGCCTTGTGATGGAGCTAGATGGATGTAAATAGAAAATTTTATGGATGCAACCTTAGGTGATGATAGTAGTGCTTAGTGCTTGGTCCCTCATTCTAGTCTCATTCTAATTTCATAAATAACCCCGAAAAGGCCTACCACTAAAAAGATAAGAAGTCGAAATGGTTAGAAAGTACCCAAAAAGTGATCGGATTTTGTAAAAGGCTCAGGGTACCCCAAATGGGACTAGGACACTTAGGGTGCCCCAAATGTTACAAGGGAACCTAGGGTGCCCAAGATTGGGCTAGACGCCTAGTCAAAGTTAAAATTATTCTAAATGAAAAAAACAATTGGGCAAGTATGTGGCGAAGGTCGGTAATGGAGAAAAAATCAAAGTAAAATGGCTAAAAGACATGGGTTAGTTAGTAATTTCTTCACTTAAAACCATATGAATAGTAGTATGAGAGCGAGAATAAATAATATCTAAAGTGCATGATTTTTTTACTACAAGTATTACCATTGGAAAAGATATGCCTTTTTTTTGGAACTATTTCAAAACTATTGTAAAACATGAGGTTTTCATCATTACCTCATTCTTTGTAGTATTTTTATGGTATATCCTTTTATTCAAGTTGTTAAACCAAGAAGATGGATCATACCTCGTATTGGGAAAACTTGATTCTTGGATAGTTTTTGATTTTGCATAGCTTGTATTTTTGATTAGCATGCATATTTTTCAGAGCATATTTTGTGGGATTCTTGTTGTATGTAGAAAGGATATTTTTCCCATATGATTTTGGATTTGAATCTAGTTAATGGTGTACCTATAGTGAAGATTTTTAGTATGTCTAATTTTGGATCGATATCTATTGTCATTTTTAAGACCCACATTTAGGAACATCATGTTTATAGTTGCATCGGTAATATTATATAGGGATTAGTAGTTTCACCAATTTCAATGTGACATTTGGTAGAAATTTTTATTCTATCTTGAATTTTACATTGGATAGATATTTTGATCTTCACTTGTAGTTTCAAGGATTCAATCTAACTCTCACCTCTTTATAGGCATTTTGTAGTTTGATTTCTGAATCATTTCCATGATAATTTTGTGTGATATTCACATTCATATTTTGTTATGAATGATAGTTTCACATGGGTCAATGAACACCACATATTGCTTGGAATTTGGTGATCCATTTCATAATGATCGATTCTGCTTTTACTGAGATCACGATCAATGAACATTCATCTATGTTTAAAATTTAGTCATCTATTTCGTATTGATTGATTTCAATAATATTTGGAGATTTTCCATTTTTGTAGGGTCAATTGACACTATTGGAGAAATAATTTGTTGATAGGAAAAATTAGTGGGTTTCTGCCAATTATCTCGGAACTAGGTCCCTCTACTTGAATGGGAAGCTCCATTAATGTATGTGAAATGAAAAATAATTTTTTCGTTGGCCCAAAGGCTAGGGATCCAAAAGGAACACTCCATTGCACCTACAAAAATGCTTACAATTTCGTGTAATGGAGGAATTTTCTCGGAAGGTGTGAATGTAGGAGTGAGAAATTGGGAGGGGGATTAATACTGCAAGTAGGAAAATTTTAGATTCTTGGCAAGATTAATCAAAGATATCAAAACACATAATTAGGAAAGAATAAAAACCTTGTTAGTTATATCAAGACAAGATGAAACCATGAACATTAAATTTCACTTATTCACTCATCCATAAAATATTAAACTCCTTTCTTTATTGACATATTTGCAAATTTGTATAATAAGAGAGATGAAGGAAAACATAAGCAAGAGAAATAGAGGAAATTTGATCACTTGTTTCTAGAGAGAGTATGGGAGCTAGTAAACAAGATTAACCATCCTTTTATAATGAGGAGGTCATCTCCTTTTATAGCTTTACAATCCATCTCTTCATCTACCCCTCACATGAATTTTCATATTACCATTACAAGTGATTTTTCAAATGACCTTAGGAAACACAAAATAATTCTCCTTTTTATAAATTTTTTTATTAAAGGAAAATATTTTTGAAGGGACTATACCCTGACACAAAAAGGCTCAACTTCCGATATACACGAGTTGTAATCCAAAAAAAAGCATTAGAATCCAGATAAATCATTAAGCCAAATAGTAGCCAAAAAAGGAACTACTAAGAAGAAGCAAACTAGGAATAAAACTGCTAAGAAACAATAGTTAAACAACAAACTAGTAGCAACAAAACAACATCTTGCTTATAACTAGACTACACTGAAGAAGTTATTTCTTTGAATCCTTGTCTATTCTTGATTGAACAGTCTGAAGTGAGGTAAATAATGCTAGAGTGGTGATATGCATGGGGTCATTTACATCCAACTGAGAGATGATTTGCTTCCTTTCATCTCCAGTGCCCCAAATGTCAGCTGAGATTCCACTGAGCATAGTGATGCTTCTAACATGTTGTTCAAGAAAATCACTTATAGCCCTGAAAATTGCAATGTTATGGTCATGTCGATCCTTAGATTTCCCAAGTCTATTATCCAGGGAATTTAGTTTCTTATAAATTTCATTTATCTGATCAACCCCAATATCAATATCCTCATTTAATTTCCTTTTACCCTTTTGCTTTGTTAGCTGATACATTTCTTTTTGAGGTTTTCCACCTCTTTTTCAAAATTTCCATTCTATGAAGAATATTCTCCTTCTAATGCTGAGTGTCTCCTTTTTATAATTACAAAAGGTATTTTTAATGAGTAATAAAAAAAGTCACGATTTCTTACAAATAATAATTAGAAAGGGGGAAGGGAAGAGGAGAAAGAATTAAGAGACAAGAGAAGAAATGCTCCAAAGCATAGATAACGATGCCTCTGCCTTCGATGAATATTTTCTCTAAATAAGTTGAAAATGAAAATATGACCCCATGACCCTCCACAATGATGCAATAATGAAAATATCTATCAAAGACCACTTTTAACACCTTGCCTCTTTTGAAAACTCTTGAATTAATGAACCTTAGCCACACTTCTTAAACACGCTGAGAAGAGGAGTGATGAGCACTTTAGAAGTAGATCACTAAGAATAGTGGAAGAGGACTCCCCTCATTGATAAAATTATTCTGATCCTTGAGACACTGTCACATATTTATGATCAACTATCCACATGGGAAAGATGGGAGAGATTGGATGCACTTTGTTCACCCCGCTTGATCTTGATTTTGCCACCACGGGAACATTAATGATGAGTGAAGTATAAGAACAAATATTTACGATTATAGAGAAAAGGAAGAAGAATGAAACCAAAACCCATGTCATCCAACTTTTGATCATGCACCCAATGTGAAATGAACTGAAATGTCCTTTGATAAAAATGGCATTTTTCTCATTTTGACACTCTTTGCTCACCGCATCGGGGAATGCGGGAATTGACTTGAAAATAGAGAGAGGAGCTCCCGTGAGTGCTAAGACCATTGTAGGATGTGTGAAGGATTAAAATGTGACTAATTTTAGCTCATTTCACCCATTTACTATTTTTAGAATATTCACCATTATTGTCCCATTTTGGCCATTTTGCCATTTTGTCAATCTTGCCAATTTTCAAGTGTCTCGATCACGAGGAAATGAAATAAGGAGTGTGAATGCATGTTTTTCTTAGAATTACTATTTTTAGTTGATTATGCCATGGGGATTAATAAAAATATAAAGTGGTCTTCCTAGTGTCATATTTGGATGAAACCACTTGCAGAAGTTTACATAATTCATTTCAAGGCTTTGCTCCAGTTTTTGAGGGATTTCAATAGCTAGGTTTTTGTAGATATGATAAAAGGTGATTTTTTCCAAGAAAATTCGTGTGGGTATAAAAATATTGAGGGAATACAAATAATCTCTTAAATTTTTTTCACACAAAGAACCTTTATTTCAAATCTCATGGCAATAGGAGTTCGAGAACACGAGTTATGAGCAAAACAAGATTTGGAAGTTTAGGGCACAAAATGGGGTTTTATGTGCTTGAATGCCATACACAACTTCAAAATATGTTGTAATGGCTGCTAAGGAGGATGGTTTTTTTAAGTTTTGCTTTTGAGTTGTGAGTGGTGGTGATCATGATTGAATGCATTTATGGAGTGAGAGATGGAAGGAGGAAGCACATGGTAGTTAAGGACTTAGCTATTGTTTTAGTTTTTGAATCATATTTCTCATGGAAACATTTTTATGTAAAAAATATCCCAAGGGTATGGGGTAGTTGGGAAAAAAGTGTTCCCTCAACCTATCTTGACAAGTATCACATGATGATTTGACGAGGCAAAGATGAGAGGGGTCTGGAAATGGTCTATGAAACCTTCCCAAGGTCATGTGGTGAACCAAGGGCTAATCATGTGCATGGGCACATTTTTCTATCCTAACTATCCCAATGGGATGGGAAAGATGGAACAAAAAAGTGCACCTCACCCTAGCTTGATAAGTTTCCCTTTTTGGTTGCACGATGGAAAGGGCTAGAAAGAGATGTGAAGGAGCTTCACTTGATTATGGAGATTTTTAGGGTCATATCGTGGACCAGTGGGCTAAATTGTACATGGGTGCAATTTTTTTCCCAAGGGGATGGGATTGACGATACAAAAAAATGTGCCTTCACCGAGCTAACATGTCCATTTCAAACATTTTCTAACCGCAAGAGTATACCTTGAGAGAGACCTTGAAGATGAAGTTTGAAGAGCTCCCAGAGGACTTTTTGTACTTCTCAATATGATTATGACTCTAAACATAATTTTTAGAAATGTCAATGGGATTGACCTATGATATAATTATTAAGCCCCTAAAAATAGCATTTTTTTGTGGGACTGTAGAGAGTGCTTGCTAAAAAATATTGTGGAAAGAATCCTTTTAGTCTTGTGAAAAATTTGAAAGACCCATAATTTAGAGAATTTTATTATATTTCCAATTATATATTTTATGACTTGTAACTCCTTACAAAGATCCCAGAATCATCTTCCGAAGCTCAGTGTACTATTTTAAACTGCAAGCTCCTTCACCTTCAAAAACCTGATTTTACTGATCTTGTCCCTAAATATTCAAATATTCCCTAGTATTCCCTAAATCACTTGAAATATGATCTTAGCTCCTCAATACCACTTCTTCATGAATTTTTCCTTCAACTCTATCTCGGAGGGTGCACACCTATCCCAGAAAGGCTAAAAATAGCCTTTCTACATTCTTTGAAGAAACTTCCTTGAGAAGAATTGTATCGAAGAATCTTCATGAGTTTGTTTTCAAATTTAAAAACTTGGTAAATGGTATTACAAAACATATGGTAACTTGGAGGATAGGAATAGACATAACATAGGGGGAAAATTGATCTAGAGAAGTGCTAATGAGGGTTTATAAGAATTTTTTTACACTAGGGTAAAGTTGTCATGTTTCCAATTGAATTTTTCCCTTGCAAAAAAACATGACAACAATTGGATCTCACTTGTGGAATCATTTTGGATAAAAAAGTGAGGTCAAGATGAATGAACTCCATAATCTCAATATATAACTTAGACCAAATGCATTATCCATTGGGTTTATAGAGTCTTAACAGAAACAAGTATAGATTCAAAGAGAGAAAATAAAAAACATAAGGGAAACACAACACACATGGAAAGGAAAAAAACACAATGAGAAAGGAAAAGCATAAACCTAAATTCACCTATGGTACATGTGGGGACAACCCTCTTTCACTAAAGTAATTTTCTCTTTTCAGAGGTTACCTCTGAATGGGTAACATTGAGTGATGATATTCCACGAAGCCATTGAATGGTTCAAGAAAGTAGCCTCCTTTCCTCAACTACTTATGAAAGCCAGGTGCTTTCATGACTACTTATATACTTGGGAGTTGAGCTAGAGATTCACTTAGATGCCATTGTTAATTGTTCTTACTATCTTGGGAATGAATCTCGATTGTAAATTATCTTCTATGTTCCCCACACCTGCCGATTTCTCATTTTGCATCTCATTGTTGCCCCAAGGATGATTTTTGATTAAATTTCTTAAATATTCCAAGTGTCTCTCTTTTCCATGTTCATGTTTATTGACAACTTTTTCATAAGAGGCATTGAATTCATCTTTTTGTTTTATTTCATTATGAGATGTTTGGACATTGAATGAATAATCAAACATAACCTCACACATATCTTATATGGACATCGCATCAGTCAAGAGGTTAGACTTATCTCAGGATATTCCATAAATTCTATTGATTTGAATATTTCTTGCAAGGAATCTCATTCAAAACTATCAAGAGATCATCATCACATTCATTTGAGGAATCTTTTTTTGAAACTTGATGAAAAAGTTTGGAGAGATTGATCCATCATCCCAAGGCTCATTGAACTTCAGTACCTCTTCAATATGGGAGGATTCATCATCAAAGGACTCAAGGAACTTTGTTTCAATCTTTTCCTCATAGAAATAATCTTCTTCTTTAAATGGGAAAGAGAAAGCTTCACTTTCATCAACATATCCATCAATCATTAGCTTAGGAGGGACATCATATTTTTCACCTTGATAGAATTCATCATGACCAATTTTTGAATTGGTTGAGAATTCAAAATTAGATTCATACATGTCTTGCAAATCCATGGCTTACATCAAGAGTTTGAGATTGAGATGAGGGTCTTTTGTTTCTTCTGCAATTCTTAGCATTTCTTGCACAGATTATTCTTTCAAACCTTTCAAAGGTTCATCACAAGTTGTATTTTATTCTTCATGGATGACATGATTTTAAGAAACTTCATCTTAAAATGGGAACGAGAACACCTCCTCATCATGGGTAAACACATTAGCTGATTTCTCATCTTGGAACTCATCAAGAACCATTTCATCTTCCTCATGGCTTGCATCATCCGAAACTCGGGGTTGTCCTCTTGCAACTTGATATTTATCTCATACTTATTCATGATCAACACCCCATCAAAAGGAATGTTGGGTCCTATCAAGATAGGATTCGCATCCTCTTCTTCGATGTTATGAAATGATTCATATTCCCACTATCTTAGTACAAGATGTTAGCTCCTATATTTCCTACCTTTTTTATAGTATATCTCATCTTCTTCGCTGGAAATAAAATTTATATATCTCCCTTAATTGGAATGGTTGTGGAAGACCAATTCATTTGGATTTTCCTCCCAAGTTTTAGTAGAAGCTTCTACTTAACAACATTCCAAATGAATCTAGAATGTCTGCTACCAAGATAGTCAATGACACCTTCTTTTTGGAAATTTGGGAAGATATACCTATGCATCCTTGATATTCCCTACAAGTGGGAATTATTTTGACTCCATGGAGTACCAAGAACCATTGGTCTAAGTCAAGGTGAGTCTGATGGCATTGGAAACCTTTATGGGCATTACATTATCAAAGGCACCTGAATCTATTATATAATTATTCAATCGGTATCCTCCAACGAGAAGGAGACATAAAAAGGATCAATCTTATTATTCTTTGATGAACTCATAAAAAACATGCTCTATGATGGAGGTGTAGGTGGGGTTGGTAGTATTCCTTTAGAACTAGGATTCACAGTATTGGGATTTGAACTACTACCCTTGATATGATGGACAAAGCTTCTCAAATTATTTGGGATGAGTCTACAAATATTCATATTTGAAAATATGCACTTTAGATTTGTTCACATGTTCTATGATATCAAAAGGATCAGATGCAGATAGGGGATGAAGAAGCTACTTTCAAAATTAGAATAGGATTAAAAGTGGGAGTAGAGGTTTGGGAAAAGAGGTTGATTTTGAAGGTATATTAGAGACTCTTAAAGGGTTAGCTTTTATAGAAGTAGGATTGGAATTAGAGGGAGCATTGTGAGACTTACTTGGAATAGTAGGTGACCTCTTACTTTCCATGGGATTAGGTTTCTCCAATGCAGACTCCATGAGGGTGGAAGTGGAGATCCTCAACTAATTATTTTATTTTGTAGAGTTACCACAGAGGATCTTCAATATTCTTCTTTTTCAATAAGTGGAGGAATAATCTCCCTTTTGAGGATGAGAATGGGTGAATATCACACATCTAAAACCAAGTGTATCTTCTTCATCATCTTCATCACCTCTAGAATACTCACAAAATATGATTTTTACATCATTCTCTACTTCTTCAATCTCTAGGAAATCATTTTCTTCACTTTTTTGTTCAATTCCTTTATCTTCTTAAGTTCCACAAATTTCATCTGATAGGTGGAGTATCCAAGGAAATCCTTTTGGGTGCCCCGCAATCTGATATATTTTATGAATTTGATGGAATGCTCATTAAGTAACTTCCCTCTTCAACATTTTTAATTTGTTTTCAAATTTCTACAAAAATCGATATATTCTCTCATCTTTGGGATGTTGGGCCTTATCCTTCCTTGAAGGATTCTTGATTTTTCCTAATAGGATGAGGTCATCTTATACTTCAATGGAAATTTCTTGAGCTTGTGTGAGATCCGTAGGAAAATATCTTTGGAGAATAAATCCTACCTTAGGAAATAGTGTATTGATGAAGAACCTTTTTGCGTTATCATCAGAGGGAAAAGCTTCAAAGGGTATCCTTTAGAGAAACATGTTATAACGAGATACAAAATTCCTCATAGTCTCGTTAGGCCCCTTTTTCATTTGAACTAGCTGCACTAGGAGGTCTTGACAATATTCAATGGATTTAAACCTTTCTTCAAAAATGGTTTTTATGTCATCTCAACTAGTGATGGATCTAGCCAATAAGAGATAGAACCACTCTATTGCCTTATCTTGTAGGGATTCTACAAACAACCTCACAATTTTTTTTGTGTTCTACTCCCAATAATCCACATGTTGTGATGAATGGTGATATATGATCTCTGGGAGTTGTGTACCATAACCTCCGAATTTGGGAAAATATTTTGAAATTACCTCAGAAATTCATGGATAGGTTGATGGAGGGAGTTTGGACCTATTTTTATACCTCATGGCATAATTTATGGAGGTCTCTTTTGCTCATCTTCATTACAATTATTTATTCTACTTATGCAAATTCTTCTCCCAATTCTTCTTCTAGTTCTTATTCTTCTTCACTAGGGAATTCAATGTTCAATGGTGGTTGAAATATGGGAGAATCAAGAGGATTTGTAGGAGGAGTATCAATAGGAGTTTGAATAGGATTTCCATGGGTACCACTTGAAGAATCAAATGGAGATGAGGCTTGAGATAAGAAATATGGATTATCTCTTATTTTCTCTTTTGGATTTTGCAAATCCTTAAAAATGGGATTAACAATTCCTCTCAACCTATTTAGCCTAGTATATCTTCTTTCAACTAGTTTTGGGAAAATATTACAATGAGAATATGAAAGGACACTGTAGAATATGAAGGGTCACTTACATTAATCAATAGTGGGTTTTTTAGTGATGAAATTCCATTTTTTATGGTTCTTAAATATATATATATATGGATTTTTTAGTTTGTATATTAACTACGATATGCTAAATCGGCCCCACGGTGGCGCAAATAATTGTTGGTGAAATAATTTGTCGATAGGAAAAATTTATGGGTTTCCTCCAATGATCTAAGATTATGTCCCTATGTCCCTATGATTTAATAGAAGCTCCATTATTGTATGTGAAATGAAAAATAAATCTATTGTTGATCTAGAGGATGGGAATCAAACAAGAACACCCCACTACACCTATGGAAAATTCTTGAAATTTCATGCAAGGGAGGAATTTATTAGGAAGGTGGGAATGTGGGAGTGAGAAATCGGGGGAGAATGTATGAGGATGCCCTTTAATGAATTATTCTCTCAAGAAGTTAAAGATGAAAATATGAACCCTGATGACCCTCCACAATGATGCACTAATGAAAATATCAACCGAAGACCACTTTGAACACCTTTCCTCTTTTGAAAACTCT
Organism: Taxus wallichiana var. yunnanensis; assembly: GCA_018340775.1. Taxonomy (NCBI): domain Eukaryota; kingdom Viridiplantae; phylum Streptophyta; class Pinopsida; order Cupressales; family Taxaceae; genus Taxus; species Taxus wallichiana. Next base: position 807,310,107 of record CM031242.1, read on the forward strand.
TTAAATGATGAACCTTTACCACATTTCTTAAACACACCAAGAAGAGGAGTGATGAGCACCTAAGAAGTAGACCACTAAGAACACTGGAAGAGGAATCCCCTTATTGATAAAATCCTTCTAATCCTTGAGACACTGTCACATATTTATGATCAACCATTCACATGGGAGAGATTGGATGCACTTTGTTCACCCCGTCTTGATCTTGATTTTGCCACCATGAGAACACTTGATGATGAGTGAAGTATGAGACCAAATACTTCCGATTCTGGAGAAAGGGAAGAAGAATGAAACCAAAACCCATGTCATCCACCTTTTTATCATGCACCCAATATGAAATGAATTGAAATGGCCTTCGGTACAAAATTGGCAATTTTTATCATTTTGACACTCTTTGCTCACCGCATCGGGAATGCAAGAATTAACTTGAAAACAAAGAGAGGATCTCCCGTGAGTGCTGAGACCATTGTAGGATGTGTGAAGGATTGAAATGTGATGAATTTTAGCTCATTTTACCGATTTAATATTTTTATAATATCCACCATTGTTGTCCCATTTTGGTCATTTTTGTCAATCTTGCCAATTTTTGAGTGTCTCGATCATAGTGAAATGAAATTAGGAGTGTGAATGCATGTTTTTCTTGGAATTAATATTTTTGGTAGGTGCTCCCATGGGGATTAATAAAAATATAAATTTTTATTCTTGGTGTTGGATTCGAACAAAATCACTTGCAGAGTTTACATAATTCATTTCAAGGCTTTGCTCCAATATTATGGGGATTTCGATAGCCGGGTTTTTGTAGATATGAGAAAAGGTGATTTTTTGTGGGAAACTTCATGTGGATAAAAAAATGGTTGATGGAATGAATGAGGGTATGCATATAATATTCTTAAATGCGTTCACATAAGGAAATTTCAGTTCAAATCTCATGGAAATCGGCATTTGGGAACATCGCTATGATCAAAACATTATTTGGAAGTTTAGGGCACAAAAGAGGGTTTTATGTGTTTGAATGTCATAACCATATTCAAAATATGATTTAATGGATTCCAAGGAGGTTTATTTTTGTTTTTAATTTTTTATTTTGAGTTGTGAGTGGTGGTGAGCATGAGTGAATGCATTTATGGAGTGAGAGATGGAAAGAGGAAGTACATAGTTGTTAAGGACTTAGCCAATTTTTTAGTTTTTGAATCATCTTGCTCATGGGAAAATTTTTGTGTCCTAAATGTCCCAAGGGAATGGGATAATTGGGAAAAAAATTGTACCATCACATCATCTTGACAAGTTTCGCATGATGATTTGACAAGAAAGAGAGGAGAGGGGGATGAAAAATGGCTTACGGAGCCTTCCCGAGGTCATGTGGTGAACCAAGGGCTAATCATGTGCATGGGAAAAAAACTTTCCCAAGGAGATGAGAGATATGGGACAAAAATTGAACCCTCACCCTAGGTTGACAAGTGTCACTTTGTGGTTGTATGACGGGGAGGGCTAGAAAGAGGTGAGAAGGAGCTTAACTTGCATCATGGCGCTTTTCAAGGTCATATGGTGGACCAGGGGTGCTTAAATGTACATGGGAAAACTTTTTTGTCCCAAATGTACCATGGGGATGGGATAGATGGGACACAAAAATGTGCTTTCACCTAGAGCTGACATGTGTCCCTTCCTAACATTTTCTAACTAGGAGAGCATACCTTAAGAGAGACATTGAATATGAAGTTTCTAGAGCTCACAAAGGACTTTTTTGGCACTTATTTATATTATTTTGAATCCAAACATAATTTTGAGAAGAATGGATTTGTCCCCTGATCTAATTATTCATGTAACCCCCTAAAATAGAATTCTTTTTGGGACCGCAAATGTGCTTTCCAAAAATAGACTGTGGAAAGAAGCACCATAATTTAGAGAATTGAATTATATTTCAAATTATATTTTGTTTGACTTCTAACTCCTTACAGAGCTCCTAGAATCATCTTCTGAAGCTCATGCACAATTTTGAACTGGAAGCTCCTTCACCTTCAAAAACCCACTTTTACTGAGCTTGTCCCTAAACCTTCAAATCTTCCCTAAACTTCCTAAATCACCTTAAATATGATCCTATATCATCACTACCACTCCCTGATGAATTTGGGCCTTCAAATTTGTCCCAGAGGGTGCACACCTTTCCCAAAATGATAAAAATATCCTTTTTAGGTTCATTGCAGAAATTTCCTTGAGAAGAACCGTATCAAAAAGACTTCATGAGCTTGTTTTCAAATTTTAAACACTTGGGAAAGGGTATTAAAACACATATGGGAACTTGGAGGATGGGGATAGGTATGACACATGGGAATAAATAGTCTAGAGAATTTCTTAGGAGGGATTACAAGAAAAAAAAATTACACTAGGGTAAAGTTACCATGTTTTCAACTTGAATTTTGACCTTGCAAAAACATGACAACAAACAATTGCCTATTGTTAGAATTTTTTTCATCTATTTTAAACCGATCTCATTTGGGTAGTTGCAGTATTGGCCAATTCACATGGGTTCAGTTAGACATTTCCTCTTTGGAAGGCGCTTTGTGTCTATTTACACTAATCCATTTTCTGTGATATTTTTGGCATTTCAATAAATTTGGAAAAAATAACCAATATGATAAATTATGGTATCTATATATTAGTGTGATGTCTGAGATTTGTTTTGCAGATTCAATGGGTGATTGGACTTTTGGGGATCAAAACATTTCTATTGGGGAGGTGCGATCTAGAGGTCATTTTGGGCATCATAAGTTCCTAGTATCTCCCTAAACCATTTCATTACATAATAACACCCCAGTTATATTTCCAATGCATATTAGAACGTGTGAAATAACAACCATATGCTCCCGTTACTGCGGTCAAAGTTCATGGTCAAACTGGTCAACATGGAAAACTTTAGATCGGCAATACCTTGGCTCATGTCGAGATCCTAATCACGTATTTCAAAATTGATCAAGAAAATATTTGATCTTCGACATGTTCAGCTTTATCCTTCCAGTCTTACATTGAGCATGTGCAAAAAATGTCATTTCAATTGTGAGGTCCACTTTTATTTCTGAAGGGGACCTGACCGCCATGGTATTACTGTAATTTTAATTTTTATATTTACACTATGGTTTTATATCACATTATTTCACGTCAAATTGTGTTAACAAATTGAAATAGATGAGAATGGATGATTTTTCAAACTGGGAACATACACTATACTCTAGACAATAGCCACATAGTTCCAAATTTTAACTTAAACTTGCCATACATATGCTAAAGTGTCCACATGGCACATAACTATAGCCTAGAATATATTTTCTCGACCCCATATGAATTTCAATTGAAAAAATTATGGCCCCAATGTATAAATATAAAATACCACTCACACCTATTAAAACCACCATGCCCATCCAAGCCCACAACATATGGGATATTTGTTTAATAAATGTAAGTGGATATGCATAGTATGGTGGAAGTGCTTAAGGTGGGGATTAAACCCCTCACCTATCGCCAAAAGGATAAGCACCCCAACCATTCCTTCATGCCCTTGTAAGAAATATAGAATTGGGCATGTGGTATTTGAACACACAATGGTTCATGAACTTTGTTTCCCATAAGGGACAATTTCTACATTTGGTCAATTTTGAGCTATCATATGGCATTTTTAGGACTCGGAGTAAACCTGGAAAAATATGCATAATTTTGATACGCTCATCTTGAGGCTTTGATTTTTCCATTTTTATTTGTTTGAAATTTATTTTAAGCATGTTTCCACAATTTTTAAGGTAAAACATAGGGAAAATGGTTTCACGAAGTGCCACAGAAGGTGAAGGATATTACATCTAGTTTAGATTCCTTTAAAGATCTCAAGAGTAGATTTCTTGTAGGTTTATTTATTCATTTCATTGGTTAATTTTTCATATTATACATACAAGCTATTAAAAATGGATCAGTTCATTGTTTACGTGAACCTGTAGAGACATAGGGATATTTTTGAGCTTCGTTATCAATTTCAGTGTCATGATTTCTTTATTGCATTCTATTTTTCCACAGTAATGATTTCTTATTTGATCATTTTGGATGCAATTTAATCATTAATGAAGATTTACCAAAATATTTAAAATGGTTATTTGATCATATTTGGATGCACATTTGGAAGTGGATGTTTACGATCTAATTTCTTTTATTTTTTGAGTGTATGTGATCAGATTTGAAAACCACTCATAATTCCATTTTAAATAAGGTATTTATCAAGTTATAGGCTTGCACCTTAGCAGGATATTTTGATTAGGATATTATTTTTAACTAATTAATAGTAGGGGGTCTACTATAGTTTACGGATCACTTCTAGATTCCCCGCTAATTCTAGAAATGAATCCATGCTACAACTTTTACCCAATGATGATGAATACCTTCATGTTAAAATCATAGATTATATATTTAAATAACATAGAGAAATGGATTCTTATGATCACAAAATACCATACATACATTAGAAAAATTAGAAATTTCAAATGAGTAACAAAGTGTTCATTGGATGCAAAGGTGTTTTCTATGCAATATTAGTATGAGGATGGAAACTTGGTCTCTCTCCTTCTTCTCAAACCATGCAGAGCCATCATGAGAGCATGACATGACTAGATGATTATCTTTGAGCTTTGGAAGTGGTATGAATTCAGTCGGTGTTCCATGATGGTACCTACTTTTCTCATCCTTGTGTGTGTAGTGTGTGTGTGTGTGTGTGTGTGTGTGTGTGTGTGTGTGTGTGTGTGTGTGTGTGTGTGTGTGTGTGTGTGTGTGATATTCATCTTCCTCTATAAATTTCCCTCTCATGTACCATAGTTTCCCTTTCTATTGTGTGTGTTTTTCCCTTCAATTTTTTGTGTGTTTCCCTCTCATGTCGTGTGTTTTTTTGTTTTCCTCGTGTGTGTTTGTTTCTTATATTAGTGGCAAAGGAATGAATTTATTACCCAATTTTCAAATCGTTGGTATACTTACCAAGAGATTTATGAGGTCCTCTATTTCCCCTTACATTCCAATGTCCCTAAGGTAGAGCCAATTGTTGTCATGCTAAAAGTCTAACATGATAAAATAAAAAAATTCCATGACAACTAAGCCCACAATTGAAACTTTCCCTCTCCTGGTCATTGTGATCCCTTCCTCTCACTAGCTTGCCCTTAGTTTCACCCTCAATATAATTCATAGGAATGTGCTAAAAATATTTTTATGTTTGTTTAAATGTGCGGGGATGAATGCGCAACATGATAGATGAATTCATTAAGATTCGATGAAAGACAACTTCCTCCAGAGGCCTAAAAATGTCATTTTTGGCCATTTTCTAGCTGGTAAACACCCTTCGGAAGCCTACATAGAAGATTCAAATCATCCGGGGCTGATTATGGAGAGAATTGAAGACTTCCAAGGTATTTTAGGGAAATTATATGAAGAAAATTTATGATAGGAAAAACTTGTGCAACATCGGGTAATTTTGGGCACATGGAATGAAGGCTCCAACAAAGAAAGCTAACTTTTCTAGATGATTCTAGGAGTTTTAAATGGAGTTGGGAGGAAACCAAGTAGTCATAGAAAGTCTCTTGTAATTCTCTACAAGATAAAAACATGATTTTTTTCCAAAATTCAAATATTTCCCGATTTAATTTAGAACACAACAACCGCTCCATTCGGTCAAAGATGAAATATGACCTAAAATTAAAAAATTGTCCAAAATTGGATCCTAATAATAGTTTCAATGATCTTAGAAAGTATTTCGATTCAAAACCATATAATTTTTACCTTGAAACACTTTCTTATGCAACACAATGGGTAATATCATCTTTTGAAAGGTGACCAAATCACACTTTACACTCATTTATCCTCTTTGTCCCGCAAGGTGCAAATAGGACCACTAAATTTTGACCCCCATCATGCCAAACTTGTGTCACTTAATCCTCACAAATTTGAACCCTATGTTTCACAACTTGCCTCCGTCACATGTCCCCCATGATGGTGACCCCAAGTCACAATTTTTTTGCACTCGATATCCCCTCTATCCCACAAGGTATAAACAAGACAATGGGGACACAAAAGTATGACCCCTTCTTCATACAGCCCTCATTCACCGTAGTGAAATTACTAGTATAATTCAGATTATGAGCAGCAATATAACACCAAATAACACAATATCTCAGAATAATGATCTCAATATGCAAATGTAATAGCTTTGCCACTTCGAGGGGGCAACCTCCAAACCATATAATAAGACTCAAATGCTCAAATGATAATGAAATACTACCATCAATCCTCTATATATACTATTCATATGTTATGGCCATCACCCAGACTGACCTATTAAGCATGAGAAAGTATAAATGATATAATAAAATGATATGGTAAGCCACAAGTCGGCTACTCATATCCTAATACAAACAATAGGTTAAGGGCATAGCATGCCCTTCCCCTTCAAACCAATGTTGTCCTCAACGTTGAATAATCCTGGATGTTGCTACAGAAAACCTTCATCCTCCCAGGTGTGCATCTTCTATGCTCAGATTCTTCCACTTGATCAGATATTCCTTAATGTCTCTGGTTCTCAGCCTCTTAGTACGTGTTTATAGAATCTTCTCTGGCTCCAAAATGATTCTTCCTTCCTCGTCAAGTTCTGGTAACTCTGTCTGGGCTTCAAATTTCTATCCAATAACCTTCTTCAAGCATGAAACATGGAATACTAGGTGTATGTGTGAAGATGGAGGCAACTCTAGTTTATAAGCAACACTGCCAATTTTCTGTAGAACCTGATAAGGGCCATAGTATTTAGGAGCAAGTTTGTTGTCCTTTTTCTGTTGCTTTAGAGACATATGTTTGTATGGCTGGAGACGTACAAAACCTAGTCCCTAATTTCAAAATGTCTTTCACTACGATGTTGATCTCGCTTTTTGTTTCATCCTGTTTTGTGCTATCTTTGCTAAATTCTCCTTCAAACTAGCCAAAACCTCGTTGTTGATATTAAATGTGTTCCTCAACATCTCTCGACCTTAGTTTTCACCCTCAAGGAGGAAGTGATAGAAGGTGTATGGTAACCATATAATGCTAAAAATGGGGACATTTGAGAAAAGGTATGAAAAGATGTGTTATACCACCATTCTACAAGTGGTATCCATTTAATCCATCTTTCTTGCTTATTTGATACAAAACAACGTAGATGCCCCTCTAAGCATTTTTGACCACTTCCATTTTCCCATCGTTTGAGGATGATAAGATGAACCATGAGCTAGCCGAGTACCCAAACATGAAAATAATTCCGTCCAAAAATTACTTGTGAAAAAGGATCACGATCACTTACAATAATCTTTGGGGTTCTATGTAGCCTTTGAACTATCTCCAAAAAAATAGGCTGTGATCGTATTTAGCTACAAATGGATGTGATAGGGCACAAAAAGGGCATATTTTGTGAGCCTATCCATAATCACGAAAATAACATTCTTACCCTCTCGAACAAGGTACTCCGGATGAAATCCATGGAGACCTCCTCCCATCTCTCGGCTAGGAATTGGTAAGGGTTACAATAGACTCAGTGTCTTAATTGTTTCCTAGAATAATTCTCTTTTTATTCTATGATATATCTTCAAAAACCCAGAGTGTCCTCCAACAGGTGAGGCATGTAGCTCTACAAGAATCTTATGCTTCAACTCAGAATCTTTACTCAAGTATAACTTATCCTTAGTATCATAACGCATTACCTTTCCACTCAAATTTGTTAGATGTCATAGATCCTTGCTTGATATTTTGTATTAGAGATTGTGTATCCTTGTCTTGATCCCATTCCAATCTTGCTTCATCCACCCAATCGGCCGTCAACATGGACATTCCACATAGTAAGGCATCTGCGGATGTATCCCTTCTGACAATGCATCAACTACTACATTTTCTTTACCCTTTTTGTATATGATTTCAAAATCATAACCCAACATTTTTGTTACCCACTTTTGTTGTTCCTCAGATGATAACCTTTGCTCCAAAAAGTATTTGAGACTATCATGATCAATTTTTACCTTGAAGTGTCTACCCATGAGATAGGGCCTCCATTGCTTGACCGCATGAAGAATAGCCATCATTTCTTTCTCATAGATCGGTTTGAGCAAATATTTTCCTTTGAATTGGTGACTCTCAAATGCAATTGGTCTTCCTTCTTACATTAGAATTGCTCCCAATCCTGATCCTAAAGTGTCACATTCAACAATGAAGGTTTTTGAGAAGTTGGGAGTAGCCAAAACTGGGTGCTGCACAAGGATTCCTTCATTGCTCAAAGGATTTAGTGGCTAATTCTTTCCAATGGAAGGCATCCTTCTTTAGCAATGTAGTGAGTGGGGTTGTTATTCTACCATATCCCCGCACAAATCTTCTGTAGTACCCTATTAGTCCTAGGAACCCACGAAGATTTTTGAGAGTTTTGGGCCTTGGCCATTCCACCATAGCTTTGATCTTCTGAGGATCAACTTTGACGCCTTCATGGGATACAATGTGACCCAAGTACTCTACCTCTTTTACACCAAAAGAACATTTATATGGATTTTCATAGAGAGTATGTTTCTCCAAAACTTCCAACACTTTATTTACATGTTGTAAGTGTTCTTCCCATGTCTTACTATAAATCAATATGTCATCAAAGAAAACTAATACAAATTTCCTTAAAAATGGCCTGAAACAGTGTTCATCAAGCTTTGAAAGGTTTAAGGTGCATTTGCAAGACCAAAAGGCATTACCAAAAACTCATATGGCCTTCATGAGTCCCGAAAGCTGTTTTATGAACATCTTCCTCTTTTATTCTAATTTGATGGTACCCAAATGGAGATCTAATTTTGTGAAATAAATAGCACCATGTAATTCATCAAGTAAATCATCAATTACTAGAATAGGAAACTTATCTTTTATGGTATACTTGTTGAGTTCTCGGTAATCTAGACACATCCTCCATGTTTCATCCTTCTTACGTACCATGACCACTGGGAAGAATAGGCACTCTGGCTAGGCCTGATGATACCTTCCTTCAACATTTCCTGAACCATTTTCTCGATCTCACTTTTATGGGAATATGGGTATCTGTATGGTCTGATGTTAGGTGTTTGGCTCCCTAGAATCAACTAAATGGCATGATCATGATCCCTAACTAGTGGTAGTACCTTTGGAATTACATCAAAAATAGATGAGTGAGCATCAACAATCTTCTGAAGATCGGGTGTTATTGAAGACTTTATATATTGTACTTCTATGGAAAATAACTTTGTTATAAATCCATCTACTCCTTTTCTGAGAACCTTCTACATCTGATGAGAGATAATAATATGTGGAGACTTAACTACCATCCCATTCAATTGTATTTTCCTTCCATCTGAATGAAATCGCATGAACAATTCTTGGAAATTCATCTCTATAGTACCTAAGGTTGTGAGCCATTGGACACCCAAAACAATATCTGCCCCTCCCATAGAAATAAAAAACATAGGTGAGTCTAACATGTAGTCTCCCATGGAAAGCTTGATACTATGGCACTTTCCTGTGCACTTGACTATTCCACCATCTGCAATCATAACTTGCATTTCTGGAGTTGGGTAAATGAAACAATTAATGCAAGCATCTAACTTACTATTTATGAAGTTATGAGTACTCCCCGAGTCAATCAACATTGTCACCTTCTATTTTTTGAGATAGATAATAACCTTGAGTGTTTGAGGAGTACTAATACTTGACAATGCATGGCAATAAATTGTAGGTTGGTGATCCTCTACTTCCTCTTCTACTGGTTCCTCAACCTCTCCTATAATTTTAGCATCCTCATCATCCTCATTACCTCCATCAATATAGAACAAATTCTTATCAGCACATTTGTGTCCCGGTCCATATTTTCTATCACAGTTAAAGCATAATCCTTTTTCTCTCTTTTCTTCCATTTGTTGAGGAGTCAGTCTAATTGGCCTAGAAAATGAAGGGGAAGAGATACTATGGTCTTTGGTGTTAATGAAAGGCGGCCTCCTACTACAAAGAACTTTTTCCTCTACTCGACATGCCATGATAATAGAATCAGAAAGCTTGAGTGGATTAAACATACGTACCTCATGCTCGATGTGGTCCTTAAGACCCCCAAGAAATAGGTCATTCAGATTCTCTTCTAGTATATTCTCCACCCTTAAGGATAGGTTATGGAATTGATGCACATAATATTTAACTGATCCTGTTTGTCGTAACTTTTCTAATTGAATAAATTAGTTCTTTGAAACACTGGAACTATAGTGCAATTGCAACTCCTCGAAAAAGCGTCCAAGTGACACTAAGACCCTTCTTCGCCTCTCGAGCACATAACCATCGATACCAAACGAATTGGTTTGGTTCAAGATGTAGGGATGTCAATGTCACCTTTTTCTTGATGGTGTTTGATGTAGATCAAAGAAGTTCTCCATTTGATTTATCCAATTCAGGGGATCCTTACCATCAAATTTGTGCATATCCACTTTCGGCATCATGTTTTGTGGTTGCGAATAAGTTGGATTCTGATTGGGCTGGAAAAGTGATCCAACATGGTTATTTTGTCCATGATTTTGAATTGAAGATCCTCCTTGGTTGATATGGGATGGATTTGGGCCATACTATTTACCCTTTACATGTCAGTAAGATATCATCCAACCGATGATTGATTTGGGCTATGTCTCCTTTAGAGGCCATCTCAAGATTGTACATTTCACAGCTCATACTCAAGTTGACTCACCTTATGATCAACTGAAGTAAACCCTAGTGTTGAGGAATCTGTATTTACCCCTTCTGAATCCATCTCTTCAATCACTATCTCATCTTTATCTAGGGTTTTACCCGGAGTAACCGGATTCTTTTTGCTCTTGTGGAAGGCCCCGCCATGATATCAAACCTTAGGGTTTAGGGTTTCGATACAAATTCTACCGAACAGAAAAAACATAGAGAAGATACTAATACTATTTTTTTAGAGATTTCTAAAAATGTAAAGAACTTGAAAAAATTCCACAATTTGCACCCTAGGGAGTGATTTTATGAAAAACATTAAATTTGTAATAACTTGTGAAAAATAAATTAAAAAGTCTGAAATTTTCAGGAACTTTACTTGAAATGTTTTACAACTCTGGTAAAAATATCTCCCACCAATTCACTCTGGTTCAAAATATATTGTGGAAACAAAAAATTAGGGTTTTTGCCCTAATTTTGGCCCAAATCGCAGCTCTAATACCACTTGTAATGAAATTACTAGTATAATTCAGATTATGAGCAGAAATATAACACCAAATAACACAATATTTCAGAATAATGATCTCAATATGCAATTGTAATAGCTTTGCCACTTCGAGGGGGCAACCTCCAAACCATATAATAAGACTCAAATGCTCAAATGATGATGAACTACTACCTACAATCCTCTATATATACTATTCATATGTTATGGCCATCACCCAGCCAACCTATTAAGCATGAGAAAGTATAAATGATATAATAAAATGATATGGTAAGCCACAAGTTGGCTACTCATATCCTAATACAAACAATAGGTTAAGGGTATAACACTCACAACATAACCACCTCTTAGTCTTCCTGGTGCTCATTCCTAACCATTGTATCTTACGAGACAAGGCACTAGAGGCTGCCACTTGTCACCATATGTTTAAATTCACAATTTATTGTTCCTTGTTTCCCCTTTTTCCCCATTTCACTAGTACAACCTCATTTCAACCTCAATCCAACCCTAGTGGGACAAACTATGGTCACATGTGAGTTAAAAATCACATGGAAATTCAGCTAACTCTCCATTTCTTCAAAATACTTAGTAACTTTTTTTTAAAGTGTTATTTATCTATATCCCAACCTCAACTTTTAACCAAACATACTACTCAAATTTCATCAAATATTCATAACCATAGAAAATGAATATTTTCTTATAACTCTCAACCATGCTCGTATTTCCAATGAACTTTTACCTGTTCATTAGTCTCCAAAACACATTTAAGTTGATTATAAAAGAAACCCCATTGATGCTCTATATTATTTACAACATTAACCTGAAAATTTCAAGTAATAAAGTTTCCTTTTTAGATTTACGGAGATCTAGAAGATGAAAAACCTTAAAAATTGGAGCATAGGGTCCTAGAGCAAAAGATACACTTTTGAAAGTATTTTCACTACAAGTGACTCCTTTAAGTTCCCTTTATAAAATATTCAAAGTACAAGTATGTGCATGTCTAAAAATATTAATTTTTCAAAAATAGTGAATCCTCGGCATTCACAACACTCCAAATGACCGAGAAACATTAGAAAGAGAAAATATTGAAAACTTACTAAAAATAGCCATCCTAGTAAGTATTTACCAAAAATAGTAAGTCTTGCAATCGGATTGGATCATTTTTATCAACTCACCTTCCATATATCTCATTGCATTTTTCACCATTGTAAGGTTAGGAATTTGTCTCTTGGTTTGAATAGGAGAAAATCCCCCCGCATGCTCCCAAAACATCATTCTCAAGGTGAATTTTGCATGACACACTTTGATGCAAGAATTTATTTGATTCGAGATCATCCTAGTTGTCACAAAATGGATTTATCATGAATGAATCCATTAAAAAGTAGATGTCTTCATCACTAAGATAAATAGGGAATATCCAAACCAAATAAATAGGAAGCTTCAAACCAAAGTCTTGATGGAATATTTCAACCTCTGAAAACATGAATCGAGTCTCTAAGGTGAATAATAATGATGTTTTTATAGCATATATACTACTCCCAATCTTCCTCAACCTAAGATCATAATTTTTACAGGAGAAGGAAGTTATCGCAGGTCTATGAAGTGAAATATCACACAACAAGTTTTTGAACACCAATTCAAATGCCTTGTAGTGTGTCATAGCTCATAGAAGAAAGAGAATACAAATGTATTGTTTCTTCCCAACAAGAGGTTAGTGGCTCCAAGTTTCATTCATATATAAATCCTTCTATCTAGAGGATAATACCTATGAGGATTAGATGATCAAAAGGATGTCTAGGAATCTTAAGTGTATTTCCATTTGAAAAGGTAATATCTTTACACAGAATGGATTATGAGGTTCAAAGGAGTCATCATGTTCAAAGTGGATCAGAAATCAATATCAAACATGGTCTATAAAAGTGAGCCCCAATTCCCAATAATCTCCTTAGAATATGGAATGGAAATGTTTTCATTGAGTGTGAGGGTGAATGCATAGTTTCTCCTTTCCTCATTTGTAGTAAAAGACATTTTCAACAAGGTATGAGTGAACAAAAAGGAACTTGGGTCACTTGAGGTTGATTTCATCTAAGGATATGAATTCTTTGTCACAAAATTGAAATTTGAAGTTCAAGGAGTAAGGTTATGATCATCATATCCTAACTTTGACCTTGTGTTCAAATCTCGTCAAGTTAAAAGTCATGATAAACTACTCAGGTTTATGAGGCACCTAGGACCATCATGCTTGTAATATTGAGAATTCATCGTAGGTCCACACAAAGTCAATGTCTAACAACAATGTTTCTAAACACTCATTCAGTACTTTGGAGTGTGCTTACATCTCACATAAGAAGGAGATTGCACCAAAATGTATTGGTTCAATAATATGCCCGAGGAAAGGAGTTTCACTCAAAGAGTAATTCTTGTATTCGAGAAAGAACCTATTTTAATAAGGAGAATACGAGAAAAAGGTGTCCAAGAATCCTAAAGTTGATTCCATTCAAGGAGGATTTTGGAGCTAGGAAGGGTAAGGGGATGATTTCCATGTGGAGTACCATGTTTGCAAGAATGGGTAATCATCTCAATTGCACATGTTACAAAATTTCACTCAAGATTGTTGTTAAACACCTATTCAACACCTTGAAGTGTTTTCATACCTCACAAGAGGAAGAATATGAAATCATAGTACTTTGGTTCAATGGGTGTTTATAAAAACAATTTCATTCAAGGAATAATCCCTCTATGTGCAAGATGAACACCTATTTCAGTGATTAAAAGATAAGCATAATTTTTTTAGCCTCATGGAGTTGAATTTTGGTCACAAAGGTGAATTGTGAAGGCCTAGAGGAGTAAAGAAGTGCTCCCCATATCCTAATGCCTATCTTGTGATAAGATAAGGTCATCATGTTCCTATCATAGTGCATATATCATATAAGTGTTTTTGAACACTTATTCAAATCCATATAATGTTTCCATAACTCATAGAAGAATGTGATTGTAATCATAGTGCTTCAAGTAAAAATTTCTTCATCATAAAAGGCTTCATCTTCATCAGATTGATCAACCCTCCTTCTCTCACTCTCTCTCTCTCCTCTTTCTTTTCTCTCCATGTTGTAATTATTTATTAAGAATTTACTTTTTTGTCTCATTCACTTAACATTATAAGAGTCCTTTTTCATTAATAAAAAGACTCGGTTTTATTCCCTAGGAATATGGAAGGTCACAAGTGATGAGGAAAGGTGAAAAGTCATGTGGGGGAGATGAAAATACATTTTTGCATTATAAATTTGAATGGCTTATCCATTCCAAGGGGTTGGTAATTTTTTATTGTTATATGTTGTTGAGATTTGTATCACTACTACATCGAGAAATAAAATCTACATTTCCTCTATTTCTTTTTCAATATTCCTCTACCCTCTCTACTCTTCAACTTTGCAATAATTGTGATCTTGTACAACTAAGAAGGAACTTTATATCTTTGATTAATGGATCTGTAGAGATTTTTGTCTCTAGTTTATAAGTCTTGTTGATTGATTACATTGTTGTGTTATTTTAATTGAATGTGGAACTACTTTGGTTACTATTTGTGAGAATCTAATACTTCCTACTCACAATATTAACTCTCTCTCACTATTTCTCCTACTCCCCTTTACCCCCTTCACGAAAATTCCTCCCTTATACACTATACAAGCACTTTACCACATGTTTAGTGGATTATTCCTATGTGACTCCCATCCTAATGGCCACACCATAGTTTTTAATTAGTTTACACTCAATAATAGGAGCCTCTAGATACCCAAGAAGGATGGTCTTAGTCTCAGTGACCGTTGGTGAAAACCAATAATTTGAAATACAAAATATTATTTAACCAACATTAATACAAGTCTGAAGAAAACAACTAGGTCAAGTGGAAACGATGGAAAATACATAACCCTTGTGTTGATTAAAACCCTTATATTCTAATGATATGATGAAGGGTTCTATCTTTTTCCGTGGTTTCCACTTTTTTAGAGGTTATCACACTTGATCCTAAGATTATGTGAGCAAGAGCATCAAACAATGAGCACCATTTCTTGACATGTTAAGGATTCAAAATGTTTTAGAGCCCAACTATCCCGTGGTATGAAACCATACATTCCATATTCTTGACTATATAATTCCTACCTAGGCTTGATAAATCATGTATTGTCCTACACTTGCATGTTCTTCAAATTTAGAATCTTTTGTGTAGAATCTAGATCTTAACATTTACCTATTGCAATACTTTGCATACCCAAATCATTCTGAAATCATCATATACAACTAAGTATGCCTATTAAATCATGTTTTAAACTAGCTACTTATGGTTTAGCAAATATTTAGTTCATTTCAAGTTGGAGTGGATTAATCTAGTCAATTATAATTTGTACGATTTGTCGTCACACTAAAAGCTTGAACTGGTGGTGGAGAGGGATCTCATCATGTTAACTAGTTGCTACACCAACACACCCCCACATGATGGATCCAGATGCAACCACATGAGCTCGGGCCCACCACGTATACACCCAATTAGGTCCAATGACATTATGAGGCAATGACACCGGGACTTCCTAGAGGTCACCCATCCCAATACTACTCTAGGTCGGGCGCACTTAACTTCCTGGCTCTGATACCATGTATGATTTGTCGTCACACCAAAAGCTCAAACTAGTGGTGGAGAGGGATCTCATCATGTTAACTAGCTGCTACACCAACATAATTGATGTTAGAAGTTAATTAGACCATAATATTCTACATTTCGCTAACCTATATACCATTCTTATTTTTATACATATATAACACACACAAATTAATTAGGGTGTAATCAAATACATCTACTTGAAATACACTAAGAAATATTGATCTTGAGGTTCTTATTTTTGGTTTCTCACATACCATATTGATTAATAATATTGTTGCCTTCTACACTAATTTCCCTTCATCTAGATGTGACAAGTTGTATCTATCTATATCTAAGCCACTATGTCTAGCTCAAAAGTATATTTCTAGGAAAAGGTCTCCAAAATCAACCATATGGTAAAACATATTTCATTTTTTAAATTATTTCTCAAGTAGAAGGAAAATGATTATACATGATGGTCGATAAACACAAAATTTTAAGTTAAATTTACATTTTAATGGTAAAATGGATGTGAAATTTAAAATCAAACATAAAAGTGAACAACTCACTCCTTTATACTCCACCCCACCACTACCATTGTAGAATTTCCATGATAGATATCAATTTCAAGATTCTTATTTTAGATTTTCCACATACCACATTAGTTAGTAACTTCATTACCTTATCTTCCAATCTATCATTGTTTTGTGACAAATGACATCAATATAGTTTCACATTGTTTTGGTCTTGAAAAAATATTTTTGAGAAATAAGTGCCATAAAATTACCATACAACCAAGATGGTAATATATTTTAATTGACTTCTACAAGAAAAATAATAATAATATAAGTTCAAGTAAAATGCATACCAAATTTGAGAATGAATTTCCTCATGATGGTCAAATATATGTCAAATTTAATGTCAAAAATAAAAGTGAATAACTCATCCCATTACACTACATGAATTCCATTGTAGGAATGCATCTAGTAATAGTTAACTAGTTTTATTTATGTAATTATACCTAATTTAATCCTAATTATTTTACATATATCATTTATGGGTATTTATTTGCATGTTTAGAGTAATTATTTCCTAACCCACTACCAAGAAATATTTCTTGGTTAATAAAAATATGGCTATCATAAAACAAATATTAAATTTGAATTTCATCGAATTTAAAAGGATGAATATCCCTTAATGCTCAATATTGAATTGAAAAAGCTTAGTAATCCACACAGGTCGAAACAATTTTTTTATCATTGCATAGGCAATGTCAAGATTACATTTTTTTCTGACTGTGATATATCTAAAATATTCAATGTCAAGATATCATAATTATAGATATATGAAAAATACACCAAGGGATATCAATGGAGGTGTTGGAGTTAGCAAACCGGTTGTATGATAATATATCAGATCTAAGCATACATGTAAATAAAAGTAGATATTCTACTAGAAGAAATATACAAAACAAGAGATCTAAATCAACACTAGATTTAACGTGGTTCACCCAATGTGGGCTACGTCCACCAAGAAACAAGCCAATCTATTATCCAAATCTTTGATAAGATATACAATGAAGATTTACAATCTTCCACACCTCTCAGATGTACAGTACTTTCTTTCTCTCAAGTTTTTGCTTCATCACCAAGAATTCTCTCTCTCACCAACTTTTGCAAGTTCTCTTAATTCTTGTTAATCATTACTTCTAAACCCTAGCTTTCATGCTTATATAGTCATTTATAGACTTAGGGAACTTAGCCATGCAATTACAATCAATAGATATACTTTAATGCTAAAAATAGATCTAATTCCCGAGAGTTAATTAAAACATCCTCGCATAGGTAACCAACATTGGTTATCCCTAACCAATGCCGCTTTCTCCTTGTCAACAATGTCAGGTCTAGGTGACCATTGCGGTTCCCCCTAACCGATGATGGTTATTGTGTTTTCTATCAAGTTTTACATTGCATGCTAAACTGAAGTAATTGAGCTCCATAACTCAATAATCTCCCACTTGGAGATTAATTACTACACCATACCTATACAACATCATTCTTGGATCCTTCCTTAGCTTTGTTTCTTCCTCTTCAAGTGTCAAACTCAAGACCAACAAAAGTGGAGAGTAGCTCCAACTTCTCCTTTTCTAATGGCTTCGTTAGCATATCTACATGGTTCTTGCTTGTATGAATAAATATTTTCTAGATTCAACTGTCCATCCTCCAATACCTACCATATGAAGTGATACCTCAATTGAATGTGTTTTGTTCTCAAATGAAACATTGAGTTCTTTGCCAAATTAATTGCACTATGAATGTCACTAAAAATTTTACAATCACCTTGCTCCTTTCCCAACTCTTCCATGAACCTACTCATCCATATCATTTCCTTGCTAGCCTCTATAGCTGCAACATACTCAACCGTTGTAGTAGACAAATCCACAACCTTCTGCAATCTTGAAATCCATCTAACTATCGTCCCACCTACTGTGAAAATATATCCAGTAGTGCTCCTTCTACCATCTAGATCTCCAGCCATATCCAAATCAACATAGCCACACAATGAAATATCCAAACCTCAATAGAATAATTGCATGCTATATGTCCCTTTCAAGTACTTGAGTATCCATTGAACTGCTTTCCAATGCCCTTTACCTGGATTGACCATATATCTACTCACAACTCCCACGACCTATGCAATGTCCGTGGTACAAACCATAACATACATGAGACTCCCAACTACTGAAGCATATGGAACTCATGTCATGTATTTGACATCCTCATGTGATGATGAACACTTATCTTTTCTTAATTTGAAGTGTCCAGCCATAGGTGTACTAACATGTTTTGCATTCTGCATGTTGAACCTTTCTAACACTTTGTAGATATAATCTTCCGACACAAATACAATTTCTTGTTTTTCCTGTCTCTGTGTATTTGCATGTCAAGGATTCTTTTTGTAGCTCCTAAATTCTTCATAGAAAATGTGTGAGCTAGCTTTCCCTTAAGCTCACCAATTTCTTGCATACTAGATCCTGCAATAAGCATATCATCCACATACAATAACAAAATAATATAGCTCCCATTTTCAAGCTTCTTGAAATAAACACAATGGTCAGATTCACATCTCAAGTAACCATGCTCATGCATAAAACTATCAAACCTCATGTAGCATTTCCTTAGATCTTGCTTGAGCCCATACAGGCTCTTTTTCAACTCGCACACTAATTTATCCTTACCCTTGACTTCATACCTAAGCGGCTGCTGCATATAAACCTCTTCATCCAAATCACCATGAAGGAAAGCCATCTTCACATATAGTTTCTCTAAATGTAAATCCTCTACTACAACTAAACTCAATATAGTACGAATAGAAGTCATTTTAACAACAGGAGAAAATATTTCACCAAAGTCAATACCTACTTTCTATGAAAATCCCTTTACTAAAATCCTTACCTTGTATCTTTTTATCCACCCTCTTCTTCCTTAATTCAGTAAACCCACTTTTTCTACAATTTTCTCTTACGTGTTGGAAACTTAACCAAATCCCAAGTCTGGTTTTGTTCTAAGGAGTCCATCTCCTCATTCATACCATGCTCCCACTAGATGTGGGACTTATCCTGCATTGCTTCATCAAATCTCTCTCGGTTCACCATTATCAGTAAATAATAAATAAAATAGAGAAGGTGTAAATCTTTCTAGAGGTTTACTTACCCTTTGTGACCTTCTCACATGAGTTTGGGGTACCAGAGGCTCAATCTGGACCTCCTGGACATTCCTATCCAAATCGATAGTGACCGACAATGGTCACCCGTGAATCGACGTCGATTCTAATAACCTATTTTGGTGTGGATCTTCTACAACCGATACCAGCTTCTTCCGATCGATGCGCTTAGGGGTCAATGACACCGATTCTACCGTGTAACCCTATAGGTAATAATTTTAAATCCAAGAGTTCATTTTCATTCACAAACTTCTCAACCGATTCATCCTTGGGTACCAAAATTTGATCCCTATACATTCTCTTTTCATTCCATTCAACATCATGACTCTTAATAATTTTAGAATTCTCTAAATCCTAAAAATGGAAACCAAATCACCAGATCCATAACCAATGAAAGTGCATCTCTTGGATTTTGCATCCAACTTTTTCTATTTTCCTTATCAACATGCACAAAAGCTTCTAAACCAAAAACATTAAGAAAATAAAGATCTACCTCTTTTCTGGTCCAAGATTCCTCTGGTATTCATCCATTCAGTGAACTTGAAGGCTCGCGGTTAATCAAATAAACTATTGTATCAACTGCTTCTTCCCAAAACTGTAAGGGCATTCTAGAATGTATCATCATACTTATAGCACGTTCCATGATTGTCCTATTCATTCTTTCTACAACACCATTTTCCTATGGTGTTCTTAGAACTATTCTTTCTCTACATATTCCATTCACTGAACAATAATCATTGAAATCCTTGCTATAGTATTCACCACCATTGTCAAATCTAAGGAACTTTAACTTTAAATTTAATTCATTCTCAACAAGGGCTTTCCATCTTTTAAAATTCTCAAAAACATCAGATTTATGTTTAATACAATAAACCCATACCTTTCTTGTAGCATCATCAATGAAAGTAACATAATACTGGGATCCACCATGAGAAGCTACCTGAGCTGGTCCCCACACATCTGAGTGTACAAGCTCCAATTTTTGTTCCTTCTTAGTTGCCCCAACTTTGAGAAATCTCACTCTCTTTTACTTTCCAAAGATACAATGCTCATAGAAATCAAGATCTAAATATTTCAAATCATTAACTTACCTTTAGCCTTTAAGCTTTACATTCCTTTTTGAATCATATGGCCCAACTAGCTATGCCACATACATGCATCCGAATCAAGTAGATAATGCGAAAAAGAATCGAAACACAGTAGATAAATATAATGTTCCTACCTTCTTACCTCTTGCCACAATAAAAGCACCCTTGGTTACTTTCCAAGAGTCTCCTATAAAAGTAACCATACAACCGATTCACCTAGTTTCCCTACAAAATAAGATTCCTCCCGAGGCTTGCACACGCCTCTCATCTTTCAATACCCATGTATTTCCATTCTACAATTTTAGATGAACTTCCCTTTACTAGTAATACTGCAAGGTTCATCATCACCCAAATAAATAGGCCTAAAATTACCATGGACATAATTTCAAATAACCCTTATTAGGGGTTGCATGAAAAGAAGCTCCTGAATCAAAACCTATGATTCAATTCTACTATCTACAAAAATAATAAAAGCATCTTTGATTACCTCTCGATGTAGAAAGATTTGCTTATTTACCTTTTTCTGTTGTTGGTTCTCTTTATCCTTTGACCAACAATATTTCTTTTGCATGTCCTTTCTTTCCACATTTCCAACAAGTAATTCCCTTACTTCTAGATTTAGATATGCTATCCCTTGACTTTGATTTCCCATTACTCTTACTCTTGGATCTCTCCTTCTTCCTGCCCTTGCTTCTACATTCAAAGCATTCCCAGATGATGATTCCTCTGTACTCTTCCTATGAATTTCTTCATTCAAGATTATACTAACCACATCATCAAACTTCAAAATATTATTAACAGATGTTGTATTACTAATAGCCATTACAAAGTTATCCTAACTATCAGGCAAAGAACATAAGAATAAAAGTTCTTTCACTTCATCATCAAACGGTATATCAACCGATTTTAACTGATTTACAATAGATCTAAAATCATTCAAATGACTAGATGCAGATCCACCTTCATGCATCTTAGAACTAAATAGTTTCTTCATCAAATAAACTTTATTTAAAGCACTAGGTTTTCATATAAATTAGCAAGAGATTTCATTAACCCTACCGTAGAATTCACTTCTGTAATATTGGAAGCCATAAATGCTTCCAGGAACAATCTTATAGATCCCAAAGCCTTTTTTTTCAAGAATCTTCAATTCTTCATCAGCCATCTTCGTAGGTCTAGAATTCTCATCCAACAGTAAATACAAATCTCTTTGATATAGATAATCCTCAATGTACATCTTCCATAATTGATAATTTCAGCAATCAAAATTCTCTACCTTGTATTTTTTTCTTCTTCCATTGTTGTAGCTCCCACTCAATTAGAAAACTATTTGTGAGTAAATTTTTCAACACACAAAACCCTCAAACGAAGATTTGATACTAGTTGTTGGAGTTAGCACACCGGTTGTACATATATTATATTATATCTTAGCATACATGCAAATAAAATTGGATATTCTACCGGAAGAAATATACAAAAAAGAGATATAAATCAACACCGTTTAACGTGGTTCACCCAGTGTGGGCTACGTCCACCAAGAAACAAGCCAATCTATTATCCAAAGCTTTGACAAGATATACAATGAAGATTTACAATCTTCCACACCTCTCAGATGTACAAGTACTTTCTTTCTCTCAAGATTTTGCTTCATCACCAAGAATTCTCTCTCTCTCACCAACTTTTGCAAGTTCATTAATCATTAATTCTAAACGCTAGTTTTTATGCTTATATAGTCATTTATAGACTTAGGGAACTTAGCCATGCAATTATAATCAATAGATATACTTTAATGCTAAAAATAGATCTAATTCCCGAGAGTTAATTAAAACATCCTCGCACAGGTAACCAATGTCGGTTAGCCCTAACCGATGTCGGTTCCTCCTTGCCTGACCGATGTCGATCCTAGGTGACTGATGTCGGTTCCCCCTAACCGATGATGGTTACTGTGTTTTCCAAAAAGTTTTACATTGCATGCTAAACTGAAGTAATTGAGCTCCACAACTCAAAAGGAGGATATTATTTTAAATTTTTCACATACCATATTGCTTAATACTTTTATTTACCTTCGACATTGATTTCCCATTATCTAGTGAAAAATGACATCTATTTACACCATTTTGTTAGCTAAAAATATCTTTCTAGGAAAATGATTACAAATTCACCATATGGCCAAATAATTTATGATTTTTAATTGATTTCTCAATAATAACCAATGTGGGAGCATCATGAGAAATTAAAATATTTGCATGTGCTTTGAAGGGTTGAATAAGTATTGAAGTGTGTGATTTGTAGAGGTCAACCATGTGCATAAGTGTAGAATGATATTTCATGGTAGTGCACTTTGAGTTTTTATGAAATCATAAGGACTACAAAGAGCATGATTAAATAGTGTGTATTAGTGTATAATTATGTGCAAGGTATTTTGAAAACATATATGAACGTAAGTTTTGGAGTAGCACAAATAAATGGCACTCATGATTACAAAATGGAACAAAATAAGGGTGTCTAGATCTTTCCTTAGATCATTGTGTAAGACTTTAAGAAATATATATTACATGAGAGGATGGCCTTAGAGGCAGAAAATAAAAAAGTGGTAGGTGAAACTCAAAACTTCCAACTCACAAAGGACATGGAACTTTCCATATAGATGTCTCTCAACTACCATACTAAGGTTGTTAGATGTTATTAATGCACATTATTTCAAATTCAATTTTAAGTGGGCCAAGGAAAGGATTCTAGATAGAAATTAAAAATCCAAAACAAGCTAGAAGGAAGATCTATAAAAGCCTTCCCCATGCCTCAAATAAGTGCTATTAGTAAGCTCTTATGGATATTTTGCTAAATCTTCCAAGAAGAGGGCTTGTAGAGTCTAGGAATACCACCCTTTTATATTTTTCTAAGCTTATTACAAGATTCTTAACTACCCCAATAGAGGGAGTCTATTATAGGTGTTTTTAATGCCTTTGATCTAATGAAATTTTGTGTTGTGTTAGATTCATATTTCTGCTATGTTGAGCTCTGTAAATGTGTTGGATTATATTAACCCATTATGTCATGCATCAAGTAGTATCATATCTTGGATATATACCTTGGTGAGATATTAGGAGTAAAAGGAATGATAGAACGCCAAATGTGAGGCAACTAGTAAAAGGAGAAAAGATGCTACGAGAAGAGATGACATTGTAGGGCAATGAATGTAGAAAATGCATAAAATGTAGTTATTATGGGATCACTAAAATGAATTATAACGTAACTAAGTAGTGTAAGGAATAGGATTGAGGTTGTTGAAGAAGATCAAAAAGAGGATTCATAGTTCCGATGCATAAATTGATGATGAAGATGCAACAACATGATGTATGTGAAATAAAGGCATTGCTTGAAGATGAAGAACAAGGTAAATAGAAATATATTGGCATGGGGGAAGCGTGATTGTTACTAATTTAATTTAATTTGAATTAAATATAAATATTTTAGAGTCACTACTTGAACCAAATGATGTATAAATTCTGAAATAAAGAAATGACACAAGCAATCTAAGATGTAATATTTGAAACCCTAAGCAAAGAAGAAGGAGATAGGACTTGGTTGATTTCCTCGTTGTTTGGGACTAATCTAAACTAAGAAAAGTGATGAACCATATGGGTAGAGTGTCATTACTACTTAGAATAAATTGTGGAATGTAGGAATGAGGATGAACATAGGTGCTAATGACAGAAAGGGGTGCCTAGGTTTTGAATACCACTTCTAGGCACTGTGTGATTGCGTAAATGACAAGAATCTAATTTTTCCATGTCACAAGGTTGTTAGTGTTGCTTCTATTCATCCCCGAAAGTTGTTCCTTGAATGCAAAAGGTACCTATAACCTACAAAATAGAATTTAACATGCACAAGCCCACAAACCGCATCAAACCTAAAAAGAAAGATGAAATATGGGTATTCAGACTGACCCTGATAGCCACCCCAAGAGAGAACCTACAACCAAGTGATGCACTACATCTTAGACTCCATGTAGTTTTGGTGAGTGTGTTTAGAAATTGTTCCCTAGGATGCCCTTGTGCAAGTTGAACTTGATAGTGGGTTGTAGCTAAATGTAGCAATGTAGTAGAATGTGTGGATGTAATAGAATGAAATTCCCCTTCCTATATTGTGTATGCAAACTTTATGCAACCATTTTCCATTGAATGGATGCAAGTTTAGGCGATGCTAATAAATATTGGTATTTGGTCCTTGATTTTGAACACATAACTATGTGTTTATATGATTCCCTTTTTGAATTTCATAATTGACAAACCGTAAGGCTTACCCATAAGTGAAAAAGACACCCAAAAGATAAAAGAGGCCCAAAAAGACCGAGTAAGGTGGAAAAGGGTCAGGGGCGCTCGGTGGGGACATGAGCACTTGGGAGATTTTGTCCTGGATGGGTGTTGGTGTATGGAGCCATAAAAGATAAATCGGTAGGATCTCGACTAGGTTATAGGGTGGGTAAGACCAGATAGAAAACAAGAAACACAATAAATAAGCCAAATATAGTTGTCAATAACTAGTTTTCTTGCTCATCATATGAATGCTTGTATGTGTTTAGGACCTAGAAATGTACCCAGTGCATGATTTTGTGTCTAAATTTTCCCCACTTTATTTGTTTGAGTGAAAACTTGATAACATAAAGTAGATATAATATGTTTACTTTATGATCCTATAGAATGTGCAAGTGAAATGCGTGTTGAGTGGACAAGTGAAGTGTGCAATGAATGCAAAATGAAGAATGGAGAATAGGAAAGGAAAGTAACCCTATGGGTGAAGTCTATGCATTGTACCATTTTGTTGTGCTTGTGATTACTTCTTATTGTAAGGAAAAACTTGAAAAAAAGAAGAAAAAGAATGCAACAAAGTCATGTGTATGATAAATCAAATAAAAATGTGCATAAGTATGTAAAATTGTGTAAAAGGAAAGTGTGCACCTAATGTAGAAGAGTGTAAAAGGATAGAAAAGTGTCTTGAAAATTCTCTATATAGCAATGTTTTTGGGCTATCTCGCACGAAGAGAAAGTATTTTTGGAGATCTAATGCCAATTGTGATTTTTTTGGGCCATCTCATGCCAAGTGAGAGTTTTTTTGGGAAATCTCACGCCAAAGAGAAAGTGTTCGAGAGAGAGGTCTAATGTTACTCTCTATCCATGAATATGACTAATAAACACCACTGCAAATGCATCCCTAATTTGTTCCTGTTGTCCTGAAATAGTTCTAATTGTATTGATTATTATAATTTAAGGATATTGTAGGAGATTGCATGCATTTTATATTCTGAGGCCAATGTCTTATTTTTTAAAATTGCTATGAAGGTTTATGTGAACTATACTAATCTGATAAGTTGATTGTGTGTGCCCCCATGAAATTAGAACCTGGGGGTGAAACGGTCCCCTAGGCACCTTTTATCCGGTCCAGGTGTTGGTGTGTGTGTTTTGATTCGACCAAAGTTTTATTCTCGAGCCAATCTTATGAATCAGTAACTTTGTGTCGATTATTTGCTATACTATGATGTGTTGTAGCTCTAACTATTATATGGGGTGATTTGTTTACCAAATGTATGCCTCCATCATTTGGGGTACATGCAACATGCTTGGAGTGTGCCACCCAAAAGAGAGGACCTGATCATGTGCTAAAGTAGACACTTGTAGGGGAGGGGATGTCCATGGTAGAAACCTAGGCATATGCAAAAAAAGTTTCTAGATACATGTGTTAGTAGAAAAAGGATAAAACATATCATAGAATAACAATGTAACAAGTAACTATGCATAGAAGATAGACCATGAAAAGTGGATTTCATATATAGGACATCACTCATAATGTCATAAGACAATCAAGGTTGAAGTGACCATAAGTAATAAAATAGTGATAAAAGGAATATATAGGGCATATCTTGTAAATAATAGAAAGAAAAGGAAAGAAAAGTGTATTAGACAACCATGGTGGCATATAGTCCTACAAAGTAAATCCTACACATGAAACACATTAGAATGTTAGAAAGATAAAAAAGTATGTCAAGGCATTTAAGTATGAATGGACTAAGTAGTGTCTTTAGTGAGAATAGGAAGTAGTACATGATGAAATGATAACAATTGTAATGTGTGAGAAAGTATATGCCCTTACGAGCCTCGGTGGGATCGGTGATTTAACAAATATTGGAATTTGTAAAATCCTAAATATTTTAGAATCATGTGTAATAGATAAAACACTAAAGTACAGATCTAACCCAAGCAATAAAATAAATGAATTTGAAACCCTAAGTACAAGAGAGGGAATAAAATACTAAGTTGATTTCATAATTAATCCTTAAGTGTACGAGAATGGAAGACTGATTAATAGGAGGAAACTATTGCAAGTGTACTCAAAACATTGTGTGACTGCCATATATGGTTGGACTAGGGCACTGGATCAGGTCGGGCGCTGGGAGCTTGAGATTGCTTCAGGGTGCCCGAGACTGCAAAAGACCTCATAAAATAAGTTTTCTTGTGTCGCACTAATAACGTTGACCTTCACTATTTTTGCATGTATGTTGTTTGGTTGATTGCAAATTTTCCTATAATCTGTAAAATAAATGATCTCTAGAAAAACCCCAAACCACATTAAATATTAAAAAGAAAAATATGCAAATAGGGAGTCGATCGACTGATACCACCCAACAGATTGAGCTTACAACCAAGCATTGCACTACATTTCGAGACTCCATGTAATTATCGTATGTGTTTGTAAGAATCATGCCCTAGGTGGCTCTTGAGTAAGATGCACTTGATAAGTAAGCAATATCTAGATGTAGAAATGTAGCTAGATGTGTGGATGGAAAAATGAACTTCCCTCTTATGCATGTATACGACAAAACGCAGATCCCTTGTCACTTGAATAAATCTAAATGGATTTTGATGCTCTTGAAATGCCTTTGGATGTAACTTTAGGTGATACTAATAGATGCTCATAGCTTGGTCCTTTATTTTGGTCACATAGCTTTATATTTATATGATTCCCTTGGTTGAATTTCACAATTAACAACTAGAAGGTTGACCCATAAGAAAATAAGATGCCCAAAAGATAAAATATTCCCAAAAGGAGTGAGTAAAGTAAAGAGAGTTCAAGAGTTCCCGAGAGGGTACAAAAGCACACAGGCGTTGGTGTCTAGAGTCATAAAAGATAAATAAGTAAAATATCGATTGGACTGTAAGGTGTAAGAGGCCAAAAAGAAGACATGAAACATAGACAAAAGGCCAAAGATAGTTGTCAATTGCTAGTTTTCTCACTTAGGAATCATATGAATAGTAGTATGTGACTAGGACCTAGAAATGTACCCAAAGTGCGTGATTTAGTGTCTACATTTGCCCCCACTTTATGTTGTTCATTGAATAGTCGATAACATAAATTAGATAAGATATGTGTACCTGATAGCCATATAGATCGATGGTGAAAGAATTATGAGGAGAAAATAAAGAGCGTGGAGTGATAAAAACAAAGTGTGGAAGCCAAGCTAGGAAAGAGGAAGTGACCCTAGGGGTGAAAATAGTCATGAGTTGTACCATGTTGTGTTTGTACATGTTTTCATTGTTGCTTCTTGTTGTGTATTAAGGATCGACCTATAAAACAAGAGAAAAAGAGTAGTCAAAGTTGTGTATATATGAAAAATTAGATCCAAGTATATAAAAAGTATGTAAAAGTATGTAAAATTGTAAAAAAGGAACATGTGCACCTAATCTATGATGAGTGAAAATTATAGAAAGTGTCTAGAAAATGCTATTAAAGAATGAGTTTTTATGTGATCTCATGCCAAGAATTATTTTTTTGGGTGATCTCACACCGAGAATGATTTTTTTGGGAGATCTCATGCCAAGTATGAGTTTCTTGGGTGATCTCACGCCCTTGCAGAAGAAGTGTTGGGGAGAAAGGTCTATTATTATCCTCCAACCCTGATTGCTTCCCAACAATTTATACACCATTGCATATGGTGTGATCCTAATTGTTCCCAGTTTGATTATGTTTGATCCAAGTAGAAAGAGAATGAAATGGAGATAGAATGCATTTTGATTGTTGGAGGATTGTTCCTGTCTTGTGCAAACCAATTAAAACTACGTGGATTTGAGAAAATGACTATAACTGCCCCTGGTCATAGGCACCTAGGAAGGGTCAGGAATGCCCAAGAGTTCATGTTTGTATCTTGGTGCTAGGGTCATTGCTAAACTAATGACCTAAGTCAGAATTTGGACCATTTATGTGTTGTGACGGTGTCCTCTTCCCATACTATGCGGGCTGTCTTGAAGCTATGAGTTGTTATATGGGTTGAATGATTCACCCAATGTATGCCCACTTATTTTGGTTGCATGCACCATTTCTAGAAGGATGCATCCCAAAGGAGAGGACAAGATGTTGATATGAAACTGATGCCCTACATGGGGAGGGAATGTGCATGGTAGAAACCAAGGCACATGTAAATAAAGTGGCTAGAAACATGTGTTAGTGCTAGAAAACCAAATACACATATAGAAGACAAGGTGTAATATAGAAAACAAGAAAACAATGTTGACCACAAAAAGTGGGTTTCAAACATGGAACACCACTTACAATGTCATAAGAAAATTTGGGACGAAGTGGCTAAAAGCATACAATGTGCACACAAGACAAAGGGAAAAGTACGCAAACAATGGAAAACAATGAAAAACAATAAGAAGTAAAGTAATTAAACAATCATGGTGGAAAATAGTTCTTGCAATACCAATGCATCACATGAAGCACTCATTAGCATGTTAGGAAGATAAATACTATGTTAAGATGTGTATATATCGATAGAGTAGTCTCTAGTAAGAATAGGAAGTAGTATAAATCGAGACAATAACACTTGTAGTGTGTACAAAAGTAGATACCCCTTAAGAGATGATGTGGAAATGGTAAGAGGTGTAGTGCTAGGATACCATGTTGCGTGTAAGTATCTGTGTAAAGTCTACATTCACAACTAGAGAATAATTGAATGGGAATGTGTCTATAGAAAACATAATGACAGACTAATTATTTGTCTAACATGTGAAACAACGTGTGCATGTAAGCATAATGAAGCAAGAGTAAATGCAACCAAGATATGTAATATAATGTGAATGTGAATGGAAGAGAATGCAAAGTGAGTGTGATAGGAGTAGTTTTCTTGTTGAGAAAATTTGTATGAGCATGAGATGAGGTTCATTTATAAAAGAACCCTCAACGAAAAGAATGAACCATAGAACAAGAGTGCGTCATCGAGAAATGGTTTGAATTGTGCACTAGAAAGATATGATTAATGAAAGATAAATAATAGAGAGCGTGAATGTTGTGAGGTTCATTGCATATTTATACCCTCAGCAGTTGAGTATGAACTATGGAACTAAAGTGTGTTATAGGGTAGCGTGATGTGCGATAATGTGATGCTAGAAATATGTGTTATAAATGCACATAATATGAAATGTGTCGAGTGTATGATGTGAGGTTCATGGATGTAGTATGCCCTTAACATTCAATTTTAAACATTATCTCGAGAGTGTGTCATCAGAATGGGGTTATTAAAATCACCTACCAAAAATGAAGAGGTTGGCGAGGAGCGGTGGAAGCATGTGAAGTGGTAGCAATATGAGTGTAAGAGCCAAAATGAATGTTGGATGAAATGGTGCCAATGATAGGAGATGTAGTGGTAGGAAGCATAGATGCTAACATCTTGGTAAGATAATATGTTGCAGATAACTGTGAGGAGGATGAGATTATGTATAATGGATGAGCTAGGTGGAGGACGCAAATGAATAATGATTTTAGGAGATGGATGAATGATGACCTTAGAAGTGGGTGGAGGAGACAAGTGAACAAAAGTGGAAGCACACTTATGCGAGAATTAGAGAAAGATACCACTCACAAGAGTGAGAGCCAAAGTAAATGACACCCTTATCTTCTAATTATTGTAATTTGTCATGAAGGGCGTAATAGTCATTATCATGATGGCCATTTATGTCGTGCAATTTCAATAAAGGCGATTATTGTCTTTGAAATGCAAGTAATGAGGAGGAGGATGTTGATTAGAAGGTAAGAAAATTAAGCACTTATCAAGAAAAGAACACAAGACATCATGAGGCTTAGCAACATGTGAGAAATGCAATGGCTCCTAAGTAGGAGATGGAGAAGAATTAGGTGGAGAGTGATTTTGTGGAAAAGATGGAGGATGCTTATGCGGTGGAGGGGATGGAGTACACTTGCGAGGTGGAGGATATAAAGACCTTAGAGGATTCTTAATAGATGGAAGAGGAGAAGAAATAGAAGATAAGACATTAATAACATGAGTAGAAGGGGAATCTATAACATGTGTACCAATTAAATCTTGTTCTAGATCAATGAATTTATAGCATAAAAGAGTAAATGATTCATATGTATCATATTGTAATTTTTCTTTTAATGCAGGAATTTTTATCCCATTTTTATTTCATTGATCAAATAGGATAAACAATCGAAATTTTCATGGACTTGTTTATGATTCATTATTCATCAATGAATTACTTTAAAAAATTCCTTCCGTGTTCTCCGAATTAGCTTTCAAGGTCACTTTGTTATCCCAAATTCACACCTTTACAGTTCTAATAAACTTATCAAATGGAATTATTCATTTTTCTCTAAGAAAACCGTAGGACACTGATTCATTTTACCATGGATTGTAAGAACCTAGTGTTCTATGGGTTATCCTAAATCATTAAACAAAGGAGCATCGGTCAAGGAATTAAGTAGGTTTTTCATAAATCTGTGGGAATACTAGAAGGTCACGCTACACTTGGTGAATCGACAAAGATTTGGAGGCCCACATATAAGCCACATTGCTTAGAATTTTGGGTGCACAATGGTGTAGACTAATTCAATGCAAGTCAAAGAAAATGCAACTGGTGAAGGAAACGATAGATAAAATCATATCAACGGTCGCCGCATGATACATGTTTCCTTTTAGAAAAATTCAAATCATTTACATTTCATAGACCTCAAGTCCATGGAATCAACAAAGTTCAATTAAGTTTTATGGTCCGAGAATTTAGCGAGGTCAACAGGGCTACGTGGCGGTAATTTTATAAAGCCAAAAGTTTCTAAGCCCGCTTGAAGTAAATTTTACGATGCGAAGCCATTAAGAATTTAAAAATTAATAGACCGATGACACTTGGAACCTTTTCATTGGCTAACCTTTCACAGTCTAACATTGTGAAGGTTAAATGAAGGGCTGACACATAGTGAATTGCGAGGGCATGAAGCTTCCTCATTGGTTAATGTTTAATGGGTATAAGAGGGGAAATCAAAAGGACTAACACCTCATAGTGTTTGGATATTTCTCATTGGCTCACACTTCACAATGGTCATCGTAGAGGCTATCAAAAATTGAATTGTGAAGAAACAAGGAGCCTTGATTGGCTCATGTTTCGTAGTGGTCATTTCAAGAAAAGGACAGTCTAACACTATGAAGGAGCATGGTGTTATTTTATTGGCCCAAATTTACAAAGCCATGAAACATAAAAGAGAAGCAAAGAAATAGAGCCCGATACTATGAGCCAATGAGAGACCATTGCGTGTTAAAGACAAAAGAAATGCACATGTAGGTAGAGGCAATTCCCAAGCTAATCAAAAGATGCCATGTGTCACATTCATGTGCTCCTAACATACAAAATTCAAATTCTCATATCTTTCAATTCCCTATTCCAAATTGGGAAAAAAATTATATCGTTGGAAAGGTATCATCGAACCCTTAAATTTGGCATCATCAAAATTAGTTTTTAAAGGAATTTAGTGTAAAAAAAGAAAAAGAACAACTTGGGAATTAATTTGCAATTATAGATGGTTTAACCATTTGAATTGATGGATTATGGGGCTCTTAACTTCTCCTAGAAGAAAAAGGACATTTGGGAATGGGTCAACATGGTGCCCATGATGTTTTTAGATATTGATGGATGATTGATAGTGGTTGGGGCTGAGAATCCATGTTACAAGAAAATACGGTGATTTCCATTAATGGAAAGATCAAACCCAATAATTTTTACTCTCTTTTCCTACTTCTCTCCCTCTGATTTTTATATATTTTAAATTGTTTATTCTTTCAAGGGGTTAGAGATTCTTTGTATGAATTGGATCTTGAAGTTGCAGAGACAAAAAATTTGCATTTTCTTTCTTTTCATCAAATAACATTAAAGATATCTTTTATTATGGATGAATCTTTTCATTTAAGGTATTGTTCTTAAGTTTAATACACTAAATGGTTCTTTGCTTTCATATTTAGTTTATTGAATCTGCAGCCAATTATTACTATCTATTCATGTGTGATTATCTTTTGATCTGTGTTTTCTTAAGTAAAAGCATGTTCCTTCTCATTCTCTTCTTATTCTTCTAAAATTACTCTTGTCTTTCTTCTTCTTCTCTCTCTACACGTCTTGCTTTCAAAAAGAACCAATCTACTAGGATGAGATCTAAATTATTGGTTAGATTAGTGTAGATATTGTAAATAGTCTTTAAAATGCATTAGATTAGTAATAAATAGGATGTCTCCCCTTTATTTGAGGAGGTATTTTTTCCCGTATGCTATGGTTCAACCTCATCTTTTGTATTTGAAAAACTATCCAATCAATAGGAATCAAGCCATGAAAAAAGATGAATTGATTCTCTAGATCAATAGGATGAAATACTAACTGATGCATGTAATAATTGATCAATAGAATAGGTTATTTCTTT
Organism: Taxus wallichiana var. yunnanensis; assembly: GCA_018340775.1. NCBI lineage: Eukaryota > Viridiplantae > Streptophyta > Pinopsida > Cupressales > Taxaceae > Taxus > Taxus wallichiana. The sequence continues at coordinate 807,343,546 of CM031242.1, forward strand.
CCTTGATGCAAGCTAGGTAAGTGATCATTTGTAACTCTAGGACCATTGTTAAGCATAAAACGTCTAAGAAAAGAATCTTCTATTTCACAATATGTACTAATAGATCCAAAAGGAAAATGAGTGTACCATTGAAGAGAATCATCAACAAGACTATGATGAAAATATTTTAGTAACAATCAATCATTCAAATAAGAATTCGTATCTAAACGATAATGCTTAAGATATAAATATGGATTTCGAACCATTGAAACATGAAAATGTAGGCATGATAACATCCTGAGGAAAAGCTAAATTGTGAATTTTCTTTTGAATAGGATTTCCATGAAGAGAGTTATTATATATAGAAGCATAGTATCCTTTTCTTTCAAGAGTAAGAGATTGAACTTAAGATTGTAACTAGCCAAAAACATGCATGAGTGATAAAATATCATGTGAATAAATTTTAGAAGATGTGAGAGGAACATTGAGAGGTTACAACTTACCATTATGAGTGATCATGGGAGTGTGAGAATAAGAAGTGGAATTTGAAGATGATATCAACAAACTAGATGTATATGTAAAAGAAGTAAGTGGAGGTATATTAGGAGGAATAGAAGAATAAACATGAACATCATCTAGAGAAGAAGAAGAAGAAGAAAGAGGATGAGAAGAACATGGAGTATCAACAAAAATGATAGTAGTAGAGTTAGAAGAAACTATAAGAGGTGTGTTGGGCCTTAGAATATTGGATAAGTACAAGTAAGCGTGTGGGCGCATGAGGCCTATATGAAGAAGGTCGTGCGAGGTAAAGGCACACATGACAAGGTTGTAGAAGTGTTTATCATAACCCAAGGCACATGCACAAGTTAAAGGAAAGGATTTCGAGTTAGCCATAATCAGCGTTTAAGGAAGCACATGAGAAAAGCATGACCCAACTGAGCATGTGGAGTGGATAAGGTGCCAACCTAGTAACTTGATGGTCAAGGAAGGAATATTTCATGTGATGGGAGGATCCATAAACACATCATTGTAGAAAGTGGAGAGCTTGGATGGGAAGAAGCATGCCCCATTGAAGGAACACATGGACACTTGGAAACCGATCTATTACTTCAGGAAGACATGATGGTGGATGCTAAAGCTATATATAGAGATGCTCATGTAGAAGGAAAGGGCGATAAGAGAGGCGCGTCGAGAGGGCGTCGAAGAGAGATATCAAGGGAGGTAGAGAAGAAGAAGAGAGGTGAAGCTCTATAGAAATAGTAGTAGATTTTATGGGTTAAGGTGTTCATTAGGGGAATAGTAGGAGAGATGACATATCTAGAGGGATGGATCTATGAGCATCTTTGTAATATGGAAGGCATAGTTTAGGATTTTGATGTATAAACCTTATATGCATTAAGACATTTGGTTTGTAATGACCTTAAGGAATGTATGTGGTTCTTGAATGCAGAGAGTAATATGAATATATGTCTTTCTTTTAAAATAAATGCATTGTTCATGGGTATAAACCCTAGTGCCTTTTCTTTTTATTACCAAATCTATTATCTATTTAATATTTTCCTTGTTATATGAGTGAATGCATGATTATTTCCCTTCTTGCATCTAATCTTCTATTGGTAGGGGATGTATTCTCACATAACTCACATAAAGGATGGGCTCGACATCCACGCGTGCCTCGGGTAAGTGCCCAACGCCCACCTGGATGATAGGCCGATGCGCATGGGATTAGATTGTTATTTCTAAGGACATAAAAATGACTACATCTTGGTTCCATTGTTGGGACCTCTTTTCAAAGTTGTTGTGAGAAATGGCATACATCTTGGTTCCTGTGATGCATGATGACAAAACATCTGACCTTGGAGAGTGTTGAAGCATGGTTCAAGAGCACGGAGGACAAGTTTTCTCAAAGATTCATTATTGGACTTGAGTTTAATGCATGAAGAAGGGTAGAAGAGAACCAAGACCGTGAGTTATACAAGACATTTTTTTGTTGTTTTCTAGTATAACTATATGAATGGCTTTCAACATATGCATCCAAATCGAGTTGGTACTATAGATCACGCGTATGGACCCAAGATGATTACCGAGGCTACATGATGAATATATAACTTCGACGTGTGTTGTAGATCACTAGTGGAAAGGAGTGCGGACCATTTATACTCTAAAATACAAAGATTTCTACGTATTCTTTCCTAGAGGTTGTTGAGTTTGAGTTTTTGAGGGAGCCCAAAGGATCATTTTTTCATGTTATCCCTTTGGCTATGAAGATCTTGGTCATTACCCTAAGTTTAGAGGCATTTCCTATGGTCGGCTAAGCTTCTCTAAGCGTTGGGTGAGGAAGCTAGGGTGGAGGAAGATGGTGGACATTGCGGTTGAAAGGGAAAGGGAAGAGAGATGACTCAAGTATAGTGAAGCTCATGAAAGGGAGATGGATAGATAATGTAAGGTTGTAGGTGTGATGGATCTATGGAGGTAGACGTTGTGGGAAGGAGTTGAGGTTCATGCAGAGGACATGGAACCTAAGCAGTATGTGCTACCCCATATTAGCAAGCATGGGAGAGAAGACCCTTTAGCTTCTGATGAGATTTTTTCACATGGAGTAAGGAGAGCCATTGGCACGCATCTGATCCAACCTAGTGACCAACCTCTAGTGCTTGGTTTTCCATATCAAGGAAGAAGTATTGCTAATCTAGTTAGTATCGATGGAAGTAATCGATCTATTCCTTGGAGATATAATTTCTCATTTGGGACATTCATGGTTGCACGAAAACCATTCCCGTATTTGGAGGAATTTTTAGACAAGGTGAAAATACACAAGGTTTGGGTATCATGTCTGGAATAGGCACGGGACACACAACTGGTAGCAGGAAAATATCACAAACCATTGGCGCGTAATTCATGGTACATTGGGCACACTTGGTGTGACCACTTTAGGAAATTTACTAGCTACGGGGCGGATTTGGTGGTATAGGGGCTGAACGACCTGGTGGACCTAGTGGATCTAGAGGATTTTGTAGGTCATGAGGGACACGACCTGGTGGGTCTAGTGGATCTGGTGGTAGAGGAAACACCAGAGGGAACCAAGGTTATTGATCAAGAGGAAAAGGGCCACTGCCACATCCACAAGTATTCTTTGAGATGTCTTTGAACTTACCGGACTACGAGAGGCATTAAGGATGCCATAGAAACATGCACAAATTTGAATTAATGTAGCATGCAAAGAGGATCACTACCCTAGAGTGAAAGGAAAGTCAGTTTGCAACAACGTTGCAAAGGTGAGTGCATATCTGGTATCATAAGTATGACCCCCACCAGACAGAGTCATGGACTAAATCGCATTGAAGAACTCCTTTTTAGTAGAGTTCCATATCCTTGATTTTGAGCAAAAAACATCGGTGACTTGAAGGAAATCTAGCAAGGAATCGCAAAGATTCTATGGGAGTATGACACACGATTCAAAAATCTCTTATCAAAACTATCCTATGACATACACCCCTCTCAACATGATCAATAGTTTGTTGGGGGATTGATAACACCATTTAAAAGGGCACTCACACACAAGACTCTCACGAGATCTGTGTGAGGCCTTTGAAGCTACCCTACGCACTATGGTTTTGGGAGCGCCGATACTAGTGTTAGCCATTTTCTAGAGGATCAAATTGCTCACGCAATGGCCAAGCAATTGGAGAAGTTGTCTGCAAATTCAACACTTGAGGTTCATAGTGGGCTTTGGTGCACAGATTGTGGAATGGAGGGACATGCAAAGGATAGTTTCCCTCAGAAGTCGCTACATGCCATGATGGTAGACTATGAGATTTTCCATGGGGATGATGATGAAAATAGACGTCCTCTACTAAAACATGTAATCCGAAATAATGTTTCTTGATATTGCAATATCTATACCTCTATGACCCATGATACCAAGGATTACAAAATGATTGAGAAGATTCATCATGCTATTGATCTTGGTGTGTGCTAGACTAGACTTGTAAAGCGCTTCTAAGGATGACAATCTTATTTATAAAGGGCATGGATATGGAGGAGCAAATGGAAGAGGATTTCTGGAGGATTTTGTGGTCGTAGTAACCACAATGGAGGATAACGTGAGTTCCCACAAGGAACCCGCTATAATTGTGGTTCTACATAGCATTATAAGCGAGAGTGTCTTGATCTATTGCAATGCTCATGGTGCGGAAAGAAACATAAGTACAAGGATTTCCCTGAGTTGTTTGAGCACATGAGCCAATAACATCGGAAAGACAAAGGCACTAGGATGGTAAGTATAAAGAAGGTCGACCCATAGTGGATGCCAAAAGTGGCACATGAGTCAATATTAGAACTTGTACAAGTGACAACGTGAGTAGAGCCTGTGTGCGTAAGGGAGATGTCAAGGAAGAAGTTGGTTTTTGGGGAAGAAGTGGTACATGGGAAGTATCCAGACCACGATCATCGAAAAAGTTTACCAAGAGACTATGGATGTGATTTGGGGATTACAAGGTGAGATCCAATGTCCGAAAGAGAAGTCAAGGTAGTTAGAGCAAATGAAGAATGTTGAGGGTCTGCTGAAGGATCTGGATGAGGTCGGGAAATGTGTAAAATGTTAAGGCAAGAGAATATAATTCCCTTGATAGGATAATGGTTATGGGAGAATTTATCACATGTTGAGAGATAGCACAAAAGGCAGGTTCTACATGCCAACCTTCCTCCTCACAACCTTGACTATGATAAATATATTACATTGAATATAGTTATTAATGGGTGGCTTCTAAGAAATATCCTCATCGACACAGGAGCATAGGTCAATGTTCTCACCTTGGATGCATGGAAAAAATTGGAAGGCCCGTATTACATCCATCTTCGAATGTGTTGTATATGGTGAACAAGACAAAGGCAATGCCCATTGGAGTCTTGAAAGATGTGGTTATCACTATTCAAGGGGCCAAGTTCACTAGGGACTTTAAATTCTTGGTGCTTGTCGAGGTGGATAATTTCCCAACATTACTTGGGTGCACCTGGTGTTACAAAAACAATGTTGACCTATGGTTTAACAAGGGGTATATAAGTTTTGAGAACAAGGAGGAACGGGTCATCATCCCCTTGACAGATGGAAAATCAGCACCCTATACTGAGCCCTTAGGAGAGGAATTCCTTGACAGAATCTATGTGTGCTCTATCAAAGACCCTAAAATAATTCATCCTACGAAGGAGTTATCCAATTTGAAGATGCTCAGTCGATGAGTGATACAACTAGCATAACATGTGACAATTGGGCACACGGGACTTATGAGTTGATTAGGAAACAATTGAGAGGATCTATAATAAGGGTGACGAAGGCACACTCATTCAAGTACTTGGGAAGAAAGAAGCTACCAAGTTACTCCAGAGGAGCAAGCCCTGATGATTTCTTATGAGAAATGGAGGCTCAATGGAAAAATGAGGATGAAAGGAGAAGTATGCTCAGTTATAACTTTCTTGGGACTATAGCGCGTTAGTGGGAAACACATCACGAGAGTCTCCTAGAGTGGTGTGAGGTAAGAGTTGCATTCTCTATAAGATTCTATAGAAGCAACATGCCCACTTTATTATCTAAGACTACCATGGAAAAGAACCCGCATCTTCCCATATCCAAGAATGTGAGAAGGCCTAGATGGAGGGCATAGAAGATTTACCACCTTTGTTATGGGTGCATAAGTTATATTCCACCTTACAGGGTTGTGCATGTGCATGGTATATTCACTCGAGACACGTCCATCACCAAGGAATTGGTAGGAGTTAACGGCTGATCTCATTCAAGTGTTTGAGTATCAAGTACCAAGCCATCAGTGGATAAGGCGCGTTGCAGTTGTTAAGCACCTTACAATTGGAGATAGTGTTATGATAGAAGATAGGTTACTAGATTTTTGGATGAGCCTTGTTTGAAGGTGCATCTCAATGAGTACGAATATGAAGAAATAAAGCTTGAGCACATGTGCATCGAAAATGAATAAGGAAAAATGGTCTATGTAATAGATGGTGAAGAGATGGAAAGTCTGGATGCTAACCATTCCGTAGGTACGTGCAAAGTCATAGATAACACTGATGAGTGTGCGCATGCCTACCATGAGCCCTTAAAAATGAATAAGGTTAACATTGGCTCAGAGGTAGAACCTAAGGAAGCTATCATTAGGGAATATTGGTCGGAGAAAGAAGTTTCAAATATCATTGATCTATTGTGTGAGTTCCAAGATTTTTCCCAAGTGGGTACCATGAACTCAAAGGCGTCCACCATTCCTTGGGGAGATGAGGATAAAATTGAAGGAAGGTGTGCACCTGATTTGAAAGAGGCCTTATCGGATGAATCCAAACTTGCACGTATGGGTCAAGGAGGAAATAGATAAGATGATCACTTCAAGAATCATTGAGGTTGTGGAGGAATCGAGTGGATAAGCCCAATGGTCATCAATATCAAGAAGGATGGAAGGATAAGGATCTATGTTGACTACAGGGACCTGAATGCAGTATGTGTCATCGATCCTTTCCCAACCCCCTTTACTGAAGAAATTATGGAGCGTGTATCCGGGCATGAGGTCTACTCTTTCATGGATGGGTTCTCAGGGTATCACCAAGTTAGGATTACAAAGGAATACCGGGAAAGAAATTTTTTCCACTAAGTGGGGAAGATCTTCCTATATGGTCATGCCTTTTGGATTGAAAAATACACATGTTGTATTCTCGTGCATTGTGGTACAAGCATTTCAGGACTTCATCCACAAAATTCTTCAAGTCTACTTGGATGACTAGACTGTGTATGGGCTAGTAAAAAACCATTACAATAATTTGAGGCTAATGTTTGAGAGATGTTGGAAGTTGAGGATATCCCTCAACATTAAGAAATGTATCTTTTCCACTCCATTTGGAACCTTGTTGGGGCATATTATATGAAAGGAAGGCTTACTAATGAATCCCCAAAGTTGCGCTTATTGGGGATTGGGGGAACATACTAGTAAAATCACGGTGCAGCGGATTTGTTGGGCATACGGGTACTATAGGAATTTCATCAGAGGATATGCCAAGATCACCATGCCCTTGAAAGAATTGCTAAATCACAAGAGTGCCTTTTATTGGGGAGAGGCACAGTAGACGGCGTTTGACACTTTGAAGGATACACTTGTCACTATGCCCATACTATGATTTCCTTCTTGGAATAAGCCTTTTCATGTGCATGTTCATGCCTCCTGAACATCCATGGGAGTAGTACTAGCACAATAGGTAGTGAGGGGATTGTTGATCACCCTTTGTGTTTTGCAAGTAGGAAGTTGACACCAATAGAACAAAATTACGCAACTAATGAGCGTGAGGCACTATCAATGATGTACGCACTACATAAGTTCAGGAAGTATTTACTAGAAACACCTTTTATATTCTACAAAGATCACATGGAACTAAAGTATTTGGTAAATAAGCCCGTTTTGCAAGGGTGCATTTGTTGTTGGGTCCTATTATTTCAAGAGTTTGAGTTCACGATGGTTGTAAAACCAGGAAAAAGTAATTCAGGGCTTGACCACTTATCAAGGATTGACTCAGGGGAGAATGCACAAATCATTGAGGATACCATGCTAGAAGCGTAGCTATTTAGGTTTCAATGCGCACCCTCAAACTTATAAGATATCACAGTATTCTTAAAAACCGGTGTGGCACGGAAGGGACAAATGATCCGAGAGGAAGTAGTTGGTTATACACACCACACCTTACATGTTGATTACTGGAGATGTGTAAAAGTTAGGACGTGATGAGGTTTTATGCTGATGCATATTGGAACATGAGTGTAAGACAATTATGGAGGAAGTGCATGGCGGGATTTTAGGAGGACACTATGCAAGAAATGCAACTACATGAAAGACTCTACTCATAGGGATCTTATGGAAACCATCTACCAGATTATATTGAATTTTGCAAGGCTCATGACCATTGTTAAGCACTTTAGGAAAACCTAGAAAAGGGATGAAATTCCCTTACAGAGCGATAGCAGAGTAGAGCCATTTGAAAAATGGGCAATCGAATTTGTAGGGAAATTTCACCTACCGCGAGAAGGACTGGTTCATGCTACATCATTACTTACATGATTACTTGACAAGATGGGTAGAAGCAGCGCCTAGAAAGGATTGTAATGCAATGAAAACTACTAGATTTTTATGGGAGAATATAATCAGTAGGTATGGATGTCCTTTGAAGTTGACAAGTGATAGGGGTACACATTTCCTGAATGAAATGGTCAAGATTTTGTTAGCATAATTTATGGTGGCCCATCACAAGACTACCCCTTATCACCCTCAAGTGAATGGAACTACTGAGGCATTTAACAAGATACTAAGTCACACGTTGACCAAGATTTGTGATGTTGGAAGATAGGATTCAAATGGAAAAGTATCAGCCATTCTATGGCCATACATGATAACCTAAAAAGATTGAACAAGGGCACACCATTTCAGTTGGTGTTTGGCATAGATGATGTTTTTCTGTTGAATTCATGTTACCATCATTGTGTATAGCACATGCAGGAGGTTTAGATGATGAACAAGTGTTTGAGGAGAGGATTGAAAAATTGATGCAGTTAGACAAAAGGTGATCACTTGCTAGATGGAGTTAGAAGACTGAAAAGGATAGACAAAAGGCATGACATGAATGTCATATCAAGAACAAAAAGTTTGAGGTTGGGAAGATGATATTTTTGTATGATTCCAAGTTCGTGCACCATCTTGGGAAATTGAAATTCCATTGGATAGGCCCTTACATAATCTCATACATCCTTGATTCGAGCACGTGTCGATTCTGATTGCTAGATGGGACAAAGCTATCTGGCCATTTCAATGGGAGTAGGCTAAATCCCTACTATAACTAAGCCTTCCTTGTGTTTGTAAATAAGGTAGTATTGTTAGTTAGATTAGAATTTCCCTTTATGAAATTTTCTTTTCTTTGTTTTTCCCTTTCTCATTGCTTGTTCCTTTCCATTTTTTTATTTTACGCCTTATGCACTGGTAACCACATTATTTTCAAAATGTTGTGTATCCGCAAAGGACTACGCATATGTTTTAGTGTGGGGTAGAATAGTGTGAACTGAAGTATAAGATGGTAGTAATAGTTAAATGGCCCAGTTAAAGGATAGAAAGTGTGTGGAAAATGGTAGATGAGAATGGTTGGTGTTAGAATAAGGCTTTATAAATACCATGCATAGATAAGGAAAAGTGTAGAAACAACATGAGGTAGGTGAGGGAAAAAATTGGGTAAAGGACAAAAGAGGTGCCTTTGGGGTAGCATACACGTGCATAAGAGTTTTTAGTCAATAAGGATTTTCATGCGCCATAATATTGTAAAGAATTTTTCACACAGGATTGGGCACGTGGGTAAGGGTGCTTAAGGTCGGATTTAGTGGAAAAAGTCACATTTAATGCTAAGTGTGTTAGTAGGTGGCATAGCATTTATTTCTGGAAAGAAGCAAAAACTATAAGTATGAGGTTGGCGAATCATTATTCTACCTTGCGATTACGGAGTAGAAGAGATCTTGCGAACTAGGGCATCTAGAGAGATTTTTGCGAAGGAAGAAGAATCATAGAGATCTAAGTGTGCAACTAGGTTGATCTACAAACTGGAGTGGAAGGAGTACATGAGTGTGGGGAGAGTTCTTTTGGAGTACGCCATCTTATGGAATGGTTTTCCTAGTTAAGGTTTGGCAGCTAGGGCATGGAGGTAGGAGGATTCTTCACGGAGTTGAGCCTTAGAGTTGATAAAAGTAGTAAAGCAGAGAAAGGAGGAATTTAAGTTTTAACCTGACAAGTAGAATGGCACCAAAGAAGGAAACCATATTTCCAAATAAATAGAAGGAAAGCAAAAGGAAAACAAACCACTTCCATCTCTAGTTTCAATGAAGAGTGTTATGCAAAAATCTAGTACCCAGGATGGAGTGTTGTTAGGGAAAGAATGGGAATCGCACTTAAGGAAGATGGCCGTAATGGTCATGTGCTTGGTTACCAAGATGAATGATCAAGAAAGGTGAACACAAGTGAATAAGACATGGCTGAATGTATGTCAAGAAGATGTCTGAAGGCACCATTTATAACTTACCCACCGACATTGTAGATGAGAGCATTAGTAGCATGAAGAAAAAATAGAAGATATTGTTTGGAAACATTCTCCTCACCATTGTCTTCTTGGAGATTGGAGTGCTCGATGGGCCAGAGAAGTTTATATGGGAGTATCTAAAAGAAAATACCTTGCCCATGAAAAGGTTTGAGAAATATACTTGTGAGACGATGAGGGCTGCTCATAAGGTGCACTGGAAAAATGGTACAAGTGGATGCGTGATGCATTCGGGAAGATTGGAGGATACTTGAGTAGTTTCCCACACTCGTAGTTAGGGAAGTGGAGTTCGATGTATATTAGCATTTTTGTATTATCTAGTTTAATTTAACAGATGGGACTAAGAGTCCATGGTGCAAGCTACCATTTTCTTTCACCACACAATACTTCCAAGTGGGGGTCAACCATTTTAAGGAGGCCAAGAGACTAAGGTTTGACCTTAGTGAGGTAGATCAAGACCACCGTGAGCTGCGCCAAAAGCTCATATATCCAAAGAAGTGCACATATGTGGAGAAATATGTCTCCCAAAAAGTGTAGATGATAAAACCAATAATGTTGCCAATCGCCAGAAGGGCTACAACAAGGGTATATATGTGTATAAGGCCAACGTTTGAGAAAGGAACATACACGAAAATGATATCTCCATTCTAGAAGACCCCACAAGAAGAAAGAATGACGTGTCAAAGAAGAGGGAGAGAGAAGAAGTGCAGGAGAAGAAGGCACCAAGTGTGTAGACAACACAATCTGTGGGCACACTAGAACCAATCACTAAGCCAAGTACTTACATTCACAGGAAGAAGTCCCTAGTTAAGGAGAAGACCCCAAAAGAAGAGGCATTAGAGAAAAATGAGCCCTTCACAAGAGAATAATTTCCAAGAAAGCAGTCACTCGTTGAAGAAAAATAAAGGGAAGAGTCTCTTATACTGGAATCACTAGTTAGGAAGAAATAGAAGGTGACGGAGAAGGAAGACTTAGAGGAAATAGAGGGCTTGGAGGCCTACAGGGGAGAGAGGGATGATGATGAGGATGAAGAAGTTTAGAATCATCCCATGTATGATATACATGATTCAGAAGAAGAAGGAAGTGAAGGGAAGAATGGTGAGGAAGAAGTAGATGCTCAAGGAAAAGGGGTGAGTGAAGAAGTAAACAAAAATATTAGATGACCCCAAGCCTTAGCAAGGAACAAATAGAAGAAACCGCGGAGAGAAAAGTAGCAGGAATCATTGAAAAATTAGTAGAATAGGAAGTAGAGTAGAGTGTCGATGAAGTGAAGAATGAGATTGAGGAAGAAATCATTAGAAAGGAGTATGGCAACATGGGTGGAGATCCCAATATAGATGTGAGCTTTCCAAAGGCTGCACAAATTGGTGGGAAGAGCGTGGTGACAACATAAAGGCAAGGAATGGGTTACATCAATGATCTAAGCAAGGTGTTACACGTGTGGTTCCCGTAATCTTGTGCTAATAGAACAACTCCTGGCCATGCCCTCATTTGACATAGAAGGTGCATACCCACGAACCAGGAAGATGCTATCTTGGTAATTTGAATCCCATATCGATGAGCCTAAGTTCGAGGTAAGCCGAGGGGTGTTAATGAAGATACTAGAGGAAAAAGGAGTAAATCCCTTGGTAAATTCTCAAAAATTGTCAAATGAGCAAGTCGTAATGCAATTAACAAGATTTCAGATTGAGGTTGAGGCCAAACTTTTTGGGAGGAATGATAGGGTGAGTTTCCTCAAGGAATAGTTAGATAATAAGGAGGAGGAGCTTCTCGAGAAAAGCAAGGACCTAAAACAAGAAGAACTGATCAGTGTGCAGTTAAGGTGTGAAGTAAAAGAGGAGAAGGAAAGGGTGTGTGAGTTACACAAGAAAATCACAATGATTACAGATGTTATTCTCTTAAAGCATCCCAACCTAGCACCACCTGAGAAAAATATGAATAAGCCTTACAAAGGCTGGAGGATTTGACTCGCACCCTCACTATGGAGAGGCAATCACTCACCTTAGAGTCTGCATAAGAAGCACTAGCATACCAAGAGAGAGAATACAAGCTCAAGGTTGTAGGGATTGTTTCTTAGTATACCAAACTCCTTGCCGATGTGAAGGTCATTGTGTAAGTTTTGAAGCTGCCTATGATAATTTTGTTGATAGAGATAGAGTACCAAGTAGTACAAGAAGGTGCGTGGACGCACGGGGCCTATATGAAGAAGGGCATATAAAGGTAAAGGTGCATAGGAAAATGTTTTAGAGGGGTTTAGTATAACCCAAGGTGCATGTGCAAGGAAAAGGAAATGGTTTCAGCACTTAGCCATATTCAACGTTTAAGGAAGCACACGAGAAAAGCATGACCTGACTAAGCATGCGGAGTGGATAAGGTGTTAGCTTGGTAACTCGATGGTCAAGTAAAGAATATTCCATGTGATGAAAGGATCTAGAAAGAAATCATTGTAGAAATTAGAGAGCTTAGATGGGAATAATCATGCCCCATTGAAGGACCACATGGACTCTTGGTAACCGATCTATTTTTTCGGAAGGCATGGTGGTGGATGTTAAAGCTATATATAGAGATTCTCGGGTAGAAGGAAAGGATGAAAAGAGAGGCATCAAAAGGGCGTCAAGAGAGATATCAAGAGAGGTAGAGAAGAAGAAGAGAGGAAAAGCTTTGTAGAAATAGTACTAGATTCTATCGGTTCGGTGCTCATTAGGGGAATAGTATTAGAGATGACATATCTAGAGGGATGGGTCTATGAACATCTTTGTAATCTAGAAGGCATAGTTTAGGATTCTAATGTATAAGCCTTATCTCTATTAATACATTTGGTCCGTAATGACCTTGAGGAATGTATGTGGTTACTTGAATAGAGGGTAATATGAATATATGGCTTTCTTTTAAAATTTATACATTATTCATGGGTATAAACCCTAATGATTTTTCTTTGTATTATCGATTTATTATCAGTTTGATATTTTCCTTGTTATCTAAATGAATGCATGGTTCTTTCCTTCTTGCATCTTAGTTTATATTAGTAGGGGATTTATTCTCACATAACTCACATAAAAGATGGGCTCGACGCCCGCGTTCCTCGGGTGAGTGCCCAGCCCCGGGTGATAGGATGGTGCACATGGGATTATATTGTTTTCTCTAAGGACATAAAAATGACTACAAGGTGAAATAGTAGGAGTAGTAGAAGCACTATGAATGACATTAGAAACAACCTCAGAAGTAGAAGAAAGTGGAGTAGAAATTTCACATTCAACAATATTAAGAGAAGTAACATCCTCACTAACATGTTCATGATTAGAAATATAATCAAAATCAATATCAAAAAAGTTTCACATGCAAGTATTTCATCAAGCAATTCATCAACATATAGAAAAGTAGGAGAAGAACTATCATAAGATATATCTTTGCAATCATTGGAAATATTTTCAGAAGTACAATAAGTATGAGATACAACTTTACATTCATCCTTATTAGTATGAGAAACATCATCATGCACATGTACATTTTCAACATTGGAAATAACATTATTTTTATCTACAGTGGCACAATCAAGACCAAACATATAATCAATAAGAGAATCATCATGTGTTGTATGTAAATAGAATAAGGTGGAGTATCCTCTGTGACTATGGAAGAATAAGAATTGCATCGAATAAAGTTTCGATCTAGTGAAATAATGTTTATGGTAGAGTTGCAGAAATTAGTAGGAGCATTGTGCTCATTTGCAAGAAGCTTCCTTTGAATGTTGTCATCAAATAGAGAATCGTGATAAAGGTTATAAAATTCAGCTTCAGCTTCATTAAGGATAATATTGATACTAACATGATGCATAGCTTGCTTAGGAGAGGAAGATATATTTTTAGCCATGAGGATTTTGTGGATCCTAGGGCAAGGAATTCTAAGAGAGGGGTTCACCAAATGATTTCACAACTATTGGAATTGGTAAAACCCTAGATATTTTAGAGTCATTTACAATAGATAAAACAATAAATTACAATTCGACCCAAGTAATAAGCTAAATGAATTTGAAACCATAAGTGCAAGAAAGGTAATAGAATACTTAGCTTATTTCATAATTAATCCTAAAGTGTGCTAAACTGAAAGAATGATGAATGGGAGGAGGAAACTGCCATGCAACCATGCTCGTAAAATTGTGTGACTTTCGAGATATGCCTAGACCAGTGTTCTTAGATTAGGTTAGGGGTGTCAGGTGCTTTGGAGATTGCTTTTGGGTGATTGTGACTTTGAAAGACCTTAGACACCGAGTTTTTCTTGTGTCACACAAATGTTGTTAACCTTCGGTGTTTGTCACCTATATTTCACTTTGGTTGATCGTATAGTTCACTTGTAACTTGCAAAACAAACAATCTCCCAAAACCCTAAAAACTATCAAATATTATAAAGAGTAATATGCAAACGGGAGTTGGACTAACCCCGACAGTCACTGAAAGAGTGAGATTACAACCAATCATTGCACTACATTTCGAATCCATGTAGTTCTCATGTGTGTGTGTAAGAATATTCCCCTAAGTGTCTCTTATGAAATATGAACTTGATAGCAAGAAATAACTAGATGTAGCAATGTAGATAGATGTGCGGATGGAAAAATGAATTTTCCCTCTTATGTGTATATGCAGAAAATGCAGATCCCTTGTCCCTTGCATGAAGCTAGATGGATGATTTTATGCTCTTAAAATGCCTTTAGATGCAACCTTAGGTGATAGTAATATATGCTTAGAACTTTTCCTTAATTTTTGTCACATAGCTTTATATTTATATGATTCCCTGTTGGGGTGTGGAGCCTATTTTTGGTCTTCTTGAATCAGTGTTGAAGTGTTGGAGCTCGAACGGTTAATTTTGGAGACTTCAGGAGCATTCTATAGTCATTTGTTGTGATGTTGTTGTGCGATCAACATGCGGTTCTTTATGATGTCATTGTTAATATGCTGTCGTTAATATGTTAATTAGTTGTTAATGTCGGACTGCATTTTTTCCAGCCGTGGGAAGTTGAAAGATCACAACTTTCAAACTTCTAGGGTCAGCTTTAGGAATTCTTAGAAGGATTGTAATACTATAAATAGAGGTGTTACAAAGATCTTGAAGATATCTTGAGTGTTCAAGAGGTCTTGAGTCTTAATGATCAACAGGTGATCAAGAGTGATCAAGGTTATGCAATTGGGTGTCAATTGTGGTTTAACATCTTTGGAATTTTGTTGTGAGTTCATAACTGAGAGAAGACTGTGAGAGTTGTTTTACTCTTGTTGATAATAAAATCTGAGCAATTTCTTGGTGGACGTAGCCCACATTGGGTGAACCACGTTAAATCTTGTCTTTTCTTCTTTTATGCATTATTCATTTATGTTGTTATATTTCTACAAGTATAATTCTGCTATATAGTTTCCTATTGTTGTAGTTTTAGGAATTTTTTCCGCATATTTGTTCTTTAATTCCTAACAATTGGTATCAGAGCTTTGGTTATTTTTGTTGAATTTGTAAATCACAGGGAAATTTTATCTTAAGTGGGAGCTATGGTAGATGAGGGTAGATCGAGGGTTGAGAAGTTCAATGGGTAGAACTTTGGTTTGTGGAAGATGCAAATAGAGGATTACTTATATCAGAAGGACCTCCATGTTCCTTTGGCTGGAAAAGAAAAGAAACCTACAACCATGTCGGATGAGGATTGGGAGTTTTTGGATAGAAAGGCACTCGGGCAATTCATTTATGCCTTACATCTTCGGTTGCTTTCAACATATCACAGGAGAAGACCACAAAAGGTCTCATGAGTGTGTTGGGGAAGTTATATGAAAAACCCTTTGCCTCTAATAAAATATTTTTGATGAAAAATTTATTCAATATGAAGACGTATGAGAATGGTTATGTTGCTGATCATTTGAATGAATTTAATACGGTTGTGAGTGTGTTAAAATCGATAAAAATTGACTTTGATGATGAGGTCGTGGCTTTGTTGATTTTGTGCTCCTTACTAGATAGGCCGGACAACTTAGTTATGGTGTAAGTAATTCAGTCTCTAATAACTCAAAGATGAAGTTTGAGGATGTAATAGGTGTGATCCTAAGCGAGGAAATGCGAAGAAAGAGCACCGAGATTCTTCTACTGGAAACATTTTGATGGTGGAGCACGAGAGGAGACAAAAGAACAAAGGGAAAGGTAACAATGGGAAGTCGAATGATCATGGAAGGTTAAAGTCGAAGAGTAAGTTAGAATATTGGCACTGTGGGAAGGTTGGTCATGCTAAGAAAGATTTTGGGCTCTTCGGGATAAAAATAACAAGGAGGAAACTAAAGAGGTAAATTTGGTAGCAGGTGATGTTTGTCAAGACGCATTAATTCTTTCTTTAGATAATATTGTTGAATCTTGGGTGTTAGATTCAGGGGCTTCTTTCCATGCCACCCCACATAGACATTACTTTATTGATTTTGTTCAAGATGATTTTGGACATGTATATCTTGGTGATGATGAACCATGCAACATAGTAGGGAAAGGTTGTGTTCGGTGAAAATGTAGAATGGGAACACATGACTACTTAAGGATGTCAGGCATGTGCCTAAGTTGAGGCGAGAACTTGATATCAATGGGATAGCTAGGTAGTGATGGTTATACGGTTAGTTTTACAGTGGATTCTTGGAAGGTTACCAAGGGAGCTCTTGTGGTTGCAAGAGGTAAGAAAAATGGTACTTTGTATTTAACTAGTGGTGTTGATTATTGCAATTTAGTTGCTGTAGATGGAGATGCAACTTTTTGGCACCAGAGACTCGATCATATGAGTCATAAGGGCATGCAGATTATAAAGGATGGGTTACCCAGATTAAAGGAGTTATATTTGGACTTCTGTGAGGACTGTGTTTATGGGAAACAGAAGCGGGTGAGATTCCTCAAGGTTGGACCTACCAGCAAGGAGAGTAAGTTGGAGTTACCACATACGAGATGTATGGGGGCTAGCTAAGGTAAACTCTATTGGTGGTTCATGTTATTATGTCACTTTCATCGATGATGTAACTAGAAAAGTTTGGGTATATTGCATTAGAAAGAAATCTGATGTGTTTGAAACTTTCAAAAGATGGAAAGATTTGGTTGAGAATGAAGCAGGTCTCAAGTTGAAATGTCTTAGGTCAGATAATGGAGGGGAATATTATAGCAATGAATTTATTGATTACTGTTCGGTAAATGGGATCTGCAGGCAAAGAATGGTTCCAAATACTCCACAGGAAAATGGAGTGTCAGAGAGAATGAATAGGACAATCATGGAGTGTGCTAGGTGCATGAGGTTACATGTGGGGATGTCACTCATGTTTTGGGCGGCAGTAAGCACAACTATTTACCTAATTAACAGAGGACCCTCATGGCCTTGGATGGAGGTATACCCGAGGAGGCTTGAGTCAGTAAGAAAATTGATTACTCATTTCTTAGAGTATTTAGATGTGATTTATTTGTTCACATTGATAAAGATGATAGGACCAAGTTAGAGGCTAAGTCTGAGAAATGCACCTTTTTTGGATATGGTGAAGATGATTTTGTTTTCCATGTTTGGAGTCTTAAAGACAAGAAAATATTTCGGTCTAAAGATATTGTCTTTAATGAAAAAATCATGTATAAAGATCAGTTACAGGAACAAAAAGAGGAATCAAAGAAAGAATACACAGTGTTAGAGGAAATTGTGGACAACAAGGTGTCCAAGGGGCCGGTTCAGGTACAACATGTTCCGGCATAGCTAGTTCAGGTACCTACTCATCAGGAACCCCAAACTCCTGAGGTGAGAAGGTCTTCTAGGGTAAGAAGGGAACCTAAATGATTTACTCCATCTTTGAATTATTTACTACACACTGACAGTGGAGAGCCATAATGCTTTGAGGAAGTAGTATAGGTGGATGCCAGGAAGAAGTGGGAGTAGGCCATGGATGAAGAGCATAGATCTCTTATGGAAAACTAGACTTAGGATCTAGTGGAGCTACCCGAGGGTAAGAGAAAATTGCAGAAAAAGTGGGTGTATAGAATCAAAGAGGAAGATGGAGGAAGGAAACAATACAAGGCTTGGTTGGTGGTCAAAGGATTTGCACATAAGAAAGGTATAGACTTTGATGAAATTTTTTCTTCGGTTGTTAAAATGACTTCTATTAGGACTGTTCTTGGTTTAGTTGCAATAGAATACCTACACTTACAACAATTGGATGTGAAGAATGCATTCCTTCATGGTGAGTTGGAGGAATTGTACATGCAGCAGCCACAGGGTTATGAGGTCAAAGGAAGGAGAGGTTAGTGTGCAAATTGAAGAAGAGCTTGTATGGCACAAAACAAGTTCCACAAAGAATGATGGTACATGAAGTTTGTGATTTTATGCGGAGCAAGGTTACTCCAGGTGTCACTCAGACCATTACGTGTACATCAAGAAGTTTCTTGATGGTAGTTATATTATTATGTGCCTATATGTAGATGATATGCTTGTTGCAGGGAAGAACATGTAGGAAATAAAGGTACTCAAGAAGCAGTTAGGTGACTCCTTTGCTATGAAGGATTTGGGGGCAGCAAAACAAATCCTTGGTATGAGAATAACTCAGAACAGGAAGGAGAGGAAGTTGGTATTATCTCAAGAAGAGTACATAAAGAATGTCTTGGAGAGGTTTAGTATGTAGGATGCTAAACCGGTTGGTATTAATTTGGCAGGTCACTTTAAATTATCAAAGGAGCAGAGTCCGAAGACTGAGGAGGATCAAATCCATATGTCCAGGGTACCATACTCATCAACAATTGGTAGCTTGATGTATGTTATGGTATGCACTAGGCCTGACATTTCCCATGCAGTGGGAGTAGTGAGTAGGTTTATGAGTGATCCAGGTAGAGAGCACTGACAGGAAGTAAAGTGGATCCTTTAGTATTTGAGAGGGACCATGGGAGCAACATTGTGTTTTGGTGGATCAGAGACTACATTGCATGGATATGCAGATTCGGACATGGCAGAGACTTGGACAATAGGAGGAGCAGGGACAGTTATGTATTTACTGATTGGTGATATAGCATGAGTTGGATTTCATGGTTACAAAAAGGTTGTGGCTTTGTCAACCACAAAGGCTTAGTATGTTGCTTGCCGCGGAGGCAAGCAAGGAGATGATTTGGCTACAACACAATTGCTTGATGAGTTGGGTCATAAACAGAAGTTGCTAGACTACACAATGATAGTCGAGTGTTATTCATTTGGCGAAGAACTCCGCTTTTCACTCTAGGATGAAGCACATTCACTAAGTTATCATTTCATCAAGACAAGTGTTGGAAGAAGATAAGTTGAAGTTGGAAAAGATTCATACCAAATGTCAAATCCTAAGGATATGATGAAAAAGGCGGTCACAAAGGAGAAGTTGAAGTTGTGTTCAACTTTGATTGGCCTTTATGGTTGATAGTGAAGGGTTAAGAACTTTTCTTAGTGGAAATAGTCTCCAAGTGGGAGATTGTTGGGGTGTGGAGCCTATTTTTGGTCTTCTTGAATCAGTGTTGAAGTGTTAGAGCTTGAACGGTTAAGTTTGGAGACTTCAAGAGCATTCTGTAGTCATTTTCTATGACGTTGCTATGCGATTCTTTGTGTCGTTCTTTGAGATGTCATTGTTAATATCTTTGTTAATATGTTGTTAATTATCTATTAATGTTGGGACTATTTTTCCAGCCGTGGGAAGTTGAAATATTGCAACTTTCAAACTTCTAGGGTCATCTTTAGAACTTCTTAGAAGGATTTTAATCCTATAAATAGAGGTTTTAGGGTATCTTGAAGATATCTTGAGTGTTCAAGAGGTCTTGAGTCTTAATGATCAAGAGGTGATCAAGAGTGATCAAGGTTATGCAATTAGGTGTCAATTGTGGTTTAGATGTGGTTTAGCATCTTTGGAATTCTATTGTGAGTTCATAACTGAGAGAAGACTATGAGAGTTGTTTTACTCTTGTTGATAATAAAATCTGAGCAAGTTCTTGGTGGACGTAGCCCACATTGGGTGAACCACGTTAAATCTTGTCTTGTCTTCTTTTATGCATTATTCATGTATGTTGTTATATTTCGCAAGTATAATTCTGCTATATAGTTTCCTACTATTCTGGTTTGAGGAATTGTTTCTGCATATTTATTCTCTAATTCCTAACATTCCCTTGGTTGAATTTCACAATTAACAATTGGAAGGTCAACCTATTGGGTATAGGAAAATGGTGAAGTATTTGAAGTATGCGAGAGGTTAAAACTTGGGCAAAAAGGGTTATAGGATAAATGTGCGTAAGTGCTACAAGAGAAATGCATGGAAGGATATACACGGTGAGTGCACTAGAAGGACATGATTAAATGCGCAAAATATGGGAAGAGATATGTGCCAGGGACTACAACAAAAAGGTAGGAGACTTAATGAATTTTTGTATGTGGAGTTAAATATATACTTGGTGTATGCTACATGCAAGGAGGTTTGCGAAGTCAAGAAGAGTTTACTTTTGAGGAAAGAACTTACAGGTTCAAACATGGCATGGAGCTAATAATAAGATCAAAAATATAGTTAACTATAGATGATATATTATTAAGTATAGCTTACATATTTCTATAGATATCTTGTAGTGGCACATGGATATTCTTAGCATGCATCCTATTTTGAGAGTGCATGGGTGGTGAAGGAAAGTTCCCCACCCATATATATATATGTATTGATTTTCACAGATTTAAATAGTGAATGATTTGTAATGTTATGTTGTTGGTTTATGAACGTGCCTGACTTATGACAGTCATATATATGTATTCATCTATTGTGGATTAATATAATGGATCATTGTGGTTGGATATTGATTGTTGATGTCTCTATTACTGTAACTATATGGTGAATTTGATCTTAGTGGTTATGTGAACTGTATGTTTACTTATTTATGTGTGTTTCCAAATTGAGCTCATAGATGTAGTTGTTATAGTTCTGGAATGTATGTTCATGAATGCTAAAATCCTTGACAAAGCTGACATAAAAGAGGGTACCTTCTCATGCTTCAGGTGAGTGTTGATATTTTTCTAAGTGATGGTCCGATGCATATATGGTTTTGATCAAGAAATACAGACTTCATTTTGGTTCCATTTCCAGGACCTCTTTTCAAGCTTTTGAGAGGATGATGCACATTGATGGCTTATCGGTTCAATCTTGTGACCATTGAAGATTGGGTTATTGATGAACATGATCAATTTGCTTGAAGATATGGTTTTAGACCTGATTTCAATGTACACAAATGGGTTAAGGAAAACCTTTATAATGAGCTTTACGAGTCATTATTTATGTGATTTGCTATAGAATTTTACGAGTGGTTTTCTGCATATGCATCGACAAGGAGATAGTATTATAGATCAATGGTTTAGACGCATGAAGAATATCAGACCTTGTTTGACGCAAATGGACCTTTGACATGTGTTCTAGATCAATGGTGGGTTGGTGTTGTGAACAATTACACTTTGGATTATGTTGTTTCTACGTATTCTTTCCCAAAATTTATAGAGTTTTAGTTTATGTGTGAGCCCAAAGGATCTTACCTTTGTGTTATTCCTTTAGCAATGAAGATCTTGATGGTGGTGTTCAATTTAGAGCACCTCCCTATGGATAAGTAAACTCACCACCACACGCGGGGGTGAGGCAATAACAGTGTCATGAAAGATGGAAACCTTACGGATGAGAGGCGGAGAGAAGAAAGGTGGCTTAAGTATAATGAAGCATGAGATAGGGAGTTAGTGAAACGACGTGATATTGAGGAGTGAATGGTGTTATGGAGAGAGATGGCTCGTGAAGGATTTTTAGCTCACATGGAAGATGTGGAACTGGAGCATCTGGTTCTCCCCCATTTGGGTAAGCATGGTAGAGAACCCCTCTCGGCTTCATATGAGAGCGTGTTGGAAGAAATCATAAGGATTACGGGTGCACATATAATCCCACCTAGCGACCTTTCCCTTACGTTTAGTGTTCCAGTTCCTAAAATAGTTATTGATAAGAAAGCTAGTGTTGGTGATAGAGTAGTGATAGGTAGATTTAATTTTCTATTGAGTACAAGAGTTAATTAGATAACACATTCATCTATGGAGGCATAGACATCATATTTGTTATTTTAGGGTCTGGTTAGAGGTATATTCTCTAACACATCATCTAGCAGAGTGTGGATAGGTAGAATCTTGGCACCACGTCTAGAAGTACTACCACTTCACAGACTATGGGAGTCCAATTCATTATAACTGTTGAACTAAAGGAATTACATACATTGGCATGTTTCTGCTATAGGAGGCATATCATGAGGTTCGGGATTAAGTGGATCTAGTGGCTATAGAAGTGGAGCAAATCTTGGAGGTAATGAAGGTTTTGGGTATGGTGGGCATGGTTCATACCAACCCCAATAGGTTATATATGAAATGTCACTTCACCTTCCAGAATATAGAGGCATTGAGTATCCAACGGAGCACATACACATGTGTGAGATACTATGGCATGCGAAGGGGATCACAACTTCTAAGCATAAGCCAAGCCGATTTACTACGACTCTGTAAGGGCACACACATAGTTGGTATAGGAAGTATGATCCGAACTAGATTGTTGTATATTTTAACGTGTTGCATGGTTATTTCTTGGTGGAAATCCATATACCTAAGTTTGAACAGAAAACATCATCGTGCTAAAAGATATTAACTAGGGCATTATTGAGAGCATAAGGGAGTACAATACATGTTTTAAAACCTTGTTATCTAGGTTAATCTATGATATCCACACTAGCCAACATGCACAATGGTTTGTTGGTGGTTTGATCACAAGTTTAAGAAGGAAATCTCTCATAAGACTTTTATAGATCTGCGTTAGGATTTAAAGGTGGCTTTGTGCACTAAGGAAGTAGGAGGCATAGAAACTAGAGTTAGCCCATTTCTAGAAGCATGGATTGCATCCATTGAAAAATTATTAGAAAAACTATTAGCCGATTAAACTCATGAGATGTGCAATGGGATTTTATGTATGCAGATTGCGAGGTGGAAAGACATACTAAGGATAGTTGTCTTCATAATTCCATGTGTGTCAAGTTGTTGGATTGTGAGATATGTCATTTAGACCATGATGCGAGTAGATGTCTGCTCTTATAATGTGCATTCCATATGAATGTATCCATGTACTATAATATTTCCAAGGCTCATACTCATGAAACTATTAACTACAAAATAATCGATCATATTCATGAGGCTATTAAGATTAGTGTGCGCCAAACCAGTGTAGCAAGTGGATCTAAGGATCGGGAGAGAAACATAATGAAGGGTGCAATAATGGTGATAACCGGAATAGGGGATTTCATGGAGGATACAAAGGTTGAGGTTGCAGTGGTGGAAGATGAGGATTTCCCAGAGGTACTTGCTTTACATGTGGATTACCTGATCATTATCAACATGAATGCCCTCAAAATATAACTTGCTCATGGTGTAGGAAACAACACAAGTTTGAAGAATGTCTTGATTTGTATGAGCACATGAGTAAACAACATAAGCGATACAAGGGTGTGGCTATGATTAAATTACAATGCACTGATGGAAGTCAATGGATTCCAAAGGTGGTAATGGATTCTAAATTGTAACCTTTTTTATTCACTACCCGTCTTGAGGCCGAGGCATATGCGCATGAGGCTCCATGAAGCAAGCTTGTTATAAAAACTCAAGAAGAGATTAATGTTAAGTAACCTAATGCTGAACATCAAAAGGATGTCTACCTAGATACCATGGAAATCATTAGGAATTTACAAGGAGAGATTCCAGGCTTAAAGGAATAGACACACGCGATGGATAGAGCAAAGAAGGTTGACCTTCCATAGAAAGACATGGATGATTTAAAAGAAGTATGTTGAATGTTGTGATAAGAGAACATCATTCCCTTATTAGGCGAATGGTTGAGAGAAAAGGTTACACACATAGGACATGAGTGTGAGAGGAATATTCTCCATGCAAATCCACCTCCCCATAATCATGAGTATGATAAAGAAATTACATCATAGGTGGATGTCTATTGAGTAATATTTTGATAAATACATGTGCAGAAGTTATTATGCTCATGTTGGATGCTTGGAATCAGATGGGAAGACCACCTTTTCATCCTTCTACAAATGTGTTGTACATGGAAAACAAAACTGGGCTAACTCTATTAGAGTGTTTAAGGATGCTACTATCATGATTCAGGGGGCCAAGTTCACTGGAAAATTTGAAGTAATGGAGCTTACGAAGGTATATAGTTTCCTAACATTGTTTGGGCACACTTGGTGTTATACCAATAATTTAAATTTGTGCTTCAATAAGGGGTGTATTATATTTGAGAATAAAGAAGAGTGTGTCATTATATTGTTGATAGATGCAAAGGATGCTCCATATGTTTAGCCCTTGAGTGAATAATACTTGAACAAAATATATGCACACACAGTCAGAGATACTGAAGTAAATGAGCCATCTAAGGAAGGAGTGATATAGTGGGATGATACTCATTCATTTAGTGACACCAACAGTGTTGCTTATGAAAGTTGGGCATATGGAACATTTGAGTAAGTAGGATGGGAGATTAAGAATAGTGTTACTCGCATAGTCAAGAAATGCGCTGTTTAGAACTTGGGGTCATAGCTAAGTACCTCGGTGTACTGGTGAAGGGAACCCTGGCGTATTCTTGTGCACCATGAAATCTCACTGGAAGGATGAAGGAGATAGAAGGAATATGCGTGTCTATACTTTGCATGGTAATGCAACATGCTGGTGGATTACACATAGAGATAACCTTTTGGAGTGGCAAGAAGTGAGAATCGCCTTCTCTACTAGGTTTCTTAGGAGCAATGTACCCTCACAAATATGAAAATTTCATGGGAAGGATTTTTCTTCACACCACATTCAAAAGTGTGAGAGACTCTGGACTAAGGGGAAAGAAGCCTTTCCACCATCACTCTGGGTACACAAGTTCTACTCTACCTTAGGCGGTTACATGCGTATAGTATGTGTGTAGAGTTAACAAGAGTAATAGTGAATTGGCAGGAGATGACCATCAGGTATGATTCATAATTTTGATTTTTTTCAACTAAGCCCCAAGTCAATGAAGAACTGCATATTGTAAAGTTCCTTACCATGAGAGATAGTGTGAAGGCTAAAGAACTCTTGCTAGATATGTTTGGGGAATTAGACCTAGAGGCATGCCTTGACCTTGAAGAGAGTGAAGAAGAAGAGATGGTCCAAACCTAGGAAGAAAAAGAGAATGGTAAGCTACTATGCGTAATATATGGGAAGATGATGAGGATAATAATAAGGATAAAAATCACACTGAGGGTACATGCGAGGTGATGGATATAGTCGATGTAAAGGTGCGCGCGTATCATGAACCTATGAAAATGAAGAAATTTAACATTAGGACAGATGTAAAGCCCAAAGAGGCCATTATTGGTGACTATTGGTTAGAGTAGGAGGTTGTTGGGATTATTGAACTCCTGCGTGACTTCCAAGATCTATTTCCAAGAGGATATCATGAATTGAAAGGAGTACACCCTTATTTAGGAGAGATGTGAATCAAACTTAAAGAAGGAAAGTGCCCGATTAGGAAGAGGCCTTACAAGATGAATCCTAATATGCATGTTAAAGTAAAAGAAGAAATTGATAAAATGTTAAAGTCTGGTATCATTGAGCCTATTGAGGAATTGAGTGGGTGATTCTTATGGTCATCGAATCAAAAAGGATGTGTGGATAAGTATTAGTGTATATTACGGGAGCTTGAATGATTCATGTGTAATTGATCCTTTTCCTATCCCATTTATAGAAGATATACTTGAATTCATTGCTGGGTGCAAGATTTACTCTTTTACGAGATGGTTTTTCTAGTTATCATCAGTGCATATTGCTAAGGAAGACCAGAAAAGACCACATTCACCACAGAGTGAGGAAATTTTACATACACTATGATGCTTTTGGATTGGAAAATATGCCTACGGTGTTTTTGTGCATCATGGTATAAGAATTTTGAGACTTCATTAATAATATTTTGTAGGTTTATTTGGATGATTGGATAGAATATGGTTTGGTGAAGGAACAATGTGAAAATTTTAGACTTATGTTTGAAAGGTGTGGACAATTGAGTATCTTGTTGAACATTAAGAAGTGTATCTTTTCTACACCCTTTGGAACTTTCTTATCGGACACATTATATGTAAAGAAGGCTTGTTGGTAGATCTTGCTAAAATTGTAATTATCTTGGGCTTGGAGGATCCTACCAATCATAGTGAGGTGTGTGGGTGATTAGGACATATAGGTTATTACATAAATTTCATTAAGGGATATGCTAATATTTTTGTGCCCTTGGAATAATTGTTGAAGATTAAGGAAATTTTCATTGGGATGAGGCACAAAAAAATAACATTTGTGACATTGAAGGAAATACTTACTTTTGTGCCCATTATGCACTTTCCATCATGGGACAAACCATTCCATGTTCATGTAGATGCTTCTTCCGGGATGGAAATTAGCACAACATTGTGGCCCAACAACGTGAGGGAATAGTGGACCACCCCATTTGTTTTGTGAGAAGGAAGTTGACACCAGCTGAACAAAATTATATAACTACTGGGTGTGAGGATTTATCTATTATTTACGTGTTGCACAATTTTAGGTAATAATTATTGGCTACACCTTTCATATTCTTTACAGATCACATGGTGCTTAAGTATTTGGTCAACAAGCTTGTTTTACAAGGGCATATATGTAGGTGGATCCTACTATTTCAAGAATTTTAGTTTACAATTGTGGTAAAACTAGGAAAAAGCAACTCAAGACCTGACCACTTGTCAAGGATCAATTCTAGTGAGGACATGCAGAGCATTGAGGACATAATGCCAGATGTATAACTATTTGGATTGAATCATGCACCCACTGAACTTGAGGATATTGCAGTATTCTTTTGCATTAGTTATGCACTTGAGGGGATGAAAACTTTGGAAAAAAAAGTAACTTACAATACACATGAGACCCTATCAGTTGATAGGTGGAGACTTGTATAAACTTGGTCATGATGAGGTTTTTGTCGGTGTGTTTTGGAACATGAGCGTGAGGGGATAATGGAAGAAGCTCATGGTGGGATTGTAGGTGGAAATTATGTTGGAGATGCCACCACGTGTAATATTTTGATGGTTGGATTATGGTGGGAGACTCTCTATAAAGATATTAAAGAAAATGTTAATGTGTGTGATAATTTTTCAAAGGTGCCTTAGGAAGCCGGGAACAAGAGATGAGATGCCTTTGAGGCCTATTGCAAGTGTTGAACCATTTGGAAAATGGGAAATTGAATGTTTGAGTTCTATTTCCCCACCTGCACAAAGGAATAAAGCACGCGCTACACCATAGCCTATACAAATTATATGTAGAGGTGGGAAGAAGTAGCTCCTATAAAGTATTGCACTATAGCTACAACAACGAGATTATTATGGGAGAACATTATCAATTGATATGGGTGTCTGTTGAGTCTTACAAGTGATAGAGGCACATAATTTTTGAATGATACCATCAAGATTTTATTGGCAGAATTCATGGTGGAACAACACAAGATGACACCCTATCACCCACAAGCTAATGGGAATGTTGAAGTGTTCAAAAAGATATTCGGCCATACATTAACAAATATTTGTGATGTTAGACGGAAGGACTAGGGTGATAAAGTCTTTGTTATACTTTGGGCATATAAAACCACCTATAAGAGATAAAATTAGGCCACACTCTTTCATTTGGTGTTTGGCATTCAGGTTGTGTTACCTATTGAGTTTATGTTCCATCTATATGTATTGCACTTACAGGAGGCCTAGATGATGAACAAGTAGTGGAAGAGCGCATATGTAAGTTGATGGAGTCGATGAGTAGCAAATCATTACTTGATGGAGTCAAAAGACAAAAAAGAAAGACATAAGGCATGGCATGATAAACATATCAGGAATAAGGAATTTGAGGTGGGAAATATGGTTCTTCTATATGATTCAAAGTTTACACACTACCCTAGGAAGCTGAAATTTCATTGGTTGGGACCATTTGTAGTAACAAAAATATTGGAATCAGGTGCTTTCCAGTTATAGGCGTTAGATGACACTTTATTTCCTAGTTACTTCAATGGGAGTAGGCTGAAGCCCTACTATAAATAAGTCTTCTTGGTGTTTGTAATAATGTATTATTTCCATTTAGATTAGGTTTTCCTTTAATGAATTTCTTTTATATGTGTTTCATTTCATCATTGTTATGCTTTGTCAATTTAGTTTTGTGTTTTGTTGTAATAAGTGTGTTTGCGCGCCTAAACCTGATTACTATCTATGCGAGTTCATGTGTAGAGGACCATGCATACAATTAGTGTGGGGTAGAAGGAAAAAAAGTGCGTGGAAGAGAGTTGAGATTCACAAAGGCCTAAGTACTAAAGGAGCATGCATATCATTGGTGATGTTGGTTGCTTTGAAGAATGATAATAAGGTGTCATAAGAAGAATGGTGATAATAAGGATGAGGCCAAAGGAAAATCCATTTACTGTAAGCACGTAGTGTAACGAGGGGTAGGAAGTGGCAGAGATAGCAACATGATTTAAGGTAGAGAGGTTGAAGTACTTTAGCACATGGAACAATCAAAAGGAGGTATGTAGTCGAGTAGTTTGCGCTCTGAAGGTTGCGGCTAGACTGCGTGATGAACGCATGAGTTGAGTGCAATGAAAATTGTAGAAAAGGAGGGAAATTTGAAAAAACATAATTAAATGCAATTGTACGTTGGTGGTTGGCAAGTAATTAATGTGGATAAAAATTTGAACACCTAGAAATAGAATGTCGAGGCGTAGATACCAAATTTGGGTCACACTCTCTTTGGTCCCCTTCAATTAATTAACATAAAACATTTAACTAATCATGACCCCTTCATCCCATATTAATATTCATCCTCACATTATTAATTAAATTAATTATTTTAATTAAGTTAATTTCATCCTCACACCTCCACCTCATCATGACACCTCATCCTAGACCCATTCCAGGGGCATTTAACTCACAGTGACCAAGTCATTACTCTCAACACTGAGTCATCACTCCCAGTGTTGAGTCACTACTTGACCTAACTAACTAAGAATTCTTCCTAAACCTAACTAGAATTCTTCTAAGATCTTCTTGCCTTCTCTCACAAGAACTCTACTTCCCTAAGTAGACCTAACAAGGAAAACACACCAAATCTGGGAAGATCTACCTATTTTTGGTAAATAAGACTATTTCACCCTAATCGACACCGATTTATCCTTGTCGACGCGTCGATCACCTAAACCACCATTAGTTCCTTTATATATAATTTTACAACCCTTTACCCATGTTGGTCATTCAGTTATTAGAGCCTTATTGCATTCAAGTATGAATCTTCAAGCCCTCTTGCATCCAAACAATGAACACACATAACCATAGTACAAGACAAGACAAGTAGTCGGTTCTCCTTCTCGGAGTGTTAGAATACTCACGAGAGCACATAGGTTGTACTTCTATGACACTGGACTCAAGAACCTCTTCTCTGATAAACCATCAACCATCTCGACTCACAAGATCTACAAAATACCAAGTAAGTACTGTGATTTTAATCATTTGTGTTTATCCCATTGTAGATCTCTTGCTTCTTTCAATATTTTATTTCTTCTATTACCCATACATCATCTTCTTCCCACTAACCCACTATTCAACCACCCCAAGCCTTTTCACCCTTCTAAACCTCCTTCTTAGTGTTCCTAAGTCCTCTCATCCATATTACGACCCAAACCACACTACCCTCACTCTCTCAGGCAATCAAAGACAAAGATAAAACCAATTTTTAATAGTTCATTACCTATTTCCCCTACCGATGTCGTTTCCTTGATCATCGTCGCTTAGTCCCCATATCAACATTAGTCATCAAAATGGTATCATTCTATGTGTCATTTCATATTATTAGACCAACAAGCTTCCCACTCACCCAAAACCAACCCAGACCTCAACCAATTAGCCCTAGATCCTTACAAACCTTTGACAGACATGTCTGACCTGAACAAACCCTGGTTCTAATTAGATTTAGTGTTATTTTGATATCTAGCATAAAATCTAGTGTATTGTGTGTATGAGAAACCTAAATCATTACATTGCAATAGGACTTATTTATTTCAGTTGCTTATTCACATTGAATTGTTATTAAACAATGGATTGACAACCTCTTTAGGAAGCACCACGCTTCTTGGATCTAACATACGCTAGGTAGTCCACTATCATATGTTATTTAATACTCTTTTGTGGTCTTGCTTTACATCTACATGTAGTCCTTCCCAGACAAAAAGGAGTTCTCTACGATCATCTTGGATAACGTCAACAACGCGCACATTCTTCCTTTCACCTTCGCCATGGGTATTCCTCAACTATTTTACCTTCTATTTGTTTCATCCTAGAAAGCATAAAACTTATTGGTGAAACTTTTTGGCATGCTCGGTGGGACCCATATGGGGTTCTTTGCATTTTTCATTCCTAGGGAAAAATCTTGTGTCTATTTTCATTTGAAACAAATTCACATTAAGCTTCTTCTCTGGAAATATTATTTTCTTCTGATTGTCTCAGTGACACTTGTTTTTTGGGATTAAAAATAAATTTTCTTTATTTTCTTGTATTTCACTTAGTGAAATTCATGCCCTTAACCTCTTCATAATTTGTTCTCATCGAATATAATTTGTGGATTTGGGTTTTAAAACTTGTGCACTTGCATTTTTGAGTTTGTTACATTATAGCTCATCTAAATTGTGGGCAACCTATATGTTGGAAGTCATGCCCAGCTAATGGTTGAAAAATTGAACCATAGCTCACATTTTACACACTCTTTATACCAAATCACTAAAAACAAACTACATAGTTCTTGAACAACATCTTTCCCGGAAGAAGTTGTCAATGATCACACGATCAGAGGATTGATAGTGGGCTCCAGCTAGTTTCTCTATCCAGTCATCATCTCAGAGAAGGATATCCCATGCCAAAACTTACCCAAAACCAGCCATAGTTGTCGGATTTTATAGGGTACCTTTGTTAACTAAAAATTCTATCCTTCTTACAATCAGTCTTAAATGGCATAAACCAAAACATAAAATCTACAGCTTAGGATTTTGTGTTTGTTAGCTTTTTTTCGATTGTGTTTTGAGGTGTTAGTTTCATTTCTTCATTCTTTCTCATCCTTTTACACCTCAAATCATGAATGGTGTATTCTAGTTTTATTCTGGGTGTATTAGGACTCCTCATAGCCATACTCAATCTTTGGTTGGCCCTTTTATTTGATCTAAATCACCAAAATTTCATTTTTCCTTCTCTTCCCAAATTTCACAAGAATCGATATCACCCAGTGACTTCAATCGCTTAGCTAACTCGATGTCAATTTTATGATTTTTTGGTTATTTTTTACCAAAATAATATTCTCCACCTTTCTATTCTTTTCGTGTCTTGTTCTTCCATTTTATCACACTTTTGGGTCTCTAATATCATCTTCAGAGTCCAGTTGACCCATTTTCACCTTTCATTTCCAGATCTTTGAATCTCTTATTTTTATAGTAAATCGACATCAATTTGAGTTGACCGCGGGAAGTTACCCTCATACCAAAGATCGCCCCCAACCGATGTCGGTCTCTGTATTTTTATTTTCCAATCAGAATAGCAATATAATCACTCATTTTAGACTAATTTTTCCCTTTAATTCTATTTTTCTACATCATCAATAGGGCTCAAAATACCTGTTCTATTATCAGTCACATGGTTTTTACTTGTAGACAAGCCAACTCCCTTGTGTTTCATGCTAGCCACCAGCCGCTCCCACCTAGCCCATCACCCCCTTCCATCTCATCACCTATGGACCTCAATCAGGCTCTTTCCATACCTACTGGTGATGAGTATTTTGCGAGACTCCTTGATCATAACCCTTCCGATCTGTAGTATTATCTCACTCATTCATCTACCTATGATTCATCAGGGAAACTTGTATATGTCATGCCTGTGTCCATTTCTCCTACCCTCGCACCCACTTCACAAGCGCGGTTAATACTAGCTTGGCCTTACCCTCTTTCACCTTACGACACATGGTTTCCTAGCTTGACCCTACATCATTGATATCTATTGCACCTACGACATCTATCGCATCATTGACTTTTGTCATTCCTATGATGTCAACCATGCCTTTATAGACCACCTTGAGTGTAGTTCTATCTCGCACCCACCACCTCCCATACATCAATAGCATCTTAGCCACTATTATTGTCAAAATCCCACACTCCCTTACAAAACATCATCCTCTCCATCCTGCAGTTACTTCCTTCAATTACTACAAGAGTCTTTAAGTCCACTGCACCTACCTACACTTATCACCAATAGCCCCATTTTTTCATCTGTCGCTTATTCAGGATACTTGTCATCTACATATATTCAGGCCTATATTCCTTCCTCAAAATTTTTGCACTCGGAACTACCACATATTGGGGTGCCGCCCACACCATGCCCACCTCATCTACCCCTTTATACTACAGAAGGTGCCTAGTCATCACAACCTACCAATGATCTTATCAAAATGATGATGGAAAATAACTAGACATTGGAAGCATATGTATCTGTCTCACGTAACTCTCTAACATACGACGATATTTACAATGAGCCCATTCACTCATCCATTTCTATTCATCCATACTCTCCCCATTGGTAAATTCCTAAATTCAACCGATTCAACAACAAAGAAGACCCACAACAAAACTTGTGGTCTTTTAAATATGTGTGTTATCTGATCGCTCATGATGACACTTTGCTCTTGCGAACATTCCCAATGTCCTTGATAGGGCCGGATTTAGATTGATATAGTGATATACCCAAGTTCCATATTTTCATTTAATCAGGTAGCTCAGATTTTCTAGACCACTTTTCTATTAGCATTGTTAAGAAGGTTGCCATGACTGACTTGTACATGACACACCAATATAAAGATGAATATCTCGTAGATTTTGTCACTCATTGGCAAAGCCTGATCAACCAAATCACATTCCAACTACCTCAAACCGAGTTAATAGAGTTGTTCACCATATATGTTTCTAGACACATCTCTTCAACTCTCCAAGTTCAAACCTTCCGCACATTTGACGAGGTTTTCACCATGGCCCTGATGCTTGAAATTTGTGCCATTAAAGAGAATAAGATACAATTACATAATAATAACACTATGTTTAAATAAAATGATACCTCTTGTTCTTCCAAACCATAAAATAATTATTCTAAATAAAAATGATCTGCCAACATAGTAGTTCGTAGATCCGGCCAATCTCACCCAATCAACCAATCAAAGCCTTCTTCCAATCTTTCTATTGTTCATGATTTTTATTTCAAGCAAGAGAAATGAAAATATACTCCCATAATAGAACCATAATCTTTAGTTTAAGAAAAACTTCTAAAATCTAGAGTAGTCATTCTTCCACTCATCAAACCATGTACTTGGTTTTGACCCCTCTCGTCCCTGCTCTCGTATGGTATACAAAAAGTGATTACCGCAACTATCATCATGTTAGAGGTCATATTGACGGTAATTGGATAACTTTCAAAAATATTGTCCAAGAAATGTTAGATAATGGAGATCTCGCTTGGATAATCCTAACGCACTGGATAATCGAATCTTCACATCTTCAAGAATTCATTCCCAAATCACACCCTGTCATCTAATCAAACTGCAAAACCTCAACCAATGACAGTAACATTCAGGATGTGCATGTTGTTTTTGACATAATACCAGCTCTTCCTCGATCAATTTCTCCACCATCTATTGAGGAGATTCTTGCACAATCTCCTTCATCCATGGAGGGACTGTTGTTGTCGCCAAATCATCGCACCCTCCGAATGGCCGGGATGTGAATAGGACATTCGGTGTGATTGGGACACATGGGATCACCTCTCAGCCAAGCTGGGACTTGGGCTCGAGGTGAACCTCCGAGAAGGCCACTTCCTCTTCCTAAACTAAGTGTTGTACTACTCCTAGTGTAACAAAAATGATTATCTAATCCTACGCTAACATTTTCATGGGGTTTTAGGAAAGAGATTTGCAAATGAAACTATACTAGGGATGGTGATGCACCGAATAAAGGGTGTCTTCAGATTCGGAAGGGTTAATTTGAAGAGGGTGTGTGCACCACAGTCAACTTCACCTACCGCAACTTAGAGAGGGTACAGGATACCACAAAGCTAAGAGACACGCGTTCCTTTTGTTAAACTTTATCGACCGAGAAATATACTAGTTTCCTAGTGAAAAAGGATGAACTCAAGAAGGGTGAATAGACACCACAACTCAACTGCATGCAATACTTCACCACTCGATAAGCACAAAACTCCAAGAACCTGCAATAGAAACTTAAACTTGCACAGTGTACCTGCAAGTATGAGAAAGGCACAAAGAAGCATAGAAGGATGAAAGGACCGAGATTAGTCACAAAACACACACTTTTATTGCTTCAATAACATGCACAATGCATCATACATTCAGAAGAGGCAATAGTTGCCATTACAGTCTTGAAGAGGAGGCTTGAAAGTTCTCTCAACACACAAGAACAACTTGCAGAAGAGAGAGGATTCTTGAAAAGTATACACTCGCCTGAGATATCTAACTGTCCAACTTGTCTGAACTGTTGGAACCCTTTGAAATGAGCTTCCAACTTACATTTATAGAAAAATATGTGAGAAAGAAGAGGAAATGGTCATAATTACATTCCTAAAATGAAGGCCCATGATGTATTTATTGCAGTTAGTTGAACCACCTGAGAAGGTTCCATCATGGGTCATTAATTTCCTGATGACCTAGTCTTCTCAATTAATTAAAAGAATATTTAAATAAAATATTTAAATAATAATAATAAATATTATTATTAAAATATTTAAATAAAAATATTAATTTAATTAACATAATGTTGAGACCCCCCGTTGACCCGCTTTGACTTGAAGAGGAGGGGGTCCATGTGGATAGAGTCTCACAATCTTAATCTTAACTCGGTGAGCTTCAATCCTCTAACTCTCGTGTTGCACTCGATTTTGACCCCGCACTAACTCTTTCCTCGTCTTGGCAATCGACTCTTTTGCATTGAGTCCTTCGAATGGTGAGCTATCAAACTTGATTCTTATCGCTTTGCTAAAATGTATGTAGATCCTTGTGAACTCCGGCCTCGACGCAAATTAAGACTTGCCTCACGAATGCCATCAAGCACGGTCTTGCTTCAAACTCCAAATTGAGCCATTCTGAGTTACCAAGCCACCTATATGCATTGTGAACATGAAGCTTTAAGCCCGAAATTGAAAGCCTCTACAAATACATTAAACTTCAACACCCGTGAGCTTATTCTTTATCTCGACTTGGTACCAATGTTTCCACAATATGAAAAGTTTGACTCTAAATCATACTTAGTGGATTTGATCCATAATACATTGGTTGTACCCACAGAGGTTAAACAATTCAATGAATTTAAATTATTTCACTCCTGCATGTTGCGCCATTTAGAAATGATTTTCGAGCTATGAAAATTGTTAGGGATCACATTACGTGGCCCTGTCAACACTGAATCGATTGATTTCTCTGTGATAGCTCTAGTCTTGACAGATAGAGTTATTTCTTCTTGTTTTGGACCACATATTCACATGCATTCCACATTCAAACTCCATGAAACAACACCACGAGCTCTTCAACTGATTCGACTTGGCTTTGTTTTGCATATCAACCCGAGCACCCGGTTGGCTCAAACTCACTTGAATGTCGTGTTTAACCCAACATTTCTAAAAAGAATGGTTTTACCACAATGTTCACGGTTCTTCCTTATCATATAACACTTGCAGTAAGAATGTTTTAGCTTGGCCATAATAAGCACAATTGTACCTTCCAAATGATGAGAAAATGCCATTATCAACAAAGACCTAATGCTGCCATGATGATGACCCAGGCTTATGCCCGTAACATGTCGATAGACACCCTTAAGACTGATTCTTGGACAAAGAGACCTTCGGTATTTTGGCAGTGCACTCTGCAATCTAGGCTCCAACCAACAATTATGCCACTATTGGGATCTTAGTATGGAATGGGTAGCTGCGAGCTACACAATATACTCATTTTTTCAGAAACTAAAAAGATCCTTCATGTTACAATCTGCAACACGTAAAATAAGCCCTTCAAAAAATACATTGAACAACTGGGGCAGCCAAGAGGACCTTGGAAAAAATGTACAGTAACAACCATATGAATTCTTCCTTAGTCGTGGATCAAAGCTAATAGAAATAAAGCTAGATAAAATTAGCTTGAAACTGCAGTATAATCGTCCATTTGTTAAAACAAGTTTCTCTGAACCTGGTAAAAGAATATTTTTATTGTCTGATTGGACGTACATAATGGAAGAGTATAAATATTGCTTCTGCCCTCAGAGTTTCTCAAAGAGACCATTTACGAGTAACAAGGATGTAACAAAACGGCCGACCAGGTATTTCAGAGTTGACCTTCACATTCAATTCGTTTCTAGGAGAAGGAATGCTGAGCAATATGAATCGTTTCATTCTGCACCGTTTTAAACCTTCATCTCCTGGTTCGGGAAAATTTTATGAAGCCTTGAATAACGTGACTCCAATCCATCGTATACAGCAGTGAATATTTGTTTCCGCTGTGCGTGGGAGCTTGTCTTGCGACCACCGAATGCTCAAAGAAGTATGCTGGCAAAGGCGAACTGAACGGGAGCTGGGAGATCTGTCTGTTGCTTCGTGAAATAGTATGAACGCCTCATGAGGAAAACCGTGTCTGTTGGAAGTGCTCAAAAGAAGGCTTCTACTGTATTGCAACACGCCTGCTGCCTGTGTGTGGGAGTTTCTGTCTCGCGACCAGAATGTTATGCGTGGTAAGCAGAATGTGTAGAGCCTCCTTCGCCCATCTCTGTGTCATACTCGACTTTGGCCAGGCTAGACAACCACGTCCAATCCGATTAAACACTTCAACTGCCTCATTCCCACGTTCTCCGACTTACCTTCCGTGTGACTCGCCCAAAGACTCGGACCACTCCAAGTCAGCGGGGTTTTGTTTACATGGCCCATGCGGAAGTGTCATGATGGATTTCCATCGTCAAATCTCCATGCTTGGCAGTCAACCGATTTCTCCCCCACGCGGAGTGAACAACATGGTTTTCCATCTTAAAATTTCCACTTGGCGGTGCTGCTCCAAATCTCCCCGCGTGGAATTTCGGTCATGGTTTGCCAAACCAATATCTCCACGCCTGGCATAATAGCTCCAAATCTCCCATAACGGCTCACCACACACCAATCCATGGGCCCCAGCCTTAGCTTTACCACGCAACCTTGGCAAGATAGTGAAATTTTTCCCATTCACGGGATTTTCATGACCCATTCGAGCTTCAAGCTTCTGCAAACATGGATATTGCAGGACAGAGTCCATCTAAGTGATCCCTCGAACTCATGGCTATAAAAATATCATTTTATCTGTCGGGCTGAGTTCAGCCATATCCTATTTTCTCATGTCATCTTATCATATCTACAACATGTCTCTAAGAACCGCTATGCCGTAAGTGATTTCACTCAAGATATCAGTAAACTCGACCATCAATTCCTTTGGGTCTAACTAGGATCAATATTTTAACTGAACTTCAGTCTGAGCTATAAGCTTGATCTCTCAGTGAGCTCAAATGTTTCAACGCTGAGCTATTTCCTTTCTCCCAAAAAACATGCTCGACTTTCTGAGTGACTCATTGAAGATGCTCATATAATTGCAAAGCAAATTATGCTCCATGAATATTCTGATATGAAACAGTTCCACCTCTATGAGATCTGTTTCCATGAGTTGCATCGTAAAATAAATTTAATCAAGTCTCCCGGTAACACCCTTATTGTCACTTATATTTTTATAAAAATATCTTGAAGGAAAAATCCTGAATTTGAGGATGCATTCAATGCTGAACAGATAAAAACATAGTTGGGCGTCCTGCTTGCTGGAAGTGCTAAAAAGGCTTTTGCCATACCGCAACATGTCAATCGCCTTGTACACCAAATGCTCGGCCGAGGAAGGTCTGAACAACGCCAACGAAAATATATATATTGTATTCACTAATACCCTGGCCCGGCATTCTTGCTGTCTCTGCGAGCTTACCATTGAAAAATTATCTCGAGTAGGCCTCCCAGTTCTGCATTAATCAATGAGCCCTGGAATTGTATCCTAGAAACCATCTTTAATGCATCCACATGAAACGAGTTGCCTTGAATTATCCATCATGCTCGATGAGTCCCATTGATAGGGCTCCATCACGTATCTCTGTTTACGCAACGATCTCCATTCATTTTATGGCACTCTTGATGCCTTGGCTTGCGTTTGAATCACCCTAGCTCTGCAGAATGTGTCCTAAAAGAAGCTCACCACATGATCTCCAAAATGAACGAGTCACGAAGATGAGTCAAACTCCTTATCTCTGCCTTCGCTTCCGCCTGTGGCTTGAACCTTTCCAATTCATTGAGACTTTATTGATAGCTCAAACTTTGACTCTCCCTGACTTGGCCTTCACTTCCACATGCATCGATCTCTACCGAGATCCTTATAGAGTTCCCTTCATTCGTCAATTTTCAACGAGCTATATTTTGCATTAACAAGACCTTGTTGAGCTCTTACAACTGAGAGTCTCCACTGAGATGATTTTTGAGATGATTATCAATTTGACACCGGGTTCTTTATCAACTCGACCCTGAACTCTCCACTGAGTTGAGATCAACTGGGTGCCTTTCGATGCTAGGTGATCTCTTCATATGCAATTTAGGAATTATTTTTAATTATTGCATCTTGATAATAACCGAAGGTGGGTTCCTGGGACTATTATTTCATTTTGAACATGACAGGACCCCCTTGTCCAATCTTGCCAGGTGTGCAAAATTGGATAACACCTGTTTCATCTGATCCTTTATCCACATAGGAGTCACCCGTATCTTCTCCTTCACCCATGGAGAAGTCCACCATATCTGCTGATGCAATTTCCCCACTCACATCTCAACTTGACGAATAACCCATAGTACTTACTCTTCTACCCACATCAGATTCATTATTACCTTCTTCTTCACCAAAATACAAACTTACCTCACCCAACTTTTGATCTCCCCTACCCACGGGATCCATTAGTAGTGTCCCTTCCTATTGGTGACAATTATCCATTGGCTTTCAAGGATCCTATTAATTTTCTCTCATCTCTTTTACCCATAGAGTCTAAAGCCAACCATTTCCCTATCTCACAAACATTTTTTACAGGTATTAATACTAAATCAACATCATCCCCTACATCGGTGTCATTCTCACATTTGGCCGACCACTTGGATTATGTTGACAATTCCATGCTTTGGGGACATCTTTGACTGCCTATCTCAACTCAAATGTAGATGTTGTTTGTTGATACTTCCATGATCTATCCAAAGGTGTTTCAGACAACCAAACCCACCATGCCCATGTCAGTTATAGCGGCCCCTTCTTCATCACCCTCACCCACACCTAAACCTTTACCAACAACCAAAATTTTTCCTATGCCTAAAACCTTACCTGCACCTATACCTTCCTCTGCGTCTAGACCCATTACCACATTAGGAGTCATGCCAACATCAAGTCTAGTCCATCCTCCTATCAAAATAGATTTAGCCATGTCCTCACAAGTCATTCCAAATACTATTCCCCTATCTAAGAGAAATACCCAAGCCCTTCGGCCACATACACCAGCTTCACCCACTACCCCTCTATCACCTTCACCACTTCCATCTATCCTATGTCCCCACCCATAAACCTTGGCCAAACAACCCCTTACTTAGAGTAAACCAAAAATACAGCGACCCACCTCACCATAATCCTCTATTACACCCAAATTATCTACACAGATTACGCCTTGAATTTACCTACATCATTTCTAACTCCTTTACCTACACCACTTTCAAGTTATCCTCATCATTACCCATTCCATTCCCTTCCCCTCAACCAATACCTTCTACATTTCCTCTTCCCACAACCTTTATTGTACCTTCATTATCACCTTAGCTAACCCATCCCCTTGCACCATCTGTCTTCCCTTCTACATCACACACCTCTTCTTCACATTTATCTAAGAAGGTGCAACAGATCCCAAGACCCCACTAGCTTCCAAAGAGGTAGTTAAACCTATACCACATTCAACAACTAGTTCACCTACTACATCTTTACCCAATAAGGTGAAATCCAAACATAAAACCGTACTATCTACCAAACAAGTGGTCAAGCTTACTCAACCTTCAATTCCACCTGCAGTGACACCTCTCCCACCAAATTCCCCACACTTCCATCCAAACCCACCCTTACTTCACATTGTGATCCATTGGAAAGTCTTACACCAAAATCCTAGCTAACCTTTTTAGAAACCCATGTCATCACATTACCACCACTTAGACCTTACGACCCACTCAAACCTAAACTAGAAGGGTTTGATGATACCAAAATTTGTGCTTACCATCATGTGCTAGGGCATGATGTGGAAAACTGTAAGGCTCTTAAGACTATTCTTCTCCAATTATGTCCTCTCAAAGAAAACTTTGACGATAATGATCTTTTAGATGAGGAACCTATTCCACTCCTGCACTATAACCACACATCCTTGTGCCTTACCTATTCAACAACCTTCATATTCCCCCCACTACCCTTTTATCTACCTCTAACATTTGAGATCAATATGGTCCGCATAAGAGAGCTAGCCAAACCTCCCTCAAAATGCCAATGTTTTACATTTTTTACATGAAACTAGTATATACCCTCACCATATTGTATATGTCCTATCACTACACCTATCACGAGACACTTTCTCCTTTACCACATATCAATATGGTTCAAATTTCCACTTGATCCCAGAAGGACAAAGGAAATGAGAAAATAACCAGCTCATCTACTACTCTTTTACCCAATATTCCATCTGCACCTACACCTAAAATCACCATCCGTGGATTTGCATACCCTATTTCTGACGGGGTTTCCCATCGTATAATTCTTAAACAATTACACCAGTCTCCTCTCAAAATGTCTTTATATGACCTCATCCAAACCTTTGAGTCTCATCATTAGGCCCTCATTGAGGTCCTACATAACAACCCTATGAATGTTACATCCATTATCACTCCTCACCATGTCGTCACTCTCACCACTTCATCCTCTTCCTCTGCTCCCGCTACCACTCATCAAATAGTCACTCTTAGTTTCTCTGATGACGAGATTGTACCTCTTTCAACCGAATGATCCTAACCCCACCCTATTTATTTCCATCTATATGGATAATATACATGTGTGACATGTTATGATCGATGGCGGCGCCAAGATTAACATCATTTCCTCCGATGTGTACAACCATATGTGCATCCTCACAATTACATGACTAATAACCCAATTATGTTGCATTCATTGAACGATGCCATGACTTTCACCCTCGACATCATTATTCTCCACATTCATGTAGGCCCCCATACCATTCTTTAATTATTCTATCTTAGAGGGGGAATTCCAATACAACATGTTATTTGGTTGACCTTGGATCCATGCCATGGGTTGTGTTCCTTCAACCTTACACCGCTATTTAAAATTTGAACATGAAGGGCACAACTATACCATTCCAGCCAACCCTTCACCTTTCAAGACTTGTAACATGTTGTATCGACCCAATGATGTCCTTATACTAGTTAAGGCATCTACCACCGCTACCACTTCTTCTTCAGTCGTTGCCTCATCCACCACTTCGCCGCTACATCTTTTGCAACTAACTCCTCTATTCCCACTACTGCCACAACTTCTGCAAATGACCCATCACCAACTCCGTCTACTTCTCAAACATTTAATGCTTCTTCTTCCTAGTTTTCTAGTGATTCATCCATTCCTCGCTACTCACATACCCAATATTGATCCCTTAGAAGGGTTTTTTCAATTCCTCACTCTAGGGAGTACCACCTTTATAACATTGACACATTCCTTACTCCTCAAGAGTATGGTAACCTTTACCAACATCTCCTCTATGATAACCACATAGGTGAGGTCCTTCCCACCTTCGTACTAACTTAACATATAGGAGACTTGGTGCTTCTACCTACTCACCCGAGCCACCTTCCTAAACTCGACCATTTTCCTTCAACATTCAATATCTCACCAAACTCCACTTCGCCCACACCTTCCTCCATCGTTGTGCTTGGAAGGGCTTTGGCTTTGGTTTATGTGAATAAGTACGTCATACTATCATTTCTTGCACCACCGGTAAGCATAAAGACCGCATCTTATTGGATTTTCTGAACCACCTTCCAATAATTCTCGAGTCAAACTCATTGAGGATGATAAACATTCCCACCCCATTCACCTACTTCACCACCTTCACCTACGTAATCTATGGATTAATAATCCATTCCTCCTTAAAAAAATCATGAACACTATCTCCCTCGGACCTCTCGACTTATCGGTGTGATGGCAAGGCTCCCTCTTCTTTTCCTTCGTATCTGACATGATCAATGATGATACACCTTTTATTAATTTCATTTAATGTCATGATGATGAGTCTATTATCACCTACCTTGGTGCAGAATATTCTTATATACATTGATCGTTACCTTCTAAGACACAAACCATGTTGAATGAATCAAAAATCAAAATCAACATTCACACTCGGGCGATGCGTACATTCTAAAAATAGGCCAATCTTTAGATGTTGCTGAATAGGAAGCTTTCACTTCTTTCCTCCGGGATCATAAAAACACTTTTTCTTGGTCCTATGCTAATATTCTTGGTATTGACCCAAACATTGTGGTCCACAATATCATAACCATTCTTGATGCCAAACTCATGAAACAGTAAGCCGGAAAATTCATCCTCGCATTTCCCTTCTTATTAGAAAATATCTCCAATGCCTACTTTTCGTTTCCTTCATCCTACCCATTGATTATCCCCAATGTATCTCTAACATTGTTCCCGTCTATAAAAGCAACAAGGGCTCTCCACATTTACATGGATTTATGTGACCTTAACTTAACTTTCCGCAAAGGTGAATTTCCTCTACCTAGTATTGACCAAATAGTTGATCTCACCACCAGCCATGAGATGCTATCACTCACGTACATGCTTCTCGGGTTATAACCAAATATTACTCACCCCGAAGGATCAACACAAAACTTCCTTCATCACTCCTTGGGGAATTTCTGCTATCGTGTCATGCCCTTTGGACTTAAACATGTTGGTGTTACATATCAATGGGCTATGACTTATATCTTTCATGACATTATGCATAGTATATTGGAAGATTACTTTGACGATCTTCTTGCCAAATCTAAACATCAGTCGAACACCTTTCTAACCTTAAGGTTGTCTTTGACTATCTCATCAAATATTATGTTCACCTTCAACCTAAGAAGTGTGTCTTTCCTGTTCTCTCTAAAGCAAGCTCTTTTGTTTTATTATTTCTTTGTGTGGTATTGAAGTTGATCCCACTAAAATCAAGGATATTCTCAAGATGCCTCTACTTACTAACCTTCATAAACTTCTTAGTTTGCAAGGCAAGTTAAAATCTATTCGTTATTTTATTTCTCAAATTTCGACCGTTGTCATCCTTATTATCCTCAAACAAATAGCTAAGCTAAATCGACTAACAAAACCCTAAATAAAATTCTTATGAAAGTGGTTGATGATATCGGTAAGGATTGGCACACGACATATATTTTTCCTTATGGGCTTATCACACTAGTATTTGCACCTTAATCATTGCCACACCTTTCTCTTTGGTCTACGGTACAAAAGGTTGTCTTGCCTCTTGATGTCCAAATTACATCTCTTCGTATCTCACTCAAATATATGCTCAACGATGATAATTTTTTCTAGGACCATTTGGCACAACTTAAGTTATTAGGTGAGCATCGTCTAAATGCTCTCAATCACCTCCAAATCTACCAAAACTTATCAAATGTGCCTACGATAAATGTGTCAAGAAAAACCTTCCAAGTTGGCATTCTTGTCTCAAGGAAAATAAACATGTAAAAAAAGTGGAGAAATGCATATGGGGCAAGTTTTCCGCTAATCATGGCGTGGACTCTATATCGTTACTTAATGCCTATGGATTGGGTGCTTATCGTTTATCTTCACTTGAAGGTAAACCCAAACCTAAGCCCCTCAATTCCTTGCATCTTCAACCATTATATTGTTGAATCAAGTCCTATATCACCTTTTTCTAGTAAATGCTCATCCCCTAAGCAATATTCACCTTCCACTTACATATTTTAAGGATCAATGACTAAACAAGAATCATGTGATTACTGTC
Source organism: Taxus wallichiana var. yunnanensis (assembly GCA_018340775.1). Lineage (NCBI taxonomy): Eukaryota > Viridiplantae > Streptophyta > Pinopsida > Cupressales > Taxaceae > Taxus > Taxus wallichiana. The sequence continues at coordinate 807,388,002 of CM031242.1, forward strand.
ACCTTTTAGCCTTATCTTCAATATGAGTACCATGACTCTACTCATGGCATGATTCTCATGGATACTTTTGCCCTTTTCAGGATGGAATCCCATGGTTATTTGTCACTTAAAACCTCTCTTTCATAGCTAACCCTTGTGTGTTATGGTTTTATCTTCATAAAAGAATTCTATACTTCTCTATAGTCTTGTCTATGACCTAAAAGTCCAAAAAAAAAAAATCAAAATTAAAATACGGGATTTTCAAATTCAAACTCCTTGAGTCAAACTTCTAACAAATAGATTACTCCCTAAAAAAATACATCTATCTTTCTATCTTGCTACTCTAAATAGACTGCTCCCTCGAAGGACAATTATACAAATCTAGCCATACTATACATAGTCTATCCAAAAAGAAGACTATTTCTACAAAAATAAAATAAAAATATTCTGAAGCTTCCTACATTGATCAACTTCACAAAGACCTCAAGGAGATATTCTATTCATCCCACATATACTTCCCCGCATTGATCGGCCTATAAAAGAAAAGAAAAAAAAAAATAACTTTTTGTCATGGACTTGCCTATTTTGGTCTTGGGTATCTTGCAGAAGAGGCATGTTGTCTCACACCAAGGTTACACTAAAAAAACCCATTTCACCTCACCATCTTTCCTTTCTAATCTTCTACCTACTCAAGGGACATGTTGTAAATGCAACATTTCATGATCATGTGACTTTCTTCACCCTTAGAATAGTCAATCATGCAATGCCTTTAGGGTCTTACATTCATAAGCCAATCTTTGATATGATAGACTCATAATGGTTCTTACCAATTAGGTGGATTTTTTCTCTTCTTACCATTCACCTCTTTTCTTACTTATTGATCCTCCTTTATAGGACCAGACCTTTGACACCTACATTCTAGGAATTCCTCTTCCAAAAAAATCACCCACACCTATTCTACTTACACGACAACCATGCTTGTTCAACCTATACTCAACCATGCCTATATGACATAGACTCAACCATGCTTATTCAACCTATACTCAACCATGCCTAAATGACCTATACTCAATCATTCCTAAAACCTACTGTTAGGTTGTGGACCCTGTTTTCATGTGTGAAAGTGTTGAAGATTGTACACTAAGATTACTATACACTTTCCACATTTGTCTTGCCGGGGTTCGGGCACACCTTCGAAAACAAAATTTGGCCTCAAAACAAAACGTGTCCGATATACTTTGGGAAACACACTTTTCTCATATGGGTGCGTTTTTGAACCAAAGGTTTATGGAACATTTTGGCCCATGGTTTTGTAAAACTCGCTTAAGTAGTTGTCTACTTGTGTGGTTTTGTGCATATGGTAGGTATTTATGTAACATTGCAAATGTGTCTCAATTTGGGTGTGAATTCTATAGATTTTTTTTAGCATAGATCAAAACAGTATCTGGGTATTTTATCGAGAGAGCGTTGGCTTGTAATAAAATTTGAGCAAGTGATTCTTGGTGGACGTAGCCCAAATTGGTTGAACCACGTTAAATACAATATCTTTGTGTTGTGTTATTTTATTATGCACTTTTATTTGAGATCTGTAATATTTTATGCATATTAGTTTCTACTGTTATGCAATTATGTGAGGGATTGTTCCACATATTTTATCCCTTATTTCCTAACACCTACCGACCCATTCATATCCCTTATCATATTCTTCCTTAGCTTATGGGAGAACTACATCATCTTGAGGCCCCTTTTTTACAAAGCATGTAGGTAACACTCTAAGGGCATGGGGCCCTTGGAGGTTATCTCGGTAACTTTTACCCCTAACTAATTTTCCCCCCTTTACGTTCACATTCTACCCTATTTAGTTTCCATTTACACAAAAACTTGGAAATTAATATATCATAAAAACATACATACCTACCATTTTATCACCACGACCATATTCTACTTAAATCATTTCATATTTCCATGATATTAATTACTTGGAAATTTAACCACAACATACATACAATACATTATTTCCATAAGATTAGTAACTTGGAAATTACCTAGATTCCACCATGCCTATACCTGACTAAACCATGCCTATACCTGACTCCACCATGCCTATACCTGAATCCACCATGCCTATACTTGACTCCACCATGCCTATAACTAACTCCACCATGCCTATACCTAACTCCACCATACCTATACCTAACTCCATCATGCCTATACTTGACTCCACCATGCCTATACCTGACTCCATCATGCCTAAAAGACCTCGACTCAATCATGCCTAACTCACCTAGTTCCCATGGTACACAATAACAATGGAAATTAAAAAGAGTACATCATCCATCTAATAATAATCAACTATATAAAGAGGAATGTTTGTGTATCAATACATATGTACATAAGGATACAAGTGTCTCAAAAAATCTCATATACAATCTCACAAAATATTCACGCAGGCCGATATATATAAATCAAAAATCATCATACAAGTATCAAATGTCATGATCAATCAACCCCACCTGAGACCCTCCTCTCCACTCTCACCCATCTCCTCCTCCTGGCCCTCAACTAGGCCTAGTCTGTGAGAGTTGGTAACCTCACCCTGACCCTATCTCTAGGGCCGATGACCCCCTATGCTACCTGAGTTGTGAGTCCTAGACTTAGTCCTCTCACTAGCTACTTATTGGGCCTTGTGCTTGGCATATGAGGGAACATCAATACCTGCAGTGGCTAGATGGTCCTGGTAATAGTGGGCCTCATTCAAGGAATCCTTAAACCTTACCATAGATACGGTCAGAGGTGGTGCCATCAACCTAATCGCCACTGTGAACTCTTCCCTATCAATGGAGAACCCTATCCTAGTACTTGTTTCTATACTATGGGACCCTATCCTGGTGCATATGATGATACTTGTACAACTAATTAGGTTTATAAGGCCGTAGCCTGTGCATGCATGGCTGCAAACAGGTCCTTGTAAACCAAGAATTTTTACTCGTAGTGTATATACCTATACACCATCCTCAGAGGATCCTCGTACCTATAACTCGTACTGAGCCTAGGAAGTAGTCGCCTAACCTCCGTAATGTAGTCAACTACCATCTCAAAGTTACTACTTATGCCTCGTGCCCTTTGTTAATTGAACTACCGGTGTGGTCACCGTACGTACCCAAAATTGTAAGGTATCAGACGCTGCAATAATGCAACACGTGCCCCAATGATGATACAGTCTCCTCGCAAGGTGTTTGGGATCCGAAAAAGCTCTCCAGTGTGCGTTAACATCCCACATGCCCCGCTTAGCCCTCGTGTGATTTTTTTCCCCTTTTCCCCTCTTTTCTTGGCCTTTTTCTCTTCAGTGACAAAACCACCGCCCTATCTGGGTAGCATTCTCGTGATCGCCACCTTCAACAGGGGCGGTCCTCAGTAACCGCCACCCCGCTCAGTAGAGTTCCTTTATGCGTTTTCCGTAAAGTCGTTTTAACACGACTCACATAATTTCAATGTTTTACCAGCTTTCTTTCACCGCCATAAGCTTGCATTTATGATTCTGGTTCCCTGGAATAGTGTTTTGCCATTGTTTATAGTTTAAGAGTTCTATTTGGTTTTTACCTTGGGTAAATGCAAATGCTATAAATAGATGGCTTGTGCTCAAGCAAATGGCCCCTCAAATTTTCCTCTGATTTCTCTTTGCAATAGATTTAGTTTTCATTTTGCTTAGAATGCTTAGTTTCTTTCATTGCATTCTTAGTTAGCACTGCTTTTTTCTTGTTAGTAAGCCACATATCCATCTTGTGCAAAGCACCGTTGTTATTTTATCCAATCCATTGAAGTAGAATAGCTTAGGAAGCCATTAAAGTTGCAGGTTTTGTTCTTCAAATAGGATAGTTTCGTGTTGGATGCTTTATGTTGCATGACTCGCAATAGATCCCCTAGAATTGCATAAGCCAAGATCTATACTCTTGCGCTATCCCTCTCCTACTGCATTGTATTCAATCGTATTCGAGCTGCCTTTGTCCCAATATCTACTTCTATTGATGCTAGCATTACACGCTTTTCCTCGGATCCACGTGAACATGAAGGAACGAGGATATCACACCGAGGGGACAAGATCACACACACCATTAGATTCGCCACTGTTTCAGAGAATCGAGGTTCTAACTTTCAAAGTTTTAGTTAGAATCATATCAAATAGAGTAGTTAATTGCTTTATTTCAGCTAATTCTACTCTATATGCCAGTGGGAAGTCAGATTGATAGTTTCGAGAAACTATGATTCACTTCTCACTTCTGAGGTAGGATCGAGAGTCTTGCAAATAGATTAGATAAGTTATTTCATTGTTTAGAATAGATCTACAAATTACACATAAAAATAGCTACACTCGGTTATTTTGTTTGTTTTAAGTTGTTATTTTAGCTGTCAATTCTAGATATTTTAAATAGCTGCTTTCTTAAATTCTTAAAGTTCATCAGAAAACACAAAAAAATAAAGAAATCATATATGCTATAGATACACTTCACATAGTCAAATTTCATTTTACTGTAGTTCATTTTACATTGTTTCTTTTGCATGACAATTAATTACGGAACCTAGAGAGCCTGGGAATACGTATTCGAGCCAATCATGCCTCAACCCAATCTCATCACAAAGCAATAACTCGATATAGATCAAAATCTTAGAATCCAAGTCTTTCGAACAACGGTAATCTTGCAACAAATCAATTCCCAGTTGAGTGGGATAAACATAGAAGATGACCGAACGCACATGTTTTGGTCAAATCAACCAAACTACAGATTACCCTAGGCAACATTCATATGACTCAGTAGAAGGGCTTGAAAGAGAACAAACCTTTGGTTTTTATCCTTTGGTCCCACAAATACGGATGCGGGAGACATTCTCACGCACATGATACTAGTGTAAGAATTCAGGTCGCGAGAACGTCCTAACAAAGTAAGGCACTCGAGAAGATCGCGCAACTATTAATTTTGAATATAGAGGTGAGACATACACGAAACTATCCCGGTCATTTTCTGCGTATTCCACAACCCATAGATCGAATCATGCCGAGCTCGATATTGATTGGAGCCTTCGAGTAGTCATCCTCACCGATCGATCTATCACACCAGCCTGAGTTAGAAGGGCCTTCTTTGCCTTAGATTCAAAAATTCCACTAGTGCGTATTGAAGACATTAGATTACCTAACTAGTTTGTCTACATCCCATACATATTCCATCCCCACCGCTATCTCGCACGACCCTGGGAGGTCGGTGCGAGGAAGAGTTACTTGTAGATTCCCACACTTGCATGTCACTTTTCCATCGTACAAAATTGGTGAACCTAATGTGAAACTTCCTACTTTCTAGTTCGGAGTCATATTATTACGTGTTCTTCCAAATTAGTATACTTTTCATCTTTTCCACCTCATTAGCTTTCACCATCACCTTCGCTCCTTCCCATTATTCTCATGGGGTATTCATATACCCCGAATATGTCGGGATTCATGCATATACGCAGACCCTCTTGGGTCTTGAGGCATACTACGCCCAATAGAATAGACAATCATCACCCTCACTCTTAGTGTGGGGCGACAACTATTCAACTAATCAGTTGTCAACACAAACTCCAAGGATCAGATATAGCTCATCCTTCCAAACAGAGGAGTTGGAACAACTCGCTCAAATGCAACAAACAGAGCCTTCAGGCTAGAACAATATGACATTCACCGGAGAATCTAGTTCATCTCCTCGTACTACTTAGACCACAAATTAGTAGGCAATCGACTCATACCGAGGTTTAAATGATGAATGTTCGATACATTATGCCAGAATGAACAACGCCTCTCAGTATGTACCCACCTATAGGAGGTTTACAAACACAACCCGAGGTCTCTTTTCAAGAAAATACTTCCATCCCATTACATATAGGAAATGCCCTCGGGGAAACTTGGCAGGGCAATGATCAGTTCATAGCAGGGTATCATAGACCTATACAACACCATGATATACAACAAACGCCATCAAGGCAGAATATCGTGACTTCACCAAATGAAGTCATTTCAACTCTAATAGAAAAGGTTAGAGGGTTAGAACTTGCCCAAGCAAGCCAAAATTCACAATTTATGCTAGGCAGGAAGTTCCAATCCTCCACATCATCCTAGCCAAGTAGACCTTCTCATAGGAATAGCCATGTTAGGCATGACTCCTCAGTATTCACAACAAACGCCAACTAGACCCACCATCTCTAACACTGCTCCTCCCGGTCCTAGTACAAAACAAGCCATTCCTGACAAGACTCCCGTCATACTTAAACATGTACTCCAAATCACCACAAGGGGATATGTTCTCCTCTCCCGCATGTTTTCTCAAACACGTGTTTTCTTTACACCCCTACCAATGCATATGTAACGCCATATCAACAACCCATTCCACCGCCGCTCCTCAACAGCACCGCCAATGGTCAAAACATATGCGATAGGGACTTACTCGTAATATTTTAAAGAGCCCTTGATTTCACCATATGAAGCGTCATGCTTCCAAGACCTCTTCCCAATTTTCCCAAATACAAAGGCGAGGGAGATCTAAATGCACATATCAAAGCCTACGCTACAACCATTCGAGAACTACTCCCATGGCATGGGGTTGTTGCTAAGATATTCCCAAAAACTTTGGAGGGCATCGCTCTCGATTGGTATTATAGAATACTTGAAGCTTCCATCCATTCGCTCAAACAACTCGCTTCGTTTGAGAGTTCATTAAGGCCTTTGACATGAATAAACTATTAAGGACAGGAGTCAGGGAGTTCTTACACATCAAGCAAGAACACAACGAATATGTCACCCATTTCATCCAAAGGTGGCATACAGTTCTTTATTCTTCGGCAAGTGCTCCAAACATGGATCAAATGGAACTATGCAATTTATTCCTTCATTCTCTTAGCAGAGAAGTGAAGGAAGAAGTCCAGATGTTTCCATTAAGAACTTACGATGAAGTACTTAAGAGTTCTCTTCAAATAGATCAAGTGGCAATTGATAGTGGTCGCAAAACATATGGAGAAAACGGGGGGTTAATCACCCCCAACCAAAACACCACAACTTATCCTACTACCACGAACGTAAATCAAGGACCTAAAATCCTTAATAAAAATCGAGGTGTAACAACAGATGGAGTAACCGACCAGCCTAAGAAAGTAAATGTTGTCAATACTCCATCACAAATAAACAACCAACGAAACAACAACTTTACCCCGACAATCAATACAATGGATTTTAACCATCCACAACAACAACAACAACAACAACGGCAAAATCCCATACGGGGTCCAAGCCAAAATTCAACTAGGTACCAAAACTAGAATTCAAACCAAAGACAACAAACGTAAAATTTTAATCCTAGTAGACAATCGGTTTGATCAAAATTTTGGACCACAATACGCACCAAACCAACAAACTAGGAGTTACAATCCTAATTCATATTGTGGTTTCCAAAAATTCAGGCCATGACACTAGAACATGGTGTGACTACAAAAATTCATGCAACGCTTGCCGATGAACAAAAACAACTTTTCATGGATATGTTTTTGGCAGATCCTACGTCATCAACATCAAATACTTTTCCAGGGGAAGTTTCCCCTCAAAACGCACCCCTGAAGATATTTAATGATCCACTCCCAAATCACAATAATAACAGGCTAAATCTAACTGGGACAAACAATGGTGTAATGACAAGAAACAATGATCATGAAGCCTCGACTTCACTAAATCCATCGGTTGCGCCACAACTAGGAAGTCAGCCACGACCTAAGGTAGTCGGTTTAGTGGAGTTAGATGCCGAACTACCCATCAAAGTTGTAACAAGGACACGAGAGTATTTTTCTCAGCCAAGCCCAAGCCACATGCTGGAGGCAGATAACATCCAACAAATCATGGCAAAACCTGTGGGTGCCTATGATTCAATTAACAACCTAACAAAAACCTTCTCGTACATTTCATTTTTAGACTTACTAAAGAACTCTCCTACCCACAAGGCAGCTCTTTTAGAAGCATTAGGTTTAGGTCATTTAATTAACATCACTCCACCTCCTGAAACACAGGTAAATCATGTGGACTTTGATGTTCATCCCCCGGGATAGGTGGATAGGGATGTCGAATTCATATTTGAGATAAACAAAATGTCGACAGATGCTGAGATCACACACCGAGGTGATCCAGCCTTACATTTGCAAGTATGGGTTTATAACAACTATGTAAAGAGTGAAATGGTTGATGATGAGGTGGCAGTTAACATGGTCCCCTTATCTTTCCTTCAAAAGCTAGGGTATGGAGAAACCAATTGTTCCACAACTCGAAACACACTAAGGGGCTATGATAGCCTTAAAGCCACCTCGGTTGGAACTATAATATTACCGGTCACCTTAGGACCCAAAACCATCTTGACTGAATTTTATATTATAGATCGGGAAACTAACTATAATATGATCCTCTACCACCATGGATACACCGCATGAAGGCAATCCCTTCTACACTAGTTCAAGAAGTAAGGTTTTTACAATTAGGAAAGGTATTTGTGGCCAAAGGTGATCCAAAACCATTCGATGTACACCTAATCGACTTAAAGAAAAGACCAGCGTGCATTCGAGTTTGAACTCCCAACAAACCCACTTAATAAACCTACCAACCCAAAACCAAAATAAGAGTTGGTACCTACAACATGATCTCTTGAAACTATGAGCCTAGCCAAAGCAATCCCAACCCCCAAAGATGAGGCTAACACCATAGAAATGGTATCATTAGGAACTACTGCAAAAATTGTTGAATTGCTAGAACAAGATCTACCAATGTTCTTACCATTTGACTCTGCAGGCATGGGATGTTCCCTAGGCATTGGCTCTCTTCCAGCAGAGGATCTCTGTACGGTGGAAGTAGAATATACAAACACAATAGATATCCCAGTGTCCATATTCCCAGCTAAATATTGGACACTCCATTTTGATGGAGCTAGATGCCACTATGGAGTAGGGGCAGTGTAATCTTTACTTCCCCTGAAGGAAAAGTCTTACCTTTCACCTTCAAACTAAATTTTGAATGTACAAACAACGGCGCTGAGTACGAAGCCCTCCTCCTTGGCCTCATTTTAGCCAAAAGGATTGGTGTTAATAATATCAGGGTGTTAGGAGACTCACAATTGGTAGCAAACCAAGTCTCTGAGATATATGAAACCAAAGCCGAGCACTTACAACTTTACAAAACAGTTGTGTTAGATTTAAGCAAGGAGTTTGACTTCATAACAATTGAAGCAATCTTGTGAGAACAAAATATTCTCGCTGATTCAATAGCAACCTCGACATCACGCTTTACTCCAAACTGTAAGTTAGAGGATACCCATTTCATGGTATCCCTTCGTGATGAACCATTGATAAGAACAATGACAAATCCTCTTTTAAACAGAAACGAATCTACTATCCTAGACCACATTGATAGTGATATGGCCACTCAATTGCTTAAACACCTATGCGGCACTACATCTCTCCTATCATATGATAGATTTGTCCTTAATCCCACATTCATCTTCCCACTTTGGAAATCCCATGATAGATCTTCCTCGAAAATAGAACCTAGCGTATACATAGTAGAAAATGGGGATGATTTGGATTTACCTCCAGCCCCACCTGAGTTTGAAGAAGGTAATGCCTCTTTAATCAAAGAAATAATTGATGTTAACATCGGAACGAAAGATGAACCAAGGATATTGAAGTTAGGATCCTCGTTAACCCCAGAAGAAGTAGAAATACACACTCGGATCCTCAAAGAACATCAGAAGGCATTTGCATTTAATTATAAGGAAATGACAGGGGTTGCACCCCATATTGTGGTGCACAACCTCGTCACTAAATCAGATGCAAAACCAATTAAACAAAAATCAAGACCAATGAAACCCAAAGTAGCTCTCATGGTGAAAGAGGAGGTAATAAAACTCCTCCAAGTAGGATTTATCAAACCAGTCAATTACTCTCAATGGGTATCTAATATCGTTCCCGTTCTCAAGAAGAATGGGAAGATACGCATCTGCATAGATTTCCGAGACATTAACAAAGTGTGTCCTAAAGACGACTTCCCGTTACCATCCATTGATGTCATTGTTGATGCAACAACTGGGTTTGAACTTTTGTCTCTCATGGATGGATTCTCGGATACAATCAAATTAAAATATCTGAAAAGATCAAAGCTAAAACCACGTTTATAACTCCTTGGGGAACTTACTGCTATGTTGTTATGCCATTCGGTCTCAAGAATGCTGGCACTACATACCAGCGAGCTATGACATATATATTTCACGATCTAATTCATAAGATCGTGGAATCCTACGTAGATGACTTGTTGGCTAAGGCCAAGAAGCGTTGTAACCATCCAGAAGTACTTCGTATCATTCTTTCACGTCTGATAGAATATGGAGTCATGCTAAATCCAGAAAAATGCGTCTTTGGTGTAACAAGAGGGAAGCTCCTAGGTTACATCATATCGTCACGAGGAATAGATGTTGACCCAACCAAAATTTGGGCTGTCCTCGAAATGGTCCCACCTTCGAATGAATCTGGAATCGTGTCATTTCTCGTAAAAATGGGTGCAATCCGGAGATTCATTCTGGACTTAAGCTTCGCCATCCATCCAATCAACAATCTACTCAAGAAAGATCATAGTATTGATTGGACTTAAGATTGCAATGAAGCTTTTGAGGCAGTTAAGCATTTCTTGTTATCGCCACCTATGCTAATGCCACCTAAGCTAGATCACCCGTTAATTTTATACTCACAAACTACCAATGTCTCGCTAGCTTGTATGTTGGCTCAAGAAGATGATGACAAGAGAGAACGTGTGATTTATTTCATTAGCCAAACACTGCTCCACTATGAAACGCGTTATACACAAGCAGAATGAGAATGCCTCACTATAGTCTTTGCAACCAAATGCCTAAGATATTATATGCTAAATCAAGAAACAAAGGTCATGGTAAAAATAGACCATTTACGTAAATTTCCTCACATAAGGGTCCTTGTCTAAGAAGGCTGGACATTTTATAACCTTAATGGGAGAATTCGAATTAGCATTTGTAAATCGAGAAATCAGCTTAAGGGAAAATCATCGCAGATTAGTTAGCCGATAACCCATTAGATGGAGGCGATCTAGTAGATCTAGATTTTCCAGATGAGTGTGTATACTACATCGAAACCCAACCTTCTATCTCTCGAGTGCCCCCGGTACACTCGATATCATTAATTATATCATGGACCATACATATCCGTATGGAGCTACACCACAACAAAGAAGGTGGCTACGCATTATCGTAGCAAAATACGTCATTATAGAGCAAGTGCTCTATCGGAAAGCGTTTGATGGAATGCTTCTAAGATGTGTCGACGCAGAAGAATCCAAGAAGATTCTCCATGAATCTCACAGTGGAATGTGTGGAGGCCACTTTGGTGGCCATGCCACCACTCGTAAAATACATCGAATGGGCTATTTCTGGCCTACTCTAGAACATGACGCAGTAGAGTTTGTACGTAGGTGTCATAAGTGCCAAGAATTCTCCCATGAGATCCACATGCCGGCACAAGCTCTGCAACCAATCGCTACTCCATGGCCCTTTTCTACATGGGGCCTAGATTTAATAGGGAAATTCTCTCCCTCGTCCACAGATGGCCATAATTTTATAATCACGGCCACCGAATATTTTACCAAGTGGGTAGAGGCTATGCCTCTTACTATTGTACCGGGTTCCGTGATCACCAAGTTCATTTTGAACCAAATCATTTACAGGTATGGTATCCCACAAATCATTATCTCAGATAATGGAACTTCTTTTAAGAATGAATAAGTTTGCGAATTGTGCAATAAATTTAAAATAAGCCATCATAAGGCTTCCTTGTATTATCCACAAGCCAACGGACAGGCTGAAGCGACGAATAAAACACTAAAAGCCATTCTCCTTAAAATGGTAAAAGAAAACAAACAAGATTGGCACTTGAAGTTGTATCCAGCCTTATGGGCCCACCAAACCTCAATAAGAACACCAACAGGGAGCAACTCCTTTCTCACTAGTATTCGGGCAGAGGCAGTTCTCCCACTTGAGGTTGAAATACCCAGTCTCCATATTTCATTACAAGGGATTCTGGATGAAGACGCTTATAGGGAAGCACGTCTCTCCCAATTAGAAAGCCTAGATGAAACTAGGTTAGATGTTGAACAATGGCATAGAGTCTATGCTGACCGGATGTGCCGGCAATATAACAAGAAGGTCTATGAATGCGACATATATGAAGGTGATCTAGTTCTAAGGCTAGACAGCCGGATCGACAAGAAGACCGGCGAAGGAAGGAAATTCCGGCCTAAATGGTTGGGCCCATACCAAGTCATGAAGGACTATGGAAATGGTGCATACCTCTTATGTATGCTAGAAGGTGAAGAATTTGGTGAAACAGTCAATTCCCTGCACCTCAAGCGGTTCTACGCGTAAGCAGCTAGCACTACTTATATATATATTTACATTGCATTTTCATATAGATTAGGATCATATTGTCCGCTTGTTTCATACACAAATTGTGATCAAAGAATCTATTCTCAAAAGCAATTCATTACAAACTCATGATATTGTTGGTGTAAGCTTTCTAATCATACCTCTCCATTTTCATGATATCATAAAATTATCTCGGAATCATGTCATCAAATAAAGCTAGATATGACAAAGTCTTAAACGGTAACCATACCAAGATCTACAGGCTTGTTCTCACTTTTGGTTTCTTCTTAGGATAGGTGTCTTGCCTATGGTCTGTTCTAGAAGCTTCATGGTGTCACATCTATCCCATATGTATATCTCTTTGGAAATAAGCACATACTGACATTTTACTCAAGAAAACAAGTCAAATATTATTCAAAACAAAAATTTTAATTTTACACATTTCCTTGCCCCACCAACCTTCGGTGATGAGCTTGTGTCTCTTACTAGTGGCGTAGGGTTGGGAAAGGATGGAAATGCCCTTACTCACCTATGCTTTGTCTACGGTGATAAACCCATGCTTCTTACTAGTAGCATGGGGCAAAGTGTAGGGGGTCCTCTTGACAAACAAATGCAAAAGGTCATAAGCAAACAATTCAAATCTTGAAATCGTTGAGTCAAACACAAATGAATCAGATGTCCAAAATTCCAAAAGAGTTCAAAATCCTAAAAACCCAGATTTTGTCTACTATGTGGCCATCTAAGGATCTAAGTCTGGATAAACCGCAAAGTAAGTAGCATTCTAAACTATGAAGTCACTCGGGTAGAGTAAGCTTATAGCTTCCCAATTTGGTTCCACCAAAACTTTTTCTATCTTTCATTACTATCGTTTCAGCACATCTCATAACTTGTGCCCTTTCCAACTCTCGATGATAAGCCCTCACATCTTACTAGTTGCGTGGAGTTGGGGGTAGGGGCAACTTTATCTGCTCATCGTACCGGTTTATATTCATCACTTTGCCAAAACAAATATGAGGTATTCAAAGTTGCTTACAGAAGCTAAAATTCAAAATCACATTATATCTACATTATCATATATCAAAGATCATGAAATACAAAAGGAAAATAAACACTTGCATCATTTGTTCTCCATTGCATACATTCTAAAAGAGCATGCATACATACATCATAACCTACATAAGGAAACTGGAAATAGAAAGTAAGCCATGAACGCCAAGGATTTAATCTAAAAAATATACATATATATATATATATATAAATTATCAAACATTTCGGTAAATGCCATCATGCACTAAGCATGGTCAAAATGCTCAAAGAGCCCGGATATACAAAATAATGTATCATACAAATCTACAAGAGCCAAGTGGCTTCTCAATCCCTACGAGACCCCTCTGAAGGCGCACGCCCACACCTAGGACTCCGCTACGCCGGCGCTCTAAGTGCACAGAGGGCTTAGGATCCCGAGGGGCAGCCGCAGTCTCACCACGAGAATGGCTCCTCATCAGGCGCTCGGCCGTCCTATACCCCGCTAACTCTGTGCGGAGAGTCGATACCATCCTGGCCACATGCCTCGATCGGAGCGAAGATGTCGCATGTCTACACGGCCGCCGAAGGCTCCACAAATGCCCATGGACAGCTCCCGCACGGGTCCTCTCCATGGGGATCATCAGGGTATCAGTGCATACCCTGCGAATCAAATCTCGCCACTCATCGGCGGTCTCTGCAAACAAAGGAGAAAACAAATTAGAAACCAAACAAGAAATTAGAAATACAAGATAGCAACTAAGGAGATCCTAACTAAAAGAAAACATTAAAAGGGAGAGAGGGTAACTTACTCGGATCACCAGGCCTCCAGGATGGATCTATAGGATCAGCACCTACCACGGATGCCGCTGCCGACTGAGGGGCTACTCCTATGGCTGGAGCAACGTAGCACCCCGCAACAGACTCATCCTCCCCATGGCCCTGGGAGAGTGGCTCCTCTGAAACCAGAGTCACCCTCTTTGCACTCTGCTTGGCCCTCTCCGCCTGCATGATATCCTGGGTGTCATGCCACTTAGGATCACTGTCCTCGGTCTCCTCCTCTGTCTCTCCCCCTGTAAACTCCTCAGACTCAAGTCTATGTCAATGGGGTCATTGCTGCTATGGGCAGGACCCGCGGCATCTGAAGTAAGGATGCCCGAGGCACACCGCCTCTCCTCTCGCACGTACTATCCTCTCTACAATAGGAATGCCAGAGTAACCACTGTCCAACCCCACCTCTAGGCCCCCTCTGGCCTCTCGGATTGATCTGTATACTAGCGCCACTAGGGGAAGCATACCCATGTAGGGTAGGCCAAACTGCTGAGGAACTCGGCCAAGGGGTGTATCTCCACTCGCCCCACTCTATCAATAAGCTGCCCTGTGGTGGAGCAGGAGATCAAAGTAAGAGCCTCCTCACCCCATATGCCTGCCATAGTCTGATATGGTGTGGCCTCCATGTTGGTAGTAGTCAGGGAGGCAATCGGGCGATGAGGTGCTCTAAGCACCGAAATGTCTGTCCATCTGGCTGCCCTCATAGCTCGGGGTTGTCACCTCTGTACCTCTCGCCATAGGGGATGAAGTGCTCGTAGACCCAACTCATGACCAAGGTCGGGTGGCTCAAGGACTGCCCCTGTAAACGGACTACCCTGTATAAGTCATGGTAGGTGGTCCCAAGAATGTCTGCTCCCCAGGCATATATCCGACCGTGTCCCTCTATCTCGTGTAATAATGGGGACCAAGAGAGGTAAAAAGTGTCTCCTCCCTTGTCCCCCGATCAACCTCGAGGCAAGGATCCCCATGATGGCCTCGGAAAAGTAAGGGGATGGGAAAAGTAGGAATGGTTCAAACTCTAACCCTCTTCTTTGACCCCGTGGAGATGACCGCATCTCCCATATATGTGGCCCACTATGCAACTGGGGACCCATGAACTCGCTGCTCTAGGGTGAGTCATCTCCCGATGATCGGGACCCCCAGAATGTGATAGACATCCTCTAATGTAATGGTCCACTCACCGTGGACCCCTGGCAATCAAAAGGTGTTCCGATCTGCATCCCAATATGAGAACAAGTCACAAAGGATGTGACTAGATGGTGTAACATGGGGCACGCGTGAAATGCGTAGTATCCCAGCCCGCTGAAGAGTGTCCTCCTCATCCTGTGAGAGGGCATCTAGTACCCCTAGGAGCCAATCACACTCCCTCTCTCTACTCCACCGGATATACTCCTCTCTCGCCTACATACACCCAAAAACACACAAAATAGAGCAAGTTAGCATCCAAGTAATACTGGAAAAATCACGAAAACATGTAGAAATGCTAGAAAAGCAAAAGCAATGTCAAAGGGATGTTCTTTTTACATTCTATGCAAAACCGCCACCCTGAGCAGGGAGGCGGTTTCGTAACCACCACCTTAAGGGTGGCGGTCATGTAACCGCCGCCTGGGCGGTGGTCATGCGTGCGGTCGTGGTCCAAAAACCCACGCGGGTTTTTAAACTTAAAAAGCCTAAAAAGTGCAAAAAGGACCATTTTACCTAAAAACAAATCCTTCCCAGTAGGCACCCCCTAGATGGACCTTTTAACACTAACATTTTCAAAAATTACCCCCCCATGACAAAGATTTTAGCATTTCAAAATTAAGGGGGTAAAAAGGATAAATTGAAGAAAACTAACCTATGATCTCATAGTCGATGCTCCGCGCGTGGAGGCATGATCTCTATCTCGTCACAAATGTTTTGACTCTACTCACGCAAGAAACCATCACCGTGGGTCCTAGAGCTCAAAATCAATCAAATCGACTCACGCAAATGAATAGGAAAATGGGCCCACTTTCATATATATAACGCCCGATTCGCTTTTAAATGACTTTTTCACAGTTTGGAGCGCCGACGGAGGTAAGTACCTATCCTCACACAAATGGTACGTTCTCATTTCCTGTTATTTTAGCGTTTATTTTCCAAACTATTGTGTCTATCTACACTTGAGTTCTTTTTTCGCTTTCAGTAGCGAGAATTTTGGACGCATCATTTCAACACACGGATGTATCGTATAACTTCTAACTTCCCATTTCGGGACCGCCATACTCGGACCCACCGTTTTACACCTCTTCATGGCTAAAATGCTTCTCCGAGGGGGCAATATGTATGTACCCAAAGTCAGAAGGTACTCAGTACTACCGTAATAACGCAACACGTGCCCCAATGATGATACAGTCTCTCACAAGGTGTTCAGGATCCGGAAAATCTCTCCAAGTGTGCGTTAACATCCCGCATGCCCCACTTAGCCCCCACGTGCTTTGTTTTCCCCTTTTCCCCTCTTTTCTTGGCCTTTTGCTCTTTAGTGATGAAACCGCCGCCTGTCTGGGTGGTGGTCTCGTGACCGCCACCTTGAACAGGGCGGCGGTCCTCAGAATCGCCACCACCCGCTCAGGGCAGCGGTCCTTTACGCGTTTTCTAGAAAGCTCTTTTAACACAACTCACGTAATTTCAACGTTTTACCAGCTTTCTTTCACCGCCATAAGCTTGCATTTATGATTCTGGTTCCCTGGAATAGTGTTTTGCCATTGTTTATAGTTTAAGAGTTCTATTTGGTTTTTACCTTGGGTAAATGCAAATGCTATAAATAGATGGCTTGTGCTCAAGCAAATGGCCCCTCAAATTTTCCTCTGATTTCTCTTTTACAATAGATTTAGTTTTCATTTTTCTTAGAATGCTTAGTTTCTTTCATCGCATGCTTAGTTAGCACTATTTTATTGTTAGTAAGCCACATATCCATCTTGTGCAAGCACTAATGTTATTTTATCCAATCCATTAAAGTTGCAGCAGTTTCTTTTTTGTTCTTCAAACAGGATAGTTTCAGGTTCTGGATGCTTTATGTTGCATGACTTACAATAGATCCCACTAGGAATTGCATAAGCCAAGCTCTGTACTCTTGTGCTATCCCTCTCCTACTCGCATTGTATTTAGTCTGTATTCTGAGCTGCCTTTATCCCAATATCTACTTCTATTGATGCTAGCATTACACGCTTTTCTGGATCCACGTGAACACGAAGGAACGAGGAGATCACACTGAGGGGACAAGATCACACACACCATTGGATTCGCCACTGTTCTGCAGAATCTAGGTTCTAGCTTTCAAAGTTTTAGTTAGAATCATATCAAATAGAGTAGTTAATTGCTTTATTTCAGTTAATTCTACTCTCGATATTGCCAGGGAAGCTGTGGGGATTGATAGTTTCTGAGAAACTATGATTCACTCCTCACTTCTGAGGTAGGATCAAGAGTCTTGCAAATAGATTAGATAAGTTATTTCATTGTTTAGAATAGATCTACAAATTACACAGACAAATAGCTACACTCGGTTATTTTGTTTGTTTTAAGTTGTTATTTTAGTTGTCAATTCTAGATATTTTAAATAGTTACTTTCTTAAATTCATAAAGTTCATCAGAAAACACAAAAATAGAGAAATCATATATGCTATAGATACACTTCACATAGTCAAATTTCATTTTACTGTAGTTCATTTTACATTGTTGCTTTTTGCATGACAATTACGGGACCTAGAGAGCCCAGGGAATATGTATTCGAGCCAACCATGCCTCAGCCCAATCTCATCACAAAGATTAATCGATAGATCAAAATCTTAGAATCCAAGTCTTCCGAACAATGGTAAGCTTGCAACAAATTAATTCCCAGTTGAGCGGGCTAAACATAGAAGATGACCGAGCGCACACATTTTGGTCAAATCAACCAAACTACAGATTACGAGGCAACATTGCCTAGAGCAACATTTGGTCCTTTGGTCCCAAACGCAGGAGAGATTTCACAAACATAGATACCAACCTAAGAATTTAGGTCGCGAGAACGTCTGTAAGGCACTCTAAGAAGATTGCGTAACTATTAATTTTGAATATAGAGGCTGAGAAGGCATACGATTACTGGGTGTTAGGGATTAGAAATTAATTCTACGCATGACCATAGCAGGACCGCAACAAACAAGAGTCTACGGTTGCGACCCACAAATCCCGCAACCCAACGAATCCATAAGTCAATCGACATAGACACTGGCCTACGCACACTAGTATTTAGATCTACCCCACTTCCACCTACCATCATCGAACAGTTATCCTTACTAGATACATCAGCTAACAAAGCTAGAGAATTTTGGACTCGGCCAGAGAATCGTCCATAGAGTCGACTATATTTACCATCCACCATATGACCTTATCTAGAGACATACACGAAACTATCCCGGGTCATTTTCCGCGTATTCCACAACCCATAGATCGAATCATGCTAGAGCTCGATATTTATTGGAGCCTTCGAGCAGTCATCCTCACCGATCGATCTATCACACCAGTTCAGTTTAGAAGGGCCTTTTTTTCCTTAGATTCAAAAATTCCACTAGTGCGTATTAAAGACATTAGATTGCCTAACTAGTTTGTCTACATCCCATACATATTCCACCCCATCGACTGTCTCTCGCACGACCTCGGGAGGTTGGGTGCGGAAGAGTTACTTGTAGATTCCCATGCTCGCATGTCACTTTTCCGTCGTCATACCACTTATCCCTATAGGGCATCCTTTGAACCATCACTGTGGCTAAGTCCGGTTGACCTAGACGTGGTGGTGCCACCTTTAAATATGTTATCCAACACTATATATATGCCACAAAGGTGGTTACACAATCATCCAATATCATATCCACTGGTACCTCCTCCTATCCTATGGGGTCTGTGGGCTGGGGTGGAGACAAAGGTATCTCCACATCATCCCTACAATATTGTGGGAAGGGTGGTGGCACATCCTATTATAATTTGACCGGCATCAAAATCTCTCAATCGTGATACTCTCGTGCTCACCAACACATCTTCCCTGTATCCACCACACTAACTATAACTCATATAGCTCCTCATCCATCCCTCTAAAAGATGGAAAACTCGACATAGGGCCATCAGACTATGTCCATCACATATAAGCCCTCCAGCTCCCGCATGTAGTATACTACATCACGAGTTACCTCCTTTACTTGAGGATGACCACCTATGGCCACCCACCTCATGTAACCTACCCTCTGTCCCCCATGATGCCAATTTGCTACTACTGGTAGTCCTCGTGGCCGCACTACCACAATATGCTCATATGCCCAGCAATGCAGTAGGAATGTACAACAAATGTTGTAGCATCACATCCTTTGGTAAGCCCATAACTCCCTATATAACTACACTAAATATGTAGGTGCCCATGTAAAGAAGACCCAATCCTTGATCATATCTTGCAATACTCCCATCAACCCTCTAGAAACTCCGACCACCCTCTGAATCAGGAAGTGCATAACACCCCACCGCCACCATCATCAACACTGCTAACCACGTCTCTTGCAGGTGTGTAGCATACAAAGCCCCATAAACAAGACTAGAATTTTTCTCTATCAGGTCACTCATCATCTCCCCAAATACCTCAATAATCACCTCAAAGGCTCCATCTCGTTGATACCAAATATACTAGCTCACCAACAATAGGCAGCCGCAAAATCCTATATATGTCCTCCAACATGATGGTCATCTTGCCAATGGGTAGATGAAAGGTGTTGGTCATTGCATCCCATCTATTAATGAGCACAACCATAAGACTGTGATCCTATTGGATCCACATGTATCACATAATTCCCACCAATCTGACATCTTGCATATGTTTCCACTTGTCCTCAATAATGTTGGGATGCATCTTCCCTAATAATGGTGGGACATGGTCCCGCATCATCAATTGATGTCATGTCTGCATCCATACCACTCAACACTGTCAAAAACTAAACTACTTTTCCCATTTCTTTACAACCTAATTACCCCACCTATCTATTTCCTAACTACTTCCCTGGCCTATCATTTCTTCTAATTTAGCTTACCAAGTTCCCATAACCATTCCATCACTATGACCTAATCTTCCTCTATTACCCACCTATGTTTACCTATATTTACCCTCACCCACCTATTTCTCTCCCTCATCCCTCTCTATTTCCCTTATTCACTACCTATCTACCCTCCAATTTCATTTTTTACCCCATTTTGGCCTTCTCAACTTAACCTCTTCAAACTAGCTCACTTTTCACAAAGGACCGATACCACCACCCTGAATCAATGTTGGTCAACTATTTTCCCAACTGATGTTGGCATGCCAAACCTTCATTGGCCAAGACCTCGCCAACGTTGGTCTTTGGTTCGGCTCTAAAGCCAAACCTCAATGCTCCCAATTTTCTAAAAATTTAAAAAACAATCATAAAACCTACCCAAAAACACCTAACCCCACCCATTTCCATTTTACAACCTAATTAATCTACATTGCACCCACCCCATACCCAAATTATTTCATTTTTAACTACATTTTGAATTTTTAATTCCCCATTTTATTTCATTTTTCCCTATAAATTCAATAAAAACAACCATAAAGGATTAAATCCTACCTCTACACACCGACGCCTCGCCGGGATCTTTGGTCTCGAGCCGGTGGTCCTCCTACACCTCCTCCCATACCGCCACCATGTCTCAATCAAACCCCGGCTCTCCACCAATTGAATGACTTCAAAATATCTCATAATCATGCCTCTACACCTCTCCAACCACTCACCTCTCTCCAAATCAGCCTAGAATCTAGCCCAATCATGGTCACTCTTGTCAATGGTACGAAAATGACTCTCTACTTGTCATTTTCACAAATGGAAAAGCACAAATGAATCTGTAATTCACATATTTTACCTTTTTATCCCAAATATGACCTGACCGACATTGGTTTCCCTAAACCAACATTGGTCATGTGCCCTAGTGCACCACGCTCGCCTCTTGACCTACATCAGGTTGGCTATGACCATGGTTAGTTAGCCTTTTTACCTCATTACACCATATAACACAAACTCTGCCTGCCCGAAACCTTTTTCTACCTAACCCAAAGTTGACCCTGACCTTACACCTCACCCTCATGACCTTATTACCTATCACCCAACCTCAAAATCAGTTGGGGCATGTTTTTTCCCTACTGCTTCCTTACCTACGACCTTACCTAAATCACCCAACCTAACCTCACTCATTGTGACACTTGAATTCATGTACTCGTTATACCTTGTGATGTGATACTCATGTTGTTCCACCTAATGACCTTACCTTTCCTGAATTCGTGTTATTTATCTTGACCATACCTTTGGTGCCCTGAAAAAAACCTATTGCATGTTCCTACACCTAGCCTAGTGGTGTTTTAGGACCATATCCTATACCTTGGATACTTGAACCACTTCAACCTTGTTTGGATAAACCTATCAACCTTTGACGATGTAGAGTTTGTAAGCTCTTCAACTTGGTACCTTATCGTAATCTATATGTGTGTGTGCGTTATACTGCCACTACCTATTACCTGACCAAAAACACCCTTACCTACAACCAACCTACCCTTATTTTCATCACTTACCCATTTATCAAACCACTCACCAACTCTGTTTAACACCTCATCAATTCCTGGTTTGAGGGGATCACCTCCACCCACACTTGGGGAAACCTAACCCTCACTCATACCTAGAGCACCAAATTCCTATTTTTGTCAACGTCACTTATCAATACAAGCTACGTGACAAAAAGGGGAAAATGTAGACACCAAATTTGGGTCACACTCCCCTTGGTCCCCTTCAATTAATTAACATAACACATTTAACTAATCATGACCCCTTCATCCCATATTAATATTCATCCTCACATTATTAATTAAATTAATTATTTTAATTAAGTTAATTTCATCCTCACACCTCCACCTCATCCTGGACCCATTCTAGGGGCATTTAACTCATAATGACCAAGTCATTACTCTCAACACTGAGTCATCACTCCCAGTGTTGAGTCACTACTTGACCTAACTAACTAAGAATTCTTCCTAAACCTAATTGGAATTCTTCTAAGATCTTATTTCCTTCTCTCACAAGAAATCTACTTCCCTAAGTGGACCGAACAAGGAAAACACGCCAAATCTGGGAAAATCTTCCTATTTTTGGTAAATAATACTATTTCACCCTAACTAACATTGGTTTATCCTCGACCAACATCGTTCACCTAAACCAACATCAGTTCCTTTATATAGAATTAAAAACCCTTTACATAGATTGGCCATTCAATTATTAGAGCTTGATTGCATTCAAGCACAAATCTTTAACCCCTCCTACATCCAGATGACAAACACACACAACCATAATGCAAGAAAATGTTACGAATATATTGTGTAACATTATTAATAATATAGTTTAGAATAATTGTGAAGTTTTGAGAACAACTCACGTTGATAGGAGTGTGAGAGATCTTATAGGGATGAGATAAATTGGGAGAGATTTGTGGGATGCTGAGTGATCATGAGAGAGATATGAGGGATAGAAGTTGACTCCTTACTTTAAGGATTCATTTACCTATATATGTATGTAATCTCTCCAGTGTAATCCATCCCGAATGAATTCTTTTATTGATATTATTTGATTCGGTGTTTTTATCTGCAAATTGGTTTATTGAGAAGCTCTACCAAACTTCATTTGGTATCAGAGCAGATATGGCTCGGTGAGAATCTGCAAGGGGTAGTGATTGTTTATGATCATTATAAATTCTCATTCTATGGGAAATTTGCACCTGTCTGCCCGCATATCAGTGGTAACGTGGGATCAAAGATCTACTTTGCAAGATTTGCATCATTTTTTTGAACTCGTTTGCATCTACATGAAGATATTGTTGGTGAATATCAGTCAGATCGTGTGTGCCAGAGGACTTTATTAGAGCTGGATATATCTATTGGAGAGTGAATCTGAGTATTGGTTGGAGCATAAGCATGCATAGCAAGGAAACGTCTTATCCGTGGATCCAATAGTCTTATAAATCTTGGCATCTATTACTGTAGGAGAATATATTATAGATCAGCCACGTATCCATGAATAGTTACATGGGAGATCCAAATAAAGTTGACATTTGTTGGTACAACGTTGCAGGTGTCTATCCAAGCTTTCGGTGCATGGTAGAATCTGATTGGAGCGCATAAATTTGGATCTCCTGCTACGTTTCTGATCTGGTTTGACATCCCTTCTTTATCATTGGATCTTCATTAGAATGCCTGCTACGTTTTAATCGATCTAGATTTGCAGTTTCAAGTGCACGTGTATATCTTTCATGCATTTTTTGTCAAAATTCGCCTCTAAGTTATATTTCTATCCTTATGCTATGACAGTTTTCTCCAAGTTTTGATCTCGTAGTTTCCGTGATCTACAGTTTTATTTTGGTTTTGTTCTACTCGTTTCCTGTGACAGTTGTTTGAAACATGTATTGTTTTCTTTAAGCTATAATTAAATCTATAGTTTTTGTCCATGTCGTGTAATTCTTGTTTAGATGCCATAAAGCATTATGCTTTTCTAATATTGTTTTAGGTTATTTAAAAAGTAATCTCAATTTATTACTTTTTAAATGAATTTCGTCAAGTATCATTTTATGTCTCTAGTAAAATTGTCAATAGAGCCAGTTTGAGTTTAAGTCAAGAGTCACATGTTTATTAAAATTCATTTGTCGTTATAAATGTAGTAAAGTGTTTGTCAAAATTTTAAATTGTTTGTAAAAAGGGTGTATTTTCGGTTGAAACTAACACCTTTTTGTGTCAAATTATGGAGAGTCATAATGGATAAATTGAGTCATGTTGAAAAATTTGATGGAAAGGATTTTCACACTTGGCAAGTAAAAACTCAGTTGACACTCATTAACAAAGATTTGTGGGACAATGCGGATGGAACATTCAAGAAACCAACCGATGCCGATGAAGTGGCCAAATGGGAGAGTAGAGATTGTAAAAGAAAAAAATCATTGACTTGGGTTGTCTGATGCATATTTGCATCATATAGACCTTTCGAAAGGTTCAAATTTCATTTGGACAACATTGAACAAGTTGTTTGGATCCAAAATCGAAGCGCAACATTTACCTTGAAGCAAAAGTTGTTCGGACTCAAGATGGATGAAGGAGAAAACATGGTACAACATATAAGTAAGTTTCACTATTTTGAATCAATTGTCGTGATAAAAATTAAAGTAGAGGATGATGATGCAAAAGTTGTTTTGTTGAATAATATGCCATCTTACTATTCAAACCTTGTTTTTACTTTGAGCAAGATCAATCCCACCTTGAAGATCTAATTTCTTCATTGATAAATGATAAGATCATTACACCGTAAGAAACTCGAATGTATGGTAAAAACAAGTCATATGATAAAGGGAGATTTAAATCTTCTTTTAAACAAAGATCAAATTTTAGAGATACAAAGAAACATATCACTTGTTACTATTGTAAACAAGATGGACATCTATCTATAAATTGCAAGAAAAGAGCACAAGATTTACTTGATGGAAAAATAGAAGAAAGTGCCATGGCTTTGATGAAGAAGAAGATAGTGATAAAGAAGAACCTTTGGATGATGGTTATAATTCTGACGATTTTCTATACTAAATAAGTAGCAGCACATGGAGGCTGGAGGCAATGGAGGAAGGAGGACAACCAGCGTCCTCTCACCAGCCGCAAGCGATGGGGCTGCATAATGAGTTTGTGGCATTTTTTTAGTTGTGTGTTTCATTGTTTGTAATAAGAATAGATGTCACATTCCTGTTCAGAATTGTATTTCCTTTTATAACCTCCTGATGTAAATATGTTATAGTAGAAAGATAAAAGCACAAGAAAAAGCAGCATCATGTTTTTCTTGAAGAGGATGAATAGAGGTTCATGAGCAGGGGCTCATACCTAGGATAGAGGTCCATTTTTTGTTGAACAAAAGTTTGTATTTGGTGAACAGAGGTTCAACGTACCAAGATCATGTGCATGCAGAGGCAGGCAAGCTGTAGAAGACATGTGAATGTTTTTCTCTACCTTGTTCACATTAGGGGAGTGTGTAATAGGAATTAATAATGTAAACAATAGGGGAGTGAATGTTACGAATATATTGTGTAACATTATTAATAATATAGTTTAGAATAATTGTGAAGTTGTGAGAACAACTCACGTTGATAGGAGTGTGAGAGATCTTATAGGGATGAGATAAATTGGGAGAAATTTGTGGGATGCTGAGTGATCATGAGAGAGATATGAGGGATAGAAGTTGACTCCTTACTTTAAGGAGTCATTTACCTATATATGTATGTAATCTCTCCAGTGTAATCCATCCCGAATGAATTCTTTTATTGATATTATTTGATTTGGTGTTTTTATCTACAAATTGGTTTATTGAGAAGCTCTACCAAACTTCGCACAAGAATCGTGTTCTCCTTCCAAAGCGTTGAAGACACATGGGGGCACACATGTTATACTATCATGGTACTGGACTCAAGCACCTCTTCTCCGATCAACCATCAACCATCTCGACTCATAGGATCTACAAAATACTAAGTAAGTATTGTGATTCTAATCATTTTTTATTATGCCATCAGTAGCTCTCTTTCTTCTTTTAGTATTTTATTTTTTTGTTACCCGTACATCATCTTCTTCCCACCAACCCACTATTCAACCACCCCAAGCCTTTTCACCCTTCTAAACCTCCTTCTTAGTGTTCTTGAGTCCTCTCAACGAATATTATGACCCAAAGCACACTACCCTCACTCTCTGTACAATCATAGAGAGCCAAAAATCCATTTTTAATAGTTCATTACCTATTTCCCCTACGACATCAGTTCCTTGACCACCATCAGTTCATTCCCCATACCGACATCGGTCATCAAAATGATATCGGTCTCTATGTCATTTCATATTCTCAGACCAACAAGCTTCCCACTCACCCAAAACTAACCCAGACCTCAACCAATTAGCCCCAAACCCTTACCAGACCTTTGACAAACCTGTCTGACCTAAAAACCTCGGTTCTAATTAGATTTAGTGTTATTTTGATATCTAGCATAAAATATAGTGTATTATGTGTATGAGAAACCTAAATCATTACATTACAATAGGACTTATTTATTTCAGTTGTTTATTCACATTGAATTGTTATTAAACAGTGGATTGATAGCCTCTCTAGGAAGCACCATGCTTCTTGGATCTAGCATATGCTAGGTAGTCCACTGTCATATGTTATTTAATACTCTTTTGTGGTCTTGCTTTGCATCTACAGGTATTCCTTCCTAGACAAAAAGGAGTTCTCTACGATCAACTTGGATAACATCAACAACATGCGCATTCTACCTTCCACCTTCACCATAGGTATTCCTCCTTAACCATTTTACCTTTTATGTGTTTCTTCCTAGAAAGCGTAAATATTATTGGTGAAATATGGTGGAAAACATTTTTAGCTTGCCTTGCATTGAATTTTTGGAATGCTTTGTGTGACCTAGGGAAAAATTGCTTGATTTGGATAGAAATCAAGTACCAAGTTGAAAAATCATGAACCATAGGGTGAAGGAGAACACGACAGTGTGTAGAGTGAGTTCCATTAGAGGGACCCTTGCATATTGAGACAACATGGTGAGAGTTTAGAAGGAAATAACATTTCTCTAGTTAGGGTTTTGAGAATTAGGGCACGACATACATAGTTTAAATAGAGAAATATAGCAGTGTTGAACCAAAGGTTTATGGCAAGAGATTTGGGGTACTAATGAGAGAAAGGACTAGGGTTAGATGCTTATTTTACATGACTGAAATGGCACCAAGGAGAGAAGTGACCACATCATCAAAGAAGAGGGTAAATGGTAAAGAAAAGTTGATCCCTACATTGTACATTCAAGAGGAACGATACTCATAAAAGCAGTACTGATGGTAAAAGAGTGGGTATCTCATGTTAGGAGTATGGTCATAAGATATTATAACCATCTAAAAAATTTGATAGTGCACAAAATGGAAATAGTACTAATTCATTCGACAAAGGAAAGAACCCCAGATGATAAGCCAATGTATGATGAGAAGGTGAAGAGGTTTTTGAAGAAGGCTAAACTATTGCAGCTATATGAGCTTTCATTCTTTAGGAAGCCTGAGAGATTATATAATTATATGATGTCACATGTACACGAGGACTATTTCTATTTTATATGCAAAAGGATGCACATTACCTTGTAGTTAATTGAAAAGTATACTAGCTTGATTAATTCTAGGGATTCTTTTGATGATGACTTAGCTAATGATGTTGAGGTAAAGAAAATTGTAGTAGAGTTTTAGTACAAGAAAGGAGAGCGTGTGTTTGATATTGTTAAGATGAATGATCTTATCATGAGGAAGGTTGTGCATTTACTCATCAAGCTAAGTGGACAAGAAATATGGACACAAGTGAATAATATATGGTTTATATGTATGCAATAAAATATAAAAAAGCAACCACATATAATATTGCTTCCTTTATAGAAAAAGATATCATTGATGTTGCACATGATGGTGATAAAATTATGTTTGGAAACATATTACTGGTGATAGTATTCTTTGATATTGGGGTGCACACTGGGCTGAAAGAAAAGATATGGGAGTATCCTGCAGATGAGCCCTCCCTTGCAAAATTGTTTGCTAAGTGTTGGTGAGAAACATTTTTGGGTAGACAAATCTCCGGGTTTCTTTCCAACGATCTATGAGTAGAAGTCCCTCTACTTAGACGCTACAACATCTGTATTTACATGCACTTGAAAAAGTGGATTTTTCCTGGTGTCTTTACGGTCGGGGATCCAACAGGGACACTCCACTGACCCTATGGAAAAGCTAGAAATCTCTTGCTAGAGAGGACTTTGTCAAGAGAGTGGGAAAGGGAGTGAGAATGTTAAGGGGGAGAAACTAATGTCGCAAGTAGATGTTTAGAGCCCTGCGCACACTAGTTAGAAATCTTACACATGCATTTTTAAAGAAGAAAACAACATGATTTCGGGCTCTGCTAGAGGAAACCATACGTATAAAGATGTACACATTCATATGCCTTGGAAAACATAAAATTCTTCCTTTATTAGCTTGTAAAATCACAGTTGTACATAGTGAGGAATTGAAGAAATGTGAGGTGGAGAAAACAGAAGAAAATCAGCTATCTCTTTGTTCCTTCACAAGAATCACTCTCTCATGAGATTACAAATTTACAACCAACTAAGAATAATCTCACATGAGGATCTCATTACAATTTATAGAAGAGGAACAACTCTTCATCTTCCCGGTGACACTTCATAGGCCCTATTTTTAAATTTAGACTATTCACATTCCTACCAAATATTAAGTTTCATTTATTAAAACAAGGTGAATTAATTTTACATCATGTTTATAAAGTAACTTTTAATTAACTTAAAGGCATATTAAAAAGTACAACCCTACCGCAAAATTAGAACATCGAGGAGAGAGAAGGTTAGGGGAAGGAAGAGAAGAGAGAGAAAAAGAGAAGATGTTGATCATGATGAAGTCTCGATGATTGTGATCACCGGGATGCTCCAATGCAATGAAAATTTGAATCTTTGAATCCTTTACACCCTGAGAAAATCCTTTGGATCATTCACATGAAACATTGGGTTAAGTGTTTAAGAACACTATTGAATGAATTTGTTAATGAATACAAACACAACTCTAAGAGATCCCTTTCAAAAAGATAGGATATCAAAAACTCACTCTGCTAGGTTGAATGGAATGTTCGCTGATGATCACAACCTTCACCTCACACATGATACTTATATAACTTGAGTCACAAAGTGAGTGTCAAGAGACATTGTCAAGTCCTCGAGATGGATCTTGAATTCCCAAATAAATTCTTATGATTATCCCTAATGATCATCCCTTTATGTCCCATTGTGCTAAAACTTCCCTTTGAGTGTGACTTACCATTAATAGCAAGTTCCCGATGGAAGAATTATTATTTTTGTAAGAGGTGATTTTTCCTCTTCTTGACCATCTTGATGTGATGAGATTCTTCATTCACTCTTGTACACATTGTATTCACCTTGACCACTTCTAGGGGTGGATTACTATTTTTAGTAAGCACCCATATAGGGAACATACTATATTTAGTAAGTTCTTGTTTTCGTTGTTTTCTTCTCTAGAAAATAATTCTAACTTCTTGATGATATTCAATGGACACCGCATTTTCCATACCAATTTCTTCTCAAATTGTCCATGTATCGGGCTCATAGTGGTGTGAGCAAGCTAGGGCCAACTTAGTACATTATATGGACACGAGGTGTCCCACAGCTATAAATAACCCACTTGTGAACACTTTATCTTCAATCTTCCCTCTTTCCTTTGCCATCATGTGAGATTTTAGATCATTAAAATCCATATAGGAAACATCATTGTCATCTATCTCATACTTAGAAGAGAGAGGTTGTGCTAGTTTCAGTCCTGAAAACTTGAACTTCATGATTACTCAACACTTACTATGTCTGGGAAGGGTAACTTACTATTTTTAGTAAGTTTCAGAAAATACCTCTCTAAACTCCAACTACAGCTGCCAACTTGAATGCCCAACTCCCAATATGCTCCCTTTATCAAATCCACCCTCTGAATAACTTACTATTTTTAGTATGTATAAAATTTAGCTTTTTCAAACCTTAATCGGCTATGTCACTTGAATTCCTTCTTTTCACCGTGTTCCTCTCACCTTCTAAACCAACTTGCTATTTATAACAAAAGTGGTTATGGAACCACTTACTATTTTTTGTAAGTGTCAATTGTGGGACGAGATGACCTTTTTGATGATTTTCACTTGCAATACTTCCTATGTGTTTGATGCCTTCTTCACCACTTCTTCAAGTGGTGATGTACCTAAAACAACAATCTCATGTGTAGGAAGGCTTGCTATTTTTAGTAAGTAAACTTCGGTGATTGGATCATGACGGGATGAAGATTTTTGATATGGGTTTTTGCCTAATATCACTCCTCTAAAATTTTGGATCTACCCGATCGCCAGTTTGTGAGATTTTAAAATTTGAAAATTTTTACTAACAAAGGGCTACCGCACGGCAGCCATTAATGGAGCTCAAAATTTTAGGTCCACTTCCCCTCCTTAGATCTTGATGAAATTTATATTTTTGATATGGGTTTTTTCCGCTTGTTTCACAAGTGAAATTTCTTTGCAAACCGATCATTAGTTTAATGGGAGATGAGATTTTTATTTTCGTTACATGGAAAAGAGGATTTATTTGCTGAAAAAAATCCTCTCTATGCATGATAAATCTGTTGCTTGAGGTTTTTACAGCCTCCAAAAATTATTAAGACATAAAAATACTACTTCGATCCGTGTCACGGTTTACAAGATATGGCTACTTCTTCGTTAGATGGCTACGAGGGTTTTTTCGATGAAGATATTCATTTTCTCCATGTTCTTTATCTTTTGGATTTGTTATTTTGTTGAGATCCCTATATTTTTAGTGTGAGGAAGCCATTTTGGAGCTGTTTAAATGTAGCAATGGAAGTTAGAAGATCTCGAAAACATTTTCCAGCGTTCTGGCATGGTATGGAGGCATGGGGGATGAAATGAAGAAAAATTGGCTAAGTATGGTATATATTCATCCAAAAAAGAAAGGGGGCAAACAGGGACATGAAATCCCCTCTCGCGCATGGTTGCAACATTTTTCAAGATTTGGTTTGATGTGCATTTGAGTGAGGGGGCTTAAGAGAAGCACCTGGGAGCTATGTTTTGGGTGTATGCGGAACCAAAAGGCCTAAGTGGGTCCAAGGAAAATTTTTTTCCCCTGTGTCCCTTTTATAAAGGGATGAAAGGTGCATGAAATTCCCTTACATGCATGGTGCGACACTTGGCAAACATGCATGCTAGGAGAGGGAAGGCTCATTCTTAGCTCTTAGGGACTTAACTAGTAAATGGGAGATCATTGTACATACCCAAAATGTAGGTATCAGACTATGGGAAAGAGGTTACGAAAACCCCAATGATGATTCAGATCTCTTCGCAAGGTGTTTGGAATCTAGAAAAGCTCGCCAAGTGTACATTTGCACCCTAGAAAGCCTTGTCTAGCTTTTGCATGTTTTGTTCTAGTCTCTACCCCCCTTTTCCCTACATTTTGTCTTTAAGTTATAGAACCACCACCCGACTAGGTGGTGGTCCCGTGACCACCACCTAGGATAGGGCAGCGGTCTTGTAACCACCTCCCTACGTAGGGCGGTGGTCATGTGCGTGTTTTCCAGAATGTTCCGATGATTTCATCAAACGTAAAAATTCAAATTTCTATCTGCATTCCTCAACCACTAAATCTTGCATTTATGTTTTAGCTACCCAGTAAATAGTGTTTTCCCTTTGTTTAATATTAGAAGAGTTCAATTTGGATTTACCCTCTGGTAAATGCAAATGCTATAAATACCCAACTTGCTTTCAAACAAATGGCCCCTCTCCTTCTGTGTTTGATTATTCAGTTTGTTTGAAGTTCTTGCATGAGTTTCAATAGTTTCATATTTTGCATGAATTATCAACCTCTCATTTTTGTTTTAGAGATCATTTGATCTTCTTGCTTTCATCTTACTTCATTTTTGTCCCATACAATCAGTTTAGCATAAGGTAGTTTCATTTTTAGATTAGAATCCATCTTAGAGTTACAGGTTTTGTTTTGTCACAAAGATAGATCCCAGAATTCTTGGTGTATTTGCATTGTATCCCCACAATAAATCCTACTAGGAATTGCATAGTCAATCTTTGTTCACTTGCACTATCCCTATCTTACTTGCATTATTCAGCTTCGCTTATATCTAAAGCTACCATTATACGAATATCTCATGTTGTTGACACTATCACATACACACTTTTTTGGATTCACGAGAACATGAAGGAACGCGAAGATCAAACTGAGGGGACAAGTCACGACATAACTGGATTTACCATTGTTCTATAAACTCCAGGTTTGAGCTATCAAAGTTGTAGTTACAATATATCAAATAGAGTAGAAAATTATTTCATTTCACTCAAAGCTTACTTTCGATATTGCGCTGTGAAGTCATGGGGAATGATAGTTTCTGAGAAACTATGATTCATTCCTCACTTCTGAGGTAGGATTGAGAGTCTTTCGATTAAACTAGTTAGTTATTTAAATATTTAGGATAAATTCACAACTACACAGGAATAGCTATACCAGGCTACCTTGCTTGTTTTAATTATGTTATTAGATTAATTGTCCATTTTCTTAATATATTATAATAGCTTCTATTTTAATTTTGTTCAAATACGCATCACCAAAAATACAAAAATAAAAGGAATATAAGTATAGTGTAGATATAGATTTCATGGTTAATTTTCTCATTTCAATTAAATTATCTTCTGCATGACAATTACGGGACCCATAGAGCCCAAGGAAGAGGTGTTTGAACCGATAGTGCCTCAGCCAAATCTCTTCACAATATTAACTGATAGTGTCATTTGTTTATTTTCAAATGAAAATAAACCCACAAGCAATTAGTGAACAATCGAGACAACTAAATATTGAATACGACAAAGCATACATATTTTGGTCAAGTCAACCCAACTATAGACTACTCGAT
Source organism: Taxus wallichiana var. yunnanensis (assembly GCA_018340775.1). Lineage (NCBI taxonomy): Eukaryota > Viridiplantae > Streptophyta > Pinopsida > Cupressales > Taxaceae > Taxus > Taxus wallichiana. The sequence continues at coordinate 807,420,954 of CM031242.1, forward strand.
AGGATATTCACATGACCATAGAAGAACCCGAAAGAGAACAAATATTTAGTTGTGATCCATTAGTCCCATAGCTAGATGTAGGAGACCTTCTCATCGACATAGATACAGGAATGCGTATACAAGTTGCTTAAAACCTGTGAGGTACTTTGAGAAAATCACACAACTCCCGGTACGAAACATAAAAGTTGAAAAGTCTTATGACCATTGATAGTCGAAGAAGAGATTGATTCTTCACATGACCGTAATAGGTCCAAACCAACCATGAACTCATGGTTATGTTCCCCAGTCCCACAACCCAATGGGCCTACAAGTCGGCTTAAGTATTGACATTGGTTTATGAACGCTGGTATTTAAATCCTCACCAATCCCGCCAGATATCATAACGTAGTTCTCTCAGATTAGATATAGAAGCCAATCAATCCAACATTTTCTGGGCTAAACCAGAAAACCATCCATAGTTTCTACAAATCCACTGCACCTCTCATTACCATTTTCCATGACCTTGTCAGAAATATACACGAAGCACCTACAAGTCATTTTCCATGTATCCAATAGCCAATAGATAGGATCTCAATAGAGCTCGACATTGATTGGAGCCTCTGAGCAGCTATTATATCTGAACAGTCCATTACACCAATTCAGGTTAGGAGAGATTTCTTTGCCTTAGATTCACAAATTCCATTATTGTGTGTTGAGGATATAAGATTGCCCAACTAGTTTGTCTATATCCACATATATTCCATTTCCATCGGCTTGTCTCGGCATGACCTCGAGGTCGGGTACGAAGAAGAGATACTTGTAGATTCTCATGCTTACATGTCACTTTTCTATCATACAAAATTGGTGAACCCAATGTGAAACAAACAATTGTTCTCCTTTTATTTTCATTTATTTCATTCATCTTCGCTCTTTCCCATTATTTTGTGGGTATTCATATACCCCCCGAATATGTCGGGAGACAACGCATATGGCAGACCTCTCTCAGGTCTCGAATCCCATTATGGTCAAACAAATAGACAACCGTCACCCTTGCTTTCTACATGGGATGACAACTATTCAAGTAATTACTTGTCATCACAAACTCCTCAAAGAACTAGCTCTAGTTCTCCATTCAGAATGGAGGACTTGGATCAGCTTGTATAAATGCAACAACTAGAGCCCTCAAGCTCTAACAATATGACGTTTATTGAGAGTCTACTTCATCTCCTTGGGTTTTGTTCAGACCAAAAATCAGTAGACAGTCAAATCCACTCCCATTTTTGGATGAGGAGTATTTAGTGCGCTATGCTAGAAGCAAACAATGCTTCCAAAACATGTACCCACCTATAGGAGTTTGCAAACATAACCCGATACCCTACTCCAAGAAAACACCCCCATTCCTCCACCTATGGGAAATACTCTTGGTGAAGCTTGGTAGGGTAATGATCAATTCATAGCAGGGTATCATACCCCTTTACAACCTCAAGGTGTACAACAACCACCATTAAGGAAAAACACTGCATCTTCACCAATCGAGGTCATCTCAGCCTTAGTTGAGAAGGTTAGAGGATTAGAACTTGCTCAAGAAAATCAAAATTCATATCTTGGGCAAGCAGGAATCCCCAACCCTCCACATCATCCCAGCCAAGTTGACCTTATCACAGAACAAGAACGTTAGGCATGTCTCCTCAATAGTTGTAACTATCAGTAGTAAGTACCAACTAGAATTGCGTTTTCAAATGCCGCTCCTAAAAAATATGATACGTCCCAGATTAGCACCAAACAATCCATACCAGAGAAATGATCCTCCCTACTTAAATATTTATTCAAAATCACCACATGTAGACATGTTCTCTTCTCCTGGGATGTTTTCTCAACCACAAGTATATCCTTATATCCTTGCAAATACATATGATATGCCATATCAACAACCCATTCCACCTCCACCCCCTCAGTAGGCACCATCAATGGTCGAAGCTTATATGGTAGGGACTTACTCAAAATATTTAAAAGAGCCCCTAGACTTCACCATACAAAATTTCATGCTTCCAAGGCCTCTTCCTAATTTACCCAAATACAAAGGGGAGGGAGATCTAAATGCACATATCAAGGCCTATGCCATGGCCATTCAAGAACTACTCCCTTGGGATGGGGTTGTTGCTAAGATATTCCCTAAAACCTTAGAGGGTATTGCCCTTGATTGGTACTACAAAATACCTGAAGCCTCGATACACTCATTCAAACAACTTGTGTCAGAGTTTATCAAAGCTTTTGATATGAACAAATTATTGAGAACAGAATCAGGGAATTCTTGCATATTAAACAAGAGCATAATGAATCCACTGCTCATTTTATTCAGAGATGGCGTACGGTTCTCTACTCATCAGCAAGTGCTCCAAACATGGATTAGATGGAACTATGCAATTTATTCCTTCATTCCCTCAATAGAGAGATAAAGGAAGAAGTCCAAAAGTTCCCACTAAGAACTTATGATGAAGTACTCGAGAGTGCTCTCCGGATAGATCAAGTGGCAATAGATAGTGGTCATAAGACATATGGAACAAATGGGAAATTAATCACTCCCAATCAAAACACTACGGCCTATCCTAATGCTTTGGGAATACCAATCAAGGACCCAAAATCCTTAACAAAAACGTGGGGTAACAACAAATGTAGTAATCGATCGAGTTAAAAGAGTAAATGTCATAAAAACTTCATCACCCGTTAACAATCAATGAAATAACAACTTTACTCCAACAATCAACACGGTGGATTTTAATCATCTACCACAATAACAACAACAACAACAACAAATCCAAACACAAGGTCCAAATCGAAACCCAATTGGATATCAGAGTCAAAACCAAAGGCAACAACCTCAAAATTTTAACTCTAACAACCAGTGAACCTTATCAGAATTTTGGACCACAAGCAGTTTTAAATCAACAACCTCAAAACTATAATCCCAATTTGTATTGTGGTTTCCACAAGATTCAAGGCCATGATACTAGGACTTTCCATGACTACAATAAATTCATGCAATGCATTTTCCAAAAGACCAAAGACAACTCTTTATAGATATGTTCTTAGCAAATTCTGTAGTACCCATGCCAAACACTTACACAGGGGTAGTCTCCCTTAAAATTCACCCCTCAAGATCTTTAACGATCCACTCCCAAATCATTCTAACAATAACAAGTTAGATCCAAGTGGAATGAACAAGGGTGTTATGATAGGAAATAATGATCATGAAGCTTCAACTTCATTAAGTCCACCGGTCGCACCCCAATTAGGAACTCGACCACAAACCAAGATAGTTGGCCTAGTAGAACTAGACACCAAGCTACCCATAGAAACCATAACAAGAACACAGGATTATTCTTCTCAACCAGTTCCAAGCTATCCATTAGAACCAGACAACATTCAACAAACGTTGGTAAAACCCATATGCGCTTACGATTTAAGTAATGACTTAACAAAGACATTCTCTCACATTTCCTTCTTGGATTTTTTGAAGAAATCTCCTTCCCATAGGGTTGCTCTCTTAGAAGCATTAGGCCTTGGTCATTTAATTAACATCACTCCTCTAGAAATGTAAGTAAACCATGTAGACTTTGATGTCTACCCTCTAGGGCAGCCAGATAAGGATACTGAGTTCATATTTGATATAAGCAAAATGCCAACAGATGCTGAAATTGTCCAAAGAGGCGACCCAACTTTACATTTACAAGTATGGGTTTACAATAATTATGTTAAGCATGCAATGATTGATGATGGGGCAGCAGTTAATATATTCCCCTTTTCTTTTCTTCAAAAGATAAGATATGGAGAAACTAATTGTTCCACAACACGAAATACGCTAAGAGGTTATGATAGCCTCAAGGCCACTTCAATTAGAACCATAGTTTTACTAGTCACTTTAGGACCCAAGACAGGTCCTCACCAAATTTTATATTATAGATCGGAAACCAACTATAATATGATCCTCGATCGACCATGGATACACCGCATGAAGGCAATCCCTTCCACGTTATTCCAGGAAATAAGATTTTTGCACCTAGGGAAAATATTTGTGGCACAAGGTGACCCAAAACCATTTGATATACACCTAGCAAACTTGAAGAAGAGACCAGGTGTACACTCTGACTTTGAACTCCCAACAAATCAACTTAGCAAACCAATCAATTCAAAACCAGAAGAGAAGTTGATACCTACAACAAAATTAGAAATTACAAATCTAGTCGAAGGCATTCCAACACTCGAAAGTAAGACTAACGTCATAGAAATGGTATCATTAGGGACTACCGCAAAAATTGTAGAATTACTAGAGAAATATCTACCCATTCTCCTACCATTTGATTCTATGGGTATGGGATACACCCTAGGAATTGGTTCCCTTCCATCAAACAAAGTTTATATGGTAGAAGTAACCGAGGTGGAAGAAACAGACACGAGGAATATCCCAACATCCATCTTCTTAAGAAAATATTGGACTCTCCACTTTGATGGAGCTAGATGTCATTTTGGAGCTGGGGAAGGTGTGATCTTTACTTCTCCCGAGGGAAAGATCCTACCTTTTTCCTTTAAGTTAAATTTTGAGTGTACAAATAATGGGCTGAGTATGAAGCCCTCCTCCTTGGCCTCATCATAGCCAAAAGGATGGGTGTTGATAACATTAGAGTGCTAGGAGACTCGCAACTAGTTGTAAACCAAGTCTCTGAGGTATATGAAACTAGAGATGAGCATTTACAACTCTATAAAATGGTGGTATTGGATCTAACCAAAGGATTCAACTTCATATCAATCAAGCAATCCCACGAGAGCAGAACCTTCTCATAGATTCAATAGCAACCTTAGCTTCCCATTTCACTCCAAACAGTGAGTTGGAAAACACAAGTTTCACGGTATCACTTCGTACTAAACCATTGGTGCGTAAAATACCAACAAACCCACTCCTGACTCATATAGAAGCTGAGAATGAGTTTTCTATCCTGGATCACTTTGACAATGATAGAATCACTCTCGAATATCTAAATGCTTATGCGGAGCTACATCTTGCTCATCACATAGTGGATCTTTCCCTAATACCACATTCCTCTTCCTATTTTGGAAATCCCATGGTAGAATGTTCTCCACAAAAGGATCTCGATATCTATGAGGTAGAGAACAGAGAAAGTTTGGAACTACCTCTAGCCCCGCTTGAATTTGAAGAAGGAAACGCTTCCTTAATCAAAGAAACAATTGACATAAACATTGGAACGGAGGAAGAACCAAAATTTTTGAAGTTAGGATCCTCGTTAACTCCAGAGGAGATAGAAATACATACTCAAATCCTCAAGGAACATCAAAAGGCTTTCACGTTTAACTACAAAGAAATGACAAGAATTACACCACATATCACGGTACATAATCTTGTCACCAAACCAGATGCAAAGCCAATTAAACAAAAGTCAAGACCAATGAAACCAAAAGTGGCTCTCATGGTAAAAGAAGAAGTAATGAAACTTCTCCAAGTAGGATTCATCAAACCAGTTGACTATTCACAATGGGTATCTAATATTGTCCCTGTTCTAAAAAAGAATGGGAAGATACACATTTGCATAGAATTTCAGGATATTAACAAAGCTTGTCCCAAAGACGACTTCCCATTGCCATCCATTGATGTCATTGTTGATGCAACAACTGGATTTGAGTTGTTATCCCTCATGGATGGGTTTTCGGGTATAATTAGATTAAAATATCTAAACAGGATCAAGCCAAGACCACGTTTATAACTCCTTGGGGAACTTATTGTTACGTTGTCATGCCATTTGGTCTTAAGAATGCCGACACTACATACCAGCGGGCAATGACATACATATTCCATGACCTTATTCATAAAATTGTGGAATCCTACGTGGATGACTTGTTGGCCAAGGCCAAGAAGCACTGTGATCACCCAGAAGTACTCTGTATCATTCTCTCACAATTGATCAAATATGGCGTCACATTAAACCCAGAGAAATGCATATTTGGCATAACAGAGGCAAGCTTCTAGGTTACATTATATCCTCATGAGGGATTGATGTTGATCCAACAAAAATCTAGGTTGTTCTTGAAATGATTCCACCATCAGATGAGTCTGTATCAGATCATTTCTCGGGAAACTAGGTGCAATTTGAAGGTTCATTCTCGGACTTAAGTTTTTTGTTCACCCAATCAAAAATTTATTAAAGAAATATTATAGCATTGATTAGACAGAAGAATGTAATGAGGCCTTCAAAGTAGTTAAATGCTTCTTATTGTCTCCTCCCACATTAATGCCTCCTAGACCAGACCATCCTTTGATCCTGTATTCATGAGCTACTGATGTCTCCCTAGCCTACATGCTTTGGCTCAAGAAGACAATGATAAATGAGAACGTGCAGTCTATTTCATTAGCTAGACATTGCTTGATTATGAAACACATTATACATAGGTAGAAAGAGAATGCCTTGCCATAGTCTTTGCAATGAAACGTTTAAGACATTACATGTTAAACCAAGAAACAAGGGTCATTGTAAAGACAGATCATTTACGAACATTCCTCACGCAATGGTATTTATCTAAAAAGTTTGGATGATTTATAACCTTAATGGGTGAATTCGAATAAACATTTGTAAACTAGAAATACTTTAAGGGAAAAATAATTACAGACTAGTTAGCTGATAATCCGTTAGATGGAGGTGATATGGTATATTTGGACTTTCTCGATGAGTGCATATACTTTGTCAAAACCAGACCCCCCATCTCTACATGCCCTTAGTACACTGACATTTTCAATTTTATCATGGACCATACGTACCCAGAAGGTGCCACATTGCAACAAAGAAGGCGGTTATGTATTATCGTTGCTAAGTATGTTATCTTAGAACACGTGCTCTATCATAAAGCCTTCAATGGAATTCTTTTAAGATGCGTTGACACTGAAGAATCCAAAAAGATTCTATACGAATCCCATAGTGGGATATGTGGAGGCCATTTTGGTGGTCACGCCACAACTTGCAAAAATACATCAGATGGGCTATTTTTGGCCCACTCTGGAACATGATGTAGTAGAGTTTGTGTGCAAGTTCCATAAATTCCAAGAATTCTCCCATGAGATTCACATGTCAGCACAGGCTCTACAACCAATCGCAACCCCATGGCCCTTTTCCACATGGGGCCTAGATTTGATAGGGAAATTCTCTCCCTCATCAACAGATGGCCATAATTTTATAATCACAGCCATAGAATATTTTACCAAGTGGGTAGAGGCTATGCCTCTCACCACCATACCAAGTTCTGTAATCGCTAAGTTCATTTTAAATCAAGATCATTTGTAGGTACGGTGTCCCACAAGTCATTATCTTAGATAATGGCACATCCTTTAAGAATGATGAGGTCCATGAATTATGTAGTAAATTCAAGATAAACCATTATACAGCCTCTCTTTATTACCCTCAAGACAATGGATAAGATGAAGCCACAAACAAAACATTAAAATCTATTCTCCTCAAAATAGTTAAGGAGAATAAATGGATTGGAATTTAAAATTATACCCGGCCTTGTGGGCCCATCAAACCTCAATAAGAATACCAATGGGGAAACCCCTTCTCATTAGTATTTGGGGCAGAAGCGGTTGTCCCGCTTGAGGTCGAAATACCCAGCCTCCGCATATCATTACAAGGAATTTTGGGAGAAGAAGCCTATAAAGAGGCACGCCTTTCTCAACTAGAAAGCCTTGATGAGGCCAGGCTAAATGCTGAACAAAGGCACAAAGCCTATGTTGACCAGATGTGCTGGCAATATAACAAAAATGTCTACGAACGAGAAATATATGAGGGAGATTTAGTTCTAAGACTAGACAACCTAGATTGATAAGAAAACCACAAAGGAAGGAAATTCTAGCCCAAGTGGTTGGGCCCATACCGAGTCATGAAATACTATGGAAATGGTGCGTATCTCTTATGTACGTTAGAAGGTGAGGAATTTAATGAAACATTCAATTCCTTGCATCTTAAACAATTTTACACATAAGGCATCAACGTCACCATTTGTATATTATATCTACCTACATTGCATTAGTCACTTAGTCATTTCATTTTGTTCACTTGTTTCATAACTATGGTGGTCAAGGAATTTATTCTTAAGCAATTCATTACAAGATTCTGAAAATATTGGCAAAAGCATTCAAAATCATATCTCTTCATTTTTCGTAATATCATCAAATGGTTCCAAAATCATTTCATCAATTTGACAGACAAAGTCTTGACAAAAACCATACCAAGGCCTACATACTTGGTCATACTCATTCTTTTCTACTTGGTTAAGTTGTTCTTACCTACGGTCTGTTCTAGAAGCTTCTTGGTGTCACATCTATCCTTCTTACATCTCTTTGAAACAAGGATACTCCAAAGTCAAAAATCAAAAGTGTCAAGTTAAAACCAAAATGCTAAACCAAATAGAATATTTTATTTTTACACACTTCTTTTCCCCACCAACCTTCGGTGATGAGCCCACATCTCTTACTAGTGATACGAGGTTGAGAAAGGAAAGAAGTGCCCTTACTCACCTATATCCTACCTTCAGTGATGAGCCCATGCTTCCTACCAATAGCATGAGATAGGGTGTAGGGGGTCCATTCATGCAAATCAGTGAATATTAATATTTTAAAGCAAAGTGTTAAGTGCAACTAAATATCCAAATTCCAAAGAGATCAAATCCTTAAAACCAAATTTTGTCGACTAAGTTGCCATCCCTAGATCTAAGTCTAGATAAACTAGAAAATAAGTTACATTCTAAAATATGTAGTAGTTTCAAGTAAGAGTAGGTATGCAAGTCTGAAGTTGATTTCTATCAATACCTTGTCTTTCTCTCATCATTTCCATTCAGAAACTCATACAATTTGTACCCTTCCCAACTCTTGGTGTTGAGCCCTCGCATCTTACTAGTTGCGTGGAGTTAGGAGTGGGGTAAGTTCATCTCGTTATCATTATACATTCATCACGTTTTTCCAAAACAAGAAGAAGCAACGAACATTGCCCAAAGAAGCCAAAAGTTCAGTACTACAATATGTTTGCATCATCACGTATCAGCATTACAAAAACAAATAAAAAGAGAAACATTATGTTCAACATTTTTTATCATTTGTTATCCATTGCATACATTCTGAAAAGCATACAAAGGAGTAAGTTACTAAAAACATCTAGTGTACACATAGGAAATGAATCACAAAAATTCTAGACACAAGAAGATCTAGATCCAAAAAGATATATATATATATATATATATATATATGAATCATGTTTTATGTACAATGCCATCATGCACTAGGCATGGTCAAAATGCTCAAATGAACCCAAAAATACAAAAAGAATCGTATAAATATCCGACCAAAAATCACTGCAAAAGGACACTATGATCTCTTAATCCCTGTGAGATCCTTCATAAGGTGCACGACCATGTCTAGGACTCCTGCTGCGATGACACTCTAAATGAACTGAGGGTTCACAATCATGTCCAATAGCTGTGGTCTCACTATGATAATGACTCCTCCTCATCAATCGATTAGTGGTCCTATATCCAACTACCTCAGTATAAGAGAAGTCATGATCTTTTCCGCTTCCGATAGGAGCAAACATGTCAGTATGTCTATCAGTTGTTGAAGGCTCTCCCACATCCATAATAAGCTCGGCCTGTGTACTCTCCGAAGGGAGTAGTAGAGTGTCCGTGCACACACCGTGAATCAAGTCTCGCCATCCCTCAGTAGTCACTGCAAATAAAAAAGGAGAAATAAACAAGTTAGAAAGTTATGCATGATAAAGTCAAAAACAAACAAAACAACAAAAGGGAAATATCAACTAAATAATTCTAACTAAAAAAAATCAAGAAAAGAGTAGTAACTCACTCATATCTCTAAGAATCCAGTGGGATCTCTAGGATCTGCACTTGCCACTGATGCTTCCACTGACTGTGGAACCTCCCCCAAATCTGGAAAGAAGTGACATCCTTCTACGAACTCATCATCTACCCCAATGTCCTGAGAAGGCAACTCCTTTGAGATCAGAGTCACCTTGTCTGCACTCTCCTCCAATCTCTCATCCCTCAAGATACTCTGAGTGTAATGCCACTCAGATTCACTATCATCCCTGACCATCCCACCTATCTCACCTCCCTCTCTCCTCTCTCTGTGAACTCCTTAGAGTTTGAGTCCACATCAATGGGCTCATTTCTCTCTCCACTATGAGTAGGACTGGATCCGATCTAAAGTAAAGGTGCTCGAGGAGCACTGGCTACCCCTTAGGCACAAACCACTTGCCTAGCTGTAATGGGAACTCCAAGAGTGATCGTAGTCCAACCTCGGCCTCTAAGACCTCCCCTAGCCTTGCAAAAGACCTGTATATTGGCCCCACTGGAGGAAACATATCAATATAGGGGAGGCCAAACTACTTGTGGTACTCTATCAAAGGGGTGGATCTCCAACTTCCCCGTCCTGTCTATCAGCTGACTAGTAGTATAGCAAGTGATCAATGTGTGTGTCTCCTCTCCCCATAACCCTGCCATGGCCTGATAAGGAGTGGCCTCCATGTCTACAAGTAGTCGAGAAGCCACTGGCTGGTGTGGCATCCTAAGTATAGTCATCCCTGTCCACCTCGCTACCCTGACAGCCTCTGGGATCCTCTTCCTGTACACCTCTCCCATAGGGAATGATGCGCTCATACACCCAACTCATGACTAGAGTAGGGTGACTCAATGACTGCCTCGTAATCTGACCACCCTATACAAATCATGATAGGTGGTCCCAAGGATGTCTACTCCCCAAGTGTAAACATGGCCATGTGCCTCAATCTATGCAATGATAGGTGCCCAACAGTATAAAAGAGTATCCCCTCCCTTGTCCCCAATCAACCATGAGGCCAAGATACCCATGATAGCCTAGCAGAGCACAGGGATATTTGAACCAACAATAGAAAGACCTTCACCCCCTTTTTGAGCCCATGGAGACAACAACATCTCCCATATAGGTGGCCCACTAAACCATCTGAGATCTGGATATTGTTGTCTTAAGAGATAGTTGCCTCCCAAGAATCGGGACCCCCAATATGTGATAAACGTCCTCTAGGGTGATGGTCCACTCACCCCTAACTCCTGGAAATCGAAAGTGTTCTGATCACTCCTAGTATGAAAATAAGTCACACAATATGTGACTAGCAGGTGCAACATGAGGGACCTGTGCAATCCTCCAAATGCCAGCCCTCGTAGAGTATCCCACTCTACCTGAGTAAGTGCCTCTAACACTACAGGGAGCCAATCACACTCCCTCTCTCTACTCCATCTGATGTACTCCTCCTTCTGCATTCACCCAAAATAGAGAAAAAGAGTAAGTTAGTAACATAATCCAACTAGAAAAATTACCAAGAACATATAAAAATGTCAAAAATGCAAAGACAATTAAAAATTATATCTTTTTTTGCATTCTGTTTGAAACCACCACCCTATGCGAGTAGTAGTCCCATGACCACTACCCCCACACAGAGTGCCACCCTGTCCCAAATCCCAAATCACCAAATGGCTCAAAGCCCTAAAAACACTTTAAAAGAACAAAAAAGCACCATTTTAACTGAAATAAAGACCTACCCTATAGGTGCCCCCTAGAGACTCATTTAAAACTAACATTTTCAAAAATAATCCCCCCAAGACCAAGATTTTAACATTTCTATATTTTAGGTTTAAAAATGATAAATTGAGGAGAACTAACTTGAGACTTCGCAGGTCGATATCCTACTCTCGGAGGCATGATCACGATCTCGCAATGGACATTTTGACTGCACTCATTAAAAACGGTCACCGTGGGTCCCAGAGCTCAAAAACCACCAAATCAACACACGTAAATGAATAGTAAAATGAGTTTATTTTACATATATATAGTATTCTAATTTTTTTTTGAGTGTTCTTACGCAGAGTTGGAGCACCGACGGAGGTAAGTTCTTATCCCCACGCAAATGGTAAGTCCTCATTTCATATTAATTTAGTATTTATTTTTCGATCTATTTTATCTATCTGCACTTGAGTCCTCTTTTCATCTTACAGATAGCGGGAATTTGGGTGGTGACATTTCGACACATGGGCATGTCAGGTATAGCTTCTAACTCCCCATTTTGGGACCGCCATACTTGGACCCACCATTTTATGCCTCTTCATGGCTAAAACGCTTCTCCGAGGGGGAAATATGTACATACCCAAAAATATAGGTACTTGTATACTACCAAAAAGAGGTTACGGAAACCCCAATGATGATTCAGATCTCTTCGTAAGGTGTTCGAATCCAGAAAAGCTCGCCAAGTGTACATTTGCACCCTAGAAAGCCTTGTCTATCTTTACATGTTTTGTTCTAGTCTCTCCCCCCTTTTCCTGCATTTTTCTTTTGTTACAAAACGCCACCCTACCCGGGCGGTGGTCTCTGTGATCGCTGCCCAAGGCAAGGCGGTGGCGGTCCTATAAATGCCTCCCTACACAAGGTGGTGGTCCTGTGCGCATTTTTTTCAAAATGTTTCACAATTTTGTCAAACGTAAAAATTCAAATTTCTATCTACATTCCTCAACCACTAAAGCTTGCATTTATGTTTTGGCCACCCAGTAAATAGTGTTTTCCCTTTGTTTAATATTAGAAGAGTTCAATTTGGATTTACCCTTTGGTAAATGCAAATGCTATAAATACCTAACTTTCTTTCAAAAAAATGGCCCCTCTCCTTCTGTGTTTGATTATTCAGTTTGTTTGAAGTTCTTGCATGAGTTTCAATAGTTTCATATTATGCATGAATTATCAACCTCTCATTTCTATTTTATAGATCACATGATCTTTTTACTTTCATCTTACTTCATTGCTATCCCATACAATCAGTTTAGCATAAGGTAGTTTCATTTTTAGATTAGAATCCATTTAGAGTTACAGGTTTTGTTTTGTCACAAGAGATAGATCCCAGAATTCTTAGTGTATTTGTGTTGTATCCCCACAATAAATCTTGCTAGGAATTACATAGTCAAGCTCTGTTCACTTGCACTATCCCTCTCTTACTTGCATTGTATTTAGTTTATATCCAAAGCTGCCATTGTTCGAGTATCTTCTGCTGCTGACACTATCACATACACACTTTTCTAGATTCATGAGAACACGAAGGAACGAGGAGATCACACTGAGGGGACAAGTCATGACACAACTAGATTTACCACTGTTATGTAAACTCCAAGTTTGAGCTATCAAAGTTGTAGTTACAATATATCAAATAGAGTAGCAAATTATTTCATTTCAGTCAAAGCTCACTTTCGATATTGCTAGGGAAGTTATGGGGAATGATAGTTTCTGAGAAACTATGATTCATTCCTCACTTCTAAGGTAGGATTGAAAGTCTTTCAATTAAACTAGTTAGTTATTTAAATATTTAGGATAAATTCACAACTACACAGTGAATAGCTATACTAGGCTACCTTGCTTGTTTTAATTTTGTTATTAGATTAATTGTCCATTTTCTGAATATATTAGAATAATCTTGCTCTTTTAATTTCATTCAAATACGCATCACTAAAAATATAAAAATAAAAGGAATATAAGTATAGTGTAGATATATCTTTCATGGTTAATTTGCTCATTTCAGTTAAATTATCTTCTGCATGACAATTACGGGACCCAGAGAGCCCAGGGAATACGTGTTTGAACCGATAGTGCCTCAGCCAAATCTCTTCACAATATTAATGATATAGATCAAGGGCTTAGGATTCAAGTCTTTCAAATGACAATAAACCCACAAGCAATTAGTGAACAATTGAGACAACTAAATATTGAAGATGACAAAGCATACACATTTTGGTCAAGTCAACCCAACTATAGACTACTCTGATAGGATATCCACATGACCATACAAGAACCCGAAAGAGAACAAATATTTGGCTGTGATCCATTAGTTCCACAGCTAGATGCAGAGACCTTCTCATCGACATAGATACAGGGTTGCATATACAAGTTTCCAGAACACATGTGAGGTATTCTAAGAAAATCACACAACTCTTGGTACTAAACATAGAAGCTGAAAAGTCTTATGACCATTGGATAGTCAGAAGAAGAGATTGATTCTTCACATGACCATAACAGGTCCAAAACAACCATGAACTCATGGTTGTGATCCCTAGGTCCCACAACCCAACGGGCTTGCAAGTCAGTTAAGTATTGACACTAGTTTATGAATGCTGGTATTTAGATCCTCACCACTTGCCAAATATCATAACGTAGTTCTCCGTATTAAATATAGAAGCCAATCAATCCAACATTTTCTGGGCTAAACTAGAAAACCATCCATAGTTTTAACAAATCCACTGCACCTCTCATTACCATTTTCCATGACCTTGTCAGGAAATATACATGAAGCACCTATAGGTCATTTTCTATGTATCCAATAGCCAATAGATAGGATCTCAGTGGAGCTTGACATTGATTGGAGCCTCCGAGTAGCTATTATATCCGAACGGTCCATTACACCAATTCAGGTTAGGAGAGCTTTCTTTGCCTTAGATTCACAAAATCCATTATTACGTGTTGAGGATATAATATTTCCCAACTAGTTTCTCTGTATCCACATATATTCCATTTCCACCATCTGTCTTGCACAACCTCGGGAGGTCCTACTACGAAGAAGAGCTACTTGTAGATTCTCATGTTCACATGTCACTTTTCTATCGTACAGTCACATTGGTGTTATGGGGGCTAAAAAGGGTTGGGTATGATTTTTGTTCCTTATGTCCCGTTTCTAAAGGTACAAAAGGAAAATGAAATCCCGCTAGGCTCTGGTGTGACACGTGTCCTCCGAAGAAATGAATAACTTCGAGAACTCTTACCTTGAGCCCGACTTGTGATGACGATAACTTGCGCTTCCAGATGAGTTTGGGGGGAAATTTGTATATGAAATTTATTGGAAATCACCAACTAAGTAGAATGATGATGGTTTCAATATTCATTTCTGACCGCACCACCTCTAAATTACCCCTTATTTCTCGGGACCGCCGATTCTGCGCGCCAAAAGAATGAGTTCCTCATAAATTTTATAATGTTTCATGATATCTCATTTTTTCCACCATTTAGGGAATGGAAAACAATTTCCATAGGTACTTTTTTGGTCTCTTGAATTTTCACTGAGCTCTTAGAATATTTTTTTGAAGCTCATGTACTCCTTTGTGGTGTTTTCTCCTTTAGGCATGAAAACCCACCCTTGAATCTTCATAGAGCTTCTGAATCTTTTTTTAAAGTTTAGGTACTCCTTTACGGTGTTTGATCCTTTAGGCTTGAAAAATCCCTTTTGTTGAATCCACTCCAAAATCTCTCGAATCTTTCCAAAACCTTATCATGGATGTTCCACTCCAAGGGGGTGCATTAGTCCTAAGAAGGCCAAGGTAGCCCTTCCTAAAACTGCTCAAAAATTAGTATTATCCAAAATATCCTAAAATCACCTTGAGGGAATGATTTGTTCTTTCCTAAATCATCTACAAGGATTATATGGAGATCCAATTGAATACCATTACATGGATTGGGTAAGGCTTGGTGTTAAGAATGGGTATATTTAGGGTGTCTTGGAAAGGTAAAAATTGAATTTTTTTGACACGGGGGTATTTTTGTCCTTTCTATTGAATTTTTTCCCTTGAAAAACATAGGACAACACTAAGTATACCTATGATATGATGACACCAAAATATAATGAGTGCATGGAAAAATGGTATAAACGGATGCATGATGCGTTTGGTATAGAGTGGAGAATTCCAACCGAGTTACCCACTCGACGAGAGGAGTTGCTGATTTTTCCATCTATCAATTGTTTTTTATTAGGATGTTTACGTTAACCGATGGTACTGAAATCCCATGGTGTAAGCTCCCATTTTATTTTATAGCATGGTACTTTCAGATTGTTGTGAATAGGTTTAAGGAGGAAAAGAAAATGAAATTTTATGAGTGAAGTGGATAAAGAACACCATGAGATGCTACAAACACTTTTCTACCCCAAGAAGCACGCCTATAAAGAGAAGTATGTATCATAAAGCATACATTTGTTGAAATCAGTTACATTACTAATAGATTTATTAGATGTAACAAGAATATATATTTATCTAAGGCCTCAGTTTGTTGATGGAGTGTTCCTGGAGGAAAATGTAAGTATTCCTAAGGATCCTACGCACGAATAAGGTCAAACCAAATAAACGAGGGTGCGAAGAGACTCCTATCAATAGGAGTGAAGGGTTTGTTTAGGATAGAACTAGTGTTCCAAGCGCACCCGTAGGGAAAACATCATAACAGAGGGAGGCTAGTACAAGCACTTATGTAAGAAGGCATCCTACAAGGGGAAAGTCTCCAGCATAGAAGAAACAAATAATAGTTGCTAGCTCAGACTCTTAGGAGATGGATAGCCTGAAGGATGAAGAGGGCCGAGAGTGAGGAATAATAGGAGCCAAAGTTGATCCCATAGGTGCATACCATTAAATAATTAAATGTAGAGAGCTTGAATGAGCACTTCAATGATGCACATGTCATGGATGTGGATGTAGGAGTGTCGGTGTGACCAGCACATAGGTTACACAGGAAAACCCAGACCCAACTACAGAGCATGAGGATAGGTGCACTCCCAACCATGAGGTAGAGCATGGAGTGGAGAAAGAGGTCACGAAGATCATAGATAATATTGTAGTGTATGAGGTGGCACATAGTGCACAGGAAGGAAAGAGTGAAGAAGAGGAAGGGATCATGGGTGGAGAATCAAACCTTGTTGTAGGTTTCCCTAAGGGTGTTCATGGAAATAGTAGGAGGCAAACATACATTCCTCAAGGACTTATAATGCAGTACGTTAAAGATTCGAACAACGCTTTACGCATGAGGTATTAGAGCACGATACCTTTGGATCAAATATTTTGTTGGTTATCATTCAAAATGATGATGTAATACCACACACAAGGAAGATATTGTATTGGGAGCTTGAGTCACATATTGAGGAACCATAATTTGAAGTGAGCACCCATTCATTATTGGATACCCATAAGTCATCGGTATCAAGAGAAATGTATCAAATATTTGATTCCCAAAAGTTGATAGATGAACAAGCGTGCAATGTGCTTAACAAGATATCGGTGGATCTTGGCTATAGGATTTTTAAAAGAACAAAAATATATGGTTTATGCAGAGAGAGAGTTGGAGGAGAAAAATAAAGAGATAAGAGAGAAAGGGATAAAGAAATAAATGAGAATGATAAGATTATTGTGCAATTGAAGAAAGATTTAAGGGATGAGAAAGGGCGAACCACACAACATATAAAATGGTTAAATACATAGTTGATGCGATCTTACTAGCATGCTTAGATCTGACCCCTCCGATACTGACCAAGTATGAAACTACCTTCCATTGTCTGGAAGATTTAACGTGCATAATCACAACCCAACAACCACCCCTTGCATTAGAATTTGCGAGAAGATGTTATGGCATGGAAGAAGTAGAATGAAAGAGAAAAACCATAACACAATACATTGGGTTAATTGAATCAGTGAAAGTAGTAGCTCATATGGTAGAATTTGTCTATGACAATTGTGATGATAGAGATCAAATAGTGGGATTGTTTGTTGCAAAAGATGAAGCAGATCTGAAAGAGTTCCAAGCTAAGAATATAGGGAATAAGGTGGAATAGAAATAATCTTGGCGAGAATTTAAGTAAAGCGTGAGGAAATTGATTCACTAAGGGGATCAATCAAGAATAAGTTAAAGGAACTTTACCCTTAAGTTACATGTAAGATGAATGCGTTGGCTGATATAGGAAAACAACTGGAGACTTTGGTAGAAACTCTAAATGCAAAGGGTGAGGATCGACTATTGAGGAGGTTAGTGTCATCATAGGGGATGCCTTTACTTAGGAAAGTAATGAATTAGAGGGGTGGGAAACATTAGAATCATTAGTGAATAAGGAATTCCCCATCCTTTTTGCACATTAACACTTGGATTCTTTCATTATTTGGCACAAGCCAGGCATATATTCTTTCATTCTTTGAAATTTTTTGGGTGATTAGATAAAGATTTGCTTGAGGACGGACACCATACCTAGTGTGGGGCAATGTTAGGCAATTTGGAAAATTGTGAAGTATTTAAAGTATGCAAAGTTTCACGTGCATGTGGAAAGTTTTATTGGAGAAATGCATGGAAGTGTTATAGGATAAATATGTGGAATATACCTAGTGAGTGCACTTTGGAAGGACATTGTGTTGCGTTCAAAATATAGGAAGAGATGTGCACTAGGACTACGACAGAAGGTAGGAGACTTAGTGAATTTTGGAATATGGAGCTAAATATAGACTCGGTGTATACAACACGCAAGGAGGCTTCGGAAGTCAAGAAGAGTATATTTTTTAGGAAATAACTTGTAGTTCAAACAAGCACATAGAGATAATAATAGGATCAAAACTATAGTTAACTATAGATGAGCTATTAAAAGGTGGATTTTACATGCTTCTATAGATATCTTGTAGCAACGCATGGTTATTCTTAGAATGCATCCTATTTTGAGAGTGCATGGGCGGTGAAGGGAAAGTTCCCACCCCTATATATATGTATTGTTTTGTATGGTTTATAAAGTGAATGATTTGTAAGGTTATGTTGTTGGTTTATGAGCGTGGCTGACTTATAAAAGTCATATATACGTATTCAACTATTGTGGATTAATATAATGGATCGTTGTGGTTATATATTGATTGTTAATGTCTCTGTTACTAGCAACTATATGGTGAATCTAATCTTAGTGGTTATGTGAATTGTATGTTTACTTATTTATGTGTGTTTCCAAATTGAGCTCATAGATCTAGTTGTTATGATTATGGAATATATGTTCATGCATGTTAAACTCCTTGACAAAGTTGACATAAAAGAGGAATCTGCACCCTTACACGCTTTGGTTGAATGCTCATATATGTCTTAGTGATGAGTCGACGCGTATAGGGTTTTGATCAATAAATAAAGACTACATGACCCATAAGAAAATAAGATGCCCAAAATATTAAAGATGCCTAAAAGGAGTGAGTAAAGTAAAGAGAGTTTGGGGGCACTCGGATGGGACGAGGGTGTTTGTGCGTTGGCATCCTAGTAAGGCATTGGTGTCCACAATCATAAAATATAAAGTACTAAAGTATCAAGTGGGATGTAGGGTGTAAGAGGCCAGAAAGAAGACATAAAACATAGAAAAAATTCCAAAGATAATTGTCACTTTCTATTTTTCTCACTTAGGAATCATATGAACAATAATATGTGACTAGGAGTTATAAATGTACCCAAAGTGCATGATTTAATATCTACAATCGATAAGAGGTACAATGCCAAGCATCATTGTAGAATGTAAATACCTATAAGAGATATGCATTCACTTCAAAATACCAAGTGAATGCTCATGCATATATAGAAAATATATTGACATTTTAAGTATTTGTCTAGCATGAAAAACAAAGTTTACATGTAAGTAGAATAAGCTAGCAAGAGTAAGTGTAACCAAGATATGTAATATGCAATATATGAATGTGATGGAATGGTATGCAATGTGTGAATGTGATAAAAGCAATGTGCTCCTCAATGGATGTGTATGAGATGAGGTCCATTTAAAAATATCCTTCAACAATCAAGAATGAACAATAGAACAAGAGTTTGCAATCAAGAAATAGTTTGAAATTGTGTGCTAGAAAGATAGATCTTAAAGAATAGAGCATGTAGAGTGAATATGATGAGTGATGTGAGGTTCATTCTAGATTTAGATGCTCGAGTAGTTGAGTATGAACCGTGGAACTTGAGTGTGTCATAGGGTAATGACGATCTAATGTGTGTATCAAGATGCATAAGAGTAGTGAGGAAGATGAAGTGTGAAGCGAGCGTGATAATAGATATTATAGATAACTTGTGATGCTTTGGGAGAGTGGGGAAGAGAGTATGATGTCCCCAAGTATGTGATTGGTGAAGATATAAGAGGTGATGTGAGAAGGACCATGATATAGCAGAGGAGCTTGAATTCTATCTTGGCCATCAATGTAAGGATTAACTTGTTTGAAAAAAATAATTAGATGTTGAAGTGGAGTAGGATGGAGAGAGACTTTGAATGATGGTATCTTATTTGGGATTCATAACACTTTGTAAAAGACTTTAGAGGAGGAGGGGATGACTAATTTTTAGAGGAAGTTACTTGGATGGAATTGGTGATGTTGTAGAAGACTTGAGAGGAGAAGGTGATGGACTGATTTTAAGAGGAGGTTGTTTAGGCAAATCTTGACTTAGTGAAGAAGGAACATGAGTGAATATGGAATGATGTTCATTAGACATAGATGGATCAGATTTAGGATCCCATTGGGATTTAACAATTGAATATGAGCATGCAACAACATTTTGTGTAGAAAATGAAATGAAACCATGATGCTTAAGGTGGCCAATTTGTCATTTTAGAGCATAGAAATCATTGTCATTATGTCCATTAATTCAATGATAATTGCAATATGGGTTCCCTTGGTATTTATAAATCCGATAAGGAGGGTAGAAATTAGTGGATGGAAAGTTGATCACCTATTGAGTGAGAAGTTGAGGAATAATATCATATTGCTTATCATTAAGATCAAACTTGAGAGGTTCCAGTAATTTTGAGACTTGAGGTTCACTGATATGAGCACATGTAGAAGACATAGAAGTAGAAGAAGAACTAGCATGGGCTCGAGAAGCATCCTTGAGATGTTAGACTTCAGCTTTAAGAGATGCAATCATGGTTTCCAAAGCTTGAATTTTATCTTGAAATAAAGAATTAAAAGCTTTAATTGAATCTAATATGGGTTGATTGGATGGAGGATTAGGAGCGATAGAGTCATCAAATAGATGATTAAAATGGCACTTACTTGAGCAAGTGGCGTATTGTGAGGGAGATGCATAGTGTCTAGGGATTTATAAAGAAAAAAATTGTACTGTGGATGAGTTTGAAGCAAGTCATATAAGAAGATTAGAGGATTTTTAGGAGCCATGAAAGAAGAAAAATAAATATCCAAGTGTATGATCATGAGTAGGGTTCACAAAATGATTTAATTTAATTTGAATTAAATCTAAATATTGTAGAGTCACTACTGAACCAAATGTTGAAATATAGAAATGACACAAGCAATCTAAGATGTAATATTTGAAACCCTAAGAAAATAAGAAGGATATAACACTTAGCTGATTTCCTCACTTTATCTGGGTTGATCTGAATTGGGAAAAGTGATGAACAAGATGGGAAGAGTGTCATTACTACTCACAATAAATTCTGGAATGCAAGAATGAGGCCAAACACGAGCACCCACGAAAGGATAGGGGAACCTAAGCATTAAAGACCTCTTCTAGGTTCATGTGATTGTGCAAATGACCAAAATCATGTTTTTATCATGTTACAAGGTCATGACTATTATTTTAGACACAAAATATTGCACTTTAGACATTATTTAGTCTCGAGTCTCATACTACTATTCGAAGTTTCTTTAGTGAATAAATTACTAATTAACCCCATCTTTTGGCCATCTTGTTTTATTTTATTTCATCATTACCAATCTTTTACATCATTACCAAACACGTGTCATCCTACGTTATTTTAGCCTTGAGTGGGACACCCAAATTAGTACAGGGGGCACCCATGGGCGCCGTGGTCCCACAAGGATTTCCCGGTCCCTTTCAGAATTTCCCTCCATATTTTAGGCTCTTTATAGTCATTTTACCTTCTTATATTTTTAGTGGTTAGCCATTCGGGGTTAATTACAAAATTAGATCAAGAAAACCCTATAAATATAAATTTATGAGACCATAATGAGGGACCTAGCATCATTCACTACTATTATTCATCTAGAGTTTCATATGTCTATTACATTAGAGATCACTTACATCCACATAGTATAACACCCTCGAAAATTGATATATTCCTCTTTTGCATTCAAGTGGTGACATGTTATTTTCTGGATAAAGATGTGTTCTTTTGATTGAAGATCATGCTTGATAAGGATAAATATTCTATATTCTTAAAAATCATTAGACTAAAATTATGTGGTTGTCAAGAATTCATTTTCTCTTTGGAAAGATGAGTTGCAATCTGGTTTTAAGAGTTGCAGACTTATTTCTCCTTTTGACTCATCCTTGGATCAATTTCAGTGATCCAAGGAATGTTTCAAGTCTTCCTCATAGACTCGAATGGTAAAATTGACATTTAGTAGTTTAAGGGACATAGAAGACTAAATTTTGTATGATATTAATTCTTGGTCTTGTTGCAACATGTTTTCGTTTAGTGTATGTTTGTGCTTGGGTATTTGGTGATTGATCTTGGCAGAAATTAAGGACTTAAGCAAAATTCAATTCTCTAAGGAGAATTTGAGTCCTAAAATCTAAGGACTATCCTAACGGTAACCTAAGCTAGGTAAGAAGAGCTATGTCCTAGCTATGTTTACTTATTTAATATTGTTCGACCTAAGCCTCTTATTCTATTGTTGGGTTGACAACCTAACCTAAAAATTAAGCTAATAAAATAAGGGAAGGGTTACTAAAGTGATACTAGGCTATTTTAGCTATTACCTAATAACTAAAGGGTTATGAATTGAGCCTAACCTAAGGTTAGAATTCTAATGGCTAATGTTCTAAGACCTATGTTAGTAATTGTTAAACTAGCCTAAGTCTATTTGAATCTAACCTAAACTATTAAAGGGAACCTAAAGGGGGTCGCATGACATAAGGGTGACGGTTCCAATGGCATTTAAATGATTTGAAATGGGTTTAAATGATGAGGTACTCGCCAGATTTAGTAGGGGACTAGTAGACTTGGTGGAGGCCTACGTGGAAGCTCCACTAATTATATTTTTGTGTTGAATTGGAATTCGCCAGATTTAGGAGGTGGTGGTAAGGAAAGATAAGCAGGAATTTTGGATTGAATGGAATTTATGAGCCTCGGTCTTCACATGCAAACCGTCTTGGAAACTTAGGAGGCGGGTTTGTAGGAGGTCATTTGGTTTTTCTTGCATGGTGGATTTTTCTCTGCATGGAGCTAACTAGTTCTTCGAACCAGTAGTTTGACCTTCACTTCAAAGCTATTTTTGGTTTCTTTGGCCTATTTTTGATCGAAGGAAAATATATGAGGCGTAGGAGGAAAAGAAGTTTGACTATAGATCTGTCTTGGAGGAGAAAACGAGTTGGGCGCTCACCTAGGAAGTCTTCTTCAATTTGGTGGAAGCACTATCGGGCATGATAGGATCTAACTATTAAAATTCTTTGCGTTCTTCTAAATGAATCATTCGAACAACTCTGTTGTCATGAGATTCTTGTTTTCATGTTTTTTTGGTTATTTTTGCTTACTGGGTTTGGTGAATCCTTGTGTGTTTGATATGAAACTATTGCTTAATAGAGTGTTTTTGGAAACTGGCTTTATGTGCTAGTTTTAGGACCTGCATGTAAGTAAAAAGGGTATTAGAAACTTTTTCCGTACCTCTTTTTTTGCTCTCTTGATCTTGTATTCAAAGTTAAGTAGCTTTGAACTAACTTTCATGGAACTATATGTATCTGAGATTAAAGGAAAATTACATCCGATTGACTTAGACTTGAACTTAGTTTCTCTCTAGGTTAGGTTAGGGGCATATTTAGGATAGGAATTAGCTTCTAATGGCTCAGGGTACCTTGGCACATCCGATTGACTTAGGTCAACCGAGTATGCCCATTTACCCTAAGCCATTGTGAGTGTCTTCCTATAATAAGTTATGTTCCTAACTAGGGCTAGGGTTAAACCTAGGACAAGTGGACTGACAGTAGTTAGTAAAGACCAATCAGGATAATAGAGGAGTGAGGTGAAGGACGTATTCCATTATGATGAGTATGTTATCTAGGAATAGTGACATACACAGTATGTTGTAAATCTTTGGCCAAAGTATCGCAAGATACTGGTTGCATTGTCCTATATCACCAAGTTTAAAAAAATGTGATATAAGATGAATATTGTATGAGATATTCATATATGTTCTTTAAATAGATCACTCAAATACCCGGTGTAGGGTAGGAAAACCAAGTATCTGAAGTATATAATATGTATACAATACATAAGATAACATAAATAGATCGAGGCTTACCGAGTTATGAAATGAATAGATCGGTGGATCACCGAGTCATTACAGCTGCATATGGTTATATATTTGAATTCAATTGGCATGGAATGTTTTTTCTAAATAATGCTTTATTTAGAACAGTGAACATTATATTAAAAAAAAACTCCCTTGTTTCTAAAGTCTTAAAATGGGAATGTTACATCTTGGTATCAAAGCTAAAGGTTACAACCCTTGGACCTATTGTGTCCATAATCTGATGAAACTTAAATTTTCTTGTAACACAAAATGGTTAGAACAAGAGGAAATGTTACAAATAGCCCTTCGTATGAGGAAGGAGTAGAAATTGCCCAAAAACTCAATGAGATCCTTACTGCCCTTTTAGACACAAGAGATCATTTGGCTGTACTTAAACAACAAGTAATGGGTAATGAGGAGGAAGAAGAAGATGATAACAATAATCATCCACCTCCAGGGGACAATGCCAATGTGGGTGTTGATAATAACAATGCTAATATACCTATTCAGCCTGAGAACAAAAAGGATAAACTAGTAATTGAACTCACTAATGATATAAAAAGGATAAGTACACCTAAGTTTGATGGCACCAAATTAGGAGATGGAGCTGAGAATTGGCTCGAAAAATGGAGAAATAATTTGCAATAAGGAATTTCTTAGAAGAAACAAAGGTGATATGGGGAACATATCAGCTTTCTCAAGAAGCATCTTCCTGGTGGGACAACCGTAAGGTTGAATTGAATATTGATGAAGTTAATATCACATGGGATCAATTTAAAGGTTATTTTAGGCAACGATGGCTGCCACAACTCTACTACGACCAAAAAATGATTGAATTACAGAACTTAGATAAAGGAAAGCTGACTATAACTGAGTACTGGGAATGATTTACAAAACTCCTTAAGTATGTACCACGATACAAACTGATTTGAAGTTCATGATATGAAAATTCATCATGGGATTGAATCCCATTTTAGGGGGAGAGGTAGATGTTCACATCCCAACCATGATGGAAGGGTTTGTTGAAAAATCCATAAGGCAGGAACAGAAATTAAAGGCAATTTCTGCTCACAAGGAGGAAGTAAGGAAGAAAAATCCCAACTCCTCTTCATCATCTCTTGCACCTAAGAAAGGACCATGGAAGAAATTTGGAATGAAAAGTAAGTTTTCATCAGATACTAATAAGAAAGCAACAAGAAAAATTTTTGTTGGTAATGCATGGAACAAATTTGCTAAGAATAATAATAACGACATAAGTCTTATGGGGGTCAAAACGATAACTCTAAGGCTAGAAATAAACCCGAGCCTAGGAAGGGACCTATAGGAGGATGTTATAACTATGGAAAATATCATTACATGAATCAATGTCCTTTGAAGAAGGATGATCATAATCAACAACACAAGATACATGCTACTGGTGGCAAGAGTGACAGTAGGTGAGAAACAAGCCACGCCCATAGAAGTTCCGGGTAAGTTATTTGGCTTACCTATAACTATTCTTTTCGATACTAGAGATACTGAATGTTTTATTTCTAGTAAATTAGCATCAAAAATAAAAAGAAAAGCTGGAAACATGGATAAAAAATGGATGTATAGTATGGGAACAATGTTGTTCATATGGTTAATATGTGTCTTTTTGGAGCAGTCCTTGATTTACCTAACTTTTCCACTGAGGTTGATCTTTATGTTGCACCTTTGGGGTCTTATGATGTAATCATAGGTGTTAATTGGTTAGCAGAACATAAGGCTAAAGTGGACTATTTTGAAAAACACATTAGTTGTTTAGACGACCTATAAAAAATAGTAGAGATTCAGGGTGTGAAACGTGAGATTTATGTTAGAAAACTGTCAACTATGCAACTTAAAAGGCCAAAAATAAAGGATGTACCTTATATGTAGTAAAAATTACTTGAATCAACAGAAGAGAGTAGTGATATTATGGAACAATATCCGTTGTTACGTGACTTCGATGACATATTTACGGAAGAATTGTCGTGTCTTCTACCCAAAAGGAATTTGATTTCACGATTGAGATCAATCTTGGAACTAAACCTATTTCTAAAGCACCATATCGAATGACTACTATAGAATTAGTAGAACTTATGGCTTAGTTGCATGAGCTTTTGTCTAAAGGTTTGATTAGATCAAATGTTTCACCTTAGGGAGCACACCTGTAATTTTTGTGAAAAAGAAGGATGGAATCCTTAGATTGTGCATTGATTACAAAATGTTAAACAAAGCAACAATCAAAAAATACCCACTCCCTAGGATTAATGATTTATTTTATCGGATGCATGGAGCATCAATATATTCTAAGATAGATCTTTGATCGGATATCATCAATTGTGAATTAAGGATGAGTATATTCATAAAACAACTTTCAGAACAAGGTATGGACATTATGAGTTCACGATTTTACCTTTTGGATTAACTAATGCACCTGCAACATTTATGAATTTAATGAATAATATCTTTCAAGAATACTTGGACAATTTTTTTCTCATATTCTTGGATGACATTCTCATATATTCAAAAAGTATTGAGGAACATCATGAGCATTTGAAGATAGTTTTGGGAATATTAAGAAAGAGACAATTATTTGGTAAGTTGTCTAAATGTTCTTTCTATGACACAAAAGTACACTATTTGGGACATGTAATAAGTAAGAATGGAATTGTTGTAGATCCTTCAAAAATTGTAGCTATAATAGAGTGGCATGCACCTAAGAATGTACATGAAGTTAGAAGCTTCATGGGACTTGTTAGCTACTATAGGAAATTTGTAAAAGGTTTTTCTAAGATAGTTGTACCAATAAATTCCTTATAGAAGAAGGATAAAAAGTTTTTTTGGAGTGAGAAATGTGAAACTACATTCAAAAACTTAAAGGAATAGTTAACTTCAGCACCTATACTTACAGTGCAGGACCTAATGAAGATTTTATGGTGGTAATCGATGCATGAGGTGAAGGTCTAGGAGGTACTTTGTTACAAAATGGACATGTCATAGTTTATGAAAGTAGAAAATTGAAGTTACATGAGTTGAATTATGCTCCACATGATTTATAGCTTATTGCCATTATTCATGCACTACAATTTTGGAGACATTACCTACTTGGTAAACCTTTTGAATTGGCCATCACCTTGGATTGAAGTATATCTTCACTCACCCAAATCTTAATGCAAGACAACGAAGGTGGTTAGAATTTTTTTCTCAAGGTATGATTTTGACTCGATTACATAAAGGGTAAAGAAAATAGAGTGGTTGATGCTCTAAGTCATAGGAGCATATTTCTACTCTTATAACATTAAGAACTCGGTTCAAGGATGAAGTAAAAGTGTTTTGGAATCGACTCTTACTCTCGGCAAGTAAAAGCAGCACTTACTATAGATTCAAATGATTTGAGGTATAAAAGTTTTCACTTTGATAAAGAAGGAATCTTACGATTTGAAAACATAGTTTATGTACCTTCGCTAAATGATTTGAGAAAGAAATTGTTAGCAGAATTCCACAATTCACCTTTTTCTGGACACCCTGGCATTAAAAATGCTTGCTGATATAAAACAACAATATTTATGGAAAGGGATGAAAAAGGATGTTATAGAATTTGTGACACATTGCCTTGAATGTCAACGTGTTAAGGCGGAACATATGTACCTAGCTGGTTTGTTGTATCCTCATAGCATACCACAATACAAGTGGCAAGTAATAAGCATGGATTTTGTACAAGGGTTACCTATGTCGAGAAATAAACATGATGTTATATTAGTAGTTGTGGATAAACTAACAAAGGTAGCACATTTTATTGTTGGGAATCTAAAGAATGATTCTCCTATTTTGGCAAGAATATTTGTACACAAAATATTCAAATTACATGGAGTACCTAAATTAATCATTTCAGATAGAGATCCTAGAATGACGTCAAGATTTTGGCAAGCGCTTAATGTAGCTTTAGAGACTAAGCTAAAAATCAGTTACATGTATCATCCGAAAGCAGATGGACAGATGAAAGAGTAAATCAAGTTTTAGAAGATATGTTATGGATGTATTGCATGGATCAATAGTATAAGTGGGAAGAGTACCTTCCATTAGTTGAATTCGCATATGATAATACATATCATGTTGTTCTTAATATGGCATCTTTGGAGGCATTATACGAAGAAAATGCGAACCCATGTTAGTTGGGATAGCATAGAAGATAGAGAGGTAATTGGACTTGAAATTCTTACTAAAATGGAGCAAGTTAAATTAATTTGTGAATGCTTGAAAGAAGCAGCAGATAGGCAAAAGAGTTATGCTAACTTAAAGAGGGTTGATAAGAAATTTGAACTTGGTGAGAAAGTCTTTCTTCGGTTAAATTGAAAAAGAGTTCTATAACTTTTGGCAAGGCTGCCAAGTTATCACCTCGTTATGTGGGACCTTTTGAGATAGTTAAAGTAATCAACCCTATAGCTTATCATTTAGCATTACCTCCTGCTTTGTCACGAATGCATGATGTTTTCCATATTTATTTTCTTAAGAAATATGTTTCAGATTTATCACACATGTTAAATTGGAATTCCTTGTAGGTCCAGGACCCAAGAATAATCATGGTTAAACCCATACAAGTGCTTGAAACTTTCTAGTTGCATTTGAGAAATCATGAGATAAGTCAATGCAAGGTCCAATGGGACCAGTTTAATGAAGAAAGTACAACCTAGGAAAACCTTGAGG
The DNA here is from genome assembly GCA_018340775.1 of Taxus wallichiana var. yunnanensis. NCBI lineage: Eukaryota > Viridiplantae > Streptophyta > Pinopsida > Cupressales > Taxaceae > Taxus > Taxus wallichiana. The sequence goes on from CM031242.1 coordinate 807,449,790, forward strand.
ATATGAAAACTACTTTTCCATATCTATTTGAATAGGATTGATTCATTGACTGATAAAAATGTGTGATTTTATCTTTGTAATACAATAAGTATGCCATTTTTGGGAAGATATTTATTTATTTTGAATAAACAGCTATATAATGCTGATTTCTGGAACTAAATTAATGTTGATATGTTTTTGACATATGGTAAGAAAAGTGAATAGGATGATTTTTCCTTGATGCAATATATTAAAAATGAGATAATCATTGGGACGATGATTCTTTTTAGGAGGGAAGCATGTAACACCCTCGACAACTGATATATTCCTCTTTTGCATTCAAGTGTTGACATGTGATTTTATGAATAAAGATGTGTTCTTTTGATTGTTGAAGATCATGCTTGATAAGGATCAATATTTTCTCATTCTTAAAAATCATTAGACTGAAATTATGTGGTTGTCAAGAATTCATTTTCACTTTGGAAAGATGGTAGTCTGTGTCTGCTTTTAAGAGTTACAAACTTATTTCTCCTTGACTCATCCTTGGATCAATTTCAGGTGATCGAAGGAATGTTTCAAGTCTTCCTCATAGGCGAATGGTAAAATTGACATTCAATAATTTAATGAGACATAGAAGATTGAATTTTGTATGATACTAATTCTTGGCCTTGTTGCAACATGTTTTTGTTGGTTTGTATGTTTGTGCTGTGTCTTTGGTGATTGATCTTGGCAAGAAATTAAGGACTTAAGCAAAATTCAATTCTCTGAGGAGAAGTTTGGAGTCCTAAAAATCTAAGGACTATCCTAACGATAACCTAAGCTAGGTAAGAAGAGCTATGTCCTAGCTATGTTTACTTATTTGAATCTTTTGTTCTAACCTAAGCCTCTTATTCTATTGTTGGGTTGACGATCTAACCTAAGCGAAAATTTTTGTCTTGATCCTCGATAGGGATCCCTCGCGTTAAACGATTTAAAATTCCTTCTCGGGAAATCTAGCTTTCGAACTTAGTCTTTTGAGCCTTTTTGGCTAGGCGCATGGATTTTCAGCAACACCACATTTTGGTGCGCCCCTTGAAAAGCCTTTGGCGCATGGTTTCCCATGTCAACACGTCTTTTAGGTGCGCCCAAGCATGTTAAGCCTTATTTGCGTCGTGCGCGAGGCGCATGCGCCTCGATGTTGACATATCATTTGTCGCGCCTCTTTTCCATGCGCTAAAGGGCGCATGTGCTTTCCTTGTTACACGCGTTTTGGTGCGCCCAGTAGCATAATAATTCATGTCGGCAACACGTTTGATGCGCGAGTCGCACCCATTCTCTGTTGTCGATTACTTTCATGCGCCAAAGGCGCATGCTTTCCTCTGTCGCGATCGTTTTTTTGCGCGCCTTTTCAAAAGTGGGTGGCGCATTTATGACAAAGTTTTGTTATATATATACGGTCGCGCCATGTCATTTTCATTGTTCTTTTTCAAAGCACGTGATTGCTCTGGGTGTGTCGGCTCTGCTCTGTCGTTGTCATTTGCTCTCTGGGCCCGCTTTCCAACCGTCTTTATACATTCAAAGGTAAGAGGTTCATCCTCTTTTTCATTTCGTGCTTTGGTGTTTTCGATCTGGTTTTCGTTTGATGGCCCGTTTTTAAATGTCGTTTTGCATTGGTACTATTTCTTCCCTATCCGCTTAAACCAACTTCTTCCTTCTGTCCCTCATTTCCAGTTTATAAGGGAAGTTGGTTTGATTAGGCTTGGTGTTAGAATGAATGATGCTTAAATGTTTAGAGAGTTTTTGGTTTTCCCCATGGCGCGTTGCCGCGTCATGTTGCACCTTAGACAGTCGCGCCCCTCGGCGCGTCTACCCAGCATGCTGCAGTTGTGAATCATGCGCCCCTAAGCGCACCCTTTCGGCCTGTAACGCACTCAGAACCCGCGCCTTCTTATATCCCTTTGGCGCATCTTTTACCCCTGTTGCATCCCTCTTCTATGCGCTAAAGGGCGCGCCCAGCTTCCATGCAAAGCGAGAGATATCTGCGCAAGCGTAAAGCCTCCAAGGCGCGGGCGCACCTTCCGTTGCAAGTATATGATGTTGTGTCGCTCCCCCATGCGCCGCGCCATATACCTTTGGCGCGCCTTTTTTCCATGTCGCACAATCTGCCCATGCGCCAAAGGGCGCACCAAACCTCAATGTAACATGCATTTCCTGTGCGCCATTCTATAAAATGCAGTCTGCTTCATCCATGCGCCATGCGCCTTTGGCGCCAATTTTATCTCTGTTACGTCCTTTTCCTATGCGCCTTGTCTATTCAGCCTGTTATATACATTTTCCATGCGCCCTGCACCCCGAGCCTTAAAAATTCTAACTCTTTCTTCTGCTAGCGTTCCCATTGAAAATCAAATGACTAATTCAAGCTTCTTGGATTGGGTTTCACTCCTCCTACGTGCAGATCATCAGATAAGCCTTGAAGAACACATGTCTACCTCAAGCAAGAGACCCGCCAAACCAAGAGGAAAAGCTAAGCTAACAGAGGAAGAAATGAAGTATAAGTACCAAAGGGTTAGAATGCCCGAATCTCAGGCGGAATGCAATATGGATGTCAGAGATTCTGAACTAGGCCACATTGACATGGGCCAGTGCAGGTGAGAACTCGAGAAAGTATCAAAAGCCCACGGATGGATAAATTGATGGGTAGTGCTCTACATTTCGCGGTGGGATTCGATCAGTAGCTATTGATAATGAGTTCATAATGGTGGTTGCCCAATCTTACAACAAGGACACGGTGTGTCGAAAATAGTAAGGGGAGGTGGTCATTGACCTCACCGCTCGCCATTTGAAAAGATTCTTGGCATCCCTCATCACCGAAGCTTCGTGGCCGTTACCCAAGAAGAATGTATCAAGACACAGGAGGCAATGAGGACCTATGCATGCGAGTTAATGAATGAAGTCTACCTCAAAAATAAGAAGGTAGTGACCGGTGGCCCCAGGACTATCCACCGGCGACTTCTCAGAAGAACTTCGGTGACACCATCACTTTCTGAGCGAGTCTTCGGCTTTGAGACGCCCACTACTTCCATAAATGGATCTTTGCGGTACACAGAAGCGATGAACAAAAATTTGCCGATCGGTAACCTGCTGGGGGAAATAATAAGCGGCGCCATTTACGGCGGCTCTGACAGGTTTGCCACAACGGAGTGTTTCATATGAACTCCTACGTAGTGTATCTTTGCGGCGTCACGAAAGGGACTATCCGAGGGCTGCAAGTGGAACTTGGCCTCGAGGCCAAGATATATGAATACTACCCAGTGAAAGGCTGGAGAATAGCATCAACACTTTTCAAAAATCAATGATGCTTTCTTCTACCATATTATATGCATCTTTGCGACCAAAGTTGACTCATGGCCGCACATTAAGAATCTTGTTTCTGCTGTGGAAAAGTGGGGGGCCTTGTTCACCCAATTTCCCACATTCACCTATCTGAGGGCGGTTAACTTCTTGGGCGAGCCCACTAGGTTGCCAAGGTATGCTGGACCAAAGCTGGTTCTATTGGAATTGTCAAGGCAGCTGGTCACATATCATGAGAAGTGCCAGAAGAGAAAGAAGGGTGGAACTCCTTTCCCCCTCACGGTAGGCCGATACACTTGTTCCAGCTATCACAAGGCGAAGGAGATGTTTGCCGAGCTAGAATTGCTCAATCTAAAGCATGATTTCCCGTGAGGCCTACATTCGACCCAAGAAGCTGCTTGCCAAGGGCTAAGCTTGATCCTATCCATGTCCCTCAAATTGAGGACATTTACATTGACGTCATCCATGAGGTGGCACTCAGGAGACTGGATCACTCCCGCTTAGCATTGGCAGAAATTATTCATTATGGAGTGGCCATCGTCCCCAAAGGCTTCCAAACTTCGGAAGATGAAGTAGACAAGGTGTATAATAACACGAGATGGAGACAATTGGCCCTTCCGGCCATTGATAGAAGCAAGGCTCCTCGAGACAATTGAGAGAGGGTCAAAGAAACCATGCGGAGAACGGACTCACAGTGCCGTATGAATGGATTGATCTACCTCGGCGTAGATTTTATAACTTCTCCATTGGGTAATGCGCCTCCAAGATCAAAGAAGCAGCTAAAAGGCAAGGGTGCAATAGGTGAATCAAGCACCAGTCAGGAGGAAGCCCCTGAAAGTCCTCTTCCCTCGGAGCCTGAACAAGTCATAACTTTGGAAGAGGAGTTCATGGAGGATGTTCCCGAAGGCCCATCCACTCGGGATGTCGGCGTTGCTTCTCTGACTACGGAGGTTCCTTCTGTCCCTTCTTCTTCTCTTCCTCCCCTTCCTCAGGTGTCAGCGACCACTCCTTTGGTTGTGTCCTCTCCCCCTTCTTCTACCCTTTCCCCTGCTTCTTCATCCATCTTCTCCTCTCTTGCTGATTTGTCTCCTTCCATTTCTTCTCTCCTTCCTCCCTTCCCTTCCTTTGTCTTACGCTCCCTTTCCCTTCCTCCCGTGGACACTTCCTCGGCTATTCTTTCAATGCCACCGCCGCGTGTCTCCACGTTCTTCCCCTCTTCTACCGTTGCTGCCTCCCCCTCTGTCTCTGGTCCTTCTTCAATAGGACCAGCTTGGATCTCTCAGCAGCTGAGCCAGCCAAAGAGGAAAGTCCCCATCGCTCCGATGGACTTTTCAATTATTCCGGCTAAAGGAGCAAAGAAGCACAAGCCGGTTACACGCTTCTCAAAGAGCGCTGCAGGTGAGAGAGTCCTGGAAATAGCTTACCCCGATCCCACCAAAGAGAAAGCAGATCTGTCTCCAGCAGATTTCACAGTGACCCAAGTCACGATGGGGACGTCCTCTGAAAGTCTCCAGGGGGAAGCTCGTTCCGCGATTGATGCACTTTGTGAAAAGCTTCAAGAAGCTAAGGAAGAGAAAAGGCTGCTTTGAAAGAGCAGAATAAATACACCTTGGGCCTTACGAGAAGATGGGAAGTGCACCTCCCACAAGCTGCCGCTTGAGACTCTGAGTGCTGCTCGTCAAGACAAGATCAATGAATATTCAAAGATCGGTGAGCGGGGCATGGCTTTTTTACTGCTTGGAGAAGCTTGATTCTCAAAGATAGCGAAAAGGTAATCGCGAATATATCAACTTATCTCGAACATTGAAAAGGCGAATAAGGAGCTCCAAGCATTAGCGAGTCCCGATATCGGAAGAGTTAGAAAACGCTAGACTCCAACACGAGGCCTTCCAGCGGATGTTCGATTGTTGATCGAAGATTTGGTCAAATTCGGAGTATTCGGTCACCCAAGGACCCTCAACAAGACTATGTCCACTTTGGACTATCGGATAGATCAGCTCGAGTTTGTGTTAGAAAAAATAGATAAGGTGAAGGAAGAGGCCACGGATGCGATGTATCAAATGGAGAAAATTGTTTTATCCATGAAACCGGGGTTGCTCACTCCTTCCCTCACCTTAAGAGCGGCTGATGATACTATCCGGGTTTTGAGGAGTTAGCTTCTCAAGAGCAGGGCGGAAGTCACGTTTGATACGAATCCATCAATAACTTTGCTAGCTTGCGGGGACTTCATCGGTTTCTGATTGAGGCGGTGAAAGATTATTCCAAACTTCAGAAAAGCTTGTAGAAGAGCGGAAACTTGCGAAATGTCGGTGATCGGCACGGATCCATCACGAGGATCGGTTGGTCGATGATCAACAAGTTCTTGGAATACCGCGCTCAGTTCCACATCTCATCTCCTGAGCAGCATCAGAAGCAGGCGACCCCTTTTCGGCCGCAGGACGATGATGATGACTAGCTTCTTCTTCTTCTTCTTCTTCTTCCTCTCGCTATTCTCCGACTTTCTTTTATGATATCTCAAGTATGTTGATGCCAGCGATGACATCATCCATGTTGCATCATGGGATGATGTCATCCACTCAAAAATGTAAAAGTCAACATGACTTTAGATATTTTGTAAATATCTTGTAGATAAGTGGTTGGCTCCTTTTTGTCTTCTCTCTCTCTCTCATCTTCTATAAATACAAGGATACTTGTGGTATTCGGGGGTGAACATTTTTCAGATAGAAATAGAAGTGAAGAGAGAAAGACTTTGAGCTTTCTTATAGCAGAAAAAGCGATACAATTATTCGGACTTTGTGCTCAATAGGCATTTGTGTTATGCATAAGGTCTTTCTTACGTTAGATCGTATGTGTTTAATCTGTTGAATTCATATCTACTTTTCCGTCATTTGTTTATCGGTATTGCTTTGTTTATTTATGCCGAGTAGGTTTGGCTCTTTCTTTACCAAGCCCAAGCATAGATTTTACGACCCTTCCGCTTTGGAACTCATTTCTTTTCTTCCTTCGGATCTGTTCTTTCTCTTCTCCTTCTTTTGTTCCTTTCTCTTGCGACCTAGAACACTCTCTTTGGGATGAGATCCCAACCCCAAGGCGAGAATCATGAGACTTGCATAGGTTCTGCTAGTAGAGTAGCAATAAACCGTTTAACTTTCTTTGTCTCAAAGAGGGCTAAGCCACCGCACACTGTTGGCTCGTCATCCATAGATCATCCCACGCGACAGATTTTCGGACCAGCTTGTTTTGGCGACTCCGGCTGAGGCAGAGCAGAGCAGTCTGTCAGATCTATGCTGGTAGTAAGATAAAAAATCAGGAAAAATCAGTAGGTTGCTGCCAGTTTGCAAATCTGAGCTTTTTGTTGAAGATCCAAAAATTTGCAAAAGTGCCCGAATCGAAAATTTTTCTTCTGAGAGTCATAGATCTGGGCTTCTTACATATCTTTAGTTATTTGAGTTTTCTGAAAATCATTATTTTCCGTAGATCGAGTTTTGTTGTTTTAAAAAAGTTTGAAACCCTCGAAAAGTCCAAATCAGATCCGAAAATCAGCTTACTATCTTCCCCACCATCTTATCCTCATTTTCATCTGTCATTTAACATGATCGGTTTAAGAGGGATAATTTTTAATATCCAGAAAAGTGCATGCTGCTGGTTTTTGTCAGAAAAACCAGAAAATCAGCAAGCACACCCAAAAATAAAGTTTAAATCTGCGCTGTAATATTGCAGATCTGAAAGGTACACTGGCGAGTGAACCTTTTACGCGCAGCAGGAGAGCCCGAGGAGAAGCTGATTCTACTTTCGATCTGCTTCAGAGGCACAATTTCAGCGTAACACCGGCACGTTTTTCAGCGCTAAGCTCAGCTAGCCGGTCATCCAGGAGTGTCTCACCTTCACAAAGAAAAGGTCTGTTACCAGAAGCATCTACATCCCTTTGTAGTGCTTTACTACTCAGCGGAACTACACTTCCGGCTCGCGTTCTCTTTCCGGCTTTTCAGATGGCGGTACCATGGGGAAACGCTATGGGTCCGTTGGCTTTACCACATCCAGTTCACGCACTCCCTCACGGAAATCGAAAGAATTTTCCTAAATTCGACGGGAGCGGAAATCAAAGCACGGATTCCCACATTTCTGCTTTCATTATGTCATGCAGTATATTGGACGTAACCCACGAAGACGTGTCAGTTCGCCTCTTTCTGGAAACTCTACAAGGACCTGCAGCTGAATGGTTTCAGCATTTGCCGGCCGGATCCATCACTAGTTGGGCAACTTTGCGGGACGCTTTTGAAGACAGGTATAAACCTTCAGAGGATGCATTTACTCTATTGTCACGAATCACTCATCTGAAGAAGGAGGCAAATGAGACCATGCGCGATTTTGTCGCCCGGTTCAATGCGCTAATCAACCGTGTCCCTCCTGCCATGCTTCCAACGCCGGAGAATCAGAAGTGCTTCTTCGTAAACGCCATGAGCTCAAAAGTCAGCTTCTTGCTCCTTCAAGAGCGAGTAGCTACTTTGCCTCTCGCTCAGGCTGCTGCCATCCGTATAGAAGACAATTTGATAATATCTGGCGAGTTAAGAAAAGAATCAGCTAAGCCTAAGTCTTTGGGCCCTTCGCTTTATCACTTAAATCGATCCAAGCATCCAAAAATGGCAAATGATTTGCTTGCACTAAAGAAGCAGCTGGCCCAGGCCTCTCCCAGTTCCTCGTATCGGGATATCCCGCGGAGAAATTTTGTTCCTAACAACGCTTCACAAAGGCCGCTTGCTACTGACTGCTCCACGGTTGGCGCTTGAAGCTCCTCCAGTCAATGCTTTGGCCGAAATTGAAGAGGAAGAAGAGCAGTACTATGAAGAACCTTCGCTCCAAGGCGAAGATGATCAAGAGGTCGGTGAACCGACTGGCGACTCTACTATTGGGTACATGGAATTTGTGAGGATGAATCGGACGAAGAAGAGAGTACTCAGGGCTACGCGAGCGGACAATCATATGCTGTTTTCACCCGCTCGCAAGGAAAAGAGGCGGAAGTCGCTGCCCACGTACAAAAGGAGAAGGTCGCGTCAAACGCACCTCCAACCATTGCTAGAAGAGGTAATCCTCTTCCTACTCAATTCCCTGTTAAGTCTTTTGCTAAGAAGTCTTTTCCGCCCATCTCTCCTCCAGTCGGCCCCCTCAAGTTCCTACTAAGATCGGTAATCCTATTCCACCACCGCGAAGTGAAGGACTCATTCCCTCACCAACGACCCTTGGCGCGTTTGATATAATAGATCATGCGAAAGAAGACCAAGATTCAAATGTAAAGGTGAGTATCTTGATCAAACCACAAACGACTTGTAAGATTGACTAAGTATATCCAAAGTCAAGCTGTTATAGCCAAACCGGTTTCCCTGAAAGGAATCCTTTCTACTCCTCCTGAATCCCACATAAATGTTGCTTCGACATCCGCATCTGGCAAGATAGAACCTTTCTATCTCTCCCTCCTGATCAATGGCCATAAGTTGAGCAATTGCATTATTGATTCCGGAGCCTCTGATAACGTCATGCCGGCAAAAGTTGCCCATGCTTTGGGCCTCACTCTTACCAAACCATTCGGCAGATGCTATTCATTGGAGACCAAGCAAGTTCCGTTGGTTGGCCAAATCAGGGCGCCTGGTCGCGTTCGCGGCCTTCCCGGATAAAGAGTAAAAATGGCAGGTCCTTGTTCTTTGACATCCCGGTGACCTATGGAATTACTGCTAGGAAGGAGTTTTTGCGGCGAAGTTGGTGGAGAGATTCACATGGGTGGTCCAAAGCTAGAATTCGATCAAAAAGGCGTAATGCAAACTTTGGGCCGGAATCCCAAAAGAAATACTTGGTCACTAGCTCAAGACCCCAAAGCCCAAATTCTTTTCGAATCATCGGGGATGGGGAACTACTTCTTATCCAGGGCGGAGACAAAGGGCGTTTTGTTCGGAAAAGGATTGTAATAAGATCTGGACCTTGCAATTTGATGGCAGTGCTTGTGACGCGACTAGTGGATGTGGCGGCTGGAGTTGTCTTTGATATCTCCCGAGGAGGAGGTAATTCCCCTTTCTTTCAAATTGCAGTTTTCAACACTAATAATCTTTTTTGAGTACGAATCTACATTGTACTCGGTCTGCAAGCTGCTGAAGGAAAGAGGAATAAAAAATCTGAAAGTCCAAGGTGATGCCGAGCTAGTTGTAAATCAGGTCAAAAGGATTTATCAAGTGAAAAATGAAAGGCTCAGGCACTACCGTAATTCGGTATGGGACAGCATTGAGGAATTTGACGCTTTTTCAATAGAGGCCATTCCAAGGGCCCAAAATGACATGGCTGATTCGTTGGCTGTTTCAGCATCTCTCATGCTCCCGCACCCGGGTTTGAAAACGAACAAATACACCATTGAAGTGGTTTTCCGCCCAAGCGTGCCAGACAACTCTCAGCATTGGCAGGTATTCAACGATGATAATCACCTTATTGCCTTTCTAGAAAAATCAGAAAATTTTGATGAGTTGTATTTTGAAGGATCCACCTCTACGTGCCGTGAATCAATCAACGGCCAAAATCATGAATCAAAAGAGAACGATGGCATATGTCAGCTCAAAGGAAATAAAATTCCAAAGGGCTTGGTTTCTCTGGAACGCTTGTTTGACAGGCACGACCGTTTTGTAAAAAAGAAGAGGCGGGATGATCCTGGCTCATCTCCAGAGACAGAACCGGTCAATATAGGTTCTGAGGCACATCCGCAATTCGTGAACATCGGGAAATGTTGCACGCCAGAAGAAAAGCGGAAATTTGTCAAGTTCTTTGAAAAGATATATGGATGTATTGGCACTGGTCATATGCCGATTTAAAGTCCTTGAAGCAAAAGGCGTTGGCCACGACATTCCCTTAAAAGAAGATGCCAAAGCCTTAAGTCGAAGCAAAGGCATTATAATCCCAAGATTTCGGGCACTATTCAAGCCGAAATTCGAAGATCTTTGGGCCAAGAATCATCTTCCTATCCATCACAGACACTTGGGTGGCGAACATTGTGCCGATCGCAAGAAAAAGCGGTGAAATACGCATCTGCGTAGATTTCGAAACTTAAATCAAGCTTATTTGAAAGACAACTACCCTCTTCCCATAATGGACCAAGTTACGCAGCGGTGGCTTGGATCGAAATCTTGTCTATCTTGGATGGTTTTCGGGCTATAATCAGTTGAAGTCTCGCTTTGAAGATCAATTCAAAACAGCATTCACTACTCCGTGGGAATGCGTTTGCCTATAGCGGGATGCCTTTCGGCCTAACCAACGCCGGTGCCACTTTTCAGCGAGCCATGGACTTTGCTTTCAAAGGCATGATGGGAAAGGTCATTGTAGTTTATCTAGATGACTTAACCGTGTTCTCCAAGCAGCGAAGTGATCATTATGATCATTTGGAGCAGGTATTGGCGGATCTGAGAACACGGAATTTCCCTTAACCCAAAAAAGTCTGTTTTCGGGGTCACGGAAGGGAAATTGCTAGGCCATGTGGTTAGCAAAGAAGGAACCAAGATTGATGCCGAAAGAGTCAAGGCTATTCAGAGCCTTACTCTGCCCACAAGCAAGACCGGTGTTCATTCTTTCTTCGGAAAGGTGAATTTTCTTAGGCGTTTTGTCCACGACTTTCTTTGAGAAGACTCGCCACATTTTGAACATGATGAAGGAACACCAACTTTCAGGATGGAGTGAAGAAGGAAAGATCGTTTGGGAGATAAAAACTTGTTGCTCATGCACCGGTCTTGGTATGTCCGGATTTCTCCAAGAACTTCATTATGTACTGTATGCATCCGAACACACTTGTTTACTGCAATCGATGCAAAAAGGAACTCGGAGGATATTGAATCTCAATCGCATTCATGAGTTCTCCTCTCAAGCCTCACGAGTTGAAAATGACTCAATTGGAAAAGCACGCCTTTGCCGTCGTTAAAGCGGTGAAGAGTTTGGTATTACATTACGAACTTCGCATACGGTGGTCTTCAGTTCCCGACACAGCGGTGAAATCAATTCTAACTCAACAAGAGTTGGGAAGCTTGAGAGGGAATTGGATTGCAAAGGTCGAGGAATATGACCTGGATATCAAACCCACCAAGGCTGGTAAGAGGCAAAGGCACATGTCGGCTAATGGCTGAAAACAAAGACTCAGATAGCCCTAGAGAGAAAAGAGATTGCACCAACGAAGCGCAAAGCCCTCTGGAGGAGCCTGTTTCTCTACCTCTGGTTTTGTTTGTGGCAACTTGTGACGAATGGTACTCCGACATCGCTTTCTTCCTCACCTATGGCGAATGCCCAGTGCACCTGAATGCAAAGGAGAAGCGTGCTATAAAGCTCAGAGCGGCCAAGTATGTCATCTGGGATGACGGTTTATATAAGCGTGGGATAGATGGTATCTTTCTGCGATGTGTTGACAAGCCCGAGCAAGTAAAACTGCTGGAGAGTTTTCACAATTCGGCTTGTGGAGGCCATTTCTCTTCTTACGTGACGGCACATAAGATCATTCGAGCCGGTACTGCGGCGGCGCTCTTTCAAGATCAGCTACACAGGTAGCGAAATGCGAAACCTTGCCCGGCGGTTTGTTGGTAAGCCCAAATTGGCTTGCCTTTCCCCTAAGGCGGTTATTATCAATGAGCCATTCAAGCGTTGGGAATCGATTTTATTAGGCGCACTCAATCCCCATCGAGTGCTGGGGACATAGCTCGTCCTTACGACGATTACTTCACCAAGTGGGTGGAAGCCATACCCGATTAAGCATGCCACTTACGAGGTGGTTTGCGGTTTTATCAAGGAAAATATCATTGTCGGGTTCGGCATCCCGAACAAAATGGGTTCTTGATAATGCTTCTAACTTCTCCTCCCGAGAAGTTATTAGTTTTGTTATGAATATGGAATAACTTTAGCCCATGCTTCGGATTACTACCCGAGAAATGGTCGGGCGGAATCCAATGATAAGAACCTAGTGACCATTATACGGAAATTAGTAGATGAAAATCAGCGGATGTGGCACAAGTCTTTGTACGACGCTTTGTGGGCGGACCGTATTACTCCCAAGAGGTCTCTCGGCATGTCACCTTTTCAAGTGTTATATGGCACTGATGCCGAACTCCCCATTTCCGCGGAACTTCCTGCTCTACGCTTGGCACGAGCGATCGAAGATGAAACTTTTCAGAGTTCTCTAGAAAAGAGAATTATGTATCTGGCAGAACTTGAAGAAAAGAGAGTGAAGGTGGTCGACAGGATCACTGAACATCAGAATCAAGTGAAGAAGCTTTTCGACAAGAAGGCCAAGCGAGAGAAATTTTGAAGTGGGAGATCTTGTCCTTCTGGGACAAGCGAAGAGAGAAAAGGGTATGCATGGAAAGTTTGACTCCTTATGGAGAGGACCCTTCAAAATCAAGCAACTTAATGGAGAGAATAGTTTCTATCTCTCGTATCTGGATGGAGGTGAACTCCGCTTCCTTACAGGCGGGCAACATCTCAAGATCTTCGGGAAGTAGAGCTTGCTCTCTTCTTTATCTGATTTATTTTGGTTGTGTGTTTGCTTTCGTCGCGTGTTTGCTTTCGTTTGTTGTGTGTTTCCTTTGTTCTCCCTCTGGTCCCCCTTGTTTTTGACTCCGTACCCAATGGATAGGCACATGTGATCTGGGATTCTCTACCCCTGAGTTTACTCAAGGATAGTCCCAGGAGGAGCCAGCTGTTATCCCGTAAAATTGACAAGGGCAATTTTACTGATAACCATACCGAAAATTTTTGTCTTGATCCCTCGATAGGGATCCCTCGCGTTCGAAACGATTTAAAATTCCTTCTCAGGAAATCTAGCTTTCGAACTTAGTCTTTTTGAGCCTTTTTGGCTAGGCGCATGGATTTTCACTGTAACACCACATTTTGGTGCGCCCCTTCAAAAAGCCTTTGGCGCATGGTTTCCCATGTCAACACGTCTTTTGGTGCGCCAAAGCATGTTAAGCCTTATTTGCGTGCGCCGAGGCGCATGCGCCTCGATGTTGACATATCATTTGTCGCGCCTCTTTTCCATGCGCTAAAGGGCGCATGTGCTTTCCTTGTTACACCGCGTTTTGGTGCGCCCAAGGGCGCATAATAATTCATGTCGACAACACGTTTGATGCGCCAAGGTCGCACCCATTCTCCTGTTGTCAGTTACTTTCATGCGCCAAAGGGCGCATGCTTTCCCTCTGTCGGCGATCGTTTTTGCGCCTTTTCAAAAGTGGGTGGCGCATTTATGACAAAGTTTTGTTATATATAACGGTCATGCGCGCCATGTCATTTTCATTGTTCTTTTTCAAAGCACGTGATTGCTCTGGGTGTGTCGGCTCTGCTCTGTCGTTGTCATTTGCTCTCTGGCCCGCTTTCCAACCGTCTTTATACATTCAAAGGTAAGAGGTTCATCCTCTTTTCATTTTCGTGCTTTGGTGTTTTCGTCAGGTTTTCGTTTGATGGCCCGTTTTTAAATGTCGTTTTGCATTGGGTATTTCTTCCCCTATCCGCTTAAACCAACTTCTTCCTTCTGTCCCTCATTTCCAGTTTATAAGGGAAGTTGGTTTGATTAGGCTTGGTGTTAGAATGAATGATGCTTAAATGTTTAGAGAGTTTTTGGTTTTCCCCATGGCGCGTTGCCGCGTCATGTTGCACCTTAGACAGTCGCGCCCCTCGGCGCGTCTACCCAGCATGCTGCAGTTGTGAATCATGCGCCCCTAAGCGCACCCTTTCGGCTGCTTGCTTTTCAGAACCCGCGCCTTCTTATATCCCTTTGGCGCATCTTTTACCCCTGTTGCATCCCTCTTCTATGCGCTAAAGGGCGCGCCCAGCTTCCATGCAAAGCGAGAGATATCTGCGCAAGCGTAAAGCCTCCAAGGCGCGGGCGCACCTTCCGTTGCAAGTACATGATGTTGTGTCGCTCCCCCATGCGCCGCGCCATATACCTTTGGCGCGCCTTTTTTCCATGTCGCACAATCTGCCCATGCGCCAAAGGGCGCACCAAACCTCAATGTAACATGCATTTCCTGTGCGCCATTCTATAAAATGCAGTCTGCTTCATCCATGCGCCATGCGCCTTTGGCGCCAATTTTATCTCTGTTACGTCCTTTTCCTATGCGCCTTGTCTATTCATTTGTTATATACATTTTCCATGCGCCACTGCACTTTTGAGCCTTAAAAATTCTAACTCTTTCTTATTTAGCGTTCCCATTGAAAATCAAATGACTAATTCAAGCTTCTTGGATTGGGTTTCACTCCTCCTACGTGCGAGATCATCAGATAAGCCTTGAAGAACACATGTCTACCTCAAGCAAGAGACCCGCCAAACCAAGAGGAAAAGCTAAGCTAACAGAGGAAGAAATGAAGTATAAGTACGAAAGGGTTAGAATGCCCGAATCTCGGGCGGAATGCAATATGGATGTCGAGAGATTACGAACTAGGCCACATTGACATGGGCCAGATTGCAGGTGAGAACTCGAGAAAGTATCAAAAGCCCCTGGATGGATAAATTGATGGGTAGTGCTCTACATTTCGCGGTGGGATTCGATCAGTAGCTATTGATAATGAGTTCATAATGGTGGTTGCCCAATCTTACAACAAGGACACCGGTGTGTCGAAAATAGTAAGGGGAGGTGGTCATTGACCTCACCGCTCGCCATTTGAAAAGATTCTTGGCATCCCTCATCACCAAGCTTCGTGGCCGTTACCCAAGAATGTATCAAGACACAGGAGGGCAATGAGGACCTATGCATGCGGTTAATGAATGAAGTCTACCTCAAAAATAAGAAGGTAGTGACCCGGTGGCCCCAGGACTATCCACCCAAGCGACTTCTCGAAGAACTCGGTGACACCATCA
Organism: Taxus wallichiana var. yunnanensis; assembly: GCA_018340775.1. Classification (NCBI taxonomy): domain Eukaryota; kingdom Viridiplantae; phylum Streptophyta; class Pinopsida; order Cupressales; family Taxaceae; genus Taxus; species Taxus wallichiana. The sequence continues at coordinate 807,464,956 of CM031242.1, forward strand.
CTTTCTGAGCGAGTCTTGGGCTTTGGGCGCCCACTACTTCCATAAATGGATCTTTGCGGTACACAGAAAGCGATGAACAAAAATTTGCCCGATCAGCGCCTGGCTGGGGGAAATAATAAGCGGCGCCATTTACGGCGGCTTCTGACGGTTTGCCACAACAGGAGTGTTTCATATGAACTCCTACGTAGTGTATCTTTGCGGCGTCGAAAAAGGGACTATCCAGGGCTGCACCGAAGTGGAACTTGGCCTCGAGCCAAGATATATGAATACTACCAGTGAAGGCTGAAGGCCGGAGAATAGCATCAACACTTTTCAAAAATCAATGATGCTTTCTTCTACCATATTATATGCATCTTGCGACCAAAAGTTGACTCATGGCCGCACAATTAAGAATCTTTTTTCTGCTTTGTGGAAAAGTGGGGGGCCTTGTTCACCCAATTTCCCACATTCACCTATCTGAGGGCGGTTAACTTCTTGGGCGAGCCCACTAGGTTGCCAAGGTATGCTGGACCAAAGCTGGTTCTATTGGAATTGTCAAGGCAGCTGGTCACATATCATGAGAAGTGCCAGAAGAGAAAGAAGGGTGGAACTCCTTTCCCCCTCACGGTAGGCCGATACACTTGTTCCAGCTATCACAAGGCGAAGGAGATGTTTGCCGAGCTAGAATTGCTCAATCTAAAGCATGATTTCCCGGCAAGGCCTACATTCGACCCAAGAAGCTGCTTGCCAAGGGCTAAGCTTGATCCTATCCATGTCCCTCAAATTGAGGACATTTACATTGACGTCATCCATGAGGTGGCACTCAGGAGACTGGATCACTCCCGCTTAGCATTGGCAGAAATTATTCATTATGGAGTGGCCATCGTCCCCAAAGGCTTCCAAACTTCGGAAGATGAAGTAGACAAGGTGTATAATAACACAGATGGAGACAATTGGCCCTTCCCGGCCATTGATAGAAGCAAGGCTCCTCAGACAATTGAGGAGAGGGTCAAAGAAACCATGCGGAGAACGGAGCTGCAGTGCCGTATGAATGGATTGATCTACCTCGGCGTAGATTTTATAACTTCTCCATTGGGTAATGCGCCTCCAAGATCAAAGAAGCAGCTAAAAGGCAAGGGTGCAATAGGTGAATCAAGCACCAGTCAGGAGGAAGCCCCTGAAAGTCCTCTTCCCTCGGAGCCTGAACAAGTCATAACTTTGGAAGAGGAGTTCATGGAGGATGTTCCCGAAGGCCCATCCACTCAGGATGTCGGCGTTGCTACAACTACGGAGGTTCCTTCTGTCCCTTCTTCTTCTCTTCCTCCCCTTCCTCAGGTGTCAGCAACCACTCCTTTGGTTGTGTCCTCTCCCCCTTCTTCTACCCTTTCCCCTGCTTCTTCATCCATCTTCTCCTCTCTTGCTGATTTGTCTCCTTCCATTTCTTCTCTCCTTTCCGGGCTCCCTTCCCTTCCTCCCGTGGACACTTCCTCGGCTATTCTTTCAATGCCACCGCCGCGTGTCTCCACGTTCTTCCCCTCTTCTACCGTTCTTTGCCTCCCCCTCTCTCTCTGGTCCTTCTTGATAGGACCAGCTTGGATCTCTCGGCCCGTGAGCCGAGCGAAGAGGAAAGTCCCCATCGCTCAGATGGACTTTTCAATTATTCCGGCTAAAGGAGCAAAGAAGCACAAGCCGATTACACGCTTCTCAAAGAATGCTGCGGTGAGAGAGTCTGGAAATAGCTTACCCGATCCCACCAAGAAAGCGGTCTGTCTCCAGCCAGATTTCACGGTGACCCAAGTCACGATGGGGGCGTCCTCACGAAAGTCTCCGGGGAAGCTCGTTCGCGATTGATGCACTTTGTGAAAAGCTTGAAAGCTAAGGAAGAGAAAAGGCTGCTGAAAGAACAGAATAAATACCTTGGGCCTTACGAGAAGATGGGAAGTGCACCTCCCACAGCTGCCGCCGAGACTCTGAGCTGCTCGGTCAAGACAAGATCAATGAATATTCAAAGATCGGTGAGCGGGGCATGGTGTTTTACCTTGGAGAAGCTTGATTCTCAAAGATAGCGAAAAGGTAATCGCCGAATATATCAACTTATCTCGAACATTGAAAAGGCGAATAAGGAGCTCCAAGCATTAGCAGTCCGAGATATCGGAAGAGTTAGAAAACGCTAGACTCCAACACGAGGCCTTCCAACGGATGTTCGATTTGTTGATCGAAGATTTGGTCAAATTCGGAGTATTCGGTCACCCAGGACCCTCAACAAGACTATGTCCACTTTGGACTATCGGATAGATCAGCTCGAGTTTGTGTTAGAAAAAATAGATAAGGTGAAGGAAGAGGCCACGGATGCGATGTATCAAATGGAGAAAATTGTTTTATCCATGAAACCAGGGTTGCTCACTCCTTCCCTCACCTTAAAGCGGTGATGATACTATCCGGGTTTTCAGGAGTTAGCTTCTCAAGGAGCAGGGCGGAAGTCACGTTTGATACGAATCCATCAATAACTGCTTGCTAGCTTGCGGGGACTTCATCGGTTTCTGATTGAGGCGGTGAAAGATTATTCCAAACTTCAGAAAAGCTTGTAGAAGAGCGGGAAACTTGCGAAGTGTCGGTGATCGGCACGGATCCATCACGAGATCGGTTGGGGTCGATGATCAACAAGTTCTTGGAATACGCGCTCGGTTCCACATCTCATCTCTGAAAGGCATCGAGAAGCGGCGACCCCTTTTCGGCCGCGGGGCGATGATGATGACTAGCTTCTTCTTCTTCTTCTTCTTCTTCTTCTCTCTCTCGCTATTCTCCGACTTTCTTTTAGCAATATCTCAAGTATGTTGATGCCAACGATGACATCATCCATGTTGCATCATGGGATGATGTCATCCACTCAAAAATGTAAAAGTCAACATGACTTTAGATATTTTGTAAATATCTTGTAGATAAGTGGTTGGCTCCTTTTTGTCTTCTTCTCTCTCTCTCATCTTATATAAATACAGGATACTTGTGGTATTCAAGGGATGAACATTTTTCAGATAGAAATAGAAGTGAAGAGAGAAAGACTTTGAGCTTTCTTGTAACAGAAAAGAACAGTAATACAATTATTCAGACTTTGTGCTCAATAGCTGTGTTATGCATAAGGTCTTTCTTACGTTAGATCTGTATGTGTTTAATCTGTTGAATTCATATCTACTTTTCCGTCATTTGTTTATCAGTATTGCTTTGTTTATTTATGCCAGTAGGTTTGGCTCTGTTTACTACCAAGCCCAAAGCATAGATTTTCTGACCCTTCCGCTTTGGAACTCATTTCTTTTCTTCCTTCGGATCTGTTCTTTCTCTTCTCCTTCTTTTGTTCCTTTCTCTTCGCAGCCTAGAACACTCTACTGGGATGAGATCCCAACCCCTGAAGGCAGAATCTGTGAGACTTGCATAGGTTCCTGCTAGTAGAAGTAGCAATAAACCAGTTTCGCTTTCTTTGTCTCAAAGAGGGGCTAAGCCACACTGCTTGTTGGCTGCTTCTATCCATAGATCTGTCCCACGCGCGATTTTCGGCCCAACAGTTTAAATGATGAGGTCTTGCCCAGGATTTAGTAGGGGACTAGTAGACTTGGTGGAGGCCTACGTGGAAGCTCCACTAATTATATTTTTGTGTTGAATTGGCATTCGACATATTTAGGAGGTGGTGGTAAGGAAAGATAAGCAAGAATTTTGGATTGAATGTAATTTATGAGCCTTGGTATTCACATGCAAACCGTCTTGGAAACTTAGGAGGTGGGTTTGTAGGAGGTCATTTGGTTTTTCTTGCATGGCGGATTTTGCTCTGCATGGAGCTAACTAGTTCTTCAAACCAGCAGTTTGATCTTCACTTCAAAGTTATTTTTGGTTTCTTCAGCCTATTTTTGATTGAAGGAAAATATATGAGGCATAGGAGGAAAATAAGTTTGATTGTTGATCTATCTTGGAGGAGAAAAAAAGTTGGACGCTCGGCTGGAAGTATCCTTCGATTTGGTGGAAGCACTATCAGGCATGATAGGATCTAACTATTAAAATTCTTTGCGTTCTTCTAAATGAATCATTAGAACAACTCTTCTCTCATGAGATTCTTGTTTTCATGTTTGTCTGGTTATTTTTCTTCTTGGGTTTGGTGAATCCTTGTGTGTTTGATATGAAACTATGGCTTAATAGAATTGTTTTGGAAACTAGCTTTATGTGCTAGTTTTACGACCTACATGCAAGTAAAAAGGGTATTAGAAACTTGTTTTGTACCTCTATTTTTGCTCTCTTGATCTTGTATTCGAAGTTAAGTAGCTTTAACCGACTTGTCGTGGAAATATATGGATCTAAGCTTAAAGGAAACTTGAGTTCTTTTTTATTTTTCTTCTGGGTTGCGTTCTTTGGATGCAGACTTGTGTTGGAACCTTGTGTTTTGAATAAGCTTGAGTTGGAGCTTCATTTAAAATGGAACCACTATTTTGGAAACTTATGTATTACTGAAACTGTTGCATGGAGTTCATATTTATCATTGTACTCGTATTATATTTCTAGTGTAGTTCTGAATGTTTGTGTTCGAAGCTTAGGTTCATCTCTGTACTTCTATTTAACACATGAGTGTTATGGAATCGTGTTTGGTCGATTCATTTGAATATATCTGGTATTTTGTATTGGGTTATTCTTTTATTAATGACTAAGTTTATAACTCTTTACTTGAGTGAATAATCACCGAGGAACCGTGTGGGAACTTGTTTCGCCATTTAAAATTATCTTGGAGATTTGGAACTTTAAATGTCTGGCTTTAAAACTTAGAACTTCAGTTCTATGATTGTAATGACTCCCTTGAGATGGTTTTGGTGTGAGAATAGAATGGGATGTTCTTTCCCTACTATTTGGAAGAAACCCACGTTTTGGGTTGATTGTATTGTTTTGTACTAAGGCACCACTTTATCGCAATTTCGTGGTTGTGAAGTTTTGTTTTGATATCTATGTTCTTATTGCTTGGGAAATTAAGACTGAGACAACTTCGTATTGGGTGTTTTGGGTTCTAACTCTCCCTCTCTTATGTCTCTTTAAATAAATATAGGTCTTGTGAAAGATTTGGATTATTACCTTGGACACTGAAATAATTAGGAAGGAGTCCTTCTCTATTTAGTTGTATTGAGTTTGATTATTTGAATTATGAACTACTTACCTTTTTATATTTCATGGAGGGGCATTTGTAAGTATTCGGTCTTGGGTTCGTAGGTAATTCTGAATCTTATCATTTGTTGTCTTGGGATGTTATTCTCAATCGATAATGAATAAGACTTTGGTTTCTCTTTGAGAAAGAAAAGTGTGTATGTGTGTGTGTGTGTGTGTGTGTGTGTATGTATTCTTTTGTGAGTAGTAAATTGGTTTGTGTCTACATGTATGCTTTCAATTATATTTAAATTGAAACCGAACTCCCTTTGTTCGGTTGTATGAAACATTTTATTAAATGGACCTTTCCCTAGTAGAGTGACTTTTTCTCTTGTCCTTGGATAGGCTCAATGTTTGAACTTTTGTACTCGATTCTGTTGGGTGTGAGTTATCCTTTATGTCCTCCTCACATATTTGAGTGTCATCTCACATGGGTTAGGTTTAGGGTTTGCTATTGAGTCATGCACTAGGGTTACTCAGCACCCTATATGTACCTTTTCACTATTCATTTATGAGCATACCAAGACACTCTGCTATCTTTTTCTTACGAACAAGCTTTGTTCTGTTATGCAAGTTTATTCAGTTATTGATCGATTCTTCCTTGTGATTACGTTGGATCTATTTCGATTCAACTTAATCAGAACTTCATTGTGGTGTACAGTTTAAATATTTATCGATTAACTCTTTCATGGTATCAGAGTTGAGATCGAGTAAACGTGCACTCATTTTTTGAGTTGTGATTACTCTTTTTTTTTTGTTCCTCGTGCAAGCTTTTCAATCTTAATATTCTATTTTTTTCTTGCTAACACATCTAACAGTTCTTTTTTGGAAAAGTTGTGTTGTTTTTTGTGCATTTTTGTACTTGTGCAGGTATTCCTGAAGGTTTCAGGGTATTTACAGCCACATTTAGCTATCTATAGCTAAATCGCTTTTCAACCAAAATAGAGATTAATTTCATTTCTATTTTTTTAATAAATTATTAAAATGGAAGTGAAATTTTTTTAAGATCTCTATTTTTTTGTAGTTCTAGAATTTTTTTTGGGAAAAGATTGGCTTGGCTCTGCATGTTTTTTACAGGTTGATCCACGTTTATTTACTTTGTGTGTAGTGGCTCTTCATGTCATGGTTTGTCGTGTTTGTTGTGCCATGGTTGTGGTCTATGCACTGTTTCACCCTTGCATGCCACACTTGTTCACCCATTGCCATGTGCCTGCCCACCCCTGTCGTCCTTACGCGCACCTTGCTCCACGTTACCCCACGTTCTTCCTCCCAACACTTTGCACCATTCCCGTGATGTGTGGCTCTACTGCTGTGTGGCTCTGTCGTCCCTATTGCTATTGTGGACCCTCGTGGCCCTGCATTCCCTGGTTTGTCATGGCCCTGTCATCCCTCTCGCCATGGCCCCCACGCTGGTCTTCCGTGGCCTTGCCCGGCCCTCTGCTAGATCCCCGCCCTCCGCTAGTCTATCGTGGCCCCCTGTCATCCCTCTGCAGTGGCCTTACACCTGCTTTTGCCCGTGTCTTTGTGTTGTTCACTCGTGCCCTCGTAGGCTCGTGTCGCAGACCCTGCCTGCAAAATTGGTACACCACATTATTTTTGGTAAGGTTTTTTTTTTGTTAAATTTTTTTTTAGTAAGATTCTTCAATCCACCAAAAAAAAATCAAATCTTTTCCTTTTATTATTTTTTAAAATTATTTCCTTTTTTAAAATAAAAAAATATTTCTAAAAAAATCATTTTTTTAAGTAAGTTTTAAAATTCTTTAAATCTCAAAAATCAAAACGTTTTTAAAGTTAGAATTTTTTTTTAAAGGAAAGTATTTTTTTAAAACCAAAAACATATTAGGGTTCTTTTTTCTTTAGATTTTTAATAAAAAAATCTAAATTTAATTGTAATTAATTAGATTTATCTAAATCTAGTTTTTTTAATTTCAACTTTATCCTTTTCAATTAGTAAAATATTTAAAATCATCATTTTTTTAACGTTTTTTTATCGTTTTGTCCAAATTGATTAAATTAGCTAAATAGGACGTTTCAAAACGGTAATTCTTTAAAATCATTCTTGTCATTTTTTTTACTAATCGTGCGCTCAAGTGTGTAGTGACACTTTGACATTTTTTCCCTTCTAAGCGTTTTTGGCGTTAACTCTCCTTCCAGTTCATTTAAAATCATTGTATATTTACCTTTATTATTGCTTGCAGACTAGTGAGCGTGTCCACCACACATCTGCGGCGAGGGGGTTTTCATTTGCGACATGAGACACTTTTTCTCACCACCAGGATTGGCTTTCACCTCCTTCCTTATTTTTACTTGTGCTTGTTTACGGTGTCCTATTTGTTGCGCTCCACAAAACACTATTGTAGTCTCCTCTCTTGTGTGTTATTACATTGATTGTAAGATGAGTTGCCAAGTGTTTCAAACCACACGCCTGGACCCGATTGTAATCAACTCACTAAACTATAAAGTGCCGAAAGCAAGGGAGTTGTTATATTGTCCTGGGTGGTTGTGTCTCTTTTCTACATTTATTTCTCTCTCTCTCTTCACTATGGATGCACTTTCAATTCCTTTGCTTACGTTGTTCAACTTTTTGAATGGAGATCGAAAATAATAATGAAACTAAGGGGTAAAGGGTTATTCCGCATCACCATGGGAACTGAGACTGAACCAAATGACGAACCTGAAATATCTAAGTGGTTAAACCGTAGTGATGAAGCTTTAGGTCTTCTTTGCATGTCTATTTCTCCTAACTTGCTCTTCCACATTGAGGCGTCTGAAACACCTAAATCTACATGGAAAACGCTAGATGCAATGTTTGGACAACTAGATGACATGAGAGCGCATGAGTTGGAAAACGAACTACTAGGGTTAAATCCTAGTGACTTTGAAAACCTACAAGCTTTCTTCTCAAAAAATTCCACATTAGATTGTTGTTAAAAGGATGTCAAGTAGAGAAGAAAGATTCTCAACTAATCTTGTCGATTCTCTCTAAGCTAGGTCCCGAATATTCTGTCTTTGTGTCAAATTTCTACGCTACAAAAGCTGCTTTGGGCGATACTTGGACTATGCCCTCCTTTGACTATTTTTCATCCCAACTCATTTGAGAACAGGAAAAACTCATTCAAATGGGGTCTCTCAAGTCCAAGTCACATGCCCTTGTAGCAAGTACTAGAGGAAAGAAGACTAAAAGAAGAAAAAAAAAGGATCAACCTAAGAAAGAAACCAAGACCAAACCTAAAAATGACACAAACACTTTGACTTCTAAGCCTAAGGCACAGAAAAGTAAGTTTTTGTGTTCCTATTGCAAGAAGTCTGGTCACGATGAGCAACACTATTTTAAGAAACAAATTGATCACTTATCTCATTTACTTGAGAAGAATAAAATAAGTGTTCCTGAATCCATAAAACAAAGTGCTCAAAGGCCGAGTCTTTTGCTGCAAAAAGGTGCTAAAAATGATAAGAAGAAAGGAAAGGCCCTTGTAGCCAGAGTTGCTCCTTCATCGACATGGATTATAGATTCCGGTGCCTCGCACCACATGGGTTCTTTGCATGTTGAGTTTTCCAACATTGAACCTTGTGGAATGTCCCAAATCACGATGGGTAATGACATAATAGTGTCGGTTTCCGGTAGTGGATCGGTAGAGATGGATGGGGGAATATTTAACCAAGTGTTAAGTGTTCTTGATCTCTCTACCAATCTCCTATCGGTTTACCAAATTACTCACCTTGGTGAAGGAATACGAGTGGAATTTGGTCCTAACTCGGTGATTATTTGAGCTTAACAATGACACTACAGTGGCTGAGGGAAAGGCAGATCACCATTCATGGTTGTACACCTTCTCCCACTTTACTTTTGATTCTACGCCCACTGCCTTGCTCACTCATGCAAATGAGGTTAGTAAGCTATGGCATGAGCATTTTGGACATCTAAATTATCACTACCTTGAACAATTGAGCCAAAATGAAATGGTCAACGGGTTGCCCCATGTCAAATTTTCTAAGGGTCTTTGTGAGGGTTGTACCCTTGGAAAGCATCCTAAAAATAACTTTGACAAAGGAAAATCCTAGAGAGCTACTTGTCCTTTGGATCTTGTTCACGCGATGATGTTTATGGTCCATTTCCTTCTCCTTCATTTACTAGAGCTCTTTATGTGCTAACCTTCATTGATGACTATTCGTGATATACTTGGGTATATTTTCTTAAGCTTAAGTCTAAAGTCTTTGAACATTTTCAAGACTTTAAGGCTCTTGCTAAGAAACAGTGGAATGGTCTATCAAGGTTCTTCGAACCAAAAATGGAGGTGAATATGTAAACAATAGGTTCATGGATTTCTATACTTCTAAAGGGATCTCTTTGCAGCATACAGTTGCTTATAGCCCTTCACAAAATGGAGTCGCAGAAAGAAAGAACTATACTCTGAAGGAGATGGCCACTTGTATGATTCACTCGAAGTCTCTTCCTCCACAGTATTGGGCTGAAGTAGTGAATTGTGCAAATTACATTTAGAACCATGTGTTCCACACAAGGCAATAAGAGGGATGACACCCTTTGAAGCCTAGTTTGGATGCAAGCTTGATGTTGAGCACTTTCGAGTCTTTAGATCTAAGGCTATGGCTTAGATTCCCAAGAAGAAACGCAAGGCTTTGGAACCACAATCCAAACCTTGTATCTTTATAGGGTATCCTGATGGTGTGAAGGGATATGATTGATGAATCCTACTTCTCATGAGCTATATATTGAGAGAATTGTTAAGTTTGATGAGTCTTCTTCGACTTCTACTTCTCCACCTATTGAGGTTCTTCAGCTCGCTAATTCAGATTCTGACTCATCAGATGATGATACTATTGAGCATGCTCCTCTTCTAGATCCTCCCAACCATCAGACCTCTGATTCTTCTGATTCTGACAGTAGTGATGATGAGGAATATGTCCCTTCTCACTCAAGTGAAGAATCTTCTGACTTTGAGCCTGATCCTCCTGGTCCTCTTTGGGCTAGGAAAACTTTGCAAAGTGCTGGAGATTTAGTTGGAGATACTTTGGATATGAGATGTACTCACTTAGATTTCATTGGACCCCACTCTTTCTTCACCTTTGCTTCTGATCCATAGTCTTTCCAGGAGGCTTCTGGTATTCTGAGTGGGATTCTACCATGGATGAGGAGTATTCCTCTCTCATGAAGAACGATACTTGGGATCTCACCACTCTTCCGAAAGGAAGAAAAATCATTCGGTGTAAGTGGGTGTTCTCGAACAAAGTATGGAGTAGATGGAGACATCAAAAATTTTAAAGCACGATTAGTAGCTAAGGGTTTCTCCCAGATAGTTGGGGTTGATTATACTAAAACCTTTGCTCCGGTTGTGAAGATGACTTCTATTTAACTGACCTAGCCATTTCGCAGTGAATAGATGGAAAGTCCATCAAATGGACATTAAGAGTGCCTTCCTTCATGGTGACCTAGAGGAAGAGATCTATATGGAAAAACCTTCGGGTTATGTCCAAGATCCCTCCCTCGTTTATAAGTTAAAGAAGTCTCTTTATGGCCTTAAACAAGCCCCTCGGGCTTGGTATGCCAAGATGGACTCCTTTTTACTTACATCAGGGTTTACTAGGTGTCATTCTAATCCAAATGTTTATATTCTATGGCAAGATGACTCCATACTCATTCTTGTTCTATATGTTGATGACTTGTTGATCACAGGTAGCTCTTCCTCTATTATTGATTACTGTGAAGATCACCTTGGCCAACAATTTTTCCATGACTGACTTAGGTCTGCTTCATTACTTCCTTGGGATCTAGATTTCACAATCTAACTTGGGAATCTTGATTTCGCAACCTAAGTATGCTCTTGATTTGCTAGCTTTCTTTTCAGATGTCTGATTGCAAGTATTCTCCTACTCCTTTTCTTTCTGGGGTTAAGTTGGTTTCAGATTTCTCTACTCCCTTGGTTGATGATACTCTTTATCGACAGTTGGTGGGAGCTTGATTTACTTGACTCACACTTGACTAGATTTATCGTATGTTGTTGGGATCGTGTCCAGATTCATGTAGGAGCCACATGAGCTACATTAGAAAGTAGCTAAATGGATCCTTCATTATGTTCATGGCACTTATGCTAATGGCATTCACTATCATGGAGGGGTAGATATTGAATTGATTGGGTTTACAGATTCTTATTGGGTCGGTGACTTAGATCATCGAAAATCTACTTCTGGCTACAGTTTCTCTCTTAGTTTGGGTCCTATTAGTTGGTCTATCAAGAAGTAGAATGCAATTGCGATATCATCTAAAGAGTTAGAATACAGAGGAGCAATTAATGTTTCCACAGAACCTATTTGGCTATAAGTATTCTGACAGAGTTTGGCATCCACTTTCGCGGCCTACCATTATCTACTGTGATAACATGAGCACTATCTCTATTTGTAGAAATCTAGTTTAGCATCAGCGGATGAAGCACATTGAGATCCATATGCACTTCATACGGAGCTTATTCATGATGGTATCATCGACATTCAGTACATTTAGATAGCTAATTAGATTGCAGATTTATTTACCAAGCCCTTCACTGAGATGAAGTTTCTTCACTTACGATCTCTTCTTGGGGTGAGGTCTTCTGCAACTACTCATCTTCTTTGGGCTACGTATTTCTTCTCTTCTTCTTCTTCTTCTTCTTCTAGGAAGATTATGTTTCTATATGGGCACCTTATCAGGCCTTTAGTTTCTAGCCCCATTGACACATCTTTCTTAGTTGTTTAGGGGTGTCTTCTTTTTCCATCTGTCTCATAGCTGCTACCCCAGCTTTGATGAAGGGGGTGTTGGTGTGAGTTATCCTATGTGTCCTCCTCACATATTGGAGTGTCATCTCACATGGGTTAGGTTTAGGGTTTTCTATTGAGTCATGCACTAGGGTTACTCAGCACCCTATATGTACCTTTTTGTTATTCATTTATGAGCATGCCAAGACACTCCACTATCTTTTTCTTATGAACAATCTTTGTTCTGTTATGTAAGTTTATGCAGTTATTGATTGATTCTTCCTTGTGATTACGTTGGAGCTATTTCGATTCAACTTGAGTGCAACTTCATTGTGGTGCACAGTTTTCGATACTATCCATCAACTCTTTCAATTCCATTTGGAAATAGTGATTTCTCTTGACCTGTTGGTCTACCTCGTTCGAATCATTGATTGAAATAATGTTGAGAGCTAGTAGCCTGGAAGGTTTTGCTGATTAAGTACATTGATACTTATGGGTTTGACTGTTGTTGACTAGTTTTTCCTAGTTTATATGGAAAGGAGTAGGTTGTCTCTTGTACTCTTTATCCTTTGTGAAGAAATTGAGTAGAGATTAACTCCTCTTCGAGGCTGCTTTGTTTGTGATCATTGTTTTCTGATCTTTGTTTGATAATTCCTACATGGAAATTTGGAATTGGAGTTACATTTAGATTGTTCTAGTTTTCCTTACCTTCTTGTTTGCTATGGAATTCTATTTGATGTATATTCTAATGATTGAATGTGCAATATTGTTATCCTAGAAAGGAATAGGTAACTCATGTTATAATCTAGTCTATTTTTTTGATATTATAGGCTTGGGTAGGGTATATAATGGTTCTTGTTATTCCTTACTTATAATTTAGATGAATCATCATTGAAGGAACCATGTAGTATACATTTATTTTGTCTCTTAGAAAATATAATCGTGGTATTCTATTAGGATGGAATTATGAGACAAAGGGATGGCAAGATGTATTGTTGTTTACAAGCCATTGATGAGATTATTAGAACTTTAAGATCTTAGGCAGATATTGTTTATTATATTCTACTTTTCTCTTTAAAAGTTGAGCTAGATTTATTAATAAAATTCATTTTTGTTTGTTATCACTTATCCATCGATTGTACGATGATTTAATTATCTCATTAAAGTAGTGTTGCTTTAATGAAACAATTAGTGGAATGCACTTCGTTTTAATGATTAGTGCTTATCATGCTGGAAAATTGAACTAACCCATGCTAGCTATTTTGAAGATGGACGACTTAAGTGGTAAAAGAAGGTAAAAACTTATATGATGCATTGGTGATATATGTATAATTCTTAGTAAAGAATTCTTATTCATTCTTTTTTAATTATAAAGAAAATTTGTATACTTTATAGAATGAGGGTTGTTGTTATGCGGTTGCCTAAAGAGCATAGTATTTTAAATTTTATAAGTTGTAATGATGAATTACGAGGAGTTGTGTTTTATTTGCATGGGTTGTGAAGAAATTATCTCGTACTTTTATAAAGAAGATGAAAGTTCCATCTTGTTGATATTTTTATATTATGTTATGCTTATCTTGTTATCTTTGATAAAATGGATAATGAGAAACATATGAGAAACAAGTAGTTCAATTTCTCCTATAATGAAGCAACTTGTTGAGTTGCATAATATGATGCGTTTTATCTAAACAATTTAACATAATAATGTGATGCATAATGAACATGCATTAAGAAATATGGATATTAGGAATGATATACCCTAATACTTAATCATGTAGAGAAAGACTCTTTCTCTCTCTCGATTGAATATAAACCTAAAAGGTTTGGAAGTATGATTACTATTTTTTTAGACTTCATTTAGTATGAAGTATACTTTGATTAGATATATGTGGTTGTTAAACCTTCTTGAAAGTTAAATTAGATTTAAAAAGAAACTTATGATATCGTTGTCTTGTTTTGGTTAATTATCATTTTAAGCGAGAAAATGAACATTAAAAGCAACCATAAGTTTAACAAAGTTTTCATGGACTAAATGAAAAAAATTAGGAAAGAACTTACGGAGTGTTGGATTAGGGTTTAACAAGATTGTTGTAATCAAGACTTAATCCAAATTAATAATTCATTAATGATCTCCTTGGGGTATGTACATCTCGTTGAGGCGGTTTCTATAGGATGTTGGCACACGTCAGTATCACTACAGGGCTGTACTTTCGAGAAGAATTGGGTCTTCTCGAGAATACGGTGTTGTAGTTGACATGTGGCATCACCCTAAAACATTGATCATCGAGATCTACACACAATAAGAACTTGGACTTGAACTTAGTTTCTCTCTAGGTTAGGTTAGGGGCATATTTAGGATAGGAATTAGCTTCTAATGGCTCAGGGTACCTTGGCACATCCGATTGACTTAGGTCAACCGAGTATGCCCATTTACCCTAAGCCATTGTGAGATGTCTTCCTATAATAAGCTATGTTCTAACTAGGGCTAGGGTTAAACACAGGACAAGTGGACTGACGGTATCGAAAAGACCAATCGTGGATAATAGAGGAGTATGGTGAAGGACGTATTCCATTATGACGAGTATGTTGTCTAGGAATAGTGACATACACAATATGTTGTAAATATTTGGCCAAAGTATCACAAACTTTGGTTGTGTTTTCCTATGTCACTAAGTTTAAAACAACATAATATCGGATGAATATTGGTAACAAATATTCTTCATATGTTCTTTAAGCGAGTCACTCAAATACCGGTGTAGGGTAGGAAAACCAAGTATACAAAGTATACAATATGTAGTGAATACATAAGATAACATAAATAGATAGGTAGCTTACCGAGTTATGAAATGAATAGATCGGTGGATCACCGAGTCATTACAGATGCATATGGTTATCTATTTGAATTCGATTGGTATGGAATGTTTGTTCTAAATAATGCTTTATTTAGAATAGTGAACACTATATATAAAAAAAAATTCCCTTGTTTCTAAATTCTTAAAATGGGAATGTTACACATAGCTCCATCACAAAGCACAAGACTAGGACATTTGCATCACACTACATAGAGGAGGGATTCTATTCCATTTCACGCACACATTCTACTAAATTTTCTAAACATATTTATTGTTCATTACTTTACAAAGTTTGACTAGAACAAGAGCAACCTAGGGCATGTTCACATACATATGCACATAGAACTACATCGGGTTTAAGATGCAGTGTCTGATGCTCGAGTTAGTAAGTCCACCATTGTGGCGATTGAGGTTAGTCTAACCCCTTCATATGCATTTTTATTTTTAGGATTTGATTCTTGTGTTGGGGTCTTGCAGATGTTATTTCTTTCATTTTAGGTTATTAACATCATCTCACGAGACAGGAATCTAATGTGATAGACAACAAGGGTTTCAAAGCATCCGCTAAACTAGTGAAGACCAGTTTCAGATCTTTTACACAAACCAGGGCCCCTAGTTTGCAAACTAGATCACCCATATGGGTGCCCCAAGACCTCTCTAGTGATCCAGTCTAGCTAGATACTCTAGATCCATCCTTTTCAAGGCTTTTACATAGTCATTCCTACTTCCATATTTTCTAGTCACCTTTACAACACCATCTTACAAGTTTCTTCTATTTAGTGAGTTCTTTTCTCTTCGCTCTTGTACATTAGGGTTAGAATTTTCCTTTTACATAATTTCTTTGGTCATTTATATACTTCTTTATTGCATTTATTTACTTTATTTACAATTGTTCATAGCTTAGATTAACTATCCCCACATACTACATATTAGTTAATTTTAGTTAATCATTTTGGTGAACTCGACTTGATCATTCATGCTTCTAGATTCTCCATTCATTGCTTGTCACCCTAGGGTTTGATCATCATGAGTATCTCAATCAATGATTATTTTCTTACCAATCTGATTTACTACATAGAGTCCAACATTTTCTTGCTACTACTTGCATTTGTGTTGACATGCATCTAGACTCAGTTTATCAAGCCTTTTCTGATGCCTTTTCTTCACATATCATATTCAAGTCTAACCTTCCCTCTAATGTTCACACTTTTGATAATGACTGCCTCTACTTATCATCTCTCGCATGTATAATGTCACTATTAAGCATATTTTGATTGATAATGGGTTTGAGCTTAACTTGTGTCCTATGTCATTCCTCAAAGTTTTAGGCCTTTTTGCTCATGATTTCAATCCATCTAGTATTTCACTACGTGCTTATGATGGATCTGTTGTCCATATCTTGGTCATGTTGCATTTCTTATCACTTGTTGATCTAAAGATTGTCCACACTCTATTTTTTGTTGATTTCCCAGTCTCCTACAACTATATTTTGGGAAGGCCATGGCTTCATGTCATGTAATTTGTTTCCTCTACTATACAAAATTGTGTTAAATTCTTACATGAGAGCATGGAGTGCACCATTTTTTATGATTGCGTTCCATTTCAGTATTGCGATTAGGATCCTAATACTAATCTTCATATCCCGCACATAGATATTATAAATGAGCCACAACCTAGGGAAGAACCACCTCACATACCACCACTAAACGACAACCATCTGTGTGATAGATGCATTTCCTTCTGTCATAAGCTTACAAATAGTTATGTACGCATTTGACAGTTCCTTACCTTCTCATCTTACACTCCTAAAATTAGAAATGAAGAAATTATATATCAATTTAAGTCAATTCATCTTTTTGTAATGGTTAGATCAATTTATAGTGTAGAATAATAGCTAATTACATCTCTATTCTTGTGTCTTATTCTACTTAGAACTTTTTTCAATCATTATACCTTGAAAATTTCTTATATATTTATATTATGTTATGCACATCGATATAAATTATTTAATCTGAAATATTTGTTCAATTTCCAACCCTTAATTAAAAGCAAGATAAGCAACACAACTCTCATATGTTAAATTGGGAAGGCCTCTTCATTCTCAAGAAAATATGAAAGAGGTGCATATAAAACACACAATGATAAGTACTCAACACCCTATGTCGATTTTAACTAGTATAGATGGAACTATTAAATATGTAGTTACCTTAAAATTATGTAGTAAAATAGAACAAATGAAAGTACTACAATGTAAAAAATTAGTTAACTTTAACAAAAATCAAACAAAGGAAATAGAAAGAATGAATGTACAATACCTACTAATGATAAGTTGAAACTATCACAATAAACATGGCATGTCATTATTTAACACATATCAAGTTTCGACAATGGCATTTCATTACCTTATTACATAAGAATATACATGACACTTTATAATGTTTATTGACACTATTTTCATCAAATATAATAGTATTATAATACTTATTTATGCTCTTTTCTTCAATTTTATGTAAATAAATGAATAATTAAGAAATCAAATCATATATTCTTCTTGATTATTTTCTGAAAATATGACTAATATAAACTCAATTATTATTACTTTTGACGAAATAGATGTTATATTAGAACAGTAAGTATCATGATATAAATATATCCATAATAAACATTTTTATTTTATTACTTCACACAAATCATGGATAGGCACCTCATTACTTAAAACAATTAGGAGTTTCTATCCACCTATAAGGTCAATAAATGTTCATATTCACCCAAATCTAGATATTGTTAGTGAAATTTGATGGTCACATATACTTGTCAAAATAAATTCTGGCGAGGGTAGATTTTTAATACTATCCTTCAAAATACAAAATAATGTTATTTATAGTATCTATTTTATATTGATTTAATCATTTTACGGATATATTTGATTTTAAAAATATGGAATTTGTAAAATCCTGATATTGCATAGTCATGTATGATAAATAAATGATAAATTACAGATCGACACAAGAAATGACATAAAGAAATATTGAACCTTAGGTGCAACAGAGAGTAGAAGACTTAGCTAGTTTTGCACTTGATCTTGAAGCATTATGGACTGGAAGACTAATGAACATGAGGAGCATAATTTTGTAATTACACACAAAAAAATCCTAAAACCATCGGATGAGCCTAAACTAGGGTGCCATGATCGGGTCAAGGGTGCCTCAAGACCGAGACCTCTATTGGGCGCATGTGACCACAGAGCTAGGAAACTATTTTTCATTGTGTGATGCGAGCATCATACACCTTGAAAAACCCTCAAAGATTATCTCAAGCATTATCTCAGTAATCAATTGGGTTCTTCAAACATTCAAGGCCCTTAATAGTCTTTATAACTCCTTATGAACTCCTCAAAATATAATATCATTTGTGGAAAGACATTAATCTATGAAATCCACCGACTAGCCTATGTTGTTAGCTCACAAATACAAACTAGCTCACTTTAGCTCCCTACGGACACACTATCATGAACATTTATATCCTTAAACCCCTTTCAAGACTCACTATTTCCTTGAATATACTTATCTCACCTACTAAAGGTTCCTTAACCTCACTATGAACAATGCTAACTCGATATATCTATCTCGCTTCAAGTAGTAATTGTGGGTCTATGGTTCTACCTCAATCTTATTAGGCTCTTAATCTTGTTTTGTCAAAATTTTAATGCTCTCCAATACCACTACAACTAACACTTTACATATTTCCCTATGCTAGTTTACAAGATTCTAGACCCTTCTTTCGATGACGTTTAAGCTACACTTTCGCTTAAATGGGTTCTCATTGTCTTGTTTGACTAACATGAATTTTTGTCATGGATTCCTCCTCAAATTTGAAGTGAAATGACTTGATTTTATTGCATCAAATTTTTACCTCCCAACAGATATTACTTCAAAATGTCAATAATTTTCATTGGGTATAACTCGAGATAAGTGGATTTTCTTGCTTCATTCCCTAGTTCGGGGAATTGTTAACGATCACGACCCGAGAGTGAATTTTTATTTGCCCAAACATTTTTATTACCTTCAAATCCTCAATTTATGTCAAAGCTATCTACACATACTCATAGAAATAGTTCAACTTAGAAAAAACCAATTAACGTGTTTGGTCTCACATTTCACTCTATAGGTGGTAGTAAAACAAGGGACCCCTAGCCAATGGAGTTGTTCGGGTTTATCCTAGCCTTCTTCTTCTTGATAATGCTTTGCATAAGAGTTATGAAGGTATATTTATGCTCTTTACTCGATAGAACTGGTAGTTAATGATCCGAAAATGGGTGAGGTAAATTTTCACTTTTAACATTTCCAAGGATCTAGGAACTCAACATCAATTTATGGCTCAATTACTCCAAAATTGATTAATTCCTTCTATCTCATGCACCTTAGTCTCGAATTCATTTCACAACACCTTTGAAATGCACATTTGTGGATTATGGATACTAAATTGAAATCTTAAGTCCATTTTCCCATTTTTAATGATGAATACTTAATCAAAATAATTAAAACCTTATTACTGATTTTATCTTATCAAAAGCTTCATCCAAAAACTGAAATAAAATCCACAACACAAGTTTGATAATGGAGTTCACTCGAAGGCTACGTCTCTGGATTCTCGAAAAGAGAATCGATCTATTATTTCCCAAAGAAGTACAATTAACCCTTCCATAATGACAAATAGACCATTATACCTATAAATGAGTTGATCTAAGACTCATGGAACTCTATAAATTACCAGAAATTGTCCCGAAGTCAATCCGTGGCTCCTATAGTGCTTCCACAATGTGATCCCCTTCAAAATGTGACCAAAAAATGCCTAAAAATGGATATTTATAAACACTACATTGAAACAAATTACATTTCTAAGATCCTCTCAAAATTTTGAACAATTTTTATTTTTACACTATAGCCTAATTCGGCTCCTAAGTGCTCTAAAATTGGGCATCTCTGTAAACTGGTCCTTCACTACCTTTACACATAGACCTACAAAACCCTTTGTTTAAATACTAGCAAGATTTTTACAGCTCAACCGAGATCCTAACCAAGTGATTTTATGGGTTGATCATCTACCACCGATGTCAATGTTTTAAGGCCCTATCTCCCTTTTGCTTCACCAACGAGTTTGTATTGAGTGGGACAATCCAAGGTACCAATCGGATAATGGTTTAAATATAGGCATTGAAGCCTATAGAATCATGGTTGTGGCCACATACATCATTTTTTTTGCCTCACAATCTCATCCAAGGTGGTTGATCACTGTCGAGCTATGTGTATTGGTCCTTAGGCCAAGATAATGGCCAAGTCCTATTAATGATGTGTTGTGTTTGAGTGTCGAGTTGACTATGCATTTTATGTGGAATGCCCATGATAAGGGCAGAACATTTTGGTTTGTTTAACCCACTGACATGGCTAAGATAATTTGGCCGAGTTGTATGTGTTCCCAACCCTGATTCACTCAAATCATTCGTTGCACCCATTAAAAGGTGTCAAGCTATATGATAAGTCGGTTGGTATGTTTAATCCATCAAGTATAATATGGTGCCCACCAAGATGCTAGGATATACTTTGGAACCGCCCAAACAATATGGAAGGTAATTTTACCAAGTAGATAAGGCCCCGAATAATGTGGTCAAACCAACGGCCAAATAGGTAAGGTCGATCAATGTGGAAAGCACTTTGATCAACTCGGTGGGGAGTTGATCACCCCATCAAGCTAATAATAGCTTTCCTAAACCAATATCACCCTAAAATGCACAAATATGAACTCTCCAAACAATAATCCCACATGGGAAATGTTAGAGAATAAATGGCATATAAAATCGTAAAAATGATAATAGCAATGTGAATAAAAAGGTAACAAAGGCACCCTCTTACAAAAGAGTGTGTCGAACCTAGTTGAGGACCCCACCCGAAAAAGTGGAATCCAAAAAAATTTTAACCGTTAGTCAAAGACAGGAGGTCAAAACAAAAAAACTTAACCTTTTTCACCTTTTGCCAAAACTGCCACATGTCAACGCATGATTCGCTAGTTGACTGACTTTGACTATTTTCAAACCAAAACTTTGACCTGCGATATCTTCTGCACCCGAACTCCGTTTATAGAGTTATACATGCCATCGGAAAGGTATCAAAACACTCTATAGTGTGGTAATGGTTTAGGGAGGTTTAAGAAAATTCCAACACCCAAAAATCCTCTCGGATCGCTTAAGCAACATTTCCCCTTTCTATGAGATAAGAAGTCTACTAACCGTAACATGTAATATCTTCACAAAGAATCCATGGGTTAGTTGTTCTAATTCCATTTAAGATATTTGAAACTAGTTAATTTAAGTCTCAAAAGATATCAATATGCTTTCATAATAGTTACCTTTGTCTTGTATTCATCCTAGTCTTTATTTTATTGAACCTCCCACCGCCACACATAGATTCAAGATCCTCTTTAAGATTGGTTATACACAATTTTCACTAAAATATTTATTAGAGCTCCAATAATCATTTATTTGATTAATCAATCTTAAAATACAGTTACAAAACATGTTTAATACCTTACAATTTGAACCCCCTCATGTAACTACCCTCATTGATACATACACAAGGTCACATGTGGGGTCTTAACTTGTAAGAAGGAGATTATATGAAGCTTTAAGAGCTTATTACAACACTTTAGAACCCAAGAAAAGGCTCCAAATACATAAAAATACAAAGGAAAACCTATAGACATGCTTTAAAATCACCTAAACACCCCTACACAATCTAGAAAGCCAAAAATTGGCTCCAAAATGATTCAAAATTTCAAATTACTAAAATGGAGGGAAACTCCATAGTTTCAAAATTTGAACCTTTAGAACCCATCAAGCCAAAATTAAATTCCAAAAAGACACCTAAGGACCTCTATAAGCCAAAATTTGACTAAGTATAACTATACCATTCACGGGAGTGACGCTCCTACATCATTGTGTCACATAAGTGTCACTAAAATTCACTTTTCATCGTATGTATCTCATTAGATGATCTCCAAATTCACTTGTAACACTGAAGAACAAATGCTATTCTAAAAACCCCTAAAAACATCAAATCCTAAAACTAAAGATGCAAATGGGGATTCATACCGACTCCCAGATGGTCACCGAACTTATGACCAAGTGTTGCACTATATCTCAAACTATGTGTAGTTCTTATTTGTGTGTGTAAGAATCATGCCCTAGGAATCCCCTATGCAAGCAAGCGTGCGTGATAGCGGGTGATAGCTAGATGTACCAATGTAGATAGATGTGTGGATGGAAAAATGAGCTTCCCTTCCTATGCATGTATGCATAAAATGTAGTCCTTGTCCCTTGAGTGATCACTAGATGGTTGCCTTGATGCTCTTAGAATTCCTTTAGATGCAACATTAGGTGGTGATAATAGATGCTTAGTGCTTGGTCCTCTATTTTTTTCACGTAGCTTTATATTTATATAATTCCCTTGGTTTAATTTTGTAATTTAAAAAGGTAGGCTAACCCATAAGAAAATAATATGCCCAAAAGATGAAAATACCCCAAAAAGAGAAAGTAAGTTGAAAATAGGTCGGGGGTGCCCGAGAGGGATGAGGGTGCCTTAGAGCGGGTGTCTTGGCTAGGCGTTGGTGTTCAAATCCATAAAAGAGATTAAATTTAAATACCGACTAGGTAAATGTAGGGTGTAAAGGACTAGAAGGAAGACAAGAAACAAAGCAAAGAGACCAAAGATAGCTATCAATAACTAGTTTTATTGTTTACGAATCATCTCAATGTAAGTATGCTTTTAGGACCTATAAATGTACCCAAGTGCATGATCTTATGTCTAAATTTTCCCCACTTTATGTTTTTGAGTGGAAACTCGATAACATAAAGTAGATAAGAGATGCGTACCTAATAACCATGTAGAATGTGATGGTGATAGCGTACAAAGAGACAAGTGAAAGCGTGAAGTGATAAAAATGAAGTGTGGAAGTTAAGAAAGAGGAAGTGACCCTAGGGGTGAAGTGTATTGTGTTGTGATGTGTTGTACCTTTTTTTTTTTTATGTAGGGTTAATTATTGTTGCGTAATAAGGATGGGCATGCAAAAGAAGAGTGAAAGAGTAATCAAAGTCATGTATTATGAAAAATATGTAAAAGTATGTAAATGTGTGTAAAAGTAGTAAAAGGAAAGTGTGCACCTAATGATCATGAGTGTAAAAGGATAGAAATATGTCCTAAAAATGTTGTAGAAGAGTAGTTTTTTTGGGCGATCTCACACCAAGAGTGAGTTTTTTTAGCGATCTCATGCCAAGAACAATTTTTTTGGGGAATCTCATGTCAAGTGCACATTTTATGGGTGATCTCATGCCACAAGAGATTATTTTTTGTGAGAGAGGTCTAGTGTTACTCTCCTTCCATGAATTCTTCTTGAATTATACACCAATGTAGATGGTGTGATCCATATTGTCTTGAGTTGTACCATATTAGTTTTGTATTTTTCTCGTGGAGAAATGGAAAAAGAATGCATTCTACTTACTGGAGGATTGTTCTGTCTTGTGAAAATTAATATTTGAACCGTGTGTTGATATGAGAAAGTAGTTATATCTTCCCCGGACATAGGTTCCCGGGAGGTCGGGGGCACTCGGTGCTAGTGTCTATAGTTGGGTGTTAGTGTATGTGTTGAACTAAGGACCCAAGTCAAATTATGGGCCATTTCTGATACTATAACTTGTGTTGATCCTTTATTGTGCATATCTAATCTGAAGCTCTAAGTTGTTATATGGGGTGAATAATTCACCCAAGGTATACCCCCTCATTTGGGGTGCATACGACATCACTAGGAAAATGTGGCCCAAAGAAGAGTGTTGGGCCTCAAAATATTTTCTAAGTACCAAAGGGTGCGTGTGTATGTGAAACTGGTAAAGATGAAGTGCACGTGGGGAAAATCATGCAAGACAACGGTTTTAGAAGGGTTTAGTAGAAACCATGGCATGCACACAAGACGAACAAAGGATCTCAAGACTTAGCCATATTCAGCTCTCCAAGAAGCACTTGAGGAAAAACATGACCCAACTAGGCGTGTTGAGTGGATAAGGTGCCAGCTTGATGACTTGGTGGTCAAGGAAAGAATATCCCACGCATAGAACATTCTCGAAAGACATCATTACAGAAAGTGGAGAGCTCATATCAAAAGAATCATGCTCCATTTAAGGACCACATTGACACTTGGAAAGTAATCTACTCCTAGAGGAAGGCATGGTGGTGGGTGCTAAACCTATTTATAAGAGATGCTCTAGAGAAAGGAAGACACACAGACACACGAATGGAGAGAGGTCAATGAAGGAAAGCTTCAGGATCATCACAGAGAGGATGAAAGGTGAAGCCCTACAAAAAAGAGTAGGATATTCTAAGGGATGGGGTTACCATTAGAGGGTTGTAGGAATGATATCATATCTAGAGGGATGGGTCTGTGAAAATTTATGGAATATGGGAAGCATAGCTAGGGTCTCTAATACACGAGTCATGTTTGTCTTAATACATTTGGTCTGTTATGACCCTTTTGAATGTAATGTGGTTACTGGAACTATGATCAATATAAATATATGTCTCTGTTCTGAATATATTGTTCATGGGTGCAAACCCTAAGTATCTCTTCTTTATGTTATAGATCTGCTCTCTAGTATGATGTTTCTCTTATTATCCGAATGGGTATATTGATATAATAACTCATCCTATGCCTTCAAAATGTATGCATGATCATTTAATTTTCTACATTTAATCTATTATCAATGGCATCCTCTTCTCACAATGCTCACATAAAGGAGGGGCTCGGTGCCCACGGGTTCCTCGAGTGAGCACCCAATGCCCGTTGAGTGATAAGCCGACACGCATAGGATTAGAGTTTTGTTCTAAGGGCATGTAAAAATGACTACATCTTGGTTCATTGCGGGACCTCTTTTTGAATCTGTTGTGAGAATGATGCGTGATGACAAAGTTTTTGACCTTGGAAAGTGTGGAAGCATGGTTTAATAGTACAGAGGATGAGTTTGCTCAAATATTTAGTACTAGACCTAAGTTTGATACACACAAATGGGTAGAAGAACATCTATATCACGAGATGTAGAAAAACCTTATTTTGCTACTTTCTAGTAGATTTGTATGAATGGATCTCGGGATATGCATCCAGATCAAGTTGGTACTATAGATCACAGCGTGTGGACCCAAGATGATTACCAGAGGCTGCAGAATGTAGATCTGACTTGGACACATGTTGTTGATCACTGGTGGAGAAGAGTGCTTGACCAGTTATACCCTAGAATACACCATTTCTACATATTATTTTCCAGAGGTTGCTGAATTTGAGTTCCTAAGGGAACCTAGAGGATCATTTTTTCAAGCTATCCCCTTGGCTATGAAGATCTTGATCATTATGCAAAGTTTGGAGGCATTCCCTATAATCGCTAAGCTTCTCTGAGCATTGGGTGAGGAAGTTAGGGTGGAGGAAGATGGCAGACCTTATGATGGAAAAGGAGAGGGAAGAGAGATGACTCAAGTATAATGAAGAGTGTGGAAGGGAGTTGGATAAACAACACAAGGTTATGGGAGTGATGGATCTATGGAGGCAGATGTTGTGAGAAGGAATTGTAGTTCACATAGAGGACGTGGAACCTGAGTATTTTGTGCTACCCCATCTTAGCAAGCATGGGAGATAAACCCCTTCACTTATGATGAGAGTTCTTCACGTGTAGAAAGGATAGCCATTAGAATGCATCTAAACCCACTTGGTGACCAACCCTTGACGCTTAGTTTCCCAAATCAAGAAACAAGTATTGTTATCCCAGTTGGTATCGGTGGAAGTGACCAATCTACACCTATGAAATATAACTTCTCATTTGGGACATCTATGGCTGCACAAACAATTCCTGTGTTTAGAGGGATTTTTGGGAAAAGTACAAGTACACAAATTTTGGGCATTATGTATGGGAGTGGCGCAGGATACACGTCTAGTAGCGGAGTAATATCACAAACCATTTGTGTGTAATTTAGTGGAACATTGGGAATTCTAAGCATAGCCACTTTAGGCCTCATTATCAACTACAGGAGGAGGATCTAGTGGAATAGGAGCTAGAGGACCTAGTGGACCTGGTGGATCTAGAGGATATAGAGGATCGGGAGGGATTGGACCTGGTGGATCCATTGGATCTAGTGGTGGAGGAAACACCAAAGGGAATCAAGGTTCTAGATCAGAAGGACAAAGACCTCAACCACCTCCGTAAGTATTTTTGAAATGTCCTTACATCTACCAGATTACAAGGGTGTTGAGGATGCTACGTAACATGTGCACAAGTGTGAGTTACTATGGTGTGCCAAGGGATTACTACCTTGGAGTGAAAGGAAAGTCAATTTTTGAAAACGTTGCAAGGACACACACATTGTTAGTACCAAAATTATGACCCCCATCAGATGGTGGTAGATTACACCGCACCGCAAAATGTGTTCTTGGATGAGTTCCATATCCACGAGTTTAAACGAAGAGCATCAACACACTAAAGGATATCCAAAAGGAATGGTAGAGAGTGTGTAGGAATATGACATGCATTTTAAGACTCTCTTGTCAAAATAATCTTATCATATTCATCCTTCTCAACATTTTTAGTGGTTTGTTGGAGGGTTGATAACACCGTTTAAGAAAGCACTTTCAGGTAAGACATTCATGGACCCGTGCAAGGCCTTGGAGGCTGCCCTACATGCTGAGGTTGTTGGAAGCATAGATATTGGTGTTATCCCTTTCCTTAAGGCTCAAATTTATACAATGGCCAAGTAACTAGAAAAGCTATCTCAGAACTCGATGCACAAGACTCGCAGTGGTCCATGATGCACAAATTTTGAAATAGAGGGGCATAAAAAGAAAAGTTGTCTTCAAGGTTGGTACGCTCCATAATGGTGGAATGTGAGATTTTCCACAAGGATTATGATGCAAGTAGGTTTCCATACTTTATAGCACGCAATCCAAAAGAATATGTCTTGCTATTGTAAGATCTGCACTCTACTACCCATGACACCAAGGATTACATGTTAATTGACCGGATACATGATGTCATTGATCTTGGTGTGCACCGGACCAACCTCACAATAAATTCCAAGGACGATGGTTATCACTATGAAGAGCACGTGGATGGTGGGGCACCGGAAGAAGTCTTAGAGGAGTATTTCATGGTCGTGGAAACCGTAGAGGAGGAAGAAGTGATTTCCCACAAGGAACCTATTATAACTATGGGTCTATAAATAATTATAAGTATGAGTGTCCTAATCTGTTATAATGCTTGTGGTGTAGAAAGAAACATAAGTACGAGGAGTGCCCTGAGTTATTTGAGCACATGAGCTAGCAACACCAAAAAGAAAAAGGTGTTGGGATGGTAAGCATAAAGAAGGCTGACTCATAGTGGATGCCAAGAGTGATGCGTGATTCAGGACTAGAACTCCACATGCTAGTGACGATGCAAGCGGAGGCCGCACATGCCACAGAGATACCAAGACAAAGAACAATGGTTACAAGGGAAGAAGTGGTACTGAAAGTACCCATCCCTACTCATCGAAGGAGGTGTATCAAGAAACCATGGATGTAATTTGGAGTCTACAAGGAGAAGTCCAGTGTCTAAAGGAGCAGGAAAGGTAGTTAGATCAAAGGAAGAATGTTGAGGATTCGCGAGAAGGGTTTGGATGAAGTTAGGGAAGTATGCAAGATGTTAAGGCAAGAGAATATCATCCACCTTCTTGCTAGGAGAATGGTTACTGGGAGAAGGTACTATGCACCTGGAGGATAGCACAAGAGGTAGGTTCTACATGCTAAACTTCCTCACCACACCTTGACTATGATAAAGAGATAACTTTGAATGTTGTTGTAGATGGATGGCTTCGAGCATTATTTTGATCAATATAGGCATGGAAGTCAATCTTCTCACCTTGGATGAATGTCATCAAATGGGAAGGCCCCATTACAAACCATCTTCGAATGTGATGTATATGGATAACAAGATGAAGGCAATGCCCATTGTTAGGAATATTTTCTTTAGTGCTCACATTTGTTAGCATTATATTGTGTAGAATTATTATTAAAATGAGTTAACATAAAATAACTCATTTAATAATAATATAGTAGTTTAGAATAAATTAATACAATCTCATATTGAGTTGTATTTTATTATTGTATGTGAGTTGTAGTACAACTCACTAGAGATTTTAGGGAACTAGTAGAGATATTATGGGATATTATGAGAGATATATGGGATAGAAATTGAGTGATATGTGGATCATGGAGAGATAAGGGGGATTCATGATGTGAGTTGACTCCTCCTTTGTAGGAGATCAAATTTCTATATATTGTAACCTCTCTACAATAATAAATTGAGCCAAATGAATTGAGTTTGTTAAATTTGTGTTTTATTTAGAATGTTATTTATTGCAATCTAATACCAAAAGAATACCCATTAGTGTTTTGAAAGATGCAGTTATAACTATTCAAGGGGCCAAGTTCACTGGAGACTTCAAAGTCTTGGCGCTAGCCAAGGTAGATAACTTTCTAGCATTTCTTGGGCACCCATGGTGTTACAAAAACAATGCCGACTTACGGTTTAACAAAGGGTATATTAGTTTTGAGAACAAGGAAGAATGGGTTATCATCCCTTTAACAAATGGGAATTCAACACCATATACTAAGTCGTTAGGAGAAGAGGTTCTTGATAGGATCTATGTGTACTCTATCAGGGACCCTGAGGTGATTAACTCTACGAGAGGAGTTATTCCGTTTGAAGATGCTCAGTCAGTGAGTGATACAACCAGCATAGCATGTGACAATTGGGTGCAGTGAACTTATGAGTTAATTGGGGAACATTTAAGAGGCTTTGTGACAAGGATAAAAAAGGTGTGCTCGGTCAAGCGCCTAGGAGGAAGAAATTACCAAGTTACTCTAGAGGAGCCAACCTTGATGAATTCTTGCGGGAGATGGAGGCTTAGTGGAGAAATGAGGTCAAAAGAAGAGGAATGCTCAACTATAACTTTCTTGGGACAATAGTGCATTGGTGGGAAACACATTGTGATAGCCTTCTAGAGTGGCACAAGGTGAGAGTAGCATTCTCTGTTAGTTTCTCCAGAAGCAATGCACCCACTGCAATACGAGACTACCATGGGAAGGAACCCACCTCGTTCCACATCTAGGCATGTGAGAAGGCATGGATGGGAGGTGTGGAGGCCTTACCACCTTCTTTATGGGTACATAAGTTATATTCCACCTTACAAGGTTATGTGTGTGCATGGTATATACACTCGAGATATGTCGTCGAGACAGAAATTGACAGAGCTAACAACTAACCTTCTTCAAGCCTTCGAGTATTGAAGTACTAAACCATTAGTGGATAGAGCACTACAGGTTGTTAAACACCTAAAAATTAGAGATAGTGACATGGAAGAAGATAGGATATTAGAGTTATTAGATGAGCCTGTCCTAGGACCACACCTTAATGAGGAAGATTCAGAAGAAGTGTAGCTTGAGTGCACGTGCATGGAGAAAGAAAAGGGAAAGATGGTCTACGTAATCAATGGTGAAGAGATGGAGAGTTTGAATGCTAACCATATTGAAGGTATGCACGAAGTTATTAATAGTGTTTATGAGAAAGCACATGTGTACCATGTAACCCCTAAAAATAAAGAAGGTTAACATTGGTTCAGAGGCTGAACCCAAAGAGACCACTATTAGAGACTATTGGTCAAAGAAGGAAGTCTCAAAGATCATTGATCTATTACGTGAGTTTTAGGATTTATTCCCATGTGGGTACCATGAACTTAAAGGTATTCACCACTCCTTAGGGGAAATGACGATCAAGTTAAAGGAAGGTGCATGCCCAATCTGGAAGAGGCCGTATCAGACAAATCCAAATTTATGTGTACGGGTCAAAGAAGAGATAGACAAGATGATCGCTTCAAGCATCAGTGAAGTTGTGGAGGAATCAGAATGGGTAAGTCTAATGGTCATAAGCATTAAAAAGGATGGAAGGATAATGATCTATGTTGATTAAAGGGAACTGAATACAGTATGTGTCATTAACCCTTTTCCAACCCCGTTCATTGAAGATATCCTAGAGGGAGTAGTTGGGTGCGAGGTATATTCCTTCACGGATGGGTTCTCAGGGAATCACCAAGTTAGGATTGCAAGGGAATACCAGAAGAAGATGAATTTTGACACTAAATGGTGAAGCTTTGCCTACATAGTCATGCCTTTTGGATTGAAAAATGTGCCTATCATGTTCTCACGCATTGTGGTATATGTATTTTAGGACTTCATTTATAAGTTTCTATAAGTCTACCTGAATGATTATATTGTGTATGGACTAGTAAAAGATCATTGTGATAATTTGAGGCTTATGTTTGAGAGATGTCGGTAGTTGAGGATATCCCTCAACATTAAGAAGCATGTTTTTGCTACTCCATTTGGAACCCTGTTATTGGCATACTATATATAAGGAAGGTTTGCTTATGGATCCCACAAAAGTTGTAGTTATTGTGGGATTAGGGGAGCCTACCATTCAGAGCATAGTACATGGATTCCTTGGACATACAAGATACTACAGAAATTTATTAAGGGATATGCCAAGATTTCTGCACCATTGGAAAATTTGCTAAAACACAAGAGTGCCTTTTACTGGGGAAAGGTGCAATAGTTGGCATTTGACACTTTGAAGGATAGACTTGTCACTGCACATATTATGGTTTCCCTCTTGGGATAAACCTTTCCACATGCATGTTGATGCCTCAGGGACAACCATTGGAGTAGTGTTAGCACAACCTAGTGAGGGGATTGTTGATCACCCCCTTTGTTTTGCAAGTAGGAAGTTGACACCAACATAACAAAACTACACAAGTAATGCGAGTGTGAAGCACTTTCTATGATCTACACATTACATAAGTTCGAGACAGATATGATGGCAACACCCTTTATATTTTACATAGAACATATGGCCTTCAAGTACTTGGCAAAAAAACTCATTTTGTAAGGGTGCATATGTTGTTGGGTCTTATTATTTCAATAATTTGAGTTTTCATTTGTGGTAAAACTAGGAAAGAGTAATTCAGGACCTGATCATTTATCAAGAATTGACTCAGGGGAGGATGCGCAGAGCATTGAGGATACCATGTCAAAAATGCAACTGTTTAGGTTATGATGTGTGCCCTCTCGAATTAGAGGATGTTGCGTATTTCTTATATTAGGTGTGGCGTCGAAGTTATGAAGGATTTAAAGAGCAAGCGATTGGTTATACACGTCATGCCCTACATGTTTGTTCTTGGAGATTTGTACAAGTTAGGCTGAGATGAGGTTTTGGTCTGATGTGTATTAGAACATGAGCATGTTACAATTATGGAAGAAGCACATAGTAGGATTGTAGGAGGACACTTTGTGTAAGAAATGCAACTGCGCGTAAGATTCTACCTATCAAACTTTGGTGGGAGAGTATCTACCAGAGATTTTATTGATTTTTGCAAGGCTTGTGACCATTTCCAGTGCCTTGAAAAACCTAGAAGGAGGGATGAGATGCCCCTAAGACCAATAGAAAGTGTAGAACCATTTGAAAAATGGGAAATTGACTTTGTAGGACCTATTTCACCTACTACACGAAGGAATGGCTCGTGTTACATCATCACTTGCATTGATTAATTGAAAATATGGGTAGAGGTAACACCTATAAAGGATTGCATTGCAACGATAACAACTAGATTCTTATGGGAGAACATAATCAGTAGGTATGGATGTCCATTAAGCCTGACCAAAGACAAGGGCACACATTTTTTTGAATGAAACGATCAGGATCCTATTGGAAGAATTTATGGTGGCCCATCACAAGACCACCCCTTATCATCCCCAAATGAATGGAACTATTGAGGAATTTAATAAAATAATAAATCAAACGTTAACCAAAATTTGTGATGTTGGCATAAAATATTGGGATGACAAGGTATCAGTCGTTCTATGGGAATACAAAACAACCTACAAGAGGTTGAACAAGGCCACACTTTTCAATTGGTATTTGGTGTGGCAGCTATTTTAACAGTTGAATTTATGTTACCATCATTATGTATAGTGCACAAAAGAGGATTTGCTAATGAAAAAGTGCTTGAAGAAAGGATTGATAAATTAATGCAGCTAGATGAAAGGTGATCACTTGCTAGATGGATTCAAAAGACATAAAAGGAAAGACAAAAAGTGTGACATGATCATCATATCAAAAAATAACTATTTGAGGTTGGGTATATGGTTTTGTTATATGACTCTAAATTTTTGCACCATCTTGGGAAGTTAAAACTCCATTGGTTGGGACCATACATCATCTCGTGCATCCTTGATTCTAGTGCTTGTCGATTCTGAGCGTTGGATGGGACGAGACTACCAGTGTCATTTCAATCGAGTAGGTTGAAGCCCTACTATAAATAAGTCTTTTCTTTATAAATAAGGTAGTATTGCCATTCAACCTAGGATTTCCCTTAATGTTTTTTGTTTTTTTCTTTTCCCTTATGTTTCATGGAGATAAATATGTGTGCTCATGCTTTGATACCAAAGATATATGATGTATATGTAATGGAAGTCAAGGATGTGGTGAACTATGTGAAGGATACATAGGAGGTGATGATAACCTATATGACAAGATCGAGGAGGTGATGGGAACCTATATGAAGTAGGCCTAGGAGGTGATGATAAAATAGATGAAGGAGACCGAGGAGGTGAGGAAGAAGGTGAAATCCTATGTGAAACTTGACTTCCCAAGAAGGGGGCTTAGCCCAAGAAGATGGACTAGTAGAACGGTGAGGATGAGTAGGTCATGTGTGAATGGGTGATCTAGGTGTAGAATGTGCCTTAGATTTGAGAGGTCTAGGGGACCTAGATTCCTTAGCTAGTGCAATGGAAACCTTAAGAGGAGGTTGAGGCCATGGTGTGCATGGTGGAACACCCTTGATGATGATAACTTTCTTATTGTGAATGAATTTTAAAAACAAATGATTCATGGAAATGACAGCCTTAGTGGCATGGAGCCAAGGGAGACCTAAGAGCATGTCACTACCTTTGATTTAAGGTGCCATAATTAATGGCACAAGCATGGTGAGAGGCCCAGGCCAGAATCGCGGAAGTGTTTTCACCCTCAAAATCCCCCCCTCATTTTATAAATAAAATTCAAAAAATTTGAGCTCACGCCTTCTACAAGTGTTCAAGTAAAGTTGGAAGTCTAAAAAGATAGAAAAATTCATGCTTTGAAGTTGTTTAAACTCTCCATTCTGCGTGGTTTGATCAATTTTCTGTTTCCCCATCTGGATGCTTGAAAATTCTATTACAGCCTCCATTTAAATGAAATTTCCCATCTTTTCTATGGTCATGGATCATCAAATATTGTATTTTTCTCAATTCCTTGGTTTGCAAAAGAATTTTGAAAATCGGAGCACGAAATGCTAGAGTTTTCTTCTTCTCTGCATTTTTACCATAGTTGTGAATGATAGGTGTTCTCTTCCCCATCAAATTTTGGCTCCATTATCCATGGGTACGTGGACATATCTAATTGGAAGCGGGTTGGTGGAGAAATTTGTGTTTTTGAGCCTCTTTGTAAAAAAGGCTAAAAGTCATAAAGTGACCCGCACCCCGATCATGCCAAGAAGGAAAAGGTCAAATGTTGAGCCCGCATCAAAAGAGTCAAAGTAGGGAGGCAAGTTGGTAGAGAACTTTGAGGTTTTGAGCCTTTTTGTAAAAAGGGATAAAAGGAAAAAAGTGACCCACAACCCCGATCATGCTATAAGGGAGAAAGTCAAACATTAAGCCCGCATTGAAGGTCAAAACAAGTGGGTGGGCCGGTGAAGCAATTTATGTTTTTGAGCCCACATTGAAAAAAGGTAAAATTATAAAAGTGGCCCGTGACTCGTCTCCACTCAAGTGAGGCCACGTGTCAAGATCATATCAAAAGTAGGTGAGTGGGCCAAAATGTTCCAAAATGCCAAATCTCTATAAAGTCACAAAATGCAAAAGGCATCCTCCACACCCGCGCCAGTAAATTTCTCCCACGTGGATGACTCTAGTTTAAAGTTTCAAAGGCAAGATGAATGGTTCAAATTCAAAGTTACAAAACAAGTGTAACGACCGCATTATGAAAAGTTTGGTTTTTTCCGCCATTGGCATTTCTTCACGAATCAAGAATTTGAACGGACGCAAAGGATTGAAGAAGTTGTAACTATTTCTTGCTAACAAAGAAGAATTTGTAATTGTTTCTTGCAAGATATTTAATGGCTTCTTCAAGCATTGTAGAAGGTTTGGCAATTGATCTTGTAAACTCACGAGTGCATTGTACTTAGAGAAAACAAAGGAGATAGCCATTTTCTTCTACTTTCCTCCATTCTCAAACTTCTTCCATTCCCACATTATGTACAACTTCTATTTAAGCATCAATACAAGAAGAAGTATTTTGTAGCCTCTTTGATGAGGATATTTTAGAAAATTTGAGTTCACAATCTTATCTCGTCTTATTGCCATTTGCAGGGTTGTTTCTTCTCATGAATGCATGTGATGAATTTTCTAACTAGTGGGTGTAGGAATCTGATTTCCTACCTACAACATTAGTTTCTCCTACCTTTATTCTCACTCTGTTTCCCACTTTTAGACAAATTTCTCTCTTCTAAGCATCTCGAAGCTTTTCTTTAGGGTCATTGGAGTGCCCCTATTGGATCCCCGACCGAAAGGCCACCATAGAAATCTATGCTTTCTCGTGCATGCATGCATACATGGTAGCTACACCGGTTAAGTAGAGGGACTTAGATTCCCAAAGCATTGGCAAGGAATTCATAAATTTTTCCACCTAAAAATTCCCTCACCAATAGTTTTTGGTGCCCACCATGGGTAGATTTAGTAGCACTCACACTTTTGAATGCGACCGCAAGGTCAAAAAAAATTTATAAAAAAAAGAGAGAAAATTTTCTGTAATTTGAATGGCTATATGAGCCACATGGATTCAAATCATGGCTATTTTGGTAAACACTCCTATTGAAACATCTAAATTGCTCTTCCACATCTAATAAGATGTTGCTTCAAATTTGAGGAAGCTATCCGGCATAATAGAAAAAGTGTCAATCACTACTTCATTGCCACGAGAATTTCATACCTTGAAGAAGAACGTACTACTGAATTGGAGAGGCAAAGACAAATTCTAACACTACAAAGAAGAGAATATATTTTCAAGCTGGTGGATAGAAGATTCACCCAAAAATAGAGACAAGGAGGAAAAATTGATCCCATTTTTGAGGAACTTCAAAGGAGACAAGAGATACTCGCAATCCAGAGGCTTCCTTCTCAAGTAACTAGTCACGTTGCGAACTCCGAGTCTTACCAATCCTTTGGATGGTGAATTTCCATACATCAACAAGAACCTTATAGACTTCATTGATGTGAATACTCGAAGAAGAAGCTAGAGAAAGAGAGGTGAGAGTTGATGAAGAAATAAGAGCTCAACCCGAAGAAATCGAGAGACTTCAAGCCGAGGCAGATGAAAGAGTAACAACAGAAGCCGCAACCTTAGCAAGGTTGGAATCTAGAAACAGAAATAGAATGGGGGATCATGATCATGAGTGTGAATGTGATCGTGAGGCCCGTAGGCCTAATGTACCATGGGGAGGAAACACTGGTCCACTGGATCTTGCTCAAACACTCCATGAGCTACCGAGAGGCTTGAGAAAAAATTCCTTGAAATTCGAGGGGATGGTTCTCAACTCCCTAAAGAGCATGTAGTAGCATTTATCATTTCTTATAGTGTGCTGGGTGTTGAGGATGAAGATGTGTCAGTCCAACTCTTTGTGGAGTCACTTCAAGAGAAAGTTGTTGAATGGTTCTACATGCTACCACCAAGGTCCATCACCTATTGGGAGGATATAAGAAGTGCATTCGAACACAAGTTCAAGAGCATAGAATATTGTCAGGATCTTCAGTCCAATTGGTACAAATGAAGAAAGAAACCTCCGAGTCAATGAGGGACTTTATAGCAAGATATAATAGAGTGATAAGAAGAATCCCTGAAGATGTGGTGCCTCCTGAAAATAATTTGAAGAGATTCTTCATCAGCACCTTGCCATCAAAAGTAGGTTTCTTCCTTAGAAGAACCCAACCAAGAACATTGAGGGAAGCTCAAGACCATGTAATAGAAACCAATGACAATCTAATCCTTTCCGAAAATGTGAAAGTCCCCAATGGAAAGCAAAATGGTCATAATTCAAACTCTGTCACCACATATCTGATGTTCCAAAAAATGGCAAATGACTTGGTTGCCTTGAAGAAGGAGCTATCTCAAATCACAATGTAGAATGCTTCAAGGATACCAAACCATTTAGATAGGTCAAGGATTGCTTCACTTCCATGTCATCTTTCTCTTGAAGCACCACCAAACATTGCCATCTGTGACACCAAAGAGCCAAAAGAGAAAGCAAAAATTGATGAAATCAAGAAGAAAATATGGAAGACTATGAAAACTATCTTGAGGTCAAGGAAGTTGATATGCATAATGGCCTAATTGAGTACATTGATGATGAAGATGAGGATGATGAATGAGATCAAAGTTTATCATGTGTTGTTTTCACTTTTGCACAATCCAGAAAGGTGCTTCATCCTCAATGGTTGCGGTAAAGGATCGAAAGAATAAAGAAGATTCTCCTCTAGAGGTCACTCAAAATAAAAACATCAGTAGAGGATCACCATTACCACCTTCTATGGATTCGGACAAAGAAAACCAGACTCACCGGTTGTCGGGATCATGCTACTATGCCAAGTAAGTCATCTAATTCTTCTCCTAGCTCAAAAGTTGCTAAGAACAATTCTCCTTTAAATGTTGTTCCTGCAAAAACATCTAAGTTTCAATCAAAAGCTATACCCTCACCCCCTTCCAAGCCAATTACTACACCCAAAAAGGATAATTCAACACCCAAAGTAGCAAAGCCTCTACCATGTAAATCATACTCCATTTCCGAAACCTCTTACTTGTTCATCATAACCCCATTTGACTTTGTGGAACATGCAAGCAAAACCAAAGTCCAGCTCTCAAAAATAGAATACCTACAAACACACCCAACCCAGTTTGACAGGTTCATTAATACAATTCGTGGTGGTAACCATGTATCCTCGACTCCTAATTCTAAAGGCTTACTACCCACACCATCTGCACCACCTCCCCAAAACATGCTAACCCTCGGTGCTTCACAAACCAACAGGGTTGAGCTTTTCTACCCATCACTCCTCATTAATGGTTTCCACTAAATAATTGTATCATAGATTCTAAATTCTTAAACAATGTGATGTCACCAAAGTTGCAAATTCTCTAGGCCTCACCTTGACCCGGGTAAATTGCACCTGCTACTCAATGGAATACAAACAAGTGTATTGGTAGGAAGAATCAAAGATGCACAGGTAGCACTAGCTGATTTTCTAGATAAGAAGGTGCTCCTAACCATACTAGTAGCAGACATCCCAACATCCTTTGGTATGCTATTAAGTAGGAGTTTTTACAGAGGCTTGGGTGCAGAGATAAAAATGGATTGGTCATCTATAACTATCCCAGTAAAGGGTGAGATGAAGAAGTTATTACTAGTAAGAAAGATGAATTTCACAGTACGAAAGTCTAATGATCCGAAAGCAAACATTCTCTTTCAAGATTGTGGGCTAGGAAACTACTTCCTCACATCGAAAAAGAGGATAACTTGCCACTTCTCATGGAGGAAGAGGAAGATCAAATTTGGACAATGGAATTTGATGGTATTCATTCCAATGTGGGCTCAAGAGCTGGAGTAGTATTGTACTCTCCTTCCAATGAGTTGTACCCATTTTCCAACAAGCTGCAATTTGATAATACAAATAAAACTGCAAAGTATGAAGCACTAATCTTAGGCATGAATGCAGTAGAGGACATGGTAATCAAGAAAATGAGATGCCGAGGTGATGCAGAGGTTGTAGTAAAGTAGGTCTGCCAACAATATCAAGTGAAGAATCCAAGACTCTGGCATTACGAAAAACAGAGTGTCGATTGCATTGAATCTTTTGATGCATTTTCCATTGAATCTATTCCAAGGGAACAAAATGAAAAGGTTGATTCTCTTATAGTGTCAGCTTCCCTAGTGACACCTCATCCTTCTTTTGGTAAAGACAAAGTGACCATTGAAATGGTATTCAGGCCTAGTGTACCAAATAATGCAAATCATTGGCAAGTATTCAATGATGATAACCAAATTCTAGCCTTTTTAGAGCAAAGGGATAATTTCAATAATCTCTTCTTCGAAGGAGGTGAAAATCCACACCGAGAAGTAGTCCCCAAAGAAGAGAAAGAAGGAATTAAAGGGATTGATGATGAGGGAATAATCAAATTGAAAGGGAACAAAATTCCTAAAGGCCTAGTCTCTTTAGAAGACCTCTTTGACAAACATGACAGATTCATTCAAGAAAAAGAAAAGCAATCTTCTCGCTGCCTAGCTGATTTTAATAAATAAAACATTGGTACCCCAGAGGATCTAAGGATGGTCAATATTGGAAAATGTTGCTCGCCTGAAGAAAAAAGAAGGTTAGTTGCATTACTCAATAAATACTCAGATGTCTTAGCCTACTCTTATGATGAACTCAAATCCTTCTAGCCAAAGGAAATGTATCACTCAATTCCTTTGAAGTAGGGTGTTAAGCCCTTCAGGAAGAAACAAAGGTCACACAACCCAAAGATTGTTGATACCATCAAGGAGGAGGTAATGAAGATGCTTAATGCAAGGATCATATTTCCCATCCACCATTCAACATGGGTGGCTAACATTGTGCCAATGTGGAAGAAGAATGGTGAAATAAGGATATGTGTAGATTTTCACAACCTGGACCAGGCATCACTAAAGGACAATTATCCTATCATGGATCATATCCTACAAGTAGTCACTACATCTGAAATTATTTCATTACTTGATGGATTCTCAAGATATAATCAAATCAAAGTGGCAAAGGAGGATTGCACCAAGACAACCTTTACAACACCTTGGGGCACTTTTGCCTACAACAGAATGCCTTTTGGCCTAATCAATGCAAGAGCTACCTTCTAAAGGGTGATGGATTTGGCCTTCAAATATCTGAAGCATTGAATTGTCATATATCTTGATGATCTCACAGTATTTTCAAAGAATAGGGGAGATCATATCTATCACTTGGAACATGTACTTGCAAGGTGTAGGAAACATGACATGTCACTAAATCCAAAAAAGTACATTTTTGGAGTCATAAAAGGCAAGTTATTGGGGCACATTGTGAAAAAACATGGAACACACATTGGTCCTGAGAGGATTAGATCCATTCAAGCACTAGCCCTACTCACAAGTAAGAAAGGAGTTCATTCATTCTTCGAAAAGGTGAAATTTCTTCATTATTTGTTGCACTGAGTTTGCTTTGAGTTGATGAAGCACATCACTTCCATGATGAAACCAAAAGTGAAATTCAAATGGAACAATGAAGGGAAGACAATATTCGAAGAGAACAAGAAATACATTGCCAAGGCTCAATCTTGTATCTCCGTATTTTAACAAAGAATTCATCATGTATTGTTATGCATCAAAACATACACTCTCCATCATTATTGTTCGAAAAATGATGAAGGTTTGAAGCACCTATTGCTTTCATGATTTTTCCTTTGAAAAACATGAGCTAAAATACATCCAATTGAGAAGTATGCTTATGTAGTGGTTAAGGCCGTAAAAACCTTCGGGTTTTACATCCTCAATTCCCACATGGTGGTGATGGTCCCCGAAAGTGCAACTAAGTCCATCTTTATAGATCAGGATCCTGGAGCTAAAAGAGGAAATTGGATTGCAAAGACTCAAGAATATGACTTGGAGATTCGACCCTCCAATATGATAAGGGGAAATGTCTTGTGCAAGTTGATTGTTGAGGATGAAACACTCACATTTCAACATGGCAAAGAAAACTATGCTTTCTCAACTTGTTCAGAAGACAACCCATAGGTTCTCTTTGTCACCACTACATCGATGATTGGTATGTTGATATTTCCTATTACCCGACTTATGGAGAATTCCCTCCCATATTAATTACAAGAAAAGGAGAACACTCAAGTTGAAGAAAGCTAAATTTGTAATATGGAATCATGCGCTTTACAAAAGAGGCTGGATGGTTTTTTCCTCAGTGCATATATAAAGAGAAACAAGAAAAGTTACTTAAATCATACCATGACCAAGCATGTGGTGGACATTTCTCAACAATGGTTATCTGCACACAAGATCCTCTCGAGGAAGGTATTATTAGCCCACCATCTTTCCAGACACTCGAGATTGGGTTTCTAAATGCAAAGAATGCCAACAGCCATTGGAAGACCACAACTCGTTGCATTACCACTTAGGCTTGTGGTCATTGAAGAACCATTTCAACAAAAGTGGGGGCTGGACTTCAGAGGTGTTCTAAAGCCTCACTCAAGCACAAGGCACACCTATGTACTAACAAAAATAGACTACTTCACTAAATGGGTGGAAGCCATCTCGGTCAAACAAGCTAACACTGAATTAGTATGCAACTTCATCAAGGAGAATATCATAGTCCATTTTGGAGTGCCATATAAGATTGTAGCAAATAATGATACATATTTCTCTTTAAGAGAGCTGACTGAGTTTTTCTATGGCTACTTAAATCTCCTATCTCATTCTTTTGACTACTATCCACAAGGAAATGGACAAGTTTGAATCAAGTAACAAGAACATTGTGACCATTTTCCACAAGCTTGTGAAAGATAATAAAAGGAATTGGCATAAAAGGTTGTACGACACATTGTGGGCAGATAGGATCACTCCCAAGAAGGCAATAGGTATGTCACCATTCCAACTATTGTGCGGAGTCAAAATAGAAATTCCTCTCACGATTGAGATGCCAACTCCCAAGATGCTATAGTAAATAGAAGATGGTCGCATAAGGATTCCATTGACAAGAGGATCCTATTTCTTGAGAACCTCGAAGAAAATAGACTCCAAGTGGTTAATCACATTAAGGGGCACCAATTAAAAGTAAAGAATATTTTCGATAAGAAGGCCAACACAAGAGAATTCAAATTTGGAGACTTCATCCTGCTATGGGACAAGAGAAGAGAACCAAAAGGTAGCCATGGAAATTTTGATTCATTATGGCTCGCCCATTCTAGATTCATGAAGCTTGTGGTGAGAATGATTTTCTTCTCTCATATTTGGATGGAACATTGTTGGAATCACCATCAAGTGGGAAATACTTGAAATTGTATCATTAGTGAAAGTGGGTTGTCCCCTGCCTTGTACCATAGGTGATTGTTAGGTGTGTTTCCCTTTCCGTTGTGTGGTTTTATTTCCCCTTCTGTTACGTGTTGTGTGTTTCCTTCCCATTGTGTGTTTGTGTGTTTCCTTCTTCTAATCTTTCTTTCTTGAAGTTATACATGACTCTGTAAGGCCCAATGGATAAGGCACTGGTCAATGAATTATAGGGTCTAGAGATTGAGATTCTAGATTCCCATGTCATGTCCCCAAGCTAGAGCTAGTTGTTTTTGCCCTCAAAATCCCCCCCTCATTTTCTAAGTCAAATTCAAAAATTTTGAGCTCATGCCTTCTAGAAGTGTTCAAGTAAAGTTGGAAGTCTGAAAAGATAGAGAAATTCATGCTTTGAAGTTGTTTAAACTCTCCAATCTGCATGGTTTGATCAATTTTCCATTTCCCCGTCTAGATGCGTGAAAATTATATTGCATCCTCCATTTGAATGAAATTTCCCATCTTTTCTATGGTCATGGATTGTCAAATCTTGTATTGTTCTCAATTCCCTCGTTTACAAAAGAATTTTGAAAATTGGATGCGAAATGCTAGAGTTTTCTTCTTTCGCATTTTTACCACGGTCGTGAATGATGGGTGTTCTCTTCCCCATCAAATTTCGGCTCCATTATCCATGGGTACGTGGATATATCTAATTGGAAGTGGGTCGGTGAAGAAATTTGTGTTTTTGATCCTCTTTGTAAAAAAGCTAAAATTCATAAAGTGACCCATAGCCCCAATCATGCCAAGAAGGAAAAGGTCAAATGTTGAGCCCGCATCAAAAGAGTCAAAGCAGGGAGGTGGGTTAGCAGAAAACTTTGAGGTTTTGAGCCTTTTTGTAAAAAGGGCTAAAAGGCATAAAGTAACTTGCAGCCCCGATCATGCTATAAGGGAGAAATTCAAACATTAAGCCTTCATCGAAGGTCAAAACAGGTGGGCGGGCCGATGGAGCGATTTGTTTTTTTGAGCCCACATTGAAAAAAGGTAAAATTATAAAAGTGGCCCGCGACTCTGTCTCCAATCAAGTGAGGCCATGTGTCAAGATCATATCGAAAGCAGGGAGTGGGCCAAAATGTTCCAAAATGCCAAATCTTTATAAAGTCACAAAATGTAAAAGGCATCCTCCACGCCCACGCCAAGAAATTTCTCCCACGTGGATGACTCGATTTAAAGTTTTACAAAATGATTGTAATGGCCGCATTATGAAAAGTTTGGTTTTTTTCGCCATTGGCATTTCTTCACAAATTAAGAATCTGAACAGACACGAAGGATTGAATAAGTTGTAACCATTTCTTACAAGATATTTAATGGATTCTTCAAGTATTGTAGAAGGTTTGGAAATTAATCTTGTAAACTCACGAGTGCATTGTAGTTAGAGAAAACAAAGGAGATAGCTATTTTCTTCTACTTTCCTCCATTCTCAAACTTCTTCCATTCCCACATTATGTACAACTTCTATTTAAACATCAATACAAGAAGAAGGAATTTTTAGCCTCTTTGATGAGGAGATTTTAGAAACTTAGTGTTCGTAATCTTATCTCGTCTTGTTTCCATTTGCGCAGGGTTGTTTCTTCTCATGAATGCATGTGATGAATTTTCTAACTAGTGGGTGTGGGAATCTAATTTCCTACCCGCAACATTATTTTCTCCTACCTTTTTCTAACTCTCTTTCCCACTTTCGACAAAGTTCTCTCTTGCAAGCATCTATAAGCTTTGACGCACAAGACAATCAGGAGTGCATGCATACATGACACCA
This sequence comes from Taxus wallichiana var. yunnanensis, assembly GCA_018340775.1. Lineage (NCBI taxonomy): Eukaryota > Viridiplantae > Streptophyta > Pinopsida > Cupressales > Taxaceae > Taxus > Taxus wallichiana. The sequence continues at coordinate 807,507,825 of CM031242.1, forward strand.
GAGAAATCCATGCTTTCTCGTGCATGCATACACGACACCTACACTAGTTAAGTAGAGGGATTTATATTCCCATAGCATTGGGAAGGAATTCACAAATTTTTCCACCGAAAAATTCTCCTTGCCAATAGGAAGCTTGACAAAACCATAAGATTTGGGAACTGGATATGAGATATGAGAGAGTGGATAGTTAATAGTGACAAGAAGTGCAATAGAGCACACACCCATATGAATTGATGGATTGATCATTGTATTATTGATAGCATGAGGTCCGATAGAAGCATGAATATGTAATGTATCAGAAGATAATGTGGCATGATAATCATGATCAAAGAATGTAATGAATGGTGGAGATGCATCAACATTAGTAAATAGAAAATCAAGAACCCCCAACAAAGGAGGAGCCATCAGACGATGTGTATGATTAGTTGAAGAATCATCACTGCTTTTTCATGCTTAGGAGAGGATCATTAAATATTTTGAGATTTTTGTTTTCATTGACCGATGTAGATGTCGAAGGCTCAGGAGCTCAATTTCATTATTGTTGATAAAATCTTGAATAAGATGTCTAAGTTTGAATCATCAATTAGTAGAATGCCCAACACATTGATGATAATAACATCTATTATTTTCATTATAATTGCATCATTTTCGGTAATATGGATCCAAATTATGTGGAGGAAGAAGCATAATAATATTTCTATCAATAAGTTATGGCAATAGAATATCTGGAGCACAAGGCAATTTTGTGAATGTACACTTTACAGGTTGTCATTTAAGCTTTTCAGGAGTAGAGACAACATTAATTCTATATTTTGCTTCATTAGGCTTGGTAGAGGGCTTGAAGGCTGACTTTCTTTGAAATTGAGTAGAAGATGAATCTTCATCATGATATTTAAGCTTTCCCATAGATAATGCAGGTTTACATACGCATAGCTTAAGAGTGTGGCATAGTTAATCAAATTAAGGATATGTCTCAAAGATGACACTCTCTTGCAGAGGTGGTAAGATACTTTAGACAAATATATCTTGAAGTTGCAAGTCATCGAGAAAATTGGTCATCCTAGCTAGGTTGTTCTTATATCGTAAAACATAGTTTGTTAGATGCTCATTAGATCCTTTTTTCATTTGTACAAGTTCAGTATAGGATATCTTAGAACTGATATTTATTGAGAAATTATAAAGAAAAGTTTTGACTAAATGCGTAAATGATGTTACCAAATGAACAGGTAGATCCTAAAACCAATGCATAGCATAACCTTGGAGGCTTTTTAGAAATAGATTTACTAGTAGTGTATGATCATCCACATAATCTATACATGCGACATGAAATGCTCGGAGATTCTCTTGAGGGTCACCATGTCCATCAAGATGGGATACTTAGGAATGATGAAGTTTGGAGGAAGTGAATAAGTGTAAATAATGAGTTCAAAGGGAGTATGAAGGAAAAAAGAGGAATCAAGAGATGGAGATGCATGAGAAGTAGTCTACTAAAGTTGATAGATTTGAACTTGGAGATCCTGATAGAGAGAGGCTAGTTCTTGAGTTCTAGTGGAAGAGACTTGCCGTGTGTGAGAAATAAGAATTGGATTAAAATGGTTAGTGGGGTAGGAACAGATATATGGGTGTAGAGATATAAAATGTTGACATGATTACCTATGAATAATTTGTTCCACAACATCATTTAAATCCATATAATAATTAATTTCAATGTTAATTACTATTATTTAATTCATTTTATCATATTCCCCCCTTTATCATTTTATCATCATTTATCCTTTATCCCATCATTCCCTTATTAATCATTTTATTTCATTATTTTATCCCATCTTATTATTAATCACTTTTATTTCATTACTATATCATAATGTCCTATTTTAATCCTTCATTAACATTTTATAGGAATTTAATATTCCTACATCTCACCTACCACCTACCCTACACATCCCTACACCTATCCTTTCCATGTAATCTCACATCTAATCATATTTATTTAACCTAATATAATTCTAATCCTAATCATATTCTCACCTCTAAATCTAGAGGCTTCTATTTCTAGAAGCCTCTATAAAATTCCCTCCATTTAAAAATTAAAATAAACCTTCAACTCTCCATTGAATCTTCTCTCAAATTCTAGAAATATCCATTCTAGAATTCTCCATTCCTCACATGAACTCTCCACCCTTGATACAAATCCAACATGGCTTCATCTTAGCCATTCAATCCTCCACCCAAAAACTATAAATTGAGCTCTCCTCCTCCACGAGAGATAGCTTGGGACATCTCTCAAATCCATAACAAATATCTGCTAATTTGGTTCATCAATCATCCATTTTTATCTTCTATCACTCAATCAATCCATTCATCTACAATCAATCTATCATCATCTTCATCCAATCAATTCATCCATCATATAAGCATCAATCAATCCAAGAAGGCATTAAGCAATTAATGGGAGGTTTTGTCCAAGTGTCTCTAAAATATGAAGAAAACATCCACAACAATCATTCCAAGAGAAAATCCAACACATCAAAGAAGGATTCATGAAAATTTTGGGTAAGTGCAGATAGTGAATCTCAACTCTCTTTCCATCCCTTTCCTTATCTCGAGGTTTTGTTGGAGAAGATTAGATTAGGGAAGAAAAATTTCTTATTTTCTCACATTTTCACAACTAATATTTCATTACATTACAACGGGAATAGTAGAAGTAGGTGAAAGGATGGAAGTAGGAGGTTATGTACTAATAGGCATAGAAGAAAGAATGGATGTAGGAACATTAAGCTCAGAAAGATTAATGGCCTCCTCACGAGTAGCAAATAAGAGCAGCTCTAAATCTTGGGGATGTTTGACAAAATAATCGTTGAGATCTTGAAGGTGGGCTTTAGTAAATGGTCCATAAGATTGAGCCATGATAAAAAGATGACAAAATACCTAAAAGCAAGGTTGGGTTCAAGAAATGGGTTCACCAAATGATTTAACAAATATGGAATTTGTAAAACCCTAATATTGTGGAGTCGTGAATGATAAACAAACACTTAAGTACATATCTGACACAAGCAATGAGCTAAAGAAGTATAAAACCCTAGGTGAAAGAGAGAGAGAGAGTAGAAGACTTAGTTGATTTTGCACTTGATCTTGAAGTATTCTAGACTGGAATACTGATGAATAAGAGGAGGATACTATTCTAATCACACACGTAAAATACTAGAACCATCGAATGAGCTTGGACTAGGGCACTTGACTAGGTCATGGTTTCTCGGTGTTGGAAACCTCGATGGGTGCCTATGACTCGAATAAGAGCTCAAAACTAGTTTTTGTTGTGTCACACAAGTGTCACCAAACTTCACTTTTGGTCATTTGTATGTCGATAGATGATAACCGAATTTGCATGTAACTCCGTGCAAAAAAATGATATCCTACAAAACCACAAAACACATCAAATCCTAAAAAATAAAGATGCAAATGGGGAGTTGGACTGACCCTATGGTCACCTGACAGAGTGAATTTATGACTGAGAACTACACTACATCTTAGACTCCATGTATTTCTTGTGTGTGTGTGTGTGAGAATCATGCCCTAGGAATACCTTGCACAAGTGCAAGTGATAGTGGGTAGTAGCTAGATGTACCAATGTATATAGATGTGTGGATGGAAAATGAACTTCCCGTCCTATGCTTGCATGCATAAAATTCATTCCATTGTCCCTTGATGCTCTTATAATTCCTTTAGATGCAACCTTAGGTGGTGATAATAGATGCTTAATGCTTGGTCCTTTATTTTGGTCACATAGCTTTGTATTTATATGACTCCCTTGGTTAAATTTTGTAATTGAAAAATAGAATTCCAAACCATAAGAAAATAAGATGCCCAAAAGATGAAAGAAGCCCAAAAAGAGCGAGTAAGGTGAAAAGAGGTCGGGGCACCCAAAGGCAATGGGGGCACTGGGTGTTGGCGTCCCCAAGGTGGTCGGTGTCCAAAGCCATAAAAGAAAATCAAGTGAAATACATATTGGGATGTAGGGTATAAAATACCATAAAGAAGATAAGAAACAAATCAAAGAGGCCAATGATAGTTGTTAATTACTAGTTTTCTTTCTTAGGAATCATATGAATGAAAGTATGTTTTTAGGACCTAGAAATGTACCCGAGTGCATGATTTTGTGTCTACAACACACACACACACACATATGTATGTATATATATGTATATGTATGTATATATATGTATATATATTTATAATTTATGTATAAATATATATATAAAAACATTCGGTCAAATTTTAAATATCAAAGTTACGTGTGATTGCTATCAGCAAATATTTACAAGTATTTTACCCTAAATTGCAAAAAATGGCTAAAAAGCATTAAATATATATATATATATATATATATATATATATATATATATATATATATATATATATATATATATATATATATATATATATATATATATATATATATATATATATATATATATATATATATATATATATATATATATATATATATATATATATATATATATATATTCAAATTTTAAATATGAAAGTTAGGTGTGATTGCTATTACAAATATTTACAAGTATTTTACCCCTAAATTGCAAAAAACGGCTAAAAAGTCGTCAAATTTAACCCCGCTAAATATTATAATAAAGATGGCAAGATCATGATGATGTTGAAGATGCCCATTAAATGTATATGTTTTGGCATGGGGTTGTATGTTTAGGGAATGGATACTATCAATTATATAGATAAAATATTTTATAACAAAATAAAAAGCATATTTATTGGTTTCTTTCCAAATTTTAAATTTATCATTTAACTTAGATTGTTAAGTTAAAATAACAACCCTCCAAAGAACACAAGTTTCACTATGATTTTCATAATCATATAGGAATAATAAAAAAATATATTATATATAATTTAAAAGTATTGGTTTAATTATTGTTTAGGTAGGGTAAAAGTATACCCAACAATATTTGTAGAGCACAATGAAATATAATTGAATTTTTTTGATATTTTTAAACTAAACACTTTTATTGTTTATTTTAAATATCTAGACATACATAATAAATACAAGGGAATACATAGAATTATCAATTCAAACACCCTATCTTGCTAGTGTGTTCTAATTTTAGGTGATGTATCGAAGGGCCCTTGGTCTATTGGTGATGTTGTTATTCTTTCAACGAACCCATCGGGATCAAGTCTTGTTGAGTGTTGTCCGGAGATACCCAACACATAGATTCAAATGGTTGAGGCCAAGATTGGGCCTTGGGTGACTTTGATGGCATGTATACCCCTTACTCATAAATTCTTAGGCTGAAGATGATCACTAGCTTAGTTGCACGCTTACTCATAATTATAAATCCATTGAGGCTGGAGATACCCGACATGGAGAGTCAAAATGGTTGAGTCCGAGGATTTTGCCCCGGGGTGACTTTGATGGCATGGATTCCCTTACTCGTAACTATTTAGGGTGAAGGTGATTACTATCTTAGTTGTATACTTACTTGTAATTGTAAATATATTATATGCTTCCTCTTAAGCATGAGAATATATGTCAAAAATCTATGTAATCTAGTGCCCAATGATTGCACACTATTAATAAAAAAATAGGTGATGTGGCAAGGCATGTCCCTCCATTTCGATGAAATTTGTAAATTAACGGTTGTATTTGTACCAATTTATCTATTACCTTGATGGTTGGAAACTATTGTTCTATTTTACTTTCTTCGTTGTCATGATCTCAATCTTTATCAAAGATCATTCAACTACATATTTTGAAGATTCAAAACCATTTCTAGTGACAAAGGATGACGTGGAGCTAGTGGTAAGGGTGTTGATGGTGGAATAATTGAGGATCATATTGAAACAACTCATGTCGATGAAAATAGAACATGGGTTCAATCAATTAAAAAGACATGGCCTGAAGATAGATTTGGGAATATCTTATTCATTTTGTTTTTATTTATTTTCTTATGGTTCAAAGATGTCCAAGTTGGTCGTGTTCGATTTTATAAGGTGTTTAGATGTTTTTAGTCATTTTAGATATCAAAATATAATTAGTTTGGGAATATGATCGTTATGATTGACAAGTAAATATATAATTTAAACATAAAAATGACATGTATATTTTCAATATGATTGTCATATATATATATATATATATATATATATATATATATATATATATATATATATATATATATACCTATCTATATATATATATATAACTCTTCACAAGAATAATTTATCCATTGCAAACATGATTTCAAAAAAGTCATAAGACAAATCACATGTCAATGTTTGCAATGAATCAAGAGGAAAGTAATCACAATAATAGTATTGTAACATCTTTGACAAAACTATTACTGTGATTACTTTCCCTCTTGACATTGCAAACATTGACATGTGATTTGTCTTAGGAAGGTGTACTCTTATGACTTTTTGAAATCATGTTTGCAATGGATAAATTATTACTATGAAGAGGTTCACTTTGTTGTGATTTCTTCTTACTTGAAAACGAGGCCATTTATCTTTTTGTACAACTTTAATTCATTTAAAAAAATATTATGAGCTTGTGTTGTTGTTGTCTAAACTCATCTTGTGTTGACACAAAAAACCTTGGATCAATTCCATTGATCTAAGGTATGCTTCAATTATCCTTACCTGATTCATCTGGTTGACTTAGCATTCTAAAATGGAAGGTGAAGTGGGACTAAATTTTGTTTTATTTATAAATTTGAAGGACCTAGTTTTAGGTGTCCTTACTTAGCATCCTACTGAAATTAATAGGCCTGAGTATTCTTTAAAATGCTAAACAACGTGAGAGAACTTAGGACCTATTACTAAACTATTAAGGTAAATACCTTAACCTAAGTTGGAATGTTCTATGCTATTTGGATTTTAACCTAAGGTAATTAAGACCTACCTAGGATCTATTACTAAACTACTAAGGTTAACACCCTAACCTAAGTTGGTATGTTTTATGGTTGTGGAGTTTTGAAACAACCTAAGGAAAATAATATTTACCGTAGGACTAAGGTTGATTTCTAACCTAATGATAATCTAACATAAACTAATACTAATCTAAGGGGTACATAAGGACTACTTGGCAAGTGGAAGGGTGGTGGCGTTGGTTTTCAAGGCATTAATGAGAATTTATTTTTGGTTTTAATGACTTTTGAACTGCCATTTTTGGTGGAGGCATGGGGAGTTAGGGGATGCCTAGTTGGCATCACCACTAAATGGAAATTACATGCAAATTTTGAATTGAAGGTTCACCAAACTTAGATGGTGGTGGCGTGGAGAAATATGAGGGGAAAATGTCATCCCTTGCATTAATTAGTCTCAATTATGGTGAAGAAACCGCTTAGGAGAGATGTAAGGTAGATTTTGGAAAGGTTGTTTGATCTTTTGTTATCTATAATTTTTTTCTCTACATGGAGTTTTTAGTTCTTCAACCTAGCAGTTCTATTTTTGATCCATTTATATTTTTGGCATTCTTGAGCTATTTTTGGATCATGTGGAAGTATAAGAGGAAGTAGGAATATTGGAGTTGTTGACGTCACTTTGGAAAATGGAAGAGACTGTGGAGGCTCAACTGGAAATCTTCTGCAAATCGATAAGAATCTCTATCAGGCATGATAGGCTCTACCCATTAAGTTGTTCTTCTTTTTCCTAAGTGTTTTCATTAAAACAACTCTGCTCTTGGGAACAATGGGTTTTTATGTGAGGTTTATCTTGCATTCATGCTTGTATATTTTTATTGTATACTTCTGATTGGGTTCACTGTTTGAGGAAATAAGATCTGGGTTTTTTCCTTGTTGGATAAATGAGTGAATCATGCTTTAACCATTGTTTGAAATGGAATGTTGACAAATTTTGTGAACTTCTGTTGACTGTGCAAAAATGGAATAGAGGGTTCACTGTTTGATAAAGATAGGAGTTGGGTTTGTTTCTTTTATTAGGTGAAAGTTTGAAACGTGTTACCTTCTGTTGAGCTCGATATGATTTCAAATCTTATTACATTTTTTCAAAATATGCTAAAATAGATAGTCTAATTCAATGTTTTGGGAGTCATTTTTGGTTGAAAAATAATTGTAACATGTTCTACTTTTGCTGAGTTTGAGATGATTTGATTCTGGGAACTCCTGTGGGACTGTTCTGAAGTTAGATAGTAGAAGTCACTACTATGGAAGAATTATGTTTCGGGTTTTGGTTCTCCCTTGTTTGAAATTTGATTAAATCATGTTAGCTTTTGCTTGAACTTATATGACGTCAATTTTGTTGCTTGCACCTGTAAGTTGTGAGAAGATTTTTGATGACTTATCTGATTCTAGGTCTGAACAAATCTCCTTGTTGTAATCTGTCTGATAGTAGGGTTGATAGTTATCATGTTGTCGTGATTCTGGAAAGGCTTATCGAATGTTTATGCATCTTTTCTAAAATGAGATTTCATGCTACAAGAATTACCTTATTGGTTCATCTTGTTGGATTTACTAGATCCTTACATTTAAATTTGATATATAGATGATATTGTAGGAATGGGATATCTAAGTTGAATTATGGATTAGTTCGACTTGACTATCTTAAGGAAATGGGTTGGAATATTTTTGGTTTTACTCTTCTCCTTTTGGCTCGACTTGAGCACCTGACTTGGGGTCATGTCACTTTTTGTTGTTTTTCCCTTGTGGTTGAATCTAGGTTGGGTTCTTTCCTTCTTAAACCTGTAGCCTATTCCATTGATTCTTGTGAAGTAGGGATCTAGGTTGGCTTGATTGTAAGTTGCAAATCACAAATATTGTATTCATTTATCTTCATTTTTTGTGTGTTGACACTTGAAAAGAAATCGGATTGCATAAGGATGACTTACTTCAATGTTGCTCTGTCTCTCTTTGTTTGGGAAAATTAGAGAACTTCTAGGCTGATGTTGTTAAAGTTTGGAAAGAATTTAATGTTCAATTGTTGTTATTCTTCTATTTCTTAGGGAACTATTTTTAAAAGAAGGCATTTGATTAACCATTTGTAGTTGTAGCTTCTGTGCTACAATGGTTGTTCTCATTGTATGATGGGAAAACTTCACTTTCAGTTTTGACTTCCTTGTTTCAGTCATATATATCGATCCAGTATCGACTAGTTATTTGTGTTACAATGGTTGTTAGAGTGAATGTTTCTTGGTGGATTTGTCTCAGTTCTTTAATTCCGGTTTGTATTCCTCTTCTTAGGAAGGAATAATGAGATCATCTCATCCTTGTTTGTTGACATCCTTTTCCTCTTTTCTAAGTTAAGGTATTCACTAAACTATCCTCTTTGAATTCTGAAGTAGATATAGGTTGTTTCCTTTCCCTCTTGTCGTTCATTCTCTCTTTGGTATTACTCTTGTGTAAGGAGCTGACCTACTCGGTTGTATTAGTTTGAAGGAAATTACAGAGTGGGTAGTTGGAGGATAAATCTTTATCTTCTTCTCCTTGACTAATGTTTTGATAGGGATCTAATTATGGTGATGTGTGACTCGATTCCAGGTGCATGTAAATGAAAAATATCCTTTATCAAACCCGTTGATGCTTAACCCAAACTTAGGCTAGAGTTTGGCTTTGAATTTGGATGTAGCATCTTAAATAGGAAGCTCTTACTTTAAGATGTTGATGGTTCATCCTAAATTTTGTCATAAAAATTGAATGAGCTTGGCCTTAGATATTTTAGGATGGAGTAAGTTAATGCTGAGTATTTTGGATCAATGATCTTAAAAATAATTCTATTTTTAAGAATTATTAGAGTTAGTATCTCATTTTGATTTAGATAGAATGAATCAAGATATGAACTATAAATATCTATAGTAGAAATGTGGTAAGTAATTTGGTTGGATATTACTTATCCGATATAATTATTTATGAAATCACTGGTGAACATTGTTTTAATTACACCATGATCGCTACTTAATGATAATATGGCTTAACACTTTGTTTCTTCCTTTCATGACGGGTATTTCTTTATGATGTATCTTTCAGAATGCTTTAACTGCTTCTTAAAAATAGAGTTATTTTTATGAAAAAGTTAGTTGAAACCTCATCGTTTTAATGCTTAGTGCTCATAATGCTCAATTCAATGAACTGACCCATGGTAGCAATTTTTGCAAATGGACTTCGTAAGTGATAGAAGGAGACAAGTTCTATTATGATGTTACTTTTGTTTGCATTCGAATACTTGAACTTTTATGAGGAAATATGATTCATTATTGAAATGTATTTGTAAGAGGAAAAGTTGTATTTCTTAATTGATCTTATTGATGTTGTTTGACATTAAATATGTCTAAAATGTTTGGACTTGTAAAGTATGTATTCCACTTAGATGAATGGAAAATATTGTGGGTTTATTAGTACTTGATGTGCCATTCTCTTTGTACATTATGTGAAGGGAATTGTAAGATTATCTTTATTCTCTCATATTCATATCTATATGGAACCCTTTTAGTTGACTTAAAATGAATTAGGTGGTAAGGGAATTAGATACACTATCCCTTTATTAAAATGTAACTTAACAAGTTGGCATTCATGGCTGATCATTTAACTAAATCACTATGGTTTATTAAAATGGTGATAGTGTAAATTCATTATGATATCTTGAATAATGTAAGGGGTTAGTAATGAACCCTAATTCTTAATAAGAAAGAGGAAGATGAACTACCTCTTGACCAATACCTTTAAAGGTATAAGACAAATGAAAGGTAAACATGAACATTTAATAAGTAGACTTCATCTCAATGAATTCTAATATAAAGGAATCTAATTCGAAACTTAAACAAGCTAAGAATGGTTGAGTAAAATAAGTGAACCATATTGTTTGATTTCTTCTTCTATTTTATTAAACTGAATCCTAAAGTAGGAAGTTAATGATTAAAAAATCAATCTTGATGTTTTTCAAACCAATTACAACCCAACTATGGTTGAAAACCTTAGGGGTTAATGAAACTAGGAATTCAACAGGGTTATTGTAATTAGACCTTAATTATAGAAAATAATTAAGTAATTAACTCCTTCAGGATATGTACATCCAGATGGGATGACTCAGACAGATGTTGGCACATGCCAACTGTAGTACAATACCTTCGTGAAGACTTGGGTCTTCATGAGGATACTGTGCTACAATTGACATGTTGCAACACCCTTCAGAGTTAAATCACCTAGATTTACATAACTCAAACTTGTCCTTAGTTATACCCTAGGTTAGGTTAGAAGCATGATTTAGTGTCGGGGACATCTCGATGACTTAGGATAACTAGACACATGCGATTGACTTAGGTCGATCAAGTATGTCTATGTATCCTTAGTCCTCGCGAGTAGTCCTCTACACTAAACGATGTTGCTACCCTTGGTTAGGGTAAAACCCGAACAAGTGGACTGACAGAGTTAGTAAAAACCATTCTAGATAACAGATGAAGTGGGGTGAAGTAATTATTCCATTTGATGAGTATGCCATTTAGGAATGGTAATATGAACAGTATGTTGGAAATATTTGGCCAAAGTATCACAAGCTACTGGTTGCGTTGTCCTATGTCACCTAGTTTAAGAAGCAAGATTTCAGATGAATATTGGTAACAAATATTCAGATAGGCCTCTTAAACAAAACACTTAATACCCGAAAAGGGTAAGAGAACCAAGTATACCTAGTATAAAATTCAATGAGTTAACATGAGAGATCAATATGATATCGAGTCATGAAATGAGAGATCGATGTTTCACCGAGTCATTATAGTTGCATATGGTTATCTGTTATGAGATTGATTGGCATGGAATGTGTGTTCTAAATTATGATTATTTAGAACAGAGAACATTATTATAAAAAAATTCCCTTGTTTCTAAAGTCTTAAAATGGGAATGTTACATATATAAGCATATCAAATTTATAATAATTAAGAAAGTTAATAAATTAAATATTACACTACACATTATAAATTTGTGAGATTCATGACAAATACAACATAAATGAAAATAGAAACTTTAGAATGTAAATAAAATAAAAATAATAGAATTATCTTAATATCTTATTAATAAAATATAAACATCTTCATATCTTATTGATAAAATACAAACATCTATTAATTTTTATTTTTGATTAATTTTGTTTGATTTCTTTTTAAGCTTTATTTAATTTCTTGTTTAACTTTATTTTATTGATTTTGATTTATATTTGTGTTTTTTTTTATTTAATAAAGATTAGATAATGAACTAGATGCATAAGATTTGTTATTTTACAAGAAAGGTGAATCGTGAAATTTGAAGATTGAACTTGCAAACCTAGAAGTTAGAAGTTAGAACTCATTTTCTACATAAGAGCAAGTGTGCACCGCAATTATAAGCACGTGAAATTATAAGTGAGTCATTTCTAACATTTTCTTTAGTATTATTTTTTTAAGTTGTAATTTGAAATTTTGTTTTAATATTCTCATAAAATTTAATGATGTTTATGGATCTTCAAATTAATTTGTGCAACATTGATTTTTGTGAGAACAAAATGAATCTATGAAAAAATATGAAATTGATTAGTGCAATCTATTATCCAAAATTAAATAAAATTTTCACAACTATGGGAGAATATTAAAAATAACACCATCCATATAAAATTATTATAGTTGAAACTTGACACATAACATGGTACATAAATTAGGGTATAGTCCCTTCAAAACTATTTGCCATTAATAAAAAAACATGGTACATAAATTTAGTTACAATGGTTTTGAATTCAAAACCATTTAACTATCAAGAATGTCAAATAATATTTTGTGAAAGCATGGTTGATCAATGTAATTTCTATCTCTTTGATAAACTCATTTTATCTAAATTATATTTGCGGTGATTCAATTTTGATGGTATTTATATGCTCAGTAGTGGGATAGACATAGCCAATAAGAGAATCAAATGGATGGGTTGTTTTGGCAACAACGTGATTGGAATTTTTCCTTGCAAGGATTGACATTGAACTAGATTTTTTTTGCCTGTTTATACCTAGGGAATGGTTCTTTATAAATTCCTAACTGTTGGTTAGATGTTTTGGTGGGTTCTTGCATACCTAGGTCAATATATCCTCAATCTATGAGGTACAGAATGAAGTGTTTCAATATCATGCATTTATTTGTAGTATGGCATGTGATGCAATGGTATTCACAATATTCATAGTCTTTGTACCACGATGGATTTGGTGCATCTTTGGTAAAGGGTGTGGTAATGGGGAATTTGACCATGTTGATCACATCCATCTATTTCAGAATTGATGATAATGACTCCATAAATGCAATAAACTATCAACATTTGATTTCATATTTGGGCAGTCCTTGTGAGAGTTTCAAATGAGGAGTGTTTTGAACTACTTAGACATGTTTTGAATCCATGATTCCATCACTTACAACATTCTTAATTTTTTTGAAAAACTTGGACTTGTATGTAGGTTTGGAGTCATGGTTGTCTCTTTGAAATGGTTTTAAAGTATCTTTGGCAAGTAAAGCCTTTTCAATTTGGATTCCTTTTTCAATAAATTATTCAAAGGTGCTCACAAAATCTATTTGTAACTGAAATTCTATCTCAGTATGCAAGTTAGGTACAAAGATACTTGATGTTGTTTCTCTAGAATAGAATAACGTAAGTAGCTAGCAAACCATCGTGATTGTTGAGAGAAACCAAAAAGTTGTCATTATTACGTTGTGTAGCATTACAATGGTCTGTCCTAGTGATATCACTTTCCATGTTAAATTAAAAGTGGTGAACAAAATTCTCAACTAATTATGTGAATGTGAAAATAGAACCTTTGGGAAGATGGAAAACCATTCAAGTTGCTGACCTCCAAGTCTCCATGTGAATAAGCGAATGAGGTAATTATTGTTATAGGAAACTTATTGGAAAACCATGAATAAATATTTTATGTGATCACGAGGATCACCATTTCCCCTATGTTTATCAATTTTAGGGAATTCAAAGCTAGGTGGAAAGGGGGTCTGTAACATCTCTTGATCAAAGGGGTAAGGACACAATTCTTTGAACTCGATGTTTCTTATTACGTCCAAGGTTATATTTTTAAAGACTGATAATGGTGTCTTTCATGGATTACCACTCTTGGTCGAATATTTGGCCACGTGAAGGTGTGGCAGGTATGTACACATGATTCCATCTTGATGTTTCACCACCATGGTTTTTAGTGTAATCCTCTGCATAATTCACCTTAGGTTTCTCAGTACATGAATCTCTACTTGTGTCCCTATGGACATGTGAAGATAGGTTTTTTAATTTATGGCTAAGTGTTTGTAACAATTATTGTACAAAGAACCTCTTCGTTGTGGGGTTTCAGTTGAGTTTCATATGGGGGATCTTGTTCATATTCTTCCACCTCTATTTTAGTTGTGGTTGTGTCGAATAAGCAGTATGTGATAGCTAGTTGTAGTATTAGAGGCTTCTTCTTCCCCTTTTTTCCTTTAGGTTGGGCTAAAGTAGAAGCATGTCCATTATTTAATATGTCCTCAACTGTGTGATAACGATTTTATGTTCTTTATTCTTCATGAATATTTTTGTAAAGGTAACGGATCAAATTCGGGGAAAATTTGGCCCCTAACTCTACTACTCATGCTAAAACTTGATCTTTGTTTTAGAAGAGGAAATTATCTATATGAGTAGGGTCAAACTCAAATGTATCACGTGGATTTTCTCCCTCATCTACACTATGTTCAAACAAGGTTTCCTCTCTAGATAATGGGTCCAAAGTGGTATGGAGGAGGGGTTAGATGCCCTCCTTCTATGTGTTAATCTTGTAATAGGTGGCATGATGGGATTTTTTTGCAAATATTTTGGATAAATGTGCAAGTGTCACAATGAATCGAGGAAAAAATGAGCAATGTAATGACACCAAAGTGAAGAATTTTCCAAGGGTGTGAAATGTATGATGAAAATAGCTAAGGAAAATCTATGAAATTTGGACAAAGTAATGACTGCAAAAGGAAACTTTTCCTATGTGTAAATGTTTCAAAATTTGTTTGACAATACAACACAATTTTAACACTTAAATCAAGGTTTTAGAAAACAATATTTAAATATTAAAAAGGGAATGATAGGACTTTGATAACGTAACAATGTAGATTTCCACACTTCCATCAATTTCAAGAAAAACAAGGCTTAAGTATAAAAAATGGTCAATACAATGCAAGAAGTGTAACAACGTAATTTTCAACACTTAAATCAAGTTTAATAAAAACAATATTTAAGTATAAAAAGGGATTAACACAATGCAGTAGTGTAACAACACACTTTCAACACTCAAATCAAGTTTTAAGAAAAATGAGGTTTAAGTATAAAAATGGTCAATACAATGTATGCAGTGTAACAATATAATTTTCAACACTTAAATCAAGTTTAAGAAAAAAATTAATTATCAAAAATGTATTTATACAATTTGGGTAGCGTGAGCGATGCAATTTCAACACTCAAATCAATTTTTACTGGAAATAAGGTTTAAGTATCCAAAAATTGTTGGTACAATTTTGGTAGCACTTTAAATAGTACTCTTTTGATAAAAGGGGAGCCAAAATTGTGACGAGTGTTAATTAGTTAAAGTATGGCACTTAGCAAAGAACATATAGAAGGTTTACGCAGAAGAGTAGAGCACATTCAAATGCATGGGAGGATTGGAAAGGAATCACGTCTTTGAGACAGAGAGATAGATTCGGTACTATTGTCTCCCAAAAACTATTGTGCATTTTCATAACCAAATTCAGATTTTTGAGCTCATGCCCTTCATTGGTGTTTAAGACAAGTTAGAGATTCAAGAACTTAGCAAAAGTCATTCCCTAGAGCTGTTTAAACCTCTTTTTTCTATTTTTTAAAAATCCTCCATTACCTAATCTATGCACGTAATATCCTCTTTAACCTCCATTTTTGATCGAAATTGTTCATTTGTTCTATGGCACAGGTCGTCAAATCATTTTTTTGCCTCCATGCCTCTAGTTTGTTAAGGAAATTCAAAAATGGACTCAAAATGATGAATTTTTCTTTCTCTGCATATTTTCCACAGTCGAGATGACGAGATTCTTTTCCCCATCAAATTTTGACCCCAATGAATGCAGGTACATGGTCAGATCCTATTGGATGGGGAGGAACAGGATTTTTGGTGAACTTAACACTTTTGGTCACTTTTGGCAAAAATGGTAAATTTACCATGCGGCTCCTTAAGGCCTCCCATTGTTGAAAATTCAAAGTGGAGGAGTGGAACGGTGGAGAACTTTGATTTTTGAGCCTCTTTGCAAAAAAGGTGAAAAGTTAAAAAGTGACCCGTAGCCCTGATCAGGCTTTAAAGGGAAAAATTCAAAGTTGAAGCCCACAAGGAGAAAGTCAAAGGTGAAGCCCGTTGTTGAAAAGTCAAAGTGGACAAGCGGGCCATCGGGGCACTTTTGGAAATTTAACCAAATTCCCAAAAGTGAAGTAAAATTTCTAATTTTCCCCGCGACTCCGCCAAGGTCTTGGGCCTGCCGTTGAAAAGTCAAAGCGGAGGAGCGAAACGGCGGAGAACTTTGAGTTTTTGAGCCTTTTTCAAAAAGGTTAAAATGTTGAGAAAAGGTCGTGATCCCATTTCCAATAAGAATGTGCCATGTGTCCTAGTCAAATCAAAGCAGTGGGCCGGCAGAGGAAATTGATTTTTGAGCCTTTTTCCAAAAAAGGTTAAAATGTTGAGAAAAGGGTCGATCCCATTTCCAATAAGAACGTGCCACATGTCCTACTCAAATCGAGCAAAGGGACCAATGAAGGAAATTGAGTTTTTGAGCATTTTTCCAAAAAGGTTAAAATTTTGAGAAAAGGGCCATGATCCCACTTCTAATAAGAACGTGCCACGTGTCTAAGTTGAAAAGTCAAAGCAAGGTTGTGGGCCAATTTTTTCCAAATTGCCAAATCTCATGAAAAATCACAAAATGCGAAAGGCTTCCCCCGTAACCACTCCAATCCCTTCTTGCCATGTGGATGGCCCAATTTTAGAGTTAGAGGAGCAAATCAAATGGTCTATATTTAAACTGGTAAATCGAATGTAACGGTTACTTTGCAAGATCTGGTTTTTAACTGCCATGAGTGTTTTCTTCACAATAGAGGAATTTGAAAAGGATTTGAATATTTGTGAAGTTGTAATGGTTTCTTTTGAAGAATATAATGGCTTCTTGATGTCATTCCAAGGGCTGGTGATTGATGTCAAAAAGACCGTGAGTGCTGCTCAGTACATGGAAAAGATAGAAAATGCCACATTGCTTCTATTTTCTCTTCTTACTCAAATTTCTTCCATTCTCAAGCTATGTGCAAAATTTTCTCGAGCTTCAATAAAAAAATAAGGAATTTTTGCCTTTTTGATTGAGGGATTGATTAGTACTTTGTGACCAATGAGTTTCATTCATTCTTGTAGCTTCTTCTGCAGGTTTTTTTCTTCTAATGATAAATGCATGTAAATGAAATTTCTAATTAATGTGTGTGGGCATCTGATATTCTACTCACAACATTATTTTCTCCTACCTCCATTCTCACTCCCTTTCTCCTCCTCAGACAAATTTCTTCTCTAGTGAGAAATTGCTAGCTTTGCCACAGGGTCAGTGGAGTGCCCCTATTGGATCTCTGGTGAAAGGCCACCATTAAAATCCACTTTTTCACGCATGCACATACGAAAGCTGCACCATTCAAGTAGAGGGACTTAGATTCCAGTAGCGTTGGCTTGAAACCCACCAATTTGTCCACAAGACCAATTTTCTTGCCAACAGGTACTTAGCCATTTTCACGATGAGGATCTATTTTTGGAAGATGGCATACGGAACACACAAACTAATTAGAGACTTGCACGACACACATTGACTATTTTTGGAGGATCGGCTACGAAGCGCTTTGCATGGATACAGGCTAAGAATAGATCTAGTACTAGCATTTAACTAAAAGAAGTCTATTATTAGCGCACTTGCATGTGTGGCTATTTTTGTAATAGCTCATGGCTAATAATAGCATGCGACCTATTTTGGGATTAGATAAGAGGTGAAGAGAAATTTCCCACCCTTATAAATATGTAATGAACTGTGTAGTATATATATATATATATATATATATATATGAGAATGGCATATGAGAATTGAATTATTGTGAGGTTATGCTACCAAATCTGATATGCGCATAGACTATGGTATTATCTATTGTAATAAGCTTATGTGTATTTATCAAGTTTAATGCAAGGTATATTGGCTAAAATCAAGGTGTTAAATCCTGAGTATAATTGGTTCTTGCATGTTTGATTTCATCATGGTTATCTTTTAAGTTTGTTATTCTCTAGATCTAGATCTAAATATGTATTGTAGAATGATATATTAGTCATAGATCTGAATGCTTTAAGTATTCATCATGCTAACATCTTACAACAACAACCCTAAAGAGGGGCATGGTACCTTTGCGCACTTTAGGTGAGCGCTCAGTCTAGGCTGAGTGATGTGCCAACGCACCTAGGCTTTTATTGGTGAATTCTAGGTTGCATCATTGGTTCCATTGTTGGGACCTCTTTTTCAGTTGTTTTCAGGATGGTTCATGATGAAGACATACCGTTGACCCTAACAAGTGTTGAGGAGTGGATACATGACTTAGAAGAAGAATATGCATGGAGGTTCAACATTGATCTGAGTTTAATGCACACGTATGGGTGGAACATAATCTATATGACAGTTTATATGAGAGATTCTTCGCTATCTTTCCAGTAGAATTGTACAAGTGGCTGATTTCTTATGCATCTAAATGGAATTAGAGGTATCACACACTTGTCTGGACATAGGAAGAATTTCAGACCCTTTATGATGTTGATCTGATTTGGACTCACACATGGTGGATACATGGTTCCATGGTGTTCTAAACAATTATATCTTGGAGTACTCAATTTCTACTTATTCATGCCCAGAGGTAGTTGAATTCTAGTTTTTACGATATCCTAAGGGGAACTTACCTATAAGGCATTCCACTGGCGATCAAGATCCTAATGGTAACTTTGAATTTGGAGAGAAAATTGATGGCTAACTAAACCCCACCACGCACTGGGGGGCAAGATCTAGTTTGGTGAAAGATGGCAGACCTAGCGGAAAAGAGGAAGAGAGAGAAAAGGTGGCTTAAGTATAATGAGGCAGCAAAAGAGGGAGGTAGAGAAGCAGTGGGAGGTTTTAGAGAAAATGGCGTTGTGGAGAAAGATAGTTCAGAAGGAGTTGAAGTTCATGCAAAAGACATGGAACCCGAGTATCAAGAACTCCCCATTTGGGAAAGCATGATAGGGAACCCTCCTTGGCCTCATGTAGAAGTGTGCTAGTAGAGAGATGACCCGGGCCACAGGGCACATCTGAATCCACCTGAAACCTTTCCTTGTGCTTGGTTTTCCAATATCTAGTACAACAAATAATCAACAAGCTAATTCAAGCAGTGGGAGAGTAGGAGTGAGTCTTATAAGAGGCACAAAATGGCAACATAAAATGGAACTTCATTGTTATATGGGAGTACCTTTTGGGTGTATCATCTACACAAAATTCAGGCATACATATTTTTGGACTATCTTTTGGGAGTAGTAACACTTCACAGACTATTGGGGTGCGTTCAAGTACTACTATTAGACACAGGAAGTACATCCTCTAGTCCAACCCTAGCTATGGGAGGTTGGATCAGAGGTATAGGTGGTTCTAGCGGTGGATCTGGTGGTTCTAGAGGTAGAGGAAACATAGGAGGATCTAGATTAGGTGGGTAGGATCCACCAACCCCATAATATTTACATGGAGATGTCTCTTCATCTTCTAGAGTATAGGGGCATAAAAGATGTTGCTAAACACGTACATATGTGTGAAATATTATGGCACACAAAAGGAATCATGGATTCTGAGCATAGGGAAATCAATTTGTTACTACATTACAAGGGCGCGCACACAACTAGTACAAAAAATTTGACCCTGATCAGACTTGCAGTAGACTATACAACTTTAAAAGATGCATTCCTTAAAGAGTTTCACATCCCTAAGTTTGAGCAGAAGAGTATAAGTGCACTCAAGGATATTAAGCAAGGCACTACTGAAAGTGTCAGAGAGTATGATGCCCATTTTAAAACATTGTTATCTAAGCTTTCTTATGATATTCACGCAAGCCAACATGCACAATGGTTCGTTGGAGGCCTAATTACACCTTTTAGAGGGCACTATCACATAAACATACACTAATCCACACAAAAACTTGAAGCCTTTACGCAGAGGTAGTTGGAAGTATAGACACTGGGGTGAGCCCATTTTTAGAAGCATAGATCGTAACTATGAAAAGAAGTTGGAGAAACTATCGGCAAATTCAACACATGAGATGTGCACATGGATTTGGTGCACAAATTACAAAGTGGAAGGTCACACAAAGGATAGTTTTCCCCATAGATCAATGTGCACTCACTATTATCGATGTGAGATATGCCATTTAAACCATGATGTTAACCACTGCCCATTACTACAACGTGCGATAAGGAAGAACATTTCATGCTACTGCAAAATCTATAGGTCCACGACTCATGACATGGAAGACTGATCTGACGCTGATTGGTTAGATCCATGATGCTATAGATATTGGTGTATGACAAACATGAGTTTCATATAACTCTAAAGGCAAGAACGAGCATCAGATTGGGATCACAATCAAGCGCACTATGATCGAAATGAAGGGAATTTTGAAGGCGGTCATGGTAGAGGTCGAGGATACCATGGTGGATTCAGGATGAGGCCATGGTGGTGGAAGAAGTGAGTTCCCTCGTGGAACATGTTATACATGCAGATCTCCTGACCACTACAGTGTGAATGTCCTCAGAATATTACATGTTCTTTTTGTGGAAAGAATCATAGCTATGAGGAATGCCCAGACTTATATGAGCATCTTAGTAAAGCAACATAAATAGGAAAACAAAGGTGCAAGGATGGTTAGGATACAATGCATTGTGGAAAATCAATGGATGCCTAAGTTGGAACCAATCCGAGGCATTGTAGGTAAATATCATGACCCACGCTGAAGTAAATGCGTGCCAAAGAAGCATTACAGCAGAAGCCTACCATCACTAAGGAGGAGGTTCTTCATGCATGGTACCCAGATCCTACCCATCAGAAAGGAGGTTTATCAGAAACCATGGAGGTACTCAAGAATCTTCAAGGTGAGATATAATATTTAAAAGAGAAATCACGGAAGATGGAGCAAAAGAAAGCATCAGAGATGGTCCAAACTGATATAGATGACTTGAGAGAAGTGTGCAAATTGTTGCACTAAGAGAATATCATTCCACTGTTGGGAATTTGTTAAAAGGAAATACTCCAGCATGCAAGTACTAAGACTAGACGATAGATCCTGCATGTAAATCTTCCCCTCATAGCCTAGATTATGACAAGGAAATAACTCTAAATGTTGTTGTGGATGGGTGGCTATTGAGTAATATATTGATTGATACAGTGCACGGAAGTCAATGTTCTTACCTTAGATGCATGGGAAAAATGGGGAGACCCCCATTGCAGCCATCCTCTAATGTATTGTTCATGGCTAATCGAGACTAAGGCCACTCCCATCAAAGTTTTAAAAGATGCATCCATTACCATACAAGGAGCCAAGTTCACTGGAGACTTTGAGGTTTTAGTGCACTGGAAGAGTCAGATAGCTTCCTAGCTCTATTGGGGCATCCTTGGTGCTATGCAAATAATGTTGATCTTCAATTCAACAAGGGTTATATCAGTTTTGAAAACAAGGAGGAAAGATTTATTATCCCTTTAACAAATGGAAAATTTGCATCCCTATGTTGAGCCCTTGAGTGAAGAAGACCTAAATAGGATTTATGTATGCGCCATCCGGGATCCAGAGGTGCTTGAGCCATGTAAAGAAGGAATCATTTAGTGGGAGGATGCACAATCTATTAGCAATACTACAAGTGTTTCTTGTGATAATTGGGCTCATAACACTTATGAGTTAGTAGGGTGTGAAGTAAAGAGCATATTTCCTAAGGGTAAAAACCACGTTATGTCAGAGAATAGGTAACAACTCGATACCTTGTTACACTAGAGAAGGAGATCCTATGGTGTTCCTACGTGCCATGGAGGAATAGTGGATAGACCCACTAGAAAGAAGAAATATGCTAGCATATACACTACATGGGACAACAACGTTGGTGGGTGGTCCATAAGGATAATCTTATAGGATGGAATGAAATTAGGATTGCTCTTGCTACTAGGTTCTACAAGAGAAATGCACCTACTCAAATTTGTACTTATCATGGTAATCAACCTATTCAACACCACATTCAGAAGTGTGAGAGACTCTGGATAGAGGGGCAGGAAGCTTTACCACCTTTTCTCTAGGTGCACAAGTTTTATTCCACTTTACAAGGTCAGCACACGTGCTTGGTATGTCTATGTCAAACTCCATAGAGAGACTGAAATTGGTAGGATTTAATTACAGAATGGCCCAAACATTTGACTTCTTCTCTACCAAGCCTCTAGTGGAAGAAGCATTAAAAGTCATAAAGTGCTTAACTATGGGAGATAGTGCCAAGCTAAGAACTCCTTCAGGAGTTATTGGATGAAGGAAACTTAGGAGTACATTTTGTTGAAGAGACAAAGGTCAATGCCACACTACTTCAGCATGCTTTCCTTTAGAAAGAAAAAGTAAAATGGTCTACTTAGTGGATGAAAAAGAAGTATAAGATTTGGATATAAACCATTCAACAGGTAGGCCTGAGGTGTTGATAGTGTAGATAAGACCACGTGCACCTATCATGAACCTATGAAGACAAAGAAGGTGAATATTGATCAGATGTTGAGCCTAAGGAATCCATAATTGAGACTATTGGTCAGACTCTGAAGTGGAAAAATCATAGAGCTACTATGGGATTATCAAGGACTTATTCCCTCGAGGGTACCATGAACTTAAAGGCATGTGCATGAATCATTAGGGGAGATGAAGATAAAGCTTAAAGAGGGTGCGCGCCTAGTTAGAAAGAGACCCTACAGATGAACCCCAACTTGCATGAAAAGGTCAAAGAAGAGATTGACAAAATGTTGAAGTCTGGGATTATCAAGCCCCTCAACGAGTCAATGGGTTAGTCCAATGGTGATCAATATCAAGAAGGATGGATGGATTAGGATCTGTGGACTATAGGAGTGAATGTTGCATGTGTGACTGATCCCTTTCCTACGCCATTCACTAAGGAAATACTAGAAGGCAGTTGCAGGGCATGAAATCTATTCATTTACATATGGGTTCTCTGGGTATCATCAAGTTAGGATTTCCCAAGAGGATCAAGAAAAGACTACTTTTACTACTGAATGGGGTAGCTTCACCTATACTATGATGCCTTTTGGTCTGAAAAATGCACTGCTTGTATATTTTCACGCATAGTTGTTCAAGTGTTCAAGGAGTTTATTCACAACTTCTTACAGGTTTATTTAGATGATTGGATGGTGTATGGATTAGTTAAGGATCATTATGACAATCTACACTTAATGTTTAAAAGATGTAGATAGTTGAGTATCTCTTTGAACATCAAGAAGTGCATATTTTCTACACCATTTGGGATACTATTAGGACACATAATGTAAGGAAGGTTTGTTGGTTGATCCAACTAAGGTTATAGTCATTATAGGCCTAAAGAGCCTACCAATCAGAGTGAGGTGCATGGATTTTTGGGTCATATAGATATTACAGGAAGTTTATTAAAGGATATGCCAAATTTTCCACACCATTGGAGGAGTTACTAAAAGGGAAAGGTACGTTCTACTAGGAGAACCATAAAGCAGAACATTTTAAGAGAATTAAAGGAGAAACTTACTACCGCACCTATTCTACATTTTCCTTCATGGGACCAACCATTTCATGTACATGTGGATGCCTCTGGCATGACCATTGGCATAAGTATTGGCTCAGCTCATGGAGAAGGTATTATAGATCATCCTATCTATTTTGCTAGTAGAAAGTTAACTCCTATGGAACACAACTACACAACTATAGAGTGTGAAGCTTTATTAATGATCTATGCAGCTACATAAATTCCGACAGTACTACTAGCTACACCATTTGTCTTTTATACAGATCACATGGCATTGAATTATTTGGTAAAAAAACCCATTTTACAAGGGCGCATATGCATATGGGTACTCTTATTTCAAGAATTTGATTTCACAGTTGTGGTAAAACCAGGAAAAGTAATTATGGACCAGACCATTTATCCAGAATATAGTCAGAGAAGAAGCATAGGAAATTGAAGATACCATGCCAGATGCATAGTTATATAGGTTACAATGAGCACCATCAATTAGAGGACATTGTTGTCTTTCTACGAATAGGCATGGCACCAAAAGGAATGAAATCCTTAGAAGAAACAACTTGCTATACGCATGGCACACCTTATATGTTAATTAGTGGTGACCTATACAAGTTAGGCCAGGATGAAGTATTACATTGTTGTGTACTGGAACATGAGTGCACATGATATCATGGAGGAAGCTCATGGTGGTATTATAGGTGGCCACTATGTAGGTGACGCCACTGCACATAAGATTTTACTCACTAGATTATGGTGGGAGACCCTGTATAAAGATTGTAAGGATTATTGCAAATCTTGTGATCATTGTCAATGTCTTGGAAAACCAGGACAACAAGATGAGATGCCATTAAGGCCTATTCCTAGTGCAGAGCCATTTGAGAAATGGGCTATAGATTTTGTGGGTCCTATTTCACCACCACGCATGCAAAACTGGATCGCACTATATCATCACTTACACATAGACTATCTGACAAGGTGGGTAGAAGTAACACCTACAAAGGATTACACAATGGTTACAACAGCCAGGTTTCTATGGGAAAATATTATTACAAGGTATGGATGTCCTTTAAGTTTGACCAATGATAGGGCACACACTTTCTTAATGAGATAATCATAATTTTATTGGATGAATTCATGATTGCACACCATAAGACTACACCATATCATCCTCAAGAAAATGGGACTGCTGAGGCTTTCAACAAAATTTTGAGCCAGACATTAACAAAAATATGTGATGTTGGAAGAAAGGATTGGGATGATAAAGTATCTGCAGTACTTTGGGCATATCAAACAACATATAAAAGGTTGAACAAAGCCACACCATTTCAGTTAGTGTTTGGCACAGAAGCAGTTCTTCCTATGGAATTCATGTTACCATCTTTGTGTATTGTGTGCGCTGCTGGAGGTCTAGTTGATGAGAAAGCATTAGAAGAATGGATTGAAAAGTTAATCAAGTTGGAGTGATGAGAAATAACACGTTGGAGTCAAAAACAAGAAAAGGCCAGGCAAAAAGCATGGCATGACAGGAACATCAAGGATAAAAATTTTGAGATAGGATAGATGGTGCTCCTTTATGATTCTAAATTTTTGCGCCATCTAGAAAAATCAAAGTACATTGGTTGGGGTCGTATGTTATCACTCACATACTTGAAACATGTGCTTTTCAATTAGAGGTGCTTGATGGAATATGGTTACCCGATAATTCAACGGGAGTAGGTTGAAGCCCTACTATAAATAAGTCTTCTTGGTGTTTGTAATAAGGCAATGTTTCCATTTAGATTAGGTTTTCAATTCTACATTTCCTTAATGTGTTTCCTTCTTTGTCACTATGCTTTGTCAATTTAGTTGGTGTTTTTGTGTAATAAGCGTGTTTATGCGCCAGAAGCTAATTACTATTTGGAGAATTTTTATGTGCAGAGGACTACACATACCCTTAGTGTGGGGTAGGTTATTGATATCCAGGTACATGACTGATGAAAATAAGTACACATGAAAGGAACTATCTACTATGGGTGTTATTCAAGTTGGAAAATTGAAAGAAAAAAATATTTCTTCTGGAAAGGAGGACCATAGATGGAGATGAATGAAGAAACAAGTATAACACAAGGTAAGTAAGAGGCCATGAGGAATACCAGTGGAAGGCACAGTGACGAGGTACTCAGGTGCATGGAAGCACATTAAGAGAAGTCTACAGCCAAAAGGTAGGAGGGTGTGCTAGAAGGTTATAGCTTGGGCGAAGATGTACCGCATGTGAAAAGAAATGAAAATGGTCAATTAATGAGAGGATTGTTGGTAGGTGGAGAAGCAATAAATGCACTAACTTTTTGAAAATCTATATAAGGATGGGATGCAGTTCATTTTTACCATTACAATTAAGAGAATTTGAAAAGAGCTAAGTGCAAACGAGCCAAGAAATCATGTTGAGGTGCGAAGAGTGTGAAACCATAGACATGGAGAGAAGGTTTGTGCATAGAGAAGCTTGTGTTCCCATAGGTGAAGGGTTTGAGCAAAGCGAAGTGTTAAAAAAGAGCTAGGGCATGTGATTTCCACTAGGGCACGGAGATTTGAACTAGGGTTTCAACTTGCTCAATTACAAAGGGAAGAAAAGAGATATTTTCATAATGGCACCAAAGAAAGCACCCACAGCAGGAGTAAAAGGGAAGAAGAAGGTCGAAGTGGAAGAAGAAATTGCTCCCAAGAGTAATTTCTCAGAAATGTAGTATCCAGAGGGCATGATCATGGGACAAGAATGGGATTCCACATCCATCAATGTAAAATCAGTGATTACAACCATCGAACATCAGATAATAAGAAGGAGTTCGATGTGTTGTTGAGCACAAAAAAACAAGCGCACAATGATATGCCAATACGATGACACTAGTGAGAAGTTACTAAAGTAGATTGGATTCTACCAGTTATGAGCTTGCCATACTTTGGGAAGTATGAACCATTATATCAATGGTTGATGAGTAGATTCCATGAGGACTTCTTCTACTTCGCTGAATAGAGGGTTAGAATCACAACTACCTTGATTTCAATAGTGACAAGACTAAGGGCCTTAGGAGTGGATCTAGAGAGTGATTTAACTAATAAGGCCACAATCTTGGAGACAAGAAGGAGCTGGGTATACCAAAGGTCCACATGTAGCATGGACATTGACAAATTGAAGAAGTACCCAAAGAGTAGCAGTAGCTATACATCTCTGTAAAAAGCTAAATGACCAAGAAAGGTGGTCAGTAAACACAATGTGGTTGCACATTACAAAGAAGATGTCTCAAGGAGTGGTCTACAATATCGTGGATCACATAGCAAAGACAATAATTGAAGAAGTGTGGACAGGTGACATAATAATTTTGGTGTTGTTTTATTATCTTTGGTGTTTATGGAGATTGGAGTGCCCGATGGGCCAAAGGAGAAGATTTGGGAGTACCCCACGGAACACAAGTCACCTGTGGAAAGATTTGGAAAGTACTTGTGTGATGGATCAATGAGTATACCATTCAAGTAGAGGAGGAGATGTGGTATGATAGACTCCGTGCAGCATTTCAAAGAAGAGTGGCACATACCCAAGGAGTTGCCTTCGGTGGTGGGTAAGGCAAGTATAATTTATCCATCTACCAACATTTTTACATCGCATGATTTGCGATGAAGGATGGGGCTTGGAGCCCATGGTGCAAACTATTCCATATGCCTTCACAACAAGATATTTCTAGGCATCAATTCACCGGTTTTCAGATGCATGTCACCTAACCTTCAATGCAGACAAGGTAGATTGTGACTACCACACTCTGAGAAAGAAATATGTATATCTAGGGTGAATGCCTACATTGAGAGGCTTATCTCAGATATTATAAGCATGAATCTTGTAAGCTTGGTAGTTGGGGACACTGGAGCAGCACTTGTGTACCTTCAACTCAAGCCCAAGTTGGAGAACACTAAGTATGTGGAGAATGAGTTTGCGCTCCCAGGCCATCAAAAGGTAAGCATACAATGGAGAATGTTCTAGTGCCTAAGCCCATAGAGACAATACAAGTAGATGATGAAGAAGAGGAGCATGAGGATAGTGGTGGTTTGGAGCACAGAGGCAGAAGATAACCTCCAAATAGGGAAGAATTTGAGCGTGTGACTACTCCACCCAGCCACAAGAAGGAGATGATGAGGACCTAGATGTGGTACAAGGAGAGCATTGTTTCAAAAGAGTATTTAGGAGAACAAGGACCTAAGGTGCTACTCCAAATCAATGCACAGATCACCTCAGACTCTCTCCACAAGGAGACAACTAAGAAAAGAAGAAGGAAGTTGAAGCTGAATGAGGAGGAAAAGAGTCTGAGGAAAGCATGCCCAATTCCCTACACCTCTAGAGAACATGGAAGAACCAAAGGATGAAGAAATGAAGGATGGAGAAGAGGGAGAAAAGGAGGCAGATGAGACAATGACCGAGACTGCTCAGGGTATAATAGAACAAGCTCCAAATATTGAAGCCCAAGTTCCTAAGGGGCCAAGATTAAAGAGAACAAGTGGAGAGTATGTTCCACTAGTCATGGGCTACGCCAAGGACACAGTAAAATTCCATGCACCTTTTTTCAAAGAAAAATGACACAAAAGGAGTTGTATGGCTAGGAGTTGATGGATGAAGATATGGAAACCATGCACACAAGGAAGCAAACTTGTCATGGTCGATGCACACACACATGGATGAACCAGATTTTGATGTGTGTGAAGAGTCATGTGTATCAAGGAGGTTGAAGAAAACACCTCATAGCCAACACATAACAATAAAGCCTATTGTTATGTCAAATGAACAAGTGAGAAATGCTTTGGTAAAGGTATCAATAGAGGTGGCACGACGAAATATGGATAAGGCTGTAATAATTAGGGTGCTAAGGGAGGAGATCAAGACTAAGGATGCAAAAATAATGTGCCTAAAGAAATAAAAATACTTGGCACAGAAGAAGAACATTTTTTTCATCAGCATGGCATGGTTGGGGACAATATCATGAAAGCAAAGCCACACTTAGAGCCAAAGGTACCCAAATGTTTCCTTCAACAATGCATTATGTAAGTACCTTGGTGGACTTAGTGCTTGAAGATGAACCTCTACGCATGCAGAACTAAAGGATCTAGCACAAGAAGCAGAGCGAGAAAAGGCTTCGATGATGAGAAAGATTGCATCATATGAGGGGTTGCTTTAGAGCTTGCAGGAGGAACTAAAGAAAGTAGATCAAGTGTTGAATATCTATACAGCCCCAGAATCTATTATAAGAACCAGGACCATTTTGGAAGATAGTGAAGTCCTGAAGGCCATGAAAGATGAGACCTTGGGGTGCGCAGAATGATTAGCACTTGTCAAGCAGAAGTGTGAGGCCCTTACAATAGCTCAAGAACCACACAAGGAAAGGTTGGATTATCTTAGGAAACTCATCGCACAAAATATGGAATTGTTAGAAGGAATAATTACTACCATGTCCAACATTGTGTTAGTCTTGCAGAATGAGAAAGGAGAGATTGCAAAGGATGAGTTAGAGTTAATTGCACTAGATGTCCCAGAAAAGGTGGAGGTTGTGCTCAATGATTGGCAGACTTTAGAGGTGAAAATAAAAGAAGAATATCCAAAATTGATTCTTCAGGTTGAAGCAAAAGATATTGCACAAAGATAAAGACATTATTTTATTCGTAAACATTCTTTTATTCATTTTTGATACAACCATTGCCAAGGTGACAATGCAATTAGTGTGGGGTAATGTTGATTAGTTAAAGTATGACACTTAGCAAAGAACATACGAAGGTTTGTGTGGAAGAGAAAAATGCATTCAAATGCGTGGGAGGATTGGAAAGGAATCACGCACTGAGGATAGAGACAGATTTAGGAATTAGCCATTTTCACGATGAGGATCTATTTTTGGAAGATGGCATGCGAAACACACAAACTGGTTAGAGACTTGCATGACATGCATTAGCTATTTTTGGAGGATTGGCTATGAAGCACTTTGCATGGATACAAGCTAAGAATAGATCTACTATTGGTAGTTAACTAAAATCAGTCTATTATTAGCGCACTTGCATGTGTGGCTAATAATATCTTGTGACCTATTTTGGGATTAGATAAGCAGTGAAGGGAAAGTCCCCACCCTTATAAATATGTAATGAACTGCGTAATATAGATATATGAGAATGGCATGTGAGAATGTAATGTCCCCTTTTCTATGCTATAGGCCTAAGGGTCAAGTCGAGTCCAAGTCATGGTCATAACCAAGGGGCATGTGGATGTTGGGGCTATTGAGAAGGGCCGCATGGTACTAATATTCATGTTTGGCATTTGGGGTCACTTTGGACCATGGCGACTTAAATAGGAAAAAAGTTACTTTAATTTTACTATCCCCTCCATGGAAAGAAGTGCGTCTAGGGTCTATTGGGGCTCTTTTGCCTTGGAGAAGTATATAAGGAGCTGGGGGAGAAAGGAAAAGGAACTTTTTTCACATACATTCTAGCCTCCTTCACGTGCAGATGTTGTTGCACATCTACAGCTTGTGGAGTGAAATCCCACAGGGACCCTAGCTTCAGTGGTGAGAGACCCATCCTTAGCTAGCAGGGCATTCTTCGTTAGTGAGAGATCTACCCTAGTCTATCATTTTCAGAGCTGCTTTCAGAGTTATCTCACATAGATAATAATAGAGGGTTCAGAGGAAGGGTTTGAAGATTTTGGGAGGCATTTTGGGAGGATAATAGAGGGCTTTTGGATCAGATTCATGGAAGCCATTTGGGCAGGGTGTGGCAGCACGTTAAAGGCATCTTCATCAATTTCTGACCCTTTTCCCAGCTAGGTGACTTACAAACTTTATTTGGAGGGTTTTTCAGTTGGTCCCCTTTGGATCTAAAGGTTGAAATGTCATTTCCTATACCTATTAATGTTATTTCCAAAGACGCTTAATTTGTTCTCTTGTATTTGGAGAACTACAAATCTCTCAAGTTTTCTAGTACCTACGACATTCTGTAATTTATTGGCAGCAATATATTATTCCAAAAATTACAAAAATAGTTTTATTATGTCCTCTATAATAATATCAAGCTCTCTTTAAATTTTCAAGTAATCCAAGTGGATATTTTGGGAGATATTGATTTTATTTAGTTTGTTGTCCTTACTATAAAAATCTGCATAAATCAGTATTTTATTTGGTTGCAAACTTTCAATATTTTGTGCATTTTTAATTAGTATCCCATAAGGGATATTACAAAGAAGTGAGTTATTATGAGGTTATGATGCCAAATGTGATACACGCATAGACTATGCTATTATCTACCTGTAACAAGATTCTGTGTATTTATCATGTTTAATGCAAGGGAGTATATTGGGTGAATCGAGTATCAAATCCCGAGTAAGATTGGTTCTTGCATGCTTGGTTTCATCATGGTTATCTTTTAAGTTTGTTATTCTCTAGATCTAGATTTGAATATGGACTATATAATGAAATATTAGTCATAGAACTGAATGCTTTAAGACTTCATCATGCTAACATCCTACAACAAAGAACCCTAAAGAGGGTCTTGGTACTGCGTTACGCACTTCGGGTGAGCTCTCGGTCTAGGTTGAGTGATGTGTTAGTGCGCCTAGGATTTTATTGCTGAATTCTAGGTTGCATCAATGGGGAATATGTTAAAAAAATCATAACCAAGAATATGTGGCACAACTTTATCGAGTTTCATCTTTTTCTAAAACAAGGTAGAAACTAAGACAATTTTTTTCTTAGTAAATGTTTAATACCAATGATAATGGATATGGAGAAGTTGGCCTCGATGTCAAATTTCTCCCGGATTTTGTTCTCAACACTCATTAATATATTTCCGAAGAGAGGTATTATTTTCTAGAATAAATTCTAAACAAAGGACCATTTCCCTGCAATCAAATTGATGAAAAAGGCCTCATACTTGACAACTTTTAGCACTCTTCATAGGTTTTCTAATCAATTAGGTGATGGGGAACTTCCCATTTTTTCATCCAGTTCCCTTAATGTGTTGACTACTTCAAGATTGTTTTGGTACTCCTCATAATGAGTTTTATGGATTAATCCAAAACACTTCCAACATTTTAAAGCGGTACTGGTTTTAACCCTTATCCGAACCTGAAAATACATTGTGAGTCAATTCATTTTTATCTTGATTTAAAATGTGTGTCTTAAAATCATTCTTTGACCAAGGCAACCTACACAAAAAGGTCATTGTTTCAATTTTGGTCTTTGACAAGCGTAATTGTCCTACACGTAAACAATTAGTAGGTTTCCATATGAACACAATGTTAGCAAAATATCAAAGATCACAACCATTTTTGTTTCTCAAGATTGCTCGAAGTGCAAGAGAAGAGCATACTTGGTGTTTGACCGTATTAAACCAAAATGAAATTTCTTAAACTAAAAGTGTTAGCCATATTTCTAAATGACAATCAAAATGTTAGAAAAACATCCAAAATCATTTTTTTCAAAGGTCACTCGAAAGCGTAAGAGAAGAGCATACGTCGTTTCGATGAAGTTATAGTAAAAGGATATTTCTAACAAATACTCAAAATATTAGTAATAATTTAGATAAAAACCTAGATGTTAGAATCGGGAGCATGTATAAAAAATGCAGGAAATTTAAAAATTAGCTTTGAAACTTTATGAAATTTTCAAAAATTAAAATGAATGCTAGTGCATACATAGGAGACGTTAGCACAGGAATGAAACATAGGCATAAACATCAGAAATAAAAATCGAATGCTAACACATTCATTTGAACATAGGGGGCAGACATGAGAACACTAGCAAAAGTAATTAAACACTAGTGCAAGCGGTGAAAACTAGCCCATACAGGAAAATTTTCAATAGATAGTTAGCGCATGCAATGTAACAAAAATGTAGATAGATGAATGCAAACATGCGCATATAAAGGGTAGCACGCATAGATGAATGCTAGCGCGTGCTAGAGAAAATCGAGGCTGAAAATGCTAGCTCATGGAATAGAACTCAAGAGCATGTAGGAAGAATTTATTGAAAAAACAATGTGTGCAAATGAACGTAGATGCGTGCGAGATGAACATAGATGTGCACAAAAGAACACTAGATAAAGGACAAAGTGTGAAGATAGCACATGCAAATGAGTGGTAGTGCATGTAGATGCACGCTAGCGCAAGGAACCTATGTCTACACGAAAATAAATGTCAAATCCGAGCCAAAAACATCATAAAGTTCATATTTTTCTCATCAAAACTAAAATTTGACAACATTTTTCCTCCTAAATATGCATAAAGAACACTCAACACTATCAAATATCACTAAACATGCTCAAGAATCAAAGAATTTTAACAATGGAAATAAAGAGCATTTAAAAAATGAAGTCTAAACTAAGAAAAAATAAATAATGTGCATGAGACAAAGGGGTGTCCCACCGAGTGTGACATATGTATACATGTGATTAAATTGAAACTAAGTTAAAGAGAAGAACCTAACACTAAATAGATTCTAACTTATTCTAATCTAAGAAAAAACATCATGATAAAGCATAAAGGAAATCTTATATAACTATGCATAAAACATTAAATCCAATTGTAGATGAAAAATTATGTTATCATGCACACATGAGATGATTATAAAAACCAAACCAATAAAAAATATAACATAATTAATCAACTTCCTCATATTGAGAAAGATGGAAAGAAGGAGAAAGAAATTTACCCACTTGCCTCTAGTAGAATTCTCCTCCTTTGATGCACTGAATTTGCTCCTTTGATTTGCTTGTTGAATGGATACAAAGATGCTTCATATCTTGGACAAATTCCAGCAGCACCTCCCCTTGATCAATGGCTTGATGGAGCTTGATAGATTGTTATGAAGATTGTTTGGATGGCTTGAGAATTGGACAACATTTACTTGCAAATTTCTAAGGTGCTTGCCATGGAGGGTGGCACCTCTATTTATAGTTGGAGGAGGTAGAAATTAATGGCTAAGATCTTTCCATGGTGGATTAAATCAATGGTTGAGAATGGATGAGAGGAGGATTTGTAGAAAATTCTAGATTTCATGAGAATTCTCCACTAAATTAAAATTTCAATGGAATGGTGTATTTTTATTTGAATATTTGAAAAGGGAGGGAAGAATGGAGAGGCTTTTAGAATTAGAAGCCTCTAGATTTGGAGGGGCCTTTAAGTTGTAATTAGGTGAGATTAATTACACTTAGTGGGGTGATTAGATGGAGAGGCTAGGCATAGGATAGGTATAGGGTAGGTGGTAGGTGAGGATTTTTAAATTAGTGGAAAATAGTTAATGAGGATTAGTTAGTGTAATAAGTGAAATATTAATAATGTATTAATATTTCTAAGGGTGTGAATGGGGTTTATAGAATAAGAAATAATTGGAGCATGATTATATATATATAATAATAATTAATTATTATAATTATTATAAGGTAATGGGGATGGATAGTTATTATATGATTGGTGAATTATTTATTAGATGACCATGTCGACATTTTACATGTCTACATTTTGCCCCTCTTTGAAGTGTTATTGTGTAGCAATGACAGTTCAAAGAAGAAGAAAATATGTGTGGATGGTGATATGATGCCCCTTGAGGGGTTAAGCGGGAGGAAGGATTCGGATAACCACTTCTTGAAAAGAGGAGAGGTTCAAAGTTATGAGGGAAATGAGAAGATGATTAAGGATTAGGAGATGGATCATGAGGGTTAGAGGTGGTTTAGGAGAGATGGGGGAAGAAGTAGAAAATTAAAAATGGAGAGAAGGAAGAAGGAATTTAGAGGAAATGAGAGAGGGAATTTAAAGGAAAGGAGAGGGGAGGGAAGAGTAGAGGGAGGAAATTAAAAGGTATAGGAGTGTTTAAACATTGGTGCCTTTGGAAATTGTGTATGCCAAGGGTGATATTTTGGATGAGGGTGTAAATTTTAGGTAATGCTAGTTCTAGAAGAGTGAAGGTTTGGATTTTGAGGGGAATGCCCTGAGGAAGTGTAGAATGCATGGAAGTTATTAGAGGATGTTGGATTCTTAGGATTCCCAAGTCAAGAGTGTATGGCATGATTGATTAGGATGTTGGATTTGGGTGGATGCCCTAGTCAAGAGTGTATGACATGGGTGATTAGTGGATGTTGGATTCTTGATGTGGGGGATGTATATGACATGGGTGATTAGAAGATGTTAGGATTTTGAGATTACCCATCAAGAAGTGTATGAAATGGGTGATTGGAAGATGTTGGATTGGATGGAGGATGAAATTGATTGTTAAAGGATTGATTGGATTTGATGTTGATTAGATGGCATAAATGATAAGAAGAGGATGTGTTATTATATTGGGTTCATTGTATCATCATTAGTAGGTGTGAGTGATGTGGTATGAGGCAAGATGCACCAAGTTATAAGGACCATGATGACATTGTATTGTTGAATGCCCTTGTCCTTATATCATTGGACAAATTAAAAAAGATGGTCCTCATATCATTGGACCTCGATAAACATAAAAATAAACAAAAGCGGCCTCATACATCGATTTGTAAAAAAGAAATAAAAAGTTACCTCATATCATTAGTTTGAAATAAAAATGCAAACAAAAAACACACAAACACAATATATCATAGTGTATTGATTGGGTGAATTTTATGAATTTTGTGATTTTTTTAATTTTTAGATTTTTTTTTGGATTTTTAGATTTTTTTATTTTTTTTTTTTTTTTTTTGAATTTTTATATTTTTGGGATTTTTTTTAAATTTTTAGATTTTTTGGATTTTTAATTTTTTAGATTTTTGGATTTTTTGATTTTTATTTTTTTAGATTTTTTGAATTTTTAGATTTTTTTTATAGATTTTAGTGTGATAGATGAGGAAATTTGATGAAGGTAGGAAGAAACGGGAGAAAAACGGATACGTCGGGTGAAAGAACGGGCTCTCGGAAGGTTGGGGGCATCGTGGTGGTATAAAAGGGTTTTGGGGACCACATGAGGGTCATTTTCACCACGCGTAGTTTGAAAACGAGAGCTCGAGAGAGGAAGAGATGGCATACTGATAGGATTGGGACCACCGAGTGGACCTCGTGAGAGAGTATCAACGGCCAAAGAGGTAGGATAGTCGATAAGTGGATTTGATTTGATTTTTGAATTATTTTGCATTTTTGGGGTTTTTAGGTTGTCTTTAGAGGTTTTAGGTCAAAATCGTTTCTTAGGCACATCTGTTTTAGCATGTACGGGTCCTGAAATGGCATGTACGTGGTAAAGGTAGATTTGGGAGATAAGGGTTGAGGGATCATGAAATGGCGCATTTGTGGAGCAGGAGGTTATGTTTTAGCGCTTTTATTTTGTTTTAGCATGTATGTTATGAAATGGTGCATATAGGGAAATGGTAATGTTTTGTGTCGTGTGTTGGGGTGTTAGAAATGGTGTGTATGTTTAGTGGTAGTGCATTTATGGTATAAATTAATGTATTTGAATGAAAGTCTATAATAGTGTTAGTTTGGCATGTATAGTGTATAGATTAGCACATTTAGTATATAGTGGTGTGTATAGGGAGAGATTTAGTACGGCGTGTTTAAGGGTAGGTATGAAAGGGATAGGTTTTAGAAGAAATAGAATGGAATGGAGAGGGTGAGAGGGATGTTTGTGTTAGTGATTAGATGTAGATATTGACATGTTTCATGTGTGCAGATGGTGTTTTACTTGTCCATCCAAGAGACACCATCGTTCGCAGCTTTACAACATCTACTAGGATGTGTCATGTAGAGGCAGAGGAGGAGAGACATCATTGTTACATGTGTTGGGATTACTCCACATAGTGAGGATGTCGGTGATGTGGAGAAGATCGAGCTTTGTTGACAACTTTGGTGAGTGATGGAACTTAAAGACAGTACCTTCAGTTGGCAATAAATGAGATGATGGTGACATTGGAGGATGTATATCGCATCTATCATTTTTTAGAGAGGGAGAGCCTATAGTGTGTGGGAGAGTAAGGTCGAGGAGAAGGTTGAGGTTATTGATAGATGTGGAGGGTGCGTCATGGGATGGCATGCAGATAGATATCGGGCTATATTTTAGGGAGGAGTTGATGGAGCGGGTGCCATTATTATTGTGTTCATTGATTAGTTGTATATTATTTCCGGATGGTGGGGTTGGTGGTTCAACATTGGTTTGGTAGGAGTGGTGCATGCGATGTGGTAGCAGGAGACTATATTTGCATGGGCTCTAGTAGTATTGGCTCGATTATATCAAGATTTGCACAGAGTGGCTTATGGTGAGGGAGGGAGTATAGGAGTAGGGATCTTACTACAGATATGGAGTTATGACCATATAGTTATTGGGAAGACGATCAGGATTAGAGAGAAACGGTAGGTGGGGGAGCCGTTGATTTATGGTTGGTGGATGATAAGGGAGAGATGGGAGCATTTGGGAGATTCATACTGGTATCGTGCATATTGATGAGTTAAAAGTTGGGGATATACATGGAGGCCATACCGACAATACAAGATGAGGTATGGGAGGGAGATCAACACCATCTAGAGAGGATCTGAGTCACCATATTATATAGTTGGTGGTCTTCTGTATACAGTAAAGTGGTACCAACCGACATGAGATAGTATTAGTTATTGATAGTTTGGCATTATGGGGTATACTAATGCGGAGTCGTCATTTGTTTTCTCAGACGACATAGGAGGTAGAGGTTTGGGGTGCAGTGATTCAGGAGGTAGTGGCTAGGGCCATCTTAGATGAGGTACATGTGATGCATGGGCACCATTTCTAGTAGTTGAGGACCCGGAGTAGTATCAAGGTATGTAGAGTGGTGGGTAGAGATTAGGCCAATATGGTTGACATCTGCGGTGAGGAGGGATGAGATTTGTGCATGGGTGGTAACAAGTGTATAGAGGTTATCCCGGGATAGAGACATTAGTTATGCATCAGTAGTAAGACAGGGAAAGGAGAGGAGGAGCAGAGAGGAACCACCACTTATTATTTTGGTAGTCCCATCGTAACACAACCAAAGTGTAGTCCCCAATATAGAGTT
Organism: Taxus wallichiana var. yunnanensis; assembly: GCA_018340775.1. Classification (NCBI taxonomy): domain Eukaryota; kingdom Viridiplantae; phylum Streptophyta; class Pinopsida; order Cupressales; family Taxaceae; genus Taxus; species Taxus wallichiana. Next base: position 807,545,688 of record CM031242.1, read on the forward strand.
TAGAGAGGCATGAGATAGATGTGATGGAGGTGGATTATACTTTGATGTCATTATAGACAATGCTTCCACGAGATACACATGCTGGCAAGGCCTTCAGGATCGGATTAGGGGGTGGGTATGAGTATGGGAGGAGGATGGGGGATGGAGTAAGAGGAGGAGATGGGGGAGATGGATGGATGGAGGAGGCATCGATTTAGAGCAGTGTGGGACAAATATGTTGGAGGAGAGGGAGGCACAGATTTGGAACATGAGCACAAGATATAGCTAGCGTACGGGAGAAAGATGTAGATATGAGGGAGGATATTCATGGATCTATAGCAGGTGGTGAGATATAGGGGAGAGAGATTGCATGGTTGGATTTGTAGATATCTCGATGGGTTTATAGAGTAGGAGTGGAGATTGTGTAATATAGCACCACAATAGATATTATGCAGATCGAGAGGTGTACATGGTGAGATATGGCCCATTAGATGGGGAGCAGGAGGTAGTGGGTCACGAGTGGATCATAGATAGAGGGATAGTAGCAGCACCTATCACCTCATGAAAGATCGGGATATATGGGGCCTCCCGAGATAGTGTCATTACAACACTATCAAAAGTGATAGAAAGAGGTGATATTATGAGGATATGGTGATGCATGACCATCAAGATTATGTTAGTATGTGGATTATGTGGCTGGAAAGTGGATAGCTTGGGATCGGGTTAGAGGCCAAGTCGATCCACAACTTCTAGAGCACCACTAGTATATGACATCCTCCTCTAGTAGAGGAGGATATGGATATTTCAACATCTTGATGAGTGCAAGTATATCATATCTTATGTATTTTTTTTTTACCATTATATGGTCATAATTTTTATGTATGCATAGATGATTGATGATATACGAGTATGAGTTTTGATGTATGTAAACAATATCTTATTTTTTATGATATTTTTGAGGTGTTGATGATGTTTTCTTAGGGTATTTGATGATATGATTATTTTGTTTTATCTTGCTTTTTGATGTTATGATGTGATGTTTTATGATGACAGTTTTGGATGATGGATTATAAATGATGTTTTTGTTATGGTTAGATGATTTATGTGTATGGATTAGTTTTGTATGATGAGATGATGTAATTTCCTATGTCATTGTTGATGATGCAATGTCATGATGATGACGTTACTGTTATGGATTATGATGTCGAGAATGTTTAATGTTTGATTGATTATCATGATGAGATAATGAGACTATAGTTTAGATGATTTGGTTCATGATGGCAATATGCACTTATTTACTTTATTATGGGTGGTGTGTGTATACATATATGATGATGATGATGTGTATTTTGAATTTTTCATGTTTATATATGTGATGGAAATTTATTTTATAGTGGTTTATCATAGTAATTATGATATGGTTAGAAAATACATGGTATAATGTGCAATGTATTATTTGATGATTAAAATGCGAATGGGATCATATTCATTGTGTATTATTATTGTGATGACATGAAATATGTGGATGGTTTAGTTATGATTTATTTATGATGTGATGTGTTCATGTTAGAGATGGATATGAGTAATGGTAGTATGGATGATTGATGAGATATCATTAGGATTTTGATCATGTATTTGGATGTATATATGGGAATATATTTTGTGTATCTTATTAATGCAACATATGATATGTAAAAAGGAAATGATTTTTGAATGTGTTCGAATTTTGTTCAAATATTTACAATATAATCATTATGTTGATCATGAAAAAAAGGTAGAGAGAAAAATCTTGATAGGGAACAGTGGCATGGATGGAAATGGGTGGGGGGAGAAATGAAGGCCTCATGATCTTACAAGGGTTTTATTTCTCGGCATTTGACTCACGAGAATCCTAGAAATTTGTTTCCATGGATAATGCACCTTGAGTTGGGATTGGAATAGATATTTCTAATCATGATAGATCTTATGTTGCATAGAGAGGATCAGAAAAATTTGAGATCTAGAGAATGGATTAGGATGAAAATTATGGATATGGATACAAGGGATGTAACGGGAGGGTGTGCCCCTAGTGTGCATGTGCTAGTGTTGTAGAGTGCTACTAGACAGAATCAAATTTACCATTAGATTCAAAAACCGGTTTTCACCATGGTACTTTCTCTAGAATGTCACCAAGTAGTTTTCACCATTGGATGGATTTTATTTTAACATGGAGTGATAGGCATTTAATAGTAGAAGCTGGGGAATCAACAAATGAATGATATTAATAGGCTCATCCATCTCGTCTCCATCCAAGGAAAGCTTAATAAGCAAGCACATCCAAATTCTAAACAATCGATGATGACATACGGTCCGAGCTAATTTGGTTTCAAACTTTCCCTTATTTTCGCGATCATCGTTAGTATTCCGTTGATTTTCTTTGAGGACTAGGTCGCCGACTTCAAATTCTCAATCTCTTACATGCTTTCTATAATGATGTTAAGTTGTCTCACTTAATGAAACACAATAATTTGAGGTGATCCAGGGCTTGGAGGTGTTTCTCATTGAGGAGCTTGAGTTCTTGAAGGTGATGGATGTGGTATTCCTCATCATGTAAGAGGTGTTGAGGAAACACTTAGGGATGGGATTTTGACCTCGTAGGGAAAAATTGCTTTGGTGCCAAATACAATAGAGTATGGAGTGCCGCACGGTGGGAGTGTAGATGCATGTGTGATAATCCCATAAGGCGGGATATATTTTTCGTATGTGAATCGGGTCTACTTGATTTGCTATTTTTGGTAAGGATACGCTTTAGTGTCTTGTGATGTGAATGCTTGGATTGGCCATTTCCTGTGGGTTATATGATTGAAAATTTGAGCTTAATGTCAAATTTTTCATAAAAGTATGATGTCTTGATTTTTAAAGGATTTTCCATTTTTGTGATGATGATTTTGTTTCACTGATTCTGTTAACGTTTCTTACAAAAATGATGAAACAAATAAGGTAAAAATGCGTAGGAGGAATATTTTGCTGATGAAGATGTTGGTTGATAGGTTGTTGTGCGCATATGACTTGAAATCCATAGCTGATCATGAGAAATTCCTTTTTGGTTGGAGGAACTACTTGAAATGGAACACAAGACCACCGAATAAAGGGGTAAACAATATGTGCAAATGGGATTTCCTAATTAGTGTGTGCTAGATCCTCCCGAAGTGTGATACTTCTAGATGGTCAGATCCACCGCTTTAAAACAACTTAATGTTGGTAATAAAGTAAATCCTATGAATGTAGTTAAAATGATTTAGGAAGGTATCTCATTCATCTACAATAAGAAAATTCGATTAAGTCTTAGACAAATAAGTATGATTGAATCAAAGGTCATAGGTCACTTTGTCAGATACTTATTATGGTGAGGATCATATTCAATCAGTCGGTTAGGGTATTTGGTGGTGGTTTTAAATCGATCTGGGTTTTGATAAAAGACACAAAGATGCGACATCGGTTGAATTAATATTATCCAATGATGTGATTATGGTTGACCAAGGGGTTTAAGTCGGTGGGTATGGTGGGGTACAAGAAACTCAATATATTTTTAGATAGATTGGGATCTTAAGCATAGACTTGATAGATCCGGGATTAGATGAAGGTGGAAGGGCAATGGCGAGCGATTTTATATTTATCTGGTCCAAGCCAATTTGGTTTTCAGATTTTTTGATCATTTATAATACGCATTAGTGTTTAAGCAGGAATGATGAAAATGCATGATTTTCTTTGGATAGTTCAATTGTCTAGAGGTAAGTATGGAGGTGGTTGATTTTAATGGAGATAATGAATGGTGGGAAATGGAAATGAAAGTAAAACTTTAACAAATGTCAAAGGATCTGCTCGTTATGATAAGGAACCAATTTAAGAACTAGGTCAATGACTTCTATTTGTAGGAGCTTGATGCACTTCATCATAATGATGGGTGATCAAATGGATAGGTGTAGGTGATGGCTCTTCCTGGATGTTTCTCATGAAGATCATTCTTAAGGCGATGGATTTCTTTAATCTTCATCCGGCTACGAGGTGTTAAGAGCTGTGTGGGATGGGTTTGACTCAATGCCCATCTGGTTTCATCACTTATTCTCGTGAAGATCTCCCTCTTTCTCAAAAATGTTCCAACCTCAAAATAAATAATGAATTTATGGCCATCAATATAACAACAAATGAGGTGGGATTTAATTTTCCCATGAGATCGAGACCCCAAGTAGAAAAGGGCCATGGGGTTGTGATGGGTTGTAAGGCTTGTGATGGTGCGTGGATGAGGTCAACATGCTTTTGACAAGGGACACATTTATGGACATAGGAGCATGCATCTTTTTCCATGTTTGGCCAATAATATCCATGTGCAGAAGCTTTTTGGCGAGGGCTAGACCACTTTGGTGTGGGCACCGCAAGTCCTTGTGTGAACTTCTTGGAGTGTTGATTTGGCCTCTTGGGAATTTAAGCATCGTAGCAGAGTTCCATCAAAGCTTCTATGATAAAGGGTATCACTAGAGGATAGTGAAGCAGAGGCTCATTGGATGAATGATTTATGATGGCTGTGAGGAAGATTTGGTGGAAGGGTATGATCATGTAGATAGGTGTAGATGTCATGGTACCAAGGGGAATTAGGACCAATGATCTCACAAACCATCTTTGACTCAGAGTATCATAAGTGGGGATCATTAATTTCTCATCAAAAACTTTGAATTTGATGCATCTGAGGCATGTCTAGAAGTGAGGCGATGGTAGCCATAACATCTACTGATTTTTTTTTTGTATGAGGAACTTGTTCAAACTGAATATGCTAGAAATAGGCCTTGAAGTTGTCGAACCATTCTTTTATAAGGAATTAATTTATCATCCTTGGTGGCATATTCATCATTGACTTGTTTAATGATTAGTTATGTGATCACCAAAGACATTGAGATGCTTAATATTCCATTGAATAGCCATTTTTAAACCAACAAGAAGTGCTTCATATTCAACTATTGTTAGTGCAAGGAAAAGAAAGCCAAAAATTAGGAATTAGGTCACCTTGAGGAGTGATAAACAAGATGCCTACTCCCAGCCATGATGTGTGAAGGAGCCATCAAAGTATAATGTCCATATGTCTGATTCTAATTGTACATATGGATTCATCTAGGAACCATGTGGTGAGTGGTGTAGTATCAGAACTTGAGCTTTTTCCAACTAGGTCAACTAGTACTTGTCCTTTGATAGCTTTTTGATTAACATATTCAATGTCAAACTCACTGAGAAGCATGATCCATTTAGCCATCCATCCTATGAGAGATGATTTGGAAAGTAAATATTTGAGTGGATCAACTTTAGCTATGAGCTTAGTAGTATTATTGAGCATGTAATGTCATAGCTTTTGAGAGGCAAAGACTACAAAAAGACATGATTTTTCCATAGGGGTGTAGTTGAGCTCATATGCAATTAATGTTTGACTTAAATAATAGATGGCTTGTTCCTTTCCTTGGTTATCATGTTGTGCTAGAAGAGCTCCCAAGGCATGTTGTGTAGCTGATATATAAAGAGAAGAGGCATTCTAGAGTAGGAGGTACCAAAATAGGAGGATGCATTAGATATTCCTTAAGTTTATCAAAAGATGCTTGACATTCCTCATTCCAGTGAAATTTTGTTCCCTTTTTAAGTAGATGGTGGAATGGATGACATTTTTCTACTAGCTTGTGATATAAATCTTCTAATGGCTTGAATATTTCCCGTAGGCTTCATAATTGTTTGAGATTTTTAGGTGGAGGCATTTCATTACAACTTTGAACTTTATCTAGATCAATTTCAATTCCATGTCTAGAGACAATAAATCCTAGGAGCTTTCTAGATGTGACGCCAAAAACACATTTCTTAGGATTTAGATAGACTTTATATTCTCAAAGTCATTCAAAGATTTGATGTAGGACCATAGGATGTTCTCACGAGTTTTAGATTTTCCCAGAATGTCATCGATGTAGTCTTCAACTATATCATGCATCATATCATGAAAAATGACAATCATGGCACATTGGTAGGTGGCTCCGATGTTCTTGAGTCCAAAGGGCATGACTCGATAACAATATGTGCCCCAAGGTGTAGTAAAAGTTATTTTATGTTGATCTTCTTTGGAAATTTTGATTTGATTATAGCCAGAGAAACCATCCATGAGAGATAACATCTCATGCCCAGCTATAGAGTCGATGATCATATCAATATTTGGTAGTGGAAAATCATCTTTAGGGAAAGCTTTATTGATGTCATGGAAATCAGTATAGATACGAATGCCCCTAGTCTTCTTGCCTACTGGGAAAATGTTGGAGATCCATTCAAAATAATCAATGGGTCAGATGAAAATGACATCAAGCATAACCTCTTGTAATTCCTCTTTAACAAGCAATGTAACTTTTGGATGCATTTTTCAGTTTTTATTTGACTGGTTTTGCATCTTTATGCACTACAAGATTGTGGACCACGAGAGAAGGATCCAAACCAAGGCATATCCACATAGGACCATGCAATATATCTAAAATTCTTTTAGGAGTGCGGTAAAGATGTCATTGTTCTTCTATAGATAAAGATGCCCCCAGTTTGAGAATCTTGGGTTTTCTTCTATGTGTCGATGTTGATATCAATGGTTTCCTCAATTACGTGATGTTGAGCCATCTTGTAGTGATTCAGGAGCTTGGGAGAAAGTTGATCGATGACTTGATCATTTTCAGGATTTGGGGATTCTTGGAAGAATTCAGTGAGGGGATCTTCCTTGTCAAGGTGACAAGAGAAGTTGGGATGAGGGATATTAGATTGGGATGGAAGGGAAAGGGAATGCTCTTGTGCCCCAAAGTAGGCATCAACATTTAGACATATTTGGAAACCCTTTTTATGATCCCCAAGTAGGTATATTATCACGAGTTCCCATGAACTCAAGAATTGCTTCATCATTTTGAAATGAGTCAAGAGGGGATGCTCTGATCGTTGGTCCCATTCAATGAGTTGTGGATAGGTGAGGGTGATGTCAATGGTGAAAAACAATGGTATCGTGGAAAATATTAGTGGCAATGAGGTCTTCATATTGGCTATAGATGGAACTCGTCAATGTTATCAATGACCTCCTCAACTATATTGGAAGTGTCACTAAGGTCATCATGGATGCTTTCACCAGGTGGTTGGTACCCAAGTCCACACCATCAAGGTTGGGGATAGTGGTTGGAGGTTCTGGGATGCCTTGTTCATAGTGACCTAGTCCTCGTCTTGGAGTATCCCATATGGGTCATCATCCTTTTAGGAATCAAATATTTATTATCGAACAACAAGAAGGTATAAAATCATCAATAAGCCATGTGGAATCAGATGGCTCGATGTACTCATCAACAAGATACCCAAAATAAATAAAAGTGGATGAGCCTAACACATATGTTTTTCATTTTTTTTGGACAGATGTCGGGCCTTCTAAGTTGTTTGGGTGATAGCGGTAGATGGTCGATGTTGAATGTTTGATATTCTCCACACCCTGTTAGTTTTTAGTTTGAGTGGTGGAGTGGGTAGAAGGGGAGTGGATATGGATGGAGTAGGTAGAAGAGGAGTGGATGATGAGGAGGCATGTGATGAGATGAGGATGGAAGACTATCTGGTGAGATATATGAAGTGTCGATGATGGTGGTGATGATGTCGGTGTAGGTTCAGTGATAGGGCAGTAAGGTTCCTGATAACTTTTGGCTTCCAATGCTTGACAATATTGGAAGGGTTGAGGGTCACCATGGATAGTAATTTCTATGTACCAGCATGTTCAAATTTGAGACATTGATGGAGTGTGGATGGTATCAACATTCATCTCATGAATCCAGGTCACCAAGCAAGAGGTTATGTGGGAACTGATGTCTATAACATGGATGAGGGTGGGAAGCATGATAGGCCCAATGTTGATAGGTAAATAGATGGTGCCCATTGATCTATGCTCTATATTTTCATCATATGCTTTAATAGTAATTATATCTTGTTTTAGATCCAAGTCATTGTACCCCAACCGATGAATGAGATTTAGGGTACAAAGATTAAGAGTTGATCCATTGTCTATTAGCACTCTTTTGACACAAATGTTGTCGATGTGGACTTCATGTAGAGAGAGGAAGATTGTGGGCAGGACCATGTGGTGGCAAGTCTTGTTGGGTGAAGGTAAGTGGGATCATTGGATATGGATAGAGATGGGCAACAAGGGCTTGAAATTGTGTAGGATCAATATCGGTGGGATGTGTGTCTCTTGGAGGGCACGGTATAAAATGTCTTTATGGATGGATGATGTCTTGAGAAGGTCCATGATGGATATTTGTGTGGGAGTCTTCTCAAGTTTTTTGATGATATTATATTGTGCTTGCGGTGTTGGGTTGGAAGATGACAAAGTAGATCCTTGAACCACCACACGGTTCCTGCTGTGGGTAGTGACAACACACTGAGGGGGTTTTGTGAAGGGGCCTTTATTTTTAATGGTGGCTACTTGATGGGGAGAATGGTGGATATGGCCAAAAAAGTGACATGTAAGGAGGGGGTACACGATGATAATTGATGTGGTTGGAATGATGAGTGGATGATTTGGGTTTACTTCCAGACTTCTGTTGACCTTGATTAGAGGCATTGTTCTATCCATGATTAGGAAGGGGATTTTGATATATCCCAAGCTTTTGATTTTGGGAAGAAGTGGAAGCATTATCCTCTATTTTAATTTCACCTCGGTTGATAAGGTCTTGAATATAATTCTTCAATTTCATACACCGATGTGTGGCGTGACCCTTGATTTTATGGAACTTGCAATATTCATTTTCTTTGAACCATGAAGGTTTGGGTCACTCATCAATGGGTTGAGTTTGAGGAAAATGACCATATTGGCAGTAATTAACTTATCAAGGATTTCTTCCATGGATTCACCAAGGGGGTGTATGTTCTTCATCATGGAATCTTGAGTAGACCATAGGTTGTCCTTTAGGGATGGATATAGTGCATTGTGGTATGGACATGTTGGATATTTTTGGTGTTTGTTACTCCATCATCGACAACATTCTTATTCTTATTAAAGTATTTAGGTTTTTCAGATGTAGAAGGTTGGTTGGATTGGTTATGATTCATCATGGGAATATATCTTAATAAGGCCTTTTGCAATAAGGGCTCTCGATTTGCATTCCCTTTTCAATGATGTCATCAAATGTGTTTACGCAATGGACTTGTAGATGAAAGGCTAATTCCTAATTGAGGTTAGAGACAAAAATGGTGACTAGTTGTTTTTTAGGTATGGGCCATGGAATGTGGCTAGTAAGGGCTCATCCATCATTGTAGGAATGATGAGAAACTTTCACCATTTCATTGTTTGGTATTGCAAAATCAATCATTGTGACATCATGTTCTACATTATAGGAAAAGTGTTTTACAAATTTTTTTGATAAGTCGAGAAAACATTGTAACAAGCCTTTGGGTAATCAAAGGAACCATTCTAAAGTGGGACCACCTAGACTTCTAGAGAAGAGTCTTAGCAAAATAGGAGTCATCGTAGGTGACTTCTTGACAAAGCATATAGAACTCCTTAACATGTTCACATGGGATCTCCTTTTCCTTTGTATTTTTCAAATTTAGGTGGTTTGAAATATGGTGGAAAAGGGACCCGTAAGATATCACGTCAAAAGGATAGGGAAAAAGTTCCTCAAATTTATATTGATCATCCTTATGTGCGAGTTGCAACCCTTGAAGTGTTTCCTTCATAGATTTCACTTCTTGCTCCAAGGTTGGTTTTGGAGGATTGAGAGGTGGTGGATTGAAGTTGGGTTGAGAATGTTGGGAACCATGATCATTGGGTGGTTGGGACCAATTGGGAGGCTAATTGGGCAATTTGATTACTCATTTGTTGTAATTGAGATAATATGACTTCTTTGGATATATTGGTGGTGTTCTCTCTGCCATCCCATCCATGTACAATGTGATGATGGTGATTTGGATTATGATGGTGTGTGGAAGGTGGTCTTTGGCCAATGTTATCATTTTCATCTGGGAGAAGACTATGGAGTTGGTCATGAGTGTAATCAAGAAGGAAGTTTTTCCCCCATGTGATATAGCTAGAGTAAAAGGGCATCTTTATTCTTTTCAACGAAAGTGGTTTAGCATTTCTCTTCTTCTTCCTTCTGTAAAGTAGGTACTAGAGTCATCATCACTACTAGTGTTAACCATGGTCTCCTCATCTTCTCCTCTAGGTCATTTTCTTCATTATTGGCATCATAATAATTGTGGTGAATAAATCATTTTCCATGTTGTGGTGATTATTTTCTTCATCATTTCCAAATTGGGATCGAGTTATTATTCACCTAGGTGCCATTAGATTATGATGTTAGTGAGATGTGCGAGATGAAAGTGTTTTGGAAGTGAAGGATGTCTGATGAAAAGGGGGGATTACGATTCCTTAGTAAATTTGATGTATAATCTCAATAATCTAGTCTTGCTTATAGGATGGAAGAAATTTGAGGGAGAGAATGGAAGAAGGATGTTCCTCATTAGTAGAGGGCTTAGGATGTGCCTTGTTATAAGGGCTTAGAAGAATAGGATAGATGATAAGGATATTTTGTCTATTAGTAAGATGTTGATTAATAAGATTAGGTCAATCGTATCAAAAGGGATCGTAAATAAGATGTTTAGTATGTGTATGATGATATAAGGTTATGATGAGATTTTGTGATGGGAGAATTATATGATTGGTATGAGTTTCAGAGTCTTATAGACCTAGGTTGATTAGGATGCCAATAGGAAATGACAAGTGATTAATAGGGTAAGTCTTATGTGGTTTATGATAGTGTGTTTTGTTTTGAAAGTGGAAAAAGTGTGGTTGTGGTTGATGATGAATGAATGTGGGATTATGAATTTTGTTTAATAAGATGGGAGTGTTGATTTTTTATTAAAAAAGTTTTTTTTTTGTTTTTTATTAATGTGAGAGGTTTAATAAGAAAATATTTATATGATGGTAGTATATGTCTAAAGTCTATGGAGACAAAAATTTGATTTATTATTTACAAAATGTGGGTATAATATTAAAGGAATAATTTATGGTCAAAATTTGGGTATTATATGGAGAAAAGGATAATTGAAGTGAGTGTGATTAATGGTACGTAATGGGGGTTATGATGTTGTATATTTTTTTGAAAATTGAGGTCAAAAGGTTATGGTAAAAATGGGTGGATGATAGATGTATGATTTATTTACGAGGATTGGTGTGAGGGTTATTTCACTGTTTTGACAAAACACCCAAACAAGTACACTCATGCATGCACAATCCTAACTAGTCAAGTGGGATTACAATCAAGCTATAGCCCACTTTCAATACCACACATGATAGTGGTGCTCACTAAGCTGGCCCACCTTTACATCGATGTGTGATCAGCTAGCGAGTAATCTTCGGTGGTTCCTTCCCCTACACTATAGCTTGGTTGCGGCCGAAGGCTACCTATGCTAGGATAAACAAGCTCTCTAGGGGCATCCCCTATATACCTTACGGTATCATGGGGCCCAAATCCATGTTGCAAGGATGTTGTCTAAGGCTTGGGTATTGGGATGTGGAAGCCCCTCACTTCACGTCATGCTTAAAACACATAGAATGCTTAGCCAATAATGATAACTCTCCAAGAATTTATATACCCTACGAAACACGGGGTGTGTGTGTCTACGTGTGTGGAGGTGAAGCCCATGGTCACGAGACCCCTAGGACTATGGTAAGTGTGTGGATGTCACTTCCACGTCACGTTACCCCTACAAAAAAAAAAAAGGGAAGGAAGGTTAACCACTTTTGATCCTCAAGATCATCCTAGGATGCGAGAGGAGAGCATACATGGTGTCACCTTTGGGTTTAAACAAGCAAGCACACAAAGTACAAAAAAGGACAACACACAAATTTAATCAAAAATGAGTTATTTGAATGGGGGTCTTTGACAAGAGGAACCTGTAAGACAAAAAGGTTAGTAGTTTTACTTAAAACCCCAATATTCTTGGACCGTTTGGGCTGCAAAAACAAGGGTTAGTAGTCTAGATATAATTAGTACCCTACAACCATAAATGTTAGATTAAATACAAAATGAATACCAAATCGAAAAAGTTTCCCCTTGTTTATGTATTTTCTTGCAAAAAAAAAATGTTAGTTTCAAAAAACACAACAAAAAGCAAAATATGTGGGTTATTAGTCAATATGAAGACAAAATATACTATTATGATAAATGCACTACTATAGGTACTACATGTTATACATGCTAAAACAAGGTATGTATGCGCTATTTGAGGATATATACACGCTTGAAATATGAAAACCTACACAAGATAAAGTGTTAGCAATCAAAACACTATTAATGAGTATAACGTGCTAAAAAAATTAAAACAAGATATACGTTGAAATGTATAAAATGTGAATAGAGGTCAAATTAAAGCAATGACTAAACAATGTCGAATAGGTAAACAACAAAAACAAGTAAAAACGCAAAAGCGCCGAGTTGAAACAAGGAAGAAAAACACTAAAAGTCTTAGTAATAAAATGTTAAAATTTAGTTAAAACATGCTAAAACATAGGAAACAAATGCATGTAAAAATATATAAATATAAATATGACTCCAATATGAATAAACATGCAATAAACTAAACACACAATATGCACACTAATGGTGTTACACAAACTTGCATCCTAAACGCGCATAAAAGGTAAACGAAATGTGCACACCATAAACATGTTGAAAGTTTAAATGCACTTAAAGTAAACGTGAAATGTCACTACGATAACAAACGTTAAAGGTTTTCTCCCATAAAATCAGAGTGTTGTTTGGTGAGCATGTATTAAAAGAATGTGACTTGCATTGTTTTAGGGCATACACACTGATACGACACAAATTCATGAAAATTCAAAATTTTGAGTTTAAATCTCACTGAAAATTTCTAAAATTTTGATAGCTTGTTATTAGTGCCTAATGCTACTAATTTCAACCAAAATTTAGGGGGTAAGCCCCACGGTGGGCACCAAAATGTAGATGAAAAATTTGTTAGTGTGCAAACATGAGATGATTATAAAATCAAACCAATGCAAAATCTAACACAATTAATCAACTACCTCAGATTGAGCAAGATGGAAAGAAGGAGAAAGTGATTTACCTATACTTACCTACAAGTGAATCCTCCTCCTTTGATGATTTTGATTTGCTCCTTTGATTTTCTTGTTGAATGGATGCAAAGATGCTTTAGATCTTGGAAAATTTCAACAACACCTCCCCTTGATCAATTGCTTGATTGAGCTTGATAGATTGCTATGAAGATTGCTTAGATGGCTTGAGATTGGGCAACATTTACTTGCAAATTTCTAAGGTGCTTGCCATGGAGGGTGGCACCTCTATTTATAGTTGGAGGAGGTAGAAATCAATGGCTAAGATCTTTCCATGGTGGATTAAATCAATGGTTGAGAATGGATGAGAGGAGAGATTTTCTAGAAAATTCTAGATTTCATGAGAATTCTCCATTGAATTAAAAATTCAATGGAATAGTGTATTTTTATTTGAATATTTGAAAATGGGAGGGAAGAATGGAGAGGCTTCTAGAATTAGAAGCCTCTAGATTTGGGGGTTTTTAGTTGTGATTAGGTGAGATTAATTATGTTTAATGGAGGTGATTAGATGGAGAGGCTAGGCATAGATAGGTATAGGGTAGGTGGTAGGTGGGTGAGTATTTTTAAATTAGTGGAAAATAGTTAATGAGGATTAGTTAGTGTAATAAGTGAAATATTAATAATGTATTAATATTTCTAAGGGTGTAAATGGGGTTTATGGAATATGAAATAATTGGAGTATGGTTGTATATAATATAATAATTAATTAAATTTATAATTTATTTATTAGATGACCATGTCGACATTTTACATGTCTGTTCTTTGAGATTGTAGATATTTCCTTTGTGAACCGAATGCAACCATGCATGATCAAGAATTCTTCAAGGAAGAGGAAGAGATCTCACCAATATGGCTTGATTTCCATTTTTGGTTCTTCTCTTACTACTCTTGGACAAGTAGAGGGAGATTTACTTGATTTAAATAAGTTTTTCAATAACATGAAATGCTCTTCTCAAGTGTATCAAGTGTGTAAAGGTGTAATATTGGTAGGAAGGTACTACGTTTCTTATATGGCTTTCCATTTTTAGAGAAACTTACAACCTAATGAATGTAGAATCATGGTAAAGTAAAATTAGAAAGGGAAAAATATGATTAGAAGAGATGAATTAAAGATTATCAACTCATGGGAGTTGGGGTGATTTAATTAATCAACTAGAATTAATTAATAGACCAAATTAAGCTTAAGAAGCCATTTGGAGATGATTTAGAGGGAAATTTGTAGAATTTAAAGGGTGAAAGAGGGATTTAACCAATAAGAGGGTTTATTGATTAAATAAAATATTGAGAGGATTAATCAATTAATAATGGTTAATTAATTAATTAATTAAAAGAGGATTATGACTAGCAAAGTCTCATTGATCGACATCTAGGGTGGGGAAGGCTAGTTAATTAATGTATTTTGTTAATTGACTGAGACAAAGGGGAATAGTATCTAATTAGTGGGAAATCACTAATTATAATGAAATGATGGGAAAGAGGTTAAATAGTGCAATTTTAGGTGTCTACAAATAGTGTTTGAGTATGCAATGCATACATATAGAGCTAGATGGTTAGGAGAAAAATTTAGGTTGTGTAAGGAAAAATGTATTCTTGGTAGCATTGTATCAATTTTTGATTTTAAAGAAAACTATACACTACAACCACATAATGAAGTCCAATCACGGTACAACTATATTCAGTTTCCATATTTGTGCATATAGCATTCACTCGTGCTCCTGATATCACAGAGGAAGACAAAAAGATCTTGATGAAGTATAATATTTGTACTAGTAATGATCACACACATTCTAAAAAGTTCATACAATGTTTCTTTTTGATATTTTATGGTAATTTGAGTAACAGAAACATCATATTTGGTCAACACATCATATAGTCAAATAAATGTACATCAGTAACTCAAGAATTCATGAATGTTTTACTTGGTTGAGCATGATGCATAAGATGAGTGGTGTTCAACATATTTAGAATTTCATTAAGGCCAAGCATGGAAAATGAGAGCATGATGGTGCATGAGCATGTATTAAAAGATACCTAGCAAGAGAAGATTTGAAGTACAAAGATGGTGTAAAGTTAATCGATGCAACATCCATTGTGCAATGGTGTAATAAAAAATGGGTCTAGGTAATGAGGGTCAGTCATAGTTTGTATTATTTTATTGGTAGAAGAAGCTAACTTTGAAAAATATGGCAATTGTTTACACTAAAATTTCTAGGAGTTGCACTCTTTTATAAGTTTAAATGCATGTTTATGGAATATTCATACAAGGCAAATGGTATGATTTTGTTCTTTATGTGCCTATTTTTTAGGATAAGTGTGAGTCAAAAATGGGTTTATGAATGGTGTTGTAGACCTTTACATCCACTTGAGATGTATCAACCTCCACGATCTCTATGACTCGAGTGCATGAGTCATCAACTGACTCTAACCATATATCAGATCTAGTGCAACTATGGATTATAGATGCATTGTTTAGTTGAAATTAATATTTATCTCATTACGTAACTTATTTATGAATCATTTATTGAAATTAATTTTTTTACACAATGTGATGTAGGTCATGTGTGTTATGTACTTATTGTAGAAGAAAATAATAAAAAGGTTATCTTGTTATGTTAAGGCAAAAATAAATTGATAGCCCTAATCATAGATGGAGAATACCTAGAGTATCCCATGGGGTTTATGGTTTTAAATTGGAATATGGTTTCAAAGATACCGATGAATAAAATCTAATGTGTGGTTTATTCTCATCAAAATTACAAAGACCCCCAATTTTTCCTCTATGTGTGAGGAAATTGGTGTAACTCTACTAACATGGGGTTATCCCTCAAGCTGTGAGACTTACAAACTTGAGATAAACCTCTGTAGAGAAGGCCGGATTCCTCTACCTAATCCTAATGCTACAATTACTCCTAATGTAAGAAAATTTCTAACTAAGCCTAGACTAACACTTCTAAGGAGACATGGAGAGAGAAAGTGCACGAAAAATGGGAAATTCTAGACTAAGGGGGTGATAACACCGTAAAAGGGGTGATTGAGGGAGGATGAAATAGGGAAAAAGGGGATGAGGGAGGTCAGAAAAATGTGACACAGACCTAGATCCTAATCTTGCCATCAAAACTCCATGGAACACAACATCATAAACTTGTAAGTGAAAGAACATGCACAAAATACAAAAATAATAATGGAGAGGCAAGAAAATATAATAAAAATGAGCTAGGGTTGAAGAAACACCACAAAACACAATTTTTATTGCTTCAAAGTATGCACAGACCATTACATTTGATGCACAAAGGCATAATTACATTGCTAGGCCCAAGAGAAGGCTCGCAACTCAAATGGAGTTGAGGGAAAATTTTTTGCAAGAGTTTCCCTAGCTCCTAGAATGTCTCTCCCTCAAAAATGAGGGGTTCGAATACATTATATAGAAAATTTGTCTCACCTACCAACATCCCTCATTAATTGCATGTATAGAGGTATGGGCATCCATATTGGCCCGCTTTCTAATGGTAATTTTCTATCAGAAAATACATGGGCATCATGCTTCATTAAACTAGTTGTTGAGATACCTTATGTACGATGCAATCAATGCTTGGTTCGTATCTAAAACTCCTTTTTGTCACCCTGACAGAACCACCAACTGACGTCCGACAAGAATAGGAAGAGTCTCCACCGACGAGGGAATGATTTTTGCATGACAATAATAAATGTTTTCACGTGATAGTGAAGGGAGGTTGACGTGTGTCAAGATGGAATGTTAACGCATGACATGATGAAGGTGACTGACATGTGCCGAAAGACATGGTGATGGCATGCAACAAGATGAAATGTTTACACATAATAAGAGGGAGATTGATGATTCATGTCAAGAAAGGGTGGTTGACACGTGACAAGGGGCGAGGGAGGTTAACCCATGACAACAAAATGGTTGGTACACATCAGCGAGAAGGTTCAGGGAGCGATGCTAATGCATATCTGAAGGCGTCGGGTGATGCATGGTTGATGTGTGACAAGAAGGTAGTGGTGATGCATGACAAGAAGGTCATGGTTGATGCATGGTTGACACATGACATAAGATGGTTGCAAACCTTCATCATGGCTTGTCGTTTATTATGAGACCTAACCCGCCAAAGAACTCATATATTATCAATTCTGACTTGTAAGCCATCCTAATTTGTCTTTCTCTTCGATATCCCGGGGCTGAATCTGACAGCCTCTTACACATCCCATAATTTGAATCACTAATTCCATTTATAATGAATTATCTAATTAACCTAGGGGTGAATTTGGGATAATAATTGGTGACCTCTAGAGGAAATATGCCTGCTAGATGTGTGACCACCTTGAAGCATCCATTGGGCATGGATTCAAGCCTAACCTAGAAGAAACTGATCTTTCCATTTGAAAATATATCCCCTAGGCTTGTATGAACTTAGCATCTAGGCTGAAACCTCCTTGGCCTACTCTTAAAGCTCATTTTAAGAATTTAAATAAAACTTGTAAACTATCCCGAAAACTAAAAATATGATCAAGGTAAAGGCACGAAAAAATTTGAGCCTACAACTAATCTACTGGAGCTAAATGTATGTACTGTGAAACTACCCCAAAAATTCTAATTCTCCTCATGAACACTATCATTGGCCAAAATGTTGAAGATAGAAATGCCCCCGTAACTGATTTTCTAATGCAAGAAGAGACATAGGAGCTCAACTGTGACTGATCTATGGAGACATAAGAGATGAAAACATTGAAAATTG
Source organism: Taxus wallichiana var. yunnanensis (assembly GCA_018340775.1). NCBI lineage: Eukaryota > Viridiplantae > Streptophyta > Pinopsida > Cupressales > Taxaceae > Taxus > Taxus wallichiana. Next base: position 807,563,577 of record CM031242.1, read on the forward strand.
TCCCCCAATCTGATTTAGTTGCTCTACATTTAGATTTGATTAGAGATAACAATTGTGTCTTGCAACATTGAACCCCTTATTACAACATTTCCCTCTCGCAACATGATGAATTATGCAAGAGAAACCACCACGCAAAACCATGTACAAAACTAAAAATCATACACACTCCAAGTGGAGCATGCAGATTGTGCACAAGAACTTCTTCTCCTAAAAACAAACCCACCTAATCTACGTTAATTAGAAGTAAGGAACTCAAACAAATCCTACAATTGGTAGGGAGAAGTAGCTTCCCTTTCTCACAATCTTGGACCATGCGATTAGTTTGGAAATGGGCATGGTCATGTATGAGAGTGAAAAATTGAACGAAGTCCAATGTTGCACCCAAATAACCAAAGTATCAACATCAATCAAAAATACCTCCTCAAGTTGATTTACATTAGACTCCTGGAGGTGTTGATGGTGACCCTTGGTGCTTTGTATATCATCCTCATGCCTTGAAATGGACATGACCGGTTTTGGCTTCTCCCTTAGCTCCAATGAAGCCAAGTACCTTATTAGGCAGGGTTTGATCCAATCGAAGTGCTCATTGCTCTGAAGTTCAACTCCAAAAATGGAGTCTTCCTACGGACCTTCCTGAAAAAAGCTGCCTATATACTAATTTTTTTCTTTGCATTTCTTCTATAAGTATCTTATCCTCTGCCTTGATGACCGGTGTGGAAATGGTGTCATCACTATTTCCTTCCTCCTCCTTTTCTAGTGTGATGCTTGGAAGATACAAATATTCCAATCTTGGCTCCAGATGGATACCATGGGATGCAAGTTGTTTTCCTTGAATTTCTTTCCCCATGGCAGCAGGCTCTTGATGTTGGAGAATGAATGATGAGGCAACGCAAAGGTGGTAATCTCTACAAGCTCCTCTCCATCGAAGCACTCCTCTAAATCATACAGATAGTCTGTGTCCTCGTTGACCTGCTTGCATTGGCTCAGCCTCCTCCATGGTGTCCTCCGGATCTGAAATTCTCTCACCATGGTTCCCCTCATCCTTGAAAATGGAATTTGAAAGCTCAAAATCTTCTTCAACATTAGAGCTCGAAGGGGATGAAGTGGGAGGAAGAACTGAAGGTTCTTCTATGGCCTGTTTTGTGCTTGAAGCCTCTAAACTATATGGTTCTCCTCTACAGCCGGAATGTGCTCCTCTTCTTTTAGATTTGGAGAAATTGCTTCTTCCCTCACTGGTGTTACAGCTGGTGACGAGTCAACAACTTCTGAAAATAGGATGCCCTCATGGACATTAAATTCTCGAGGACGTGGATCGTTGATCATCTTCTTCATGTTTCTCTTCTTCTGCTGTAGCATCATCTTCCACCACTGGTACTTCAACCCTAACCTCCTCCGAAGGCTTGACCATCAAGGGGATCTTCTTTATTTTGAACCTAGCATCCCAACTCTTTAGATTTTATGTCATTTCTTCTCTGTTTGGGTTCCTCTTTTCTTTTTGTTCTTTTTGACTAGTCTTTTGGGTTGCTTCCCAACATGGGCTTGGGAATGCATGAGGAGGGTGGTTTGGATCACAACTGGTGCTTACATTGCTTGAGGTGGTGGGAGGGAAGGTATTTCATTTTTTTCTTGTAGAGGGGAATTGGGTTTAGAAGGGAGATGGGATGGGAGACTAGAAGATGGAGAAAAGGATTCCACAATAGAAGCAATAGATGGGAAGCTTGGAAATTGAAGCTCAGGTTGAGATGGTGTTGCTTGGGGAATGGAGAGAAAATTACTAGATGATGGTGTAGGACTTACCCGTTGATGAGGTTTCCTGGCACCAAGTTTGTAGGCCTCTATCTCCTCGGTCCATTGTGCAAGTTGGGGTAGTATCTCAACCATGAAATCAAGCTTCTACTGATGGGCTAAAATGTCTTGGCATAGGGCCAACCCATGGAAAAGGTTCCCTATAGCCAATTCTAAATGCTTTCATCTGAGTTGTGGCCCTTAAATACACCATGCTTGCCTCCATTTTTTTAATCTTCTCCTGTAAATCAGCATTCTCCATGTAATTGATGTCACTACATGCATATCCCTTCTCTTGACAGGTTCCATAGCCAAACTAATCTTGGTACTGCTCATAGGGGTAGGCATAGTGATTAATGATTTTCTCATAACGTTGATCTGGAGGATGCAGGAAATACATTGGAGGTAGAATGCACTATTGTTGTTGCAAAGTGTGAATTCCATGTGGGGAATGAATTCATGATTGCACAACTTCATGGAATGGAATAAAATGAGAGGGATGGAAAGAAAATGGAAATGGATGGAATGGAGGAAGGTATACAACTCAGAGAAGGGGTTGTTGACCAGATGGAGTCACCAGATGTGTTTAAGCATGCACCTCCAAAGGCTGAAATTTCAACAAGAACACACCAACTTTCTGAAATGAAGTCTACTCTAGATGTTGAACTACACACCTGCAAAATATATTCTAACAAAGATCTACATTGGAACACTTGTGAAATGTAAATCTTTCACCTGATTTTCCCATTGGGTGTGCCAAAACTATTATGTCAAAATTATAGCACCCCCTGATTTGTCCTATGTGTGTGGGGAAATCTGTGTAATTCTACTAACACGGGGTTATCCCTCAAGCTGTGGGACTTGTAAACTTGGGATAACCCTCCACATAAGGCTAGCTTCCTCTACCTAATCCTAATGCAAGAAAAATGCCTAAGCCTACACTAACACTTCCAAGGAGACATGGAGAGAGAAAGTGCATGAAAAAGGGAAAATCCTATACTAAGGGGGTGATAGCACCAAAAAGGGGTGAGATACTCTATTGAGGGAGGATGAAATAGGGAAAAGGGGGCTAAGGGAGGTCAGACAAATGTGACACAGACCCAAATCCTAATCTTGCCATCAAAAATCCATGGAACACAACATCATAAACTTGTAAGTGAAAGAACATGCACAAAATACAAAAATAATAATGGAGAGGCAAGAAAATATAATAAAAATGAGCTAGGGTTGAAGAAACACCACAAAACACAATTTTTATTACTTTAAAGTATGCACAGACCATTACATTTGATGCACAAAGGCATAATTACATTGCTAGGCCCAAGAGAAGGCTCATAACTCAAATGGAGTTGAGGGAAAAATTTGTAAGAGTTTCCCAACTCCCAGAATGTCTCTCCCTCAAAAATGAGGGGGTCAAATACATTATATAAAAAAATTGTCTCACCTACCGATAACCCTCATTAATTTCCTGTACAGAGGTATGGGTAGCCATATTGGTCCGCTTTCCAATGGTACTTTTCTCACAAAAATACATGGGCACCATGCTTCATTAAACCGATTGTTGAGCTACCTTGTATGATGTCATTAATGCCCAGTCATTATCTTAAACTCCTTGTTGTCACCAAAATAGGAACCACCAGTTGGCACCCAACAAGAATAGGAAGAGTCACCCCCAGAGGGAATGATTGTCGCATGACAAGAACAAATGTTGTCACGCGACAGTGAGGGGAGGTTGACTTATGTTAAGATGGAATGTTAATGTACGACCGGATGAAAGCGAGATGATGCACGTCGGGGAAGACATGGTGCCGACGTGCGACAAGATGAAATGATGACGCATAACAGAGGGAGATGAATGACACGCGTGAGGAAAGGGTGGTTGACACGTGACGAGGGGCGGAAAGAGGTTGGCGCATGACAATGAAATGGTTGATGCATGTCCAAGAGAATGTTGACGCGTGTGACAAGGAGGTGATGGTGACACATGACAGAAGATGACAGGAGATGCTTGGTTGACGTGCGACAGGGGAAGGTGGTGCTGACATGCAATAGAAAGGTGGTGGTTGACGATGGTTGATGTGTGAGATGAGATGGCTGCAAACCTTCATCATGACTCGTCAGCTCGCTACGAGACCTCACCTTCCGAGACAACTTATATATTCACAATTCGACTTGTAAACCATCCCGAGCTCTCTTTCTCTTCGATATCCTAGGGCTGATTTTAATGGCCTCCTGCATTTCCCAGAATTTGAATGGCTAAGTCCATTAATGATGAGTTATCCAAATTAACCTGGGGGATGAATTTGGGATAACATGGTTGTTTGAGGACTTTGAAACTCATATAAACATTATTAATTATTCTCACTTTATTATTGCATCTAATGTTCAATTGATCAAATATGGTGGTATATCACACAATAAGAACTTGTGGAAAGTTCTTGATCCTGATTATGAAGAAATACTCAACACCTTAAATACTATATTGGAGTTAGATGGTTCATTGGATTGAATTAGTACAATGACACATAAGTTTTATAGTTTGTAAGTATATTGTTGAATTCTTAAGTTTTGTGTGTTTGAGTATTTTTTCTTTAATTTTATTTATTTATATCACTACTAATGTTATTAATGTAGGTTGGTGGCAACAAAAAGTTTCCACCTTCATGTGGTTGGCATTTTTAGTAAAGAATTTATATTCTATAGGTGAAGATAAGTGTTAACACTTTCTACAAAATGATCCTTTAATTCATTTATTTTAGGACCTTTGGTTTTAATCCATTTCATTGTTAATGCACTAAATCTTTGTCCTCCTCATCCTCCTCAAACTTGATTTTATCATATTAGTAGTGGCATATACAATATATATCCATAGAAACAAGATAGAGAAAAATCATGAGAGAGATGGATAAGGGAGGTAAGAGAGTTTTAAAGATACATGGAGGGGGGAGAGAGGGAGGGAAGAGAGAGAGGATGGGGAAGAGAAGAGGAAAGAGAGAGGGAGAGAGGGAGAGGAGGGAAAATATAGCGAGAGTGAGAGAGTGAGAGAGAGTGAGAGAGATGGATAGAAGAGGGTGAGAGAGGAGGAAGAGAAAAGAAATTTGAAGAGGGAGAGAGGAGGGAAGAGGGATAATAAATTTTAATTGAAAATCAACAAGAAAACATTCTCATCTCTCTCTCTCTCTCTCTCTCTCTCTCTCTCTCTCTCTTCCTCCTCTCTCTCTCTCTTTATATATATATCTTCCCTCCCCTCTCTCTCAATTTTTCTCACTTTCTCCCTCCCTCTTTTCTCTCACTCTCTAACTCTCTCTTCTATCTATTCTTTTCTCTCTCTCTCTCTCTCTCTCTCTCTTTGCTCTCTATTTATTTCTCTTTCTCTCTCTTCCCTCCTCTCTCTCTCTCCCTGGGAAATGTAGGTATAGTTTATAGGGGTTGTGTTTAGTAAGGAGAATGTATAACACCTCTTTTAACAAACCACCTCTACATAGTGTTGTGAGAATGATATTGAGATTCCAAGAAGTTAATGGCATTGGTGTTGACATTATATGATTATAATTGATGGCATTGAATGATTATAATAGTGGCTAAATTGGTTGTACATATTGTAATACCCATGTTCAAAACATAATTATGTTTTAAAACTAGTAATACATGTTAGCATAACATATATATGAAATCATATTAATCTACTTAGATACATATAAAGAGTGTTTGATCCACTATACAAGTTTGACAACAATTTTATTTCTCTCTCGTATTATATTGATTTCTAAAATCCATGATGATATATAAAATTTGAACAAAATGAATGTCTAAACAAATAAATATATGTGTACAATGATATACATCATCAAAATACAAATTTACTCCTACATACCACGAAGGCATACAAAAATAACTATACATCAAAACTATGGGATATCATCAAACAATTTGGTTCTCTTGTCCCACTGAGAAGATGAAGAACCAATCTCATAAGTGGGACATCCCTTTCACTGATCAAACCTCCTATGCTCAAGGGATGATTGTAGCTCCACATATTAATATAAATAAACAATATATACATTAGTATACAACTAATGACATAGAAAATGACATTAGTTACAAATAAATACTTACTACAATCTCATAATCCCTCTTGATCATCCTTTTCCTCTTAGCATCAATCTTGGGGGAAACAACCTCAATGGCAGGTGCACAAATTAGAGTTGTCATCTCCTCATTTGGCAACATGATGAAAAAAATTAGAATAGGCATGAATGTCAGTTATTTATACTAAATGATTTTATTTAATACAATAAATTCATTATGAAATTTACATTACTAGATCATATCTATGTAAGAGGCACAAAAAATACTATGTCCATAACAACTTCAGTATCTAATGATCATCAAATGTTGGGAGGAGACTTTAATGATGTCATCAATTGAAAACAAGAACAAGGTTACATAACCAAAATAATGAAACTCATGCACATATAAGTTACATGACATTATCTAGCATACATTAAATATAGTTCATTATCTTCATAAATGATGATTAAAAATACTAAAACTCGCATTAGTAAATTCCCGACATGCACCCTCATACCAGACATCCTCAAATGCCAAAGGTCCAACGACCACCTAGTTAAAATTTCTATATGGAAAATAAATTAACATGTAAAATATTTACTTATTTATTATAAATTTATACTTGAGGGGTTTCGTGCATGCAAACAAATGTGAGGAAGTGGAATGTGATACTAGATGTGTTGTTTGACCCTAAAAGTTTATAAAAAATACACATGAATCGTTAACTTTCATTCATAATGAATTAATATTCTTAATTATAAAATTTAGTATGAAAAATATATACTAAATTGCATTTAACTTCATATAAATATGCGAATAATGATATATTATTATGGATTACATCTTGAAGGCATATTTGGTCATCCTCGAATACTTCTCACTTCATTTACCTTTCAAAACATTGATTTCGTTTAAATTTAGTAATTATAAACTTCCATACCTCTATCACCATATCCAATATACTAAGACTTTCTCTTCTTTAGAAAATAAAAATTATTTAAAAAATAAAAAAATAATACTAGTGGTTGCTCCTAGTGGAGCAAGATTACGCCGTAAGTGTTTGGAAGGTGGTATTTGTTGTTGTTGTTTGGTTTGTGTGTATGTTTTTGTGGGGAGGTTTGGTTTGTACACAAGGCTGGTGTAATTTGATGTTTAGTTGTATGGTGTTTTTTGTGGATTGGTTTTTAATGTTTTTGCCCACTGGGTATAGTTTCAACTAAGGATGAATGTGTTTGTTTTTCGGTTGCGTAAGGGCTAATGAGCAATTAAAATTTTCAATGCTTTTAAAGGTGTAGGGAGGCACATGTGAGGGTTTTTGGGTTTGTATATTGGTGGCTGAAGTGTTTGATTTGCTTTTTAGTTTACCTATGTTACTAGGATTTTGTTAGTTGGCTCTTTGTTTTCGAGTGGGCATACTGTTGTAGATATATGTGGGGGAAGAGTAATAAATAAAGTTGTATTGCGTGATAATAAGAGAGTTTCTCAAAAGAAACCTTGCCATATAGGTAAATAAAAAAATTCATAGGAAAACACTTTAAAGATGAACAACATTAACTTTGCATCCGTACAACTTGCATAAGAATTTGAATATGAGGTTTCTTTTAAATTCAAGAAAAACTTATAACTTCTGATATTGTAGGAGATGAAGAACTATTAATAGTCTAACCATCTTGTTATGGCTAAATTTTCTATTTTTTTGTGTATTATGTTTTCACATAGTATGGTTTGCTAGAAACACATCGAGTAAGGTAGAGCTTAGTATCAAGGCTCTAGAAGCTTAGAAATGGTTCTCTAAATGCATCCAAAAGCTATTTTTATATTAGGTTGAAGTTTTTTTCCTCTTAAAATTAAATTCCCGAAACTAAATTGTTATTCTTCTTTGGTGGTTGTGATTCATTTTCGTGATCAATCATAAAAGCAATGATATAGGAAAGTTTAGAAATGATAAAAATATATATTTTGAATTGGATAAAAAATTGACTTATAGTCTATAAAATGTAATAGTGAAGGGTTGTGAATTAGATTAATAGGTTTCATGGTTTATATTTGTAAATGCTTGATTTTTTTATGTTGAATCACCTATTTATTTGTTCATGTTTATACAAATATATGTGCATGCATGTATTTATTTGGTATATTAGGCAAATGTAATTTGAAATATGGGGTATTTCAATATTGGTTGTCTATTTTTGTATTCACTATAAAATTTTGGTATGTACATGTGGAGGTTGGCAGTGTCTTACATTGGTGGTTGCTCATTATGAGGGGTGGGGTTATAATATTATGTGTAAAATTGTTCCCTAAGGATCTGGATGGTATCTTCACTGGCAATGGTTGTTTACTACAGTATGTTTTGCGCTTGTTCTAATTTATGTTGTGTAACAAGCATCACATAGATTGTATCATTGTCTATAGGCATGGTGTCCATATAGTGTTCTTGTACGCATTCAGATAGTAGTTGTTGTATATGGGTACAATTAGTTCCAATACCGGATGCTACAACATCAAATTTACTCATCATCTTCGTAGTGCCTACAAAGAGGTGGATGGAAAATGTATTAGAGGCATAGCTCCATAAATTCGAATGACCAATGGGACAAATAGTTTTAAAGAAACCATAGTTTAATGTAAAAAAACACAATTGCCTTTTACCGTCAAACATGGTCTACGGATTCTATAATAAACTGGTATTTGTTCGAGTAGTACAGATCTGTGCTATAGATTAAATGGGAGTTTTTTAATTGAAGAGAGACAAGGATTCATTACAAATAAGAACATTGCTACATACATCATATTAGATCATATGTATTCAGTTTTTGTTGTGTTCTTCTAGAGATACAAAAAATTAAACCTTTATCTTTACTTGCATACAGTTAGCTCTTTCTACATAAGGCATGCAATTACATTTATTAACGCATTTTCTTAATAGGAACTTGTGTGTAGAAGTGGGTTTACTATCTATTGAAGTCAACTATGACAATCATTTGTCCAACCAGTTACTGATGTCCACAAATTTGTTTTATGCAAAAGGAATGTAGACATCTCTAAACTTTATAGTTATATCTTAATTTAGTTTTCAAGAACTTATAGACTAATGGAAAGATTAATAAAAACTTACATTACATTTTAGATAGTCATGAAATCGGGGTTGTAATAGTTTCCCCATGCCTTATAATTCAATGAGCAACAATAAATTTTGTATTAGAAGTGGAAGATGTGAAATGAAACATGATTGTGTAATTCATTGATGTTGTTCATGCTCTAAATGGTCAAGGTCTATGCGAGGATCCTCGATTTACTACATGCAGTTGCATGAGGATTTTTTCAATGAAAAACAAGACATACTCATTGAATATATGTTGAATTTCGAACAAGACACGTTCTTAAACATATCGACACATTATTTTGTCTTATTTTCTTCATGGGATACCTAGTATGTCAAGCTCCATACTACCTAGGTACAATTCATTCTTCAATGTTTCTTGTAGTTAATTTTATCATGCCTTAACAAAGTGATAAATTGGGAGGTAGAGAAATTCTTGTGAAATTTGGTGATCTTTCTGAGTCATAATTTTTATACAAATATGAATAAATGTGCAACGAGGATAGCGAGAATTGGCAACATTCACCTAATCAATATCCAATAAATATTCAAACAAAATATTTTACATGAGTGCTACCTAATATGCAGGAGAACATTGTGAAATCATTCGCATGTTTTTTTCCCAATATGAGAAATCAACTTTGAAATTGAAAATGGGAATAGTCTTGATTAGTAGGTAACCTAAATACATTAATAAAATTATAATTTATGTAATTCTTTGACTGAAATTGTATTAATTGATTATGTCATTTTTCTATTAGGCTATGTAATCTAGCTTGTTTCTATTGTTCGTGTTTTGTTTTCTCGCTTACACAAGTCATAATATTTTTCTTTGTTCTGTCTTTCTCCATAAACTAACGAAAAACCTCCACCATGGCTATGATACAGGCAAGACGGTGGCAACGATCTTTGGAGTCGTGACATGAACTCTTGATCATGTTATGAGTTGTTATTATCAGCGCTAACTCCATGTGATCTCATCTGGCACTCTATGATGCAACCCATAAAACCCACCTAGGTAGATGCTATCATGTCAATAACACATCTTCCAGGTTGTTGAAATAACCAAAGTAGGAGGCCAACTACCAACTTTCTTTCTTGGTAGTCGTGGTTGCCAATAGAATCACCCCAACTGGAGAGCATTGGACAATCAACTCGAACTTGCATACGGTCATTGTTGGATCCAAGTGAAGGGTAGTCTTTTAGAAAGGGTCAGAATGTGAATGGGGGCATTGGTGGAAATGGTAGGGGTAAATTGAGAATCAATAAATGGAGATATTTCATTTCTTTTTCCCACTCAATCAAATTTGAATACATAATTCATATACTTAACTCCTACGAATACGAGATCTTTTGTCATGAGTAGGAATCTAACATTGCATTACAATGGACAATATAAATCCAAGTCGTGAAGAAAGCAAATCAATAAATTTTAATAGAAAATAAATAAATAGATAAGTGTTTTTGTAAATAACAAATTTAAATGTATATACTTTTACATTTGTTAGAAATACACATAAAATAAAAAATAAAAAATTTGTCCAAAATAAATTACACTAACATATTCAATTATTTATGTATTAGTATTAAGATTTTTCTTTTTTTTTTTTATATTTGAAAATTGAAAATATGTTTTCAATTATTAAAGTGATTGGAAAAAAAGAGAGACCTTTGCAATTCAATTTTGTTTGTTTATTTAATTTTCATAAATATACAATTCCTTAAATAATAAAAACATTTACAACGACAATTGTTTTTTATACTTTCAAAATCCCTTTCACATCAAAATTTCATGATTTAATATAAAAGTGACGACATTTGTTTTCTCTGTATGTTTTATAACTAAAATAAACCGATCAGCCTAACTGTCACGTAAGTTAGCAGCTGACGTCAAATATAATTTTTCCTAAATATCTTCAAAAACAGTGTGGCGCAGATAATTTGACTGAAGGAATGTTCTGTTGTGCCATCGATGAAGCCAAATATTTTATGGCATTCTTTTGCATGGAGCTCTTGAGTGCTTTATTATCTCAAGGGATATAAGAGGAACTTTGGCGTTACCATGTCTTGCATATCTTGCCGCCATTGCAGTCCACAAGGACACATCTTTCACGGATTTTGATCAATAATTCACATACCAAGTGTATATTTTAACTTGATGCATATATAAAAATATGGGTATCTGTAACTGCAATATAAAAAACCACCATTCATTGCATATTGACAATTGTCCATACCTTGTCCTGAATGCCACTTTTTACATATATTGCAATCGTAACAGTGTGAATCCAAATTATTTTGACACATTTTGTCAAAAAGTTCCTATACCTGTATATGCTTGCACGTTTAATATGCCTATCTATTTTGTTCGCAACTACAACATCTAGCGAAAATTCCCTTTCCACTATAATTTGCTGTGCAAAATTCCATTGCAAATAACTTAATTTGTGACATTGCAATCTAGATTTGATAAATATTTCAAGAAACCAATGATCTATGTTGCAGTCTGTTGCTTTGCAAGCCCAACAAAATATTCAATCTTGTCAATATTATAAAACTCACTCATGCGTATAAATGGAAACCTGTATTAAAAGAATCATATTCGTGTACATCATTTTCTGGTCTTTTCCCCTTCACGAGCGTAATATTGTTTATGGGAAGCTAAAAGATAATATCATGTGAAGTTTTTACTTTGTTGAAATTATTTGCAAGGTGAGTTACAAGTTCGGACTCACCAACATATAAATGGAGATAATTCTGTGCACGCGTTTGTTATCAGTTCTCCGAGCCTCTCCTCAGCCTTCACACCAGATCCCAATTCCGTCTCCAACAGTTTCCGTAAAAGAAACAGAGGCATCTGGTTTTCGAGCATCACGAGATCTTGCATTGTGGGTAGCGCTTTTGCGATATGGTCATCGCCGACTAAAAGCATGGAAATTAAGGAGGTCAGTGGCGGTGGAATGGTAGGCTGATAGGTGTATTTTCCAGATGCAGACACACGTAACAAAAACCTCAAGCAGCTGGGCATCATCGTGAAGATCTTGTGCAGGGTAGAAACACGCCTTCGGCGTAATAATTCTTTAAAATATTAGTCAACGGGTTATGGAATTGGAGCAGGAGGTAAGGAAGATGGATGCCCTGCAAATTTTAATTATTCAAAACTAAACTTCCTCCATTACCATGCAAAACACGACAACGAAATTTTCTAGAGGCGCCACTGTACACTATTAGTTTTTACTCTTTTGTTAAAAAATAGTTAATAATATGATTAGCAGAGAAACATTTGTACAAATGTGCAACAATCAAAATGGGGGCATTTTTATCAGAATTTTAACCTGAGAGACTCTTCAATTGTGGGTAACGTCGGTTTCCAGTTTCTTCCTCTGCCAATTTTCATCCCCTCTATTTCTTCCTCACTCATCTCAATGACATCGCCATCGCCATTGTCATTGACTGGAAGGATTTTGGAGTTGGAGGACATTATCTTCTTATTTGTTCTTGTGATGATAAACATCCATATATGAATCAGACAACACAGATCATAATTTGTGCATGGGCAGAAGAGCATAAATATTTCCCTGCTCGAATTCTTCCTCCGCAGTGAGCGCTACAACTCGATACCCTTCTTGCAGACTGCTCAGTTTGCAGAGGAATTGATAGGGATAATCCAGCATTACTTCTGCGCCAACCTTTTTAGCTTTAATTCTTTCAATGCCATCGTCAGATCTAATGATTTAGACTATTCTGGAGAGACGAACTGCGACAGAGCACAAACGATTCCCCATTAATTCTAGGCAAGTAAATCAGTGACAAATTTTATATTTATTCTTGTGGTTGTGATAATTGGATGGGAGTAAACCTTGAGAGAAATGGTATAAATATTTTGTAAGGAAGGATGTTTCCACGATATCACCGTTGAGTTGTAAGAAAGAGGAGAGAGTCGCGATTAACTTTTAGCATGTCCACTTTCCACACGATTAGAATGCGCGCTTTTGACTCTAGACAAGTCTTATCAATAACAGTCAATGTTACAATTATTTGAGATAATTATTAATATTCTCACTAACCACAATTAAGTTATCACTTTGCATGTTGAAATCTTCCAACTACGCAGAAATAAAAACTCACATAAGTTTGTAGAATGGCAAACACAACCATTTTTAGTGTGTAATTGTTTGCAATGGTTTTTTTAAATTTGGAAAAGTATAACCAACCAAGTAGTATTATAAATGTTTGAGGGAGTGGATGGGGAAAGAAGACTAAGGAAGACATTTTTTGGTTGAAATCAATGTAAAATGGATCAAGAAGTGAATAACAAAGAAATACCATAGTTAAGAGGGGCACTGATCAAATTTGAAGGGCTAGTCCCAATTTCATTATGAAGGGCAAACATTAGACCAAGCCTTCAACGATGAAAAGTAGTATAATCATTTTACATTTCATATGAAAACAATAAATCAATCACACATGTCACGAAATTGAACACTTTTTACAAAGAGAGATTAAATTTTTTCAAATCGATGAACATTTAGACCTTTATTTAGACATAGTCAAATGTTTTTGACAATAATTCATTAATTATTTTGAAAAAAATTCTTATTAAATTAATAATAAAATATTGAAAACATTTATCTAAACTTCCAAAGAAAATATTTTTATAAATAAAAAACAATAAAAACATACTTTATATAAAGAAATTTCAAAACTTACCATCTATTTATCTAATGATTAAATAGTTGTTTTCCTTCCAAAAATTAACTCGGACAATGTGTTCTCCACTTTCTAGGTCTCCTAAAATGAATTCAATCCGGCGTAAGTGCGTACACATTTAGTCAAAAATACCGAGCATCTCTCCCACCCATATGTCAAGAGACAAAGTTTTGACTTTGCCCCATGTGTTCACTCTGTGAGACCATTCTAGCACCTTACTGACGAGCTTAAATATCACTGACGTCTTCTCTTCTTTGTTCTATACTATTAAAATTGTATTTGTTATATATATTTTGCAGATGTGTATCTAATTTCTCCAACATCACACGCCTACAAATGATGATTTTTATCGATTTATGTGAATCAAAAGCATCGAGCTTCAATCCACATTAGATCCTCCCTCAAATTCCGTTGTAAATGAAAGGTGTATATCTCATTTTAGGATATTCATTTGCTCAATATATTAGCTATTACAATTTAGAGATTTAATGGATTTAATGTAGCCACCATAGATTTAATGGATATAGCCACAAATGTTGGATATAACATTACGGACTGCAAACATTCATGGTACTATCTCCTACCAAGCAAGGGGTTACGGCCACAGCGATCGTTCAAGGCATTGATGGTCATGATCGTAGAATATTTATCATTTTCTCATTTTCTACGATCGTGGCCATAAATGTATACACAACTTTACCTTCATGAGAATGAGAGAATGCTCTGATGAATGTATACACATTGAATATTTATCACTGTGTGGAAGTGATTGTATTAAAATTCCGTGAGTAACGAGCCACAACAGTGGCGAGATATCTGATGAAGCGCTGTAGTGCATGATGGCACACGTTCTGTCACTCGTCTGAAATAAAATGGTATGACATGGACACCTTGCCACGAAACATTTGACCATGTCATTTTTAATGCCTTCTTCGATCGAAACAAAATGCTAGAGACATACAGGTAAATAAAACCAAGAGAGGAAGATACGGGTCCCCATGCAAGAAAATACCAACACGGCAGGTCGGCTCCTGGTCAGGCACTTTAGTGTAAGTATTTACTGTTAGGAATATGAATGATGAGTATGGAAAAGGAAAAATGATAATGGTTGTCGTGTTTGCAAAGCGACAAAGTTTCGATGGATTTCGATGTAGCTCGTGTGATTTTGAATGATGAGCAAAAAGAAAGCAACATTTTCCATGACACTCCATGTCCTGCTAAAGAAGCTTATAGGAAGCACCTCTCTGCGACAATGTTTCCCAAATCAAGGATTCTTGCTTTCCAAAGCAAGACACCTCCCGCCTCAGAACCATACATAATAATACCCTTTACTTTTCCTGATCCGACTCGTCTTACGCCCATGTCTTCCATATTGCAACGTTATATTCCACGAGGCAAGCTAGAGGGAGACGAAAAAGGAGACTACTATTTTGTTGGTATTTTATTGCATTTTGTTATTTACCTATATGTTGAGGACGATGCTCAAGGTTGTAGGGAAAAAATTGTTTTGGTTTGATTATTAATTAGTGTGTCTATAGAATGAATTTCAATTTTATAGTATGTTATGATTATGCTTTGATTGAAGTATACAAGCATATCTTTGTTGTTTTCCAATAAAATGATCTCGTGCATCTTTGTTGTATTCTGGAGGGTTAGAAATGCTTTCTCCACGAAAACCATAGGCTCATGAAGTGTCTCTATTATTTTGTTTTGGTTTCTATCCTTATTCCTTTGAAACATCACAAGAATCATTACTTCTTTGCTCGTTTTCATGCCTATGAACACAAAGATTTTCTACGTGGCATCTCATACTTGAGACGATGTTGTTTATCTATTTTTTTGTCTTAAAAGGAGAAGGTATATCATACTTTGGGTATCATGCACAGAACCTTTGTTGCACCATTTCATCTGTTTCTTAAGTGATTGTAAATTATTTGAACCTATCATTGTGGAGGAAGGCACGCATTTTCAAAAATTCACACATAAGTAGGTATAGTACTATTCAATGTCAACCCATACTATGATGTTGGCCCCTTCATTAAATCTTTAAGATTACCCAAATCTTTCCTACAACTAATGGAAATTGATTTAAGGGAAATTATATTATTTAGTGCAATATTTATTGCTATACCAATCAATTCAGCCCAAACCTCCCCCTCACTCATTTGAACAAGAAATATGGCCGACTTTAGAAAAGGGAGATATAGACAAGGTACTTTAGATAAGTGAAAACCACTCATCATAAAGATGATCTACCACATCTAAATGAATAAGGATGACGATTACCTAAGCCATACAATTTTATTGCTAGCAAAATCGTTAATTAAATTATGAGGATCTAAATCAATCTTATGAAATATACATGTTAGGTTGACAAAATACAGGTAAAATAGTGGTTACGTTTGAAAGAGTGCATCCGGCCATACTTCACCCATTTTTACACTGATATGCATGCCAAATTAGAATAGGGGAGTTGCTTCTAAGATGTCACAACAATGATATATCATATAAGGCACGCTTTAATTTTTGAGTGCAAATCTAATGCCTCACAAATAACCTTCTTAAAAACACTACAAATGTGGTTGTCATGTCACCTCACAATGAAATATGTGGCAAGAACTCGACCCCTACAAGCTGATCAAAATACATGCAAACATGTGTTGAATGTTTGCATGTAGGAGATGGGGACCTCGGTGTTGGTATGGTTCAACCACCTATTGAGTTTGCATATATGTCAATTAAGAGAAAAAGTAGTGTCATTTTAGATATGAGGCAAACAATGAGTTAGTATCATTACGGGACCAACTTTCACATGTTTGAGCCGGATTTCACATCTAATTTTTAAAATGGGTCGATGCTTAGGCAATAACGATAAGTTTCCTTGAATTTATATACATTGTTGGAACATGAGGTGTGTCTTTGTGTGTGGCGATGAAATCCATGTCACAAGATGCCTAAAGACTATGATAAGTGTCCTGGGATGAATTTCATGTCACATTACCCCTAAAAAGAAAAAGAGGGAGCCTATGCAATTTGTGATCCCCAAGATCACCCAACGTTGCAAGGGGAGAGAATATAAACCTAGTTCCTGTATACATACATACAAAGAAACACAAAATATGTAGAAATATGATGCAATTATATATAAGCAAGATTAAAGCGATAAATGATTAAAATGATGTTTGGTGTTAGTACTTGGATTGATCAAAACTTCAAAACACACAAACTAGTAGTTTGAGGCTACGTTGGGTCTCAAACAAGTGTAGAAACTTACAAAACCACGAAAATGAAGTTACATAGTTTAAAAATTACGTTCTTTAGGGCCCGAAAATGATGTGATTCATGAAAATAACATAGTCATCTACAAAAATAACACAATCGATTAAAAAATGACACTCCCAAAAGTGATGTTATTATCAATGAAAACGATGTAATTTGTTGTGATGATGACACAATTAGTGCAAAAGTAATGTTCTAAATTTAAGCTAAAAAAATGATCGATGTTGTTGATTAACTTGATAAGATGATGTTGATTAGTTGGAAAGTGATAACATATTAGGGACTTATTAGTGTGTAATGGTTACTCAACAAGACCTAAAAATATATTAGTGAAGTCGATATCAAGAATTCCATCTCTTAGAAAATAGTGAAAACCCTACCAAACCAACACGGGATTCCAATGACATGCTGATAAGGTTAAGAGATATAGGAATGGCGAAATGTGTGATCTAATCAAGCAAGTCAAGGAGTGAAAGAGCACAATACATGTGCAAATAAGTGTCTAATTCGAAGTGAATATATATATATATATCACACTAAAAGCATTGTGCAAGAAGACTGTACCGAATTTAATGTCTACAACGGGTGCAAAATTTTTCCTTACCCAAAAATTACGTCTATATCCGAGCATCCTTTTGCAATAGTGGGATGTTGACGTGGGTTTTCATAGCCTTTAAATACTCCAACGGAGGAAGACTTTCTTGAGAGGGAAAACGCGCGCTGGTCTCCCCGCGTGGAAAGTGGACACGCTAAAACACAGTTACTAACTATTTATACCTCCCATATCTTCCTTCACAATAACATCTCTCAGGGTTTACTCCTATCCAATTATCACAACCATAACAACAAATATACTTACTTGCCTGGAATTAATGGGGAATCGTTTGTGCTCGGCCGCAGCCCGTCCCTCCAAAACAGAGAATGTTCTTTCTGATTCGGATATGGATGTTTATCATCAGACGAAGAAGAAGAGAATGTCCTCCAACTCCAAAATCCTTCCACTCTGCAACAATGGCGATGAAGATGTCGTTGAGAAAAAAACGCTGCCAAAATTGGAGGTGAGCGAGGAAGAAATAGAGGGGATGAAAATGTGCAGAGGAAGAAATTGGAAACCGACGTTACGCACAATTGAAGAGTCTCTCAGCTTAAAATTCTGATAAAAAGCCTTCATTTTGACTGCTGCACATTTGTACAAATGTTCTCTGCTAATTAAATTTCAACAAAAGCGTAAAAGTTAATACGACGGTGTCCTACACGGTTATTGAGGACGTTTAGTTTTTTTTTTAATTGAAAAGCATATCCATATAATAATGATGAAATATACAATGCTAATCATATAAAATCGGGTGGAAAAGATCACAACCCAAATGCAGAGCAAAAGTAGCCATAAAAAGGCTATGAGTGGCACAAATTACATAATCATATCAAGATAAGCTTATCAATCAAAAAAAGTCGGAGAAAAATTTGCAGAAACCAAGCCAGGCATGGAGCTAGGCGGCGGTGGCAAACATGGAGGCAGGAGGCGATTGCGGGGGGCTCTTCGGACGGTCACCCCACCCACCAGGAGGGTTGGCGGGGTGTCGAATGTCGCGCCCAGCCGTCGATGCAGTGGTTGCTCCTCCTCATTGCCCCGCTGGTTGAGCGAGATGGCTAAGGAGAGCCAAGGAAACTTGGAGTGATCAAGCACCTGCCACCCAGAACCGCCACCGCCTAGCCGGCCAAACACCCCTAGTGCGGGAGGAGCCCAAGAAGGAGGCGGAGAAGGACCCCGCCCGATGAGGGAGGCGCTCGCCGCCATGAGTTGGACCCCGATCAAAATTGTGTCGCCCACGGGAACGGGAGCAGCGACCTTGTGAACGGGAGCGGCGATGAGGAGAATCAAGCGGAACACGACCGACAAAGGCAGGGGTGCTTCCCAATGATCCAAAGAGGGTCTGCAGTGTTCCACCTCAATGCGGACTTTCTCCGCTTGAACTTGGATCTGAAGCGAGACATTGGAGATAACAACAAGTTTGTTAGAAATAATAAAAGTTCTATCCATTGTCTCTTTGTTAAAAATAGTTGAATTTCTGGTTTTCCAGATGTGATATAAAATATTAGCCCGAAAAGAATGCCAAATGTTGTAGAATTTTGTAGGAACAAAGGCCGAGTTTGCACAAGAACCATTTTCCACATATAGAACGTGGGCTTGAAAAGGTTGAAAAAGGGTATGAATACAAAGTGCAAGCGGACCGAGCACAGGGGTAGAACCAAAAAATGATGAAGAAGAGTCTCAATGTGGTTGCAGAAAGGGCAGCGCAACGGAGGAGATCCTATAAGAATGAGACGTTTTCCCATAGGAAGCCCTTGGTGGAGAATACACCAAAGGAAGTGAGCAACTTTGGGCTCTATAGGAATGGCCCAGACAACCTGAAAGTGTTTTTTCCAACCAAAATGGGTGGAATGCAAGCTCCAACGAGAATTGAGCTTATTGAGAGGGAGCTACTTCTGAGTAAGAAGCTTGTAGCCCATTCGAGGTTTGTAATTTCTGAAGGGGGTGGCAGTGGGCCAATGCCAGTCAAACCACCACGGGCGCTGCGTATGAACACCAATTTTATGAAAATAATCACCAGGTATGAGCTCTTGTATTAGAGAAATGGCTTGTTTATTATTGTCATGAAGAGCAAATTTAGCTTTCAGGTTGATCCATGGAAGCCAATCCCTGGTGGTAGGACAGAAAAGGTCCTTAATAGAATTAACTCCTTTTCTGAAAAGACGCATACCCTTAAACTGCATTGAAAGAACAAGAGGTTTGTCTTGAAATTGAAAAACGGATACGCTAAGAGAGTTGAGAGAGAGCCCATTTCGGAAACCATCACCCCGCCAAAGCAGGTGGGGTTTGAGGAGCTCCCAGGCTTTCCAAATACTTTTAACCACAAAAGAACCACCAATTTTAATAGGAACAAGGCAAAGCAATAAAGAATAGTAGTTCAGATCTTGCTAGGCCTTCCAATTAAGAGGAGACCCTTGAGATATACAATGCCTGAGTAGAATTTTCCAAGATTCCTCACCTTCAAGGCTGCGAAGAATCCATTTGGTGGTAAGAGCAACCCCTTGCAATTGTATGTTGATAAGGCCATCCCAAACAACCCTGTGAAAACCATGATTCTCCTCAGAGTTGGCCCAAAGAAATTCACGCAGAATTTTTTCCAACCGATGGTAAGCAACCTTAGAAGGAGCCCAACAAGAGGAATAGTAGACATGAGTGGCAGCTAGAACCTTGGAACAAACTTGAAATTTGCTAGCAAGAGATAGATGCTTGGTGAGCCAAAAGGAGATTTTTTTTTCAACTCATTGAATCACATAATCCCAAAGGTCAACAGGGGAAGCCATGCAGGCAAAGGGGATGCCAAGAAATTTAAACTAAATGCCAGGTTCAATCCAGAGCCATTGAAATCCCTCTAACCAAGGAGGTTTGGGACCCACTACACTGCCTCGTAGCATTACATTTTTTTCCATTGAATGGCAAAATCAAGCAAGACAATGCATAGCATTAGAAACATAAGCCTTAGACTCAACTAGGGTGAGAAAAGAATCATCAGCCAAATGACCATTAATCACCGTTGAGAGAAGAAGGCAATTGAATGCCTTGGACTAAACCAGCATGAGCAACATTAGCAAGCAAATAGTTGAGACCTTCAGCAGCAATGACATAAAGAGAAGGAGCAAGAGGGCAACCTTGTCGGATGGAACGATGAAGAGAAAACCGCTCAGACTGTTGACCATTGATAGTAATACAGGCACCAGCATCTTGGAAGAGCATATTAACAGAGCGGATGAACCGAGGTCCAAAGCCAATAGCCTGCAACATGGCAAGAATGAAAGGCCACTCAACTCTATCATAGGATTTCTCAAAATCAATTTTGACAAACAGAGCCGGCTGAGAAGTCTGGCGTGCATATTCCATGCCCTCCCAAACTGCAATAATGTTGTCCAAGATATATCTATTTTTAATAAAGCCGGTTTGTTCACTCCTGAATGATCAAAGGCAATAGGTTTGTAAGCATGTTAGCAAGAGCTTTGGCAATAATCTTGTATGAGACATTGAGCAGAGTGATTGGCACTGGTTGGTGATAAGTTCAGGATCACTAGTCTTAGGTATGAATTTGATGCTACCTTGGTTGATCAGAGCTCCTAGAGTGTTGGAGGACATAGCTTTCAAATAGACCTGGTAGAGATCCGGACCAATAATGGGCCACAAAAGCCTGGTAGAACTCACAAGGAAAACCATCAACCCCAGGGACTTTATCAGAAGCCATCTGAAGAGCAGCTTCCTTCAAATCATCTAGCGTGAGAGGCCGATCGCAGGAAACACTTTGACTTTCAAAAATCTTGCAGGGAACAACCTCAATGCATTGGAGGAGAGCAGCATCACGAGCCGAGTAGCAGGCTGGGCAACGAACACATCATGGTAGTGATGCAAAAAAGCTTGCAGAATGTCAGGTAAAAGGGTAAGCCTTTGATTACCTTCCTTGATTGCTTTGATTTTGGTAAGAGTTTGATTAGATTTAAGAGAAGCAAAAACTCTTTAGTAACTCTATCACCAATTTTGAGCCAGTGAAGTCTGGCTCAAACTTGAGCTCCTCTAGCCTTATAGTGCTCCTCAATCTAAAGTTTATGCTTCCAATGAGCAGCCTGCACTTGAATGTGGGTGTTAAAGGGAGATAGATTAAGCTCTTGAATAGCTCTCGAGTATTCAATATGAGAGGCTTCATGAGCATTTTTTCGAAAAAAAAGTAGCCTGTTTCCCATAAAGCTGAAGAAAAGCAGTGGTGCGAGTGATGGCATGAGACCACCAATCAATCCAGCCAATCCCATCAACCGGTCTTGGATCAAGATTCCAAATACGTCTGATGTAATCCAAAGTCTTAGGATGAGAAAGATGAGACGTATTCAAGTAGAACTGAGTGGATTTGGGCTTGGGACACTGAAAGTTCCATTGGAGCCCAAAGAAAATAGGCTTATGGTCAGAGACCAAAGCAATATCCACTACCGAGACCGGGAGGCTATGTGAAGCATCAAAAGAGAACCATTGTTGTTCTGAAAGCAGAGCTCTGTCAAGGTGTTTATACACTCTGTCATCGCCAACTCGAAAGTTAGACCATGTGAACCATGGAGTGGCAGAATTTGAGTGCTTGCGGTGGTTGGGATCAAATAAACAGAGCTTATTGCGCAAGTAAAACCAGGCTTCACGCTCCCCAGCACACCAACGCATAGGAAGCCGGCCCAATTTGTCTTCGGGAGATTCCACCATGTTGAAATCACCACAGAGAAGCCCTACCATTAAATGTGAAAACCGTTTTTTCCCCTCTCTCTCTTCTTTAATAACTAAAATATTGTAAAAACTTTTCCATCACACTCAATGTTCAAAACTAGCAATCGCACACAAGTGGTGCAATGACTACGCCGATAGGGAAAATGAAAGGAGAAGCAATATAGGGGAAGGCCGAGAGATGAACAAGGGAATATAAACAAGAGAATTACATGTGCAGGGAAAATATTGGAGAAAAAGTTAGGTGATCATATTATTTGTTTTGAAAAGTAGCATATGGATGATTTACAATTTGTGTGGAGGTTATAATTTCAAGAGAACAATGGAAAAGTTGGCGAAAAATGGGTGAGTTCGTGGGCTACTTAGCTCAAATCTAATCCGAATGGAGGTAGCTTCAACTTGCTTGAAGGAGGAAGGGGTGATAGTTGCAAATCCTTGAGGCAACCTACTTTAGAGATAGCTCTAAAAGTAAATCCCTTATCATCCAATACTCCATATGCTTAAACTGACTTTCCAATGATAGGATTGTTAGGATCCATAGCGCTTGAACACGAAATCTTGAACTAATTTTATTATTTTCATGTTTTTAGGTGAAGCTCATGACTTTCTGCACCTTCATTATGGCCAAGCATTTTTTAAGAACTTAAAATTCCATGGACATATGGTTTGTCATATCGAATGAAAGAATGAGGATTAAGAGGAAAGATTATTAGATGATTCTTTGATTTTATGTTTCTTTTGTTCTTCACAAATACATCGATTTGTCAAATAAATGAGTGACAAAATTTTAGGAATTCAACGATAAATGGCGAAAAATTATTTTGGTGGGAGACTTGAGAATTGACACCTTAAACTATACTTTAAATGAAGTTAGTCACACACTACACTTGAGAGGAACACACAACATGAGTGGATTCAAAGGGGATGTGATAGGTGAAGTCAATGGAGATGGTCCGTTTAGTTGAAATCCCCAACTCAAATCCCTCATCTTCCATCTATGACCCTCTTCTATATTCAGTAAGTCACATATAGACTATGTGTCATTTTTGATCCATCGAAAGGAGAAAGGGGGTGTATATGAGTATGTGAAGGAAATATGGAAAAATATGTTGACATCCAAATCAATGACCTATATACTATATACCGTCATTTTTTTTTCCAAAAGTAAATGAAAAAAGGAATCCATTATTATTGTGGCTATATATGTTTCCCGTTTTCATTCAAAAATGGGAACCAAAATAAGATAGAGATGTTTTTGATAAGGGACTTGAAATTGTATGGAGTTATCACTTTGTTGTGGGACCACAAATTGTTCAATGGAATTTTTCACACAAGTACTAGTTCACAAAAAAATGATAATAATATTTTTATTTGAGTTATCGAAGTACATGTCGCACAAGGTGAGCTCAACACGATTGTATTTAAAGGGTTTTAAAAAGTGAAACCAATATGGGATTCAACCAACACAAGGATAATACATTAACATGTAAACATATAAACATGAGTCAAGTGAAGACGTCTAAATACATCTACACTAAACAATTAAAAAAAATCTTTAGAGTATATATTAAGAAAAACAAAATTAATTTAATTACAAATCAGTATTTCCCTTATAATATTTCAATTGTGATTGGCCATACTTCACGCTTCGTGGGCATATTAATATTTAAACGAAAATTCATTCTTAACTATAAACTTACAAAGTTAGATTGTAATAATAAATACAAATGATTGTCGTATTTAATGCATTGTTTATTGAGTATTAAATATATCTTAATTGCAATAAAAAATCCTTCCTTTTAACGACATCACAACTTTTTGGATTACTCAATTATATTAAATTATGCGTTTTAATAACATAAGTGCTTAAATAACACATCTAAAATATTCTATAATGAAAATAGAAAGTACTACAAAATAGTAAAAACATGCTATATTAAGAATAAATTTTGACATAGATTGTAAGGGTCACAAATAAATAAATAAACATAAATATTAATATTAAAAAATAGGTTACATACATCAGAATATTAGGGACGACACTTAGTCCTAAGACTAAAAATGTAAAATAGAGGATAGCTCTAAAAATATTTTATTCTAAATTTTAAGCCATGTATATTTCTGATATAAAAATTAAGTGGGTGGATATATTATGTGCCAACTGTTATAATATTGATGTCGTCAAGCCTCCATTCAAATTTAACAAAAAAATTAAAAAGAAAATATGGACAAATACCTTGTACAATGCAAAGATAATATACATGTTAGGAATCCTAATAGTCTTATTGCAATGTGGTAACACGTCGAGAATTTTATGAAATAATAATCAATTCCTCATGTTCCCTCAAAACAACTATGTTTCAATCCTCCTAAATTTATTGCAAATGAATAAATAGATGTGAACTGTGCAAACGAATATTTAAAATTCTAGATCTATCATTTTCAACTCTTACTCTACCATATATAATATATAGCGCAAGAGTCCTATAAAAATATTAACAAAGGCAAAGCATGTAAAATTCAATGAAAACAAATCGAACAAAACGTGGAAAAATCAATTGTTTATGAGTGCACATTTACGACATTGGAACAATGAAGAGAGACATTACTACATTGGTAAAGGAAACTGACCATAGAATATTATCCCTCTAAATTATCTCATGCCACTTCAACCTCTGGTAATGTTGATGCTACTCCGCCTCCAACACAATGGCATTTGTTATAATCATATTCAACATGGCATCGTCTTCTCATAGCGGTGAGCCCCCATCAAAACAAAAAACATTCCAACATCCATGTTGTTGTCTTGCATGGAGAGGCAGTTTTAGGTGTATCCAATCATAGAGTCTCCTTTACCACTGATTGTAAATATATGCATCCGTAAAAATTTCCCCTATTCACCATGCCCTCCGGCTCATGGACTGTAGAGGCATGAACATGAATGAATTCTAAAGAAAGAGAAAAAAAAAAAAAAATTTGTTGTACCAAGAGAATAGAAACCATCATCGATTGTTTTACAAATTACAAGGAACATGTGGCAAAAAACACATACCCTAGATGTGAAACTCAAACTTTTGGATCACCTCACATTTGAGACATCCTACCCAGCTCGACTGACCAAGATAATTCGTTCATCTTTGCACTAAGCTGCATCTGAGGTCATCCTTCTCCAAACCAAGCTCCTAATGAGCTCAAGAAGAGATCCCTTCAACCTATTTAGATTTTCATATGTTGAATACCAACCCCTTGCAAGCTACATATAAATCTAAGCTCCTTATAGTGCTCCCCTTGATCTTCATCCTATAGAGTTTAGTTATCATGACTTGTCTCCTACATATTCCTCGTTACATGCATTGATCATGTTAGAATGACCCAAGTATCATTACATACTTGACGGCCAAGCTCGATACAAAACTAATTCGACTCAGATCTAAAATGATACTACTTTTTCTCTTAATTGCCATATATGCAAACTCAATAGGTGGTCGACCCATACCAACACAGAGGTCCCCATCTCCTACATGCAAACATTCAACACATGTTTGCATGTATTCCTTGTTCAAATGAGTGAGGCGGGAGGTTTGGGATGAATTGATTGGTATAGGAATAAATATTGCACTAAATAATATAATTTCCCTAAAATCAAATTTCCATTTGTTATAGGAAAGAGTTGGGTAATCTTAAAGATTTAATGAAGGGGCCAACGTAGCAGTATGGGTTGACATTAAATAGTAATATACCTATTTATGTGTGAATTTTTGAAAATGCGAGGCCTTCCTCCACAATGACAGGTTCAAATAATTTAAAATCGCTTCTGCAAGAAACAGACGAAATGGTGCAACAGTGCCCTATGCATGATACCCAAAGTATGATATACTTTCTCCTTTCAAAACAAAAAAATAGATAAATGACATCATCTCAATTATGAGATGCCACGTAGAAAATGCTGCGTTTATAGGCAAGAAAATGAGCAAAGAAGTTACGATTCTTGTGATGTTTCAAAGGAATAAGGATAGAAACCAAAACAAAATAATAGAGACGCTTCATGAGCCTATGATTTTCAAGAGAAAGCATTTTTAACCCTTCACTAGAATATAACAAATATGTACGAGATCATTTTGTTGGAATACAACAAAGATATGCTTGACTACTTCAATCAAAGATAATCATAACATACTATAAAATTGAAATTCATTCTATAGACACACTAATTAATAATCAAACCAAAACAATTTTTTTCCCTACAACCTTGAGCATCGTCCTCAAATATATAGGTAAATAACAAAATGCAAGAAAATACCAACAAAAATAGTAGTCTCCTTTTCCGTCTCCCTCTAGCTCACCTGTGGAATATAACGTTGCGATATGGAAGACATGGGCAGAGGACGAGCGAGATCAGAAAAGTAAAGGGTATTATTGTGTATGGTTCCTAAGGCAGGAGGGGACTTGCTTTGGAAAGCAAGAATCCTTGATTTGGGAAACATTGTCGCAGAGAGGTGCTTCCTGTAAGCTTCTTTAGCGGAGACATGGAGTGTCATGGAAAATGTTGCTTTCTTTAGGCGGAGACCACGAGCTACATCGAAATCCATCGACCCTCTGTCACTCTACACACACCACGACCATTAGTGTTTTTCCTTTTCCATACTCATCATCCATATTCCTAACAGTAAATACTTACACTAATGTGCCTGACCAGGAGCCGACCTGCCGTGTTGGTATTTTCTTGCATGGGGACCCATATCTTCCTCTCTTGGTTTTATTTACCTGTATGTCTCAAGCATTTTGTTTCGATCAGAAGAAGGCATAAAAAATGACTTGGTCAAATGTTTCGTGCCAAGGTGTCCATATCATACGATTTTCTTTCGAGACGAGCGGCGAGCGTGTGCCACCATGCACTACAACGCTTCATCGAGATATCTACGCCATCCTTTACTTACACGTTACTCACGGAATTTTAATATAATCACTCCCACACAAAGATAAATATTCAATGTGTATACATTCATCGAGCATTCTCTCATTCTTGTGAAGGTAAAGTTGTATAATGTTTCTCATTTTCTACGATCGTGGCCATTAATGCCTTAATCGATCGTCGTGGTGTAACCCGCTTGCAGGTAGGAGATAGTGCCATCGGGGTTAAATTTTACGCTCACCTATGCATTAGATAATTTTCGAGTGACGGTAATTTTTCAATACGCTTTCAAAAACACAAAATAATGTTATTTTTACTAATTATTCAATATTTATTATATCTTTTTAATATATATTTACATATATTTTATAATTTATATACAAACCTATATAAAAATAAATGGTTAAGTTTTAAATGTGCAAGTCACATGTGACAGTTAGATAAGATAATTACAAGTATTTTACATCTAAAATCACGAAAAACATCTAAACGACTGTTAAATTTAACCCCTGAGTACCATGAATGTTTGCAGTCCGTAAGACCTATTTGGTGACTGAAAACATGCCAGAGTCGTCTCCTTTATGGTTGATACGACATTTCCACAGCAACTCGCCCATTTTCCACCCTCCCGTCATTGACGCAGAGATTTCAAAGGCTACGATAGGTATATTCAATCAATCACTACGAATGGATTTTCTCATGTATTTACTTGGACTTTTCCGTGTAGATGTGGTGAACCTCCGTTCGGTGTAGCTACTTTCAATGATCGAGAACCCGACATGAATGTCATGTGAAGGGCTTGTAAAAAAACAAACCGCTTAGATTTGTTTGATCAACATCTCTATACCAAAGGAAAATCACAACCATTCAAATATCTTACATGTGTCGAGTTCGGTGGGTTTGTTTCACTTAAAGCACGCCTATTGGCGTAATAAAACATGTCACACCGGTGAGAGGACTCGAACATGTCGAGAAAAGTGTAATTTTAATTTTTCCCGTAAAAGAAAATCAGAATGTAAAAATGTTTGACACAAGTGAAGGTCTATATATTTTTAAAATGTCATATGAAGGGTGCTACTTGTCCTTTGCTAGTTTAACTTTAATGTAACATGGTTAAGGGGTGGTTTATATTCGTGCATTATTAATCACTTTCACTTTCTATGTTTAAAATTCGGCGGTGAAGCAAGGAAGCAAATGCAACGTAGCAAAGGAAGTAAGAGGGTAGCGGCAACGTAGTAGGGAAGCAGCAGTAGGGTGGAATAGTGGTATGTTGAGGCAAGGAAGCAATGCGACAGGGCAGCGAGACAGTTTGTCTCGTGTATACCTAGCCCGCATTGTTCATTCCTTTAAACACAAACTTTTGAATCCCCCTCTGCACATTTGTTAGTGGAAACTATCAAACCATATAAAACAAAACGAACCAAACCAAAACAAGAGAAATGCTCTGCGCAATTAAGAACAGGGTGAGAAAAAAGTGTGGGCAAAAAGTTACACGAATCTAGAGTACAGGGGTTTTTGCTTTTGCTTTCTTTTCTGGAATCCAAAAATCTGAATCTCAGAACCCTTGTTAAGATCTTGAACTCAAGAGACAAAGTACAGGATAACAAGTACAATGGAAGAAAACTCTAAAATAGGGAACAACTGGTAAAGTTGGGGGTAAGAGAACAATAGACATGGCTTAATGAGAACTAGGTTGAACTAGCAGTAAATCCATCATCGAAGGACACCACAAAACAACATGAAGTCCCAGCATTGCTGCACCCATACTCGATCATCGAAGGGACCACTGGAATATATAAGAATAAGGAACTACCAGTTATATACCCGCAACAGGCTAAGCTCCTACAAAATTTTAATATACCAAAGCCACCAAAGTGATGACCAGACAACCTATATATGCTAACGTCAAGCAATATTGGGGGATTTTAAGGCATCGAAAAGCATGAATGAGGGAAATGGAAAGGAAAAATTCCACAAAAAAATAGATCAAAATCAAACTCATAGCAGCAAAGAAAACAAACAAGAAACCCCGCAAAAAAGGAAAAAAAGGAGGTAAAAACAAACAAAACATCACCTAATGTAGAAAGTACATATCACAAAGAGGATGAAGAAACGTATAGTCCCACAACAACCCCACTTACTTGGTCCTCGAAACTCTATGTGCAATAGTTAATGAATCTAAAAATAAGGATGGAAAACATGGAGGCAAGAGAAACATGACAAGTTAAGAAAATAAAAGAG
Organism: Taxus wallichiana var. yunnanensis; assembly: GCA_018340775.1. Classification (NCBI taxonomy): domain Eukaryota; kingdom Viridiplantae; phylum Streptophyta; class Pinopsida; order Cupressales; family Taxaceae; genus Taxus; species Taxus wallichiana. Next base: position 807,592,989 of record CM031242.1, read on the forward strand.
CACAAACATCACACAAAGACCGAGTGAAGAAAACAACTTACAAAAAAAAATGGCAAAATTGCAGAATTTAGCAATAGTTGGGCAGCAAGAATGATACACTCTTAAACAAAACATCCACTTAATCTCTGCCACAGATGGAGGTGAAAAACAAATTGAAGAAGTAAAGGAAGCACTTCACAAAGATACAGTCTAGAGAAAAGGAATTACGCATCATGTTGGAAGAAGCTCGGTCATGGGCACAAGTGGTTAAAGAACCATTAAGTAAACATAAAGAGATGATAGAAAAGCAAATCAAGAGTCAAATGATAGAAGAAAGAGAGCATCAAGATAAAATAGTAAACATCATCATCAAAGGAGTAAAATAATTTGGATAAGGAGAAAACACTTTCAACCTAACAAGGAATTATTTATCGATCAATTACAGTGGAAAGGGATGATCAAGCAAGCAAGCAGAATTAGTAAGTGTTATCACCAAATCACAGCACCCTTCTATGGTTTATACAAGCACATATACTTGAACTCACGGTGTGATTGGATAACATGGGTACTATCTCCAAGTTGTGGGACTTGCTACTTGAGATAGACCTCCAGAGAAAGTTGGTTCTTGCTCCTAAACTACCCGCCACAGGGAAACTAACTATTCTAATATAAATTTCCAAGGAACCAGGGAGAGAGAATGCATAGAATGAAATCCTACACTAAAGCGGTGATACACCAGAAAAGGAGGGTGTGAGAGTAGTCTTCAAATGCGTGAAATACAGAAGCAAAGTGCACACTAGAAGAGGTGATGACAGTTCTCCACAATCTAGCAAAATGCATTCACAAAAATATTTCAAACATACACAATGATAATGGATCCCTGCAAGAGCATAATAATAGACACAATATTCTTGTAATCAAGGTTAAAGGGGCAAGAAGAATGCAAGAAAACACAGCAGGGGAAGATACATCCACAAACTTATATTTTATTGCTTCATGATATGCACAGTTCAATCTATTACAAGAAAAGGGCCTGGATCACCATGCAAGGAGTCCACAACAAGGGCCTACAACACATTGGCTTCACAAAGCAATTTTGGCAGAGCTTTGCTACAAAAACTACCTCCTCTTACAATGAGCCCAACACTCCAATTTATAGAAAAGATGAGAAGAGAGAGGGGAAAAAATGAAAATCCTGAAATTTGTCCTTCAACCACTTGTAAGAGGCATTAAATGGAGTAAAATGATTATATATTACTTGTAAAAGGCTCCCCATATTGTCCCATGTGCTGCAGCAGAGAAAGAATGATGACCATGCCTCTTAATTGCACTCCCAACTACCAAATAAAACACTGTTATGAACCCAGCCACGTTTTATAAAAATATCCATTGATCTCTCACCAAATCTATAATTTCTTGACAATTGTGCGTCGGGCTCGAGCCATGATTCCAACGGTACCAATTTTGTGCGATTTCGTTGAGAAATGCAAAAGTTATGGCCTTCTGAGTGCAGTAGCTATTTTGGGTCTGGCAGGCATTTTCTGTCATTTGACGGGAATGAGCATTAACTGATTGGAGCCGAATATGTTTCTTTTATTTAAATATATCTACCCTTGTGAAAATCAGAGCTCGGAGTCAAAATTTATGGCCGTTTGAAGTTTCACAGGTCAAACGTTGACTTTTCTTCTTTCCCTTCGGCCGATTGACTTTTCGTGTCCCTCGCGTCCCGCACATACTTTTGGCCCGGATGTCCCAGACGAAAATCTCCTGCTTCGGCCAATTCGGGCTTCCTTGTTCCTATTTGAGGTGAAGACACGTGGCGAGATTCCATTCGTTGGTGGCTCTTTTGGCTTTTCGCGTCCCACGCGTACTTTTGGCCCAACTGTCCCAGATGAAAGTCTCCTGTTTCGGCCGAATCGGCCGGTTCGCATCCTCCGCGTACTTTTGGCCCAGATGTCCCAAACTGTCTAGGACAAATATCTCCGAACCACCTGAAATGGACCGACTTGCGCCAAACCGCCGATCCGCGTCCGCGCGTACTTTTGGCCTAAATTGTCCCGAACCGCACGAAACAAAAGACTTTTGGCCTATCTCGTGTTCATTTGCATCCTCCTAATCTTTCATTACAAATTTTGTTATATCAGTGCATGATCTTGCATTTCATTTTAATGGTTTGTGTTTATTAGCAAGACAGTGTTCTTCATTCCTCAAACAGCATCACCTTTGTTAGTTTAGGTTTTATTTTATGCATTTTCTTATCTGTCTTCTCGGAAAGTTAGATTAGGTTTTTAGTAAACCCTCTACATTTTTATGTGTGCATCTCGAACAGAGGAATATGAGCTGGCCTTCATCCGGAGAGCTTTTCTGATTTCGCAAGGTTCCACACTTGGGAAAAGCTCCATGTTATGTAATCGCACTGAGTGTCTCAACCCATCAAGTCGCAGAGACATTCGAAGTCTTTGATTCGGCGTCAATAGTTTTGGCATGCCCGGTGGGACCAATAGGTCATTCCAAAAGATTTGAAGGAATTTTCAAGAAATTTGGACTTAGAAATTGTAGGTTTTACAATTTCATATTTTTTCACCTTCCAAGCTCAACTTTGAAATCAATTTTCAAGGGCTTAAATTGCTCAAAACACGTCAAAATTTCACCAGTTAATAGATCAGGGGATAATCTTCAAAAGGGTATTCTTAGATTTTTGATATTTTGACTTTCAAATTTTCATAGATTTTAGTATTTTGGGTTTTCCCAAGTGTTGAGCATGTCCCAAGTTCCGACACAGTGTGTTTCAGGTTTTGTAAGTTGCCTTGCATGACCTAAGTTTCACTTGTACCTTTCAGGGATTAGTAGTTGCACAACAAGACCCAATAACCAAATTGTATCTTTTAGGTCGTTCAAAGTTTTAAATTCTTTCAAATGTTGTTAGGTTTGGTGTGTAACTTGGCAAAATCAGGCCTTTTGAGGCTCGTTCTCTAACACATCTGGCAATTTCAAGGGATAGAATTCAACAGTGTAGCACCAAAGGTTGCCTAGGTACATGAGAAGAATTCGAACCAGGTCTGATACTCGAGAAGAGGGGTTATTTGTCCACTTGCAGCTATCACCAGGTAGAGGAAGGAGAGGAAGAAGACCACAAAGATCACCATCTCCGCCTAACATGACTTTATCAACCCCTCCACCTGGTAGACCTTTCATCCAATCAACAAGAGTTCTCAAGCCAATCAGAATGGCACAACAAAACCCTTTTGTCAACTTCACTGGCAACAGCCCACTCACCCTCAATGCACATAATCCAGTTCCAATTGCAGCATTGAAGAACATTCCATTTTTCACTGGAGAAAATCATACCACTCTTGGTGATCATGTCAAAGACATTGCTAACGTTTGTGCAATCCATGAGATAAATGAAATGGATGTTGCTGTCAAATTGTTAGCATCTTCATTCAAAGGGAAGGCATTGCAATTGTTTAGGAGCCTTAGAGTGGCTCTATCCAGTGGAATCGGTTATGCATAGTTCTCCATGAGCAGTTTGAAGAAAAGGGAGACAATTTGTCTCTACTAGAACAATTGACAACTATCAAGAGAGCTCCCAACGAGCAGCTGACTGACTTCAACTTTAGATTTCAAAGGTCTTGGGATAGGATTCCAGTGGCCATTAGGCCAACAGCTAAAGGTGCTTTTCTATACTATCTTAAGGCTTTGAATTCTGATATTTCTATGTTAATTCAATCCATGGGAGGCACAACCTTACCTGCTACTTATAGCATTGCCATTAGGGCTGAAAACTATCTTGTTCAAGCTAGTAAGATTGCTCCTAGGCCTCCCATGCCCTTATATCCAAACTTAGAAAATCCAAGCACTAGTCAAGCACCCACTTTGGCTCCTGTTCCCACTCCTAGAAATCAAAGTTCAAATGAAACTTCTACTTCATCCTCTAGTGCTTCAAATGAACTCCAAGAGGTCATGAAACAATTGCAAAATTTGGGAAATGAGCTGGTTACACTCAAGAGGCAGCAGGCCCAAATCTTTAGACCTTCTTATCAGCCTCAAGCTCAACCTAATAGGCAACCATACCAGGCCAATAGGCCACCCAATCTAGCTGCAAATCAAAGCCAAGTAAGGCCTCCACCAATAGACCATTTCAGCCCTATAACCCCAATATTGCATCTGCTTCTAAAGCATTAGTGCTAGTGTAAAACAACATAGCTCAAGAGTATGATTGGTGTTTCCCATGTAATGAACCTCACAACCAATCTATGTGCTTCAATGGTGCTTTGAACCAAGCCTTGATGGTGACAACTACTAGCGTTGAGGGTGAAGTGAGTCAAGAAACAAATCAGCAACAAGGGACATCTCAACAAAACACAGCTCCAAATGATACCGCACTTGTGAATTGGCAAGCTGAGGATTTTTGTGGCATGAATCAAACAATTTATCGTGAGTGTAGAAGCTAACACAAGATCAAAGAAGAGGATTATTGGTGAAGGGCGATGATCGTTGGCTCCAAGTGATCTACAACCTTTCATCACTCCACAAGGTGTTGGTAAGCAAAATACAGTTCCAAACACGCAAGGACAGCCCAAACCACCTTCTAAGCCAACTCAAATGCCAGCTGTTGCTGCCCATGCACAAGAAAGGAATGTGTAGGTTAAAGGAAAACAAAGGGATCTTTCATCCCCATTTAGCATCATTGATCAAATGAAGAAGACAAATGTGAATATATCAATGTGGGAATCTTTATCCATCCTAGGCCAAAGAGATCTTCTACAAGCTACCATGAAGAATTGGTCAACTTCGAACCAGCAGGTCCCTATGCAAGAGAATGTCCTCACAAATGTTGCTCAACCTGAAGGGAATCATGGAGGACAACAAGGTAAAGTTCTGAAACCCCCTCCATTCTACGTCTCATTAATCATTGGGGATAAACTAGTACATAATTGCATGATTGATTCTGGGGCAAGTAGTTCTGTCATGCCCAAGTAAATAAGCGATCACCGGGTCTCCAATATGAGGTCATATCAAAGGAGGTAGTGCGATTGGATGGGACAGCAAAGAAAGAACAAATGGGGAGTGATTAAAGGTTTGAATCTTACCTTACATGCATGCCCCAACGTTACCGTTTTGCAAGATGTGTCAGTGATAGATTTGCCACCACTCTTTGCCCTATGCTTATCAAGGGATTTCACAACTAGAATTGGAGGCTACTTATCTGCTGACTGGTCACACATGTTGTTCGAACAAGATATGGTACTAGGGTCACAATCGATCTGAACCAATTGTAAAATTTCACATTGAGCCTCGTACTCCAATCCAAATCAATGCCAATTTTTCAGCATTTGATCAAGAAGATTATCCAAGCACGAGATGAAGATGACACGAAAGTTAGAAGCATCCTATATTTGACTCTTGTTGAATGGGCAAGCAAGGTACATTCTTTTGATCCCTACCAAGAAGTAGAAGAATCTGAGCTAGAGTCTATTGGATACATGAAGAAAACCAGGCTATTCCTACAATGAGGTATGGTAGTTATTTTTCGATGGATCAAGGAGTAGGCAGGGTGCAGGAGGAGGAGTTATGCTTCTTTCACCTCGAGGCATCAAATATTATTCAGCTTTCCATTTCCAGTTTTCCTATTCAAACAACACGGCTGAATATGAAGCATTGATTCATGGACTTCCTTGGGCCAGGAAAAAGGGCATAAAGAATGTGCAGGTGTTTGGAGATAGCGAGCTAATCATCAACCAAGTCAGGGGACAACATGCTACAAAGAATGACCTGTTGAGGAACTACAAGAATAGGGTATGGGACCTCATTGAGGATTTCAAAGCTTTCAACATCGTGTCCATACCTAGGAAGAAAAATGAAGCCGCGGATAGGCTCGCAGCAGTTGGAGCAACGTTTGATGTGGTTGACAACATCAGAAGGGGAAAAACACAACCACATATGCATGTGATTGTGAGGCCAGCAGTTCTAGATAATAACACAAGCTGGTAGGTGTTTGAGAACGATCAACAGATCGTCAATTTTTTACAAGAAGAGGCTGAATTCTCAGCTAGGAATTAGGACAAACTAGAGCAACAATACAGGGGATCAAGTAGTGCAGCTACGGACAAACAAGCTTCCTAAGGGTTTAGTAACGTTGGAGTCTATCTTCAACCCTAACGACCAGTTCCATAAGGAAAAGGCTAACATACAAGTCAAGAGAGAAGATTCAGAGCCAATTCTGGAGTTGGGGAAGGCAACACTTCAAATTGGTAAAGTGGCCACTGAGCAGGAGAAATCAGATTTCATATAGCTTTGCCAAGAATTTCCAGATGTCTTCACTTGGAGCTATGAAGACTTGAGAGGATTCAATCCAAAGTTGGCACAACATACCATAGAATTGGATCCAGATGCTAAGCCCATCAGGCAGAAGCAGAGACCAGTCAACCCTCACATTGAGCCTCTAATGAAGAAAGAGTTAAACAAGCTAATAGAGGCAAGCATTATATTCCCGATCAAGCACTCAAGCTGGGTTGCAAACTTGGTTCCGGTTAGGAAGAAGAGTGGAGAAATCAGGTTGTGTGTGGACTTCCGAGACCTCAACAGGGCATCTCTCAAAGACCATTACCCACTTCCTTCAATGGAACAAATATTGCAAGTGGTATCCGGTTCGGAAAGGTTCTCTCTTCTAGATGGCTACTCAGGGTATAATCGAGGTAATGGTGAAAGAAGATGACCAGTTCAAGATGGATTTCACCACTAAATGGGACACCTATGCCTATAAGAAAATGCCATTTGGGCTATCAAATGCTAGAGCCACTTTCCAAAGGGCGATTGATATGGCAGTCAAGGGGTTGATCAATAAAATAGTTCTTATATATCTTGATGACATCATTGTATTCTCCAAAAATGTAGTGGATCACCTCTTTCATTTGAGGCAGGTATTTTAGACGTGTAGAAGATTTGGGGTATCATTGAATCCCAAAAAATGCATATTCTTGGCTCACGAAGGAAAACTTCTAGGCCATATTGTTTCAAAGGAGGGGTTGACGATTGACCCAGAAAGAGTTGAAGAAATTTGAGCGTTACCATTACTAAGTCACAAGAAGGCTCTTCAAAGCTTCTTAGGAAGGATCAATTTTGTCCGCAGGTTTGTTCCAAACTTTGTAGCTCTCGTAAAGCTAATAACACTAATGTTAAAGAAGAGCATGGCATTTAAATGGACATATGAAGGTAAGGAAAGTTTTGAGGCAATAAAAGAGGCTATATCTCAAGCTCCGACTCTCATCAATCCAGACTTCTCCAAGGACTTCATGTTATATGCCTTCGGTGGTGGAGACACAATTTCTGCAATCTTGGTATAGCAAAACAAAGAAGGATTAGAACAACCAGTTGCTTTCTTCAGTCAAGGCTTGGAGGAATATGAAAATAGGTACTCTTTCATTGAAAAGCATGTCCTTGCAGTGATCAAGAGCTTAAAGAAATTCAAGCACCTAGTCTCAAATAACAAGATCCAATTATTGGTCTCTCATGCGGGAGTTAAGGACTTCCTTCTAAACAAGGATTTGAACGAGAAACGTGTAGGATGGATAACTTGTGTCATGGAATATGACATCAAGATCAAGGTCACAAAACTAGTATGTGGAAAAGGACTATGTGAACAGCTAGCTTTGAGTCGGCAAGTCGAAGCAGGTGATGAAAAAGAGACTGTCTTGGTACTACAGGATGGTCAAGAACAAGAAAATGATGATGTGCCCGCTCCTTGTTGGACTCAGAATATGATACACTTCCTACAGGTAGGCCTATGCCCTCCAGAAATGAGCAAAGCAAAGAGGAGATACTTTAGATTACAAGCCATTCCATATGTGCTTGTTGATGGTGTTTTGTTTAAAAAAGACATCAATGGAGTTCTATTGAGGTGCATTGGGACAAGTCAAATTGAGAGGGTGTTACGAGATTTTCATGATGGAGATTCCAGAGGACATTTCACCCCACGAGTAACAGCTCTCAAGATAATGAAGGCAGGGTATTATTGGCCGACAGTGTTCAGTGACTGTATACATGGATAAGAAAGTGCAAGAAATGTGCACTCTTCACGGGAAAAGAAAGACTAGCAGCGCTTCCATTGCACCCAATTTTGGTTGACCAACCATTTATGCAATGGGGATTGGACTTCGTCGGGGTCATCAACCCAAACTCAAGCCAAGGCCACAAGTGGATTCTCACAGCAACGGACTATTCCACCAAGTGGACTGAAGCAATAGCGCTCAAAGAAGCAAATGAGTCTAACATACTAGACTTTTATGAAGGAATAGTGACCAGGTTCGGTGTGCTAGCCACTATCATATCAAATAATGCATTGGCATTCATAGGTTCCAAAGTTACATAATGGGCTGTCAAGAATGGAATATATTTGAGCACCTCTTCAAACTATTACCCACGGGGGTAATGGGCGAGCGCGAGTCCACGAACAAGAATTTGCTAAGAATAATCAGAAGGACTCTGGATGAAAACCAAAGGACATGGCATACCAAGATAAAATCAGCGTTATGGGCCGATAGGATAACACCAAAGAGGTCTACAGGTAGTTCTCCTTACAAGTTGGTCTATGGGAAAGAGGCGTGTGCCGGCATTGGAGCTCATGAAGCGGTTGGAGTTGGTTGAGTTTGAACCAATGAAAGCTAGGTATGTGGAGTTGATGGAATTGGAGGAAATCAGATAACATGCGGTTCAGATGATTGAGAAGGATTAGGCCTTAGTAAAAATATGGTTTGATAAGAAGGCAAGAGCAAAGACCTTCCAGGAAGGGGACCTAGTTCTAAAATGGGATGCAGATCGGGCAAAACCAGGAAGGCATTCCAAGTTTGATGCCATTTGGAGTGGCCCCTACATGGTCACAGGATGTAAAAGTAGTAATGCCTTCCAATTGTCTACATTGGATGGAGAAGAACTCCCAATTCCGTTTAACGGAATCTATTTTAAACATTCTTCTACTAAAAGGAAAAGGTTTACCCTTGTAAATATTAGCCTAGATTTTAATTCCTCTAAGTGTGTATGCACATTGTCTTGTTGTAGTTAGGTTTCGGATTCCCTAAGTGCTTCGGCATAGGTTTTGTTTCTCTTAGGTTGAATTTCTACTGATTCAAAGCATGCTCTCTCAAGAAGGAGTTGCGGCATCGGGCTCTGGATCAGATATTAGGTTGGTTTCAGGTTATTGCTTATGACTCCATGCGCAGTGGATTTCTAAAAGGCCATTGATCTTCTACCTAGCAGGCAAGTGATCCCATTGAGTCATCAAATTGTTGTATATATCTCCCCAGGAAATATAGACAAATAGGAGAATATGGAAATTAAAGAAACTCAAAGCCCGATATTTATTGCGTCACCAACATCGAGGCACGGAGTTGGAGGCGCACAACCTGAAGTGTCAACATGCAAAAATTTATGCCCAAGGCGCGAGTTGGAGGTGCACAACACGATTGTCAACATGCAAAATTTGCGCCCAAGGCACGAGTTGGAGGTGCACAACATAGAGTGTCGACATGCAAAAATTTGCACCCCAGGCATAGGTTCGAGGCGCACAACACAGAGTGTCGACATGCGAAAATTCGTGCCCAAGGCCAAAGATAGAGATATAATCATTCTGACAGAAACACACGAACATGATGGATGCAATACACTGAATTTTGTGGGTTATAGGAAAGCAACAATTTGGAATAAAGAAATAGAGAACGGAAAGGGTCGTGAAGGTGTAATGGTGTTAATGAAGGACATATAGGACAAAAATATCAGCATTGAGAAGCAAGATGAAAAAAAGCAGTACATATGGATAAGAATCATAGAAAATCACAATATCCTTCACATAGCTCCATGCTATTTTGCACCTAAGAATTCTACATTCTACGAAACATGATCTAGATCAAGAAGAACCATACTCATCCTTAAAAAGGACATCTTATAATATAGCAAGAGCGGAGAAATTGTGCTAATAGGAGATTTCAATGCGAGGACAACAAACAGACAAGCAAACATTATAGGAAGGAATTACGATCTAGATTTCAATCCTATGTGGGAGATGGAAGAAGAAAATCGGGGATGGCTCGGGAATCTCGGAAGACAAGTATGGAGTCATTACACAGTATGGAGAAGAGCTCTTAGACATGTGCAACATACACAACTTGATTGTATGCAATGGTATGAGAAATTGGAAAGGTTCAGGAAAATACACAGGAGACTTGTTGTATATATCTCCCCCCAGGGAAATATAGACAAATAGGAGAATATGGAAATTAAAGAAACTCAAAGCCCGATATTTATTGCGTCACCAACAAAGCGCGAGTTGGAGGCACACAACACGAGTGTCGACATGCAAAAATTCATGCCCAAGGCGCAGGTTGGAGGCGCACAACATAGAGTGTCGACATGCGAAAATTCGTGCCCAAGGCGTAGGTTGAGGTGCACAACACGAGTTTTGACATGCAAAAATTCGTGCCCAAGGCGCAGGTTAGAGGTGCAAAACATAGAGTGTCGACATATGAAAATTTGTGCCCAAGGCGCAGGTTGGAGGCGCACAACAGGAAATGTCGACATGGAAATTTTAGTGCCGATGGTGCATGTAAGAGTATGTCAACATAAGGATGGATGCGCCGAGGCGCATCTTCAAGAGGTGCAACATTTTGAGCATTGACACCACTGACAGAAAGCAAACACCGCACGAGATATTCAAATGGCCATAACTTTTCACGAGGAGCTCGAGATTCACGCAAGGTTGGACTTTTCGGAAAGCTTACGAGGTCCTCTAAGGTTGGAGTTTCTTTAATTGGGTGAGAACAAGTTCTTCAAAAATGCAAAATATAATTTTCCATTTTTTGGGTTTCTTTAAGGTCCTAACCTACTGCGATAATGAGATGAATTAAATGTAACCTAGAGGTGGTTGGGGTAGATTTGGAATTCCTCTCTCTTTTCTCTCTCATTCTTCCTATAAATTGTAAGGAGGGGCTTATTTCTAAAGGTTGGACATTCTTTTTCCCCTTCCCTTCTTCTCTTTGGCGGTGAATTTGTGGAGCTCAAACCTCCCATCTAAAACTCAGTAATGCAACTTTGCCTCTTGGCATTTTTAGTGTATTGTATCAATCTTTGGGGAAAATAATGCATGTCTGTGGATGATTCTCAACCCTCTCTATGTTCATTTGCATCTTCCTAATCTTTCATTACAAATTTTGTTATCTGTGCATGATCTTGCATTGCATTTTAATGGTTTGTGTTTATTGGCAAGACAGTGTTCTTCATTCCTCGGTGCATCACCTTTGTTAGTTTAGGTTTTATTTTATGCATTTGCTTACCCATGTGTCCTTGGAAAGTTAGATTAGGTTTTTAGTAAACCCTCTACATTTTTATGTGTGCATCGAACAGAGAGAATAGGAGCCGGCCTTCATCCGGAGAGCTTTTCGATTTCGCAAGGTTCCACACTTGGGAAAAAGCTCCATGTTATGTAATCGCAGCGAGTGTCTCAACCCATCGAGTTGTAGACATTCAAAGTGCTATGATTCGACGTCAACAAGACTCATAATGGGAAGAGTGTAATTGACTATTTCATTTGCTCACAAAAATATATATCCGAGAATAGAATAAGTATAAGTAGAATAATTTCCAATAGAACTTAAATCATACCACGAGACCAATTTCTATGAAACTTCAATGTATAATGGACAAGCACAGTGAAAAATAGGTTACGTCTAGCCAAAGTAAACTGTAGTTTCAAAGAAGCATTCCTCAGACTAAGAAAAATCAGCAAATTTTTAGGGTAGCACTGCAAGACAAGCTTCAAGAAAGAGAAAATCAGGGAGAACAAGTTACATATTACACAAGGAGCGAATGGCTCATGCATGCTATACAAGAAGCCCTTAATAGGTGCAAGAGAGCAAATCCTAAAAATAAGACAACAAATAGCTTCCCAACAAACCCATGGTATGATGAAGAATGCAAAGCAACACGAAAGATGTTAAAGTCAACAGGTAGAACAAAGGAAAACAAAAATATATATGAGCAACTAGTGAGAAAGAAAAAAGAAGAGTATATTAAATCCAGAAGGAAGGAACTCATTTACTTAGGGAAATATGATCCAAAGAGGTTCTAGAGGGAACTTCGTAAGGAGAAAATACAAATAGATAACAACATAACATCAGACCAATGGTTAGAATACTCCAAGCAATCGTATGAGTGGGAAAATGAGAAAATACCTCCTCCCAATATCATGGTTAATGATGTCCTTTCACGGATGAAGACATCATGTTAGGGATCAAAAATATTGCAACAAGTAAAGTGCCCGACATAGACAACCTTCAAGCGAGAACACCTAAAGTGGGGAGCGGAGACATTCGCACCTAAAATTAAGAAAATATTCAATGGGGTTATTCGAATGGCTTCCCCAAAGAATGGAAATAACCATATCATTGTTCAAAAGTGGAGATGTAAATAACCCTTAAAATTATCGAACCATCATGGTCAATCCATTGTTTGCAAAATTATTTGGGAGTACGATAGAGCACCGGATCGGTAGTTGGGTAGAGAGTGAAGAAAAGAGAGAAAAAGGGCAAGCTGGTTTTAGACCCAAACACTAAACCATTGATCATTGTGTTACACTCGGACATCTAGTGGAAAGTGGGTGGGATCGAAAGAAGGATGTTTATTGTTGTTTTGTGGACTTCAAAATATCTTTTGACGTGGTACCAAGGAGAAAAATGTGGAACACAATGGAGGAAGTAGGGGTTCGGCCACGACAGTACATGGTTGTTCATAAACCGCATGAGCGAGTGAAAGCTAAAATCAAAACACATGTAGGGTTATCTCGAAGGGTTTGGGAGTGATATATGAGTTAAGAAAGGCTGCCCTCTCTCCAACCTTATTTGGGCTATACATAGATAAATTGGAAGAGTGGATAAAAAATTTGAGGTAATGGAGTGCACCTAGCCATATATGTGGTGAAACTCTGCTATACGCAGATGATCTAACTCTAATGGTAAAAACAATCCAAGACACGAGGATCCACCTTAGCTCATTAAAGATTTTCTGTAAAGAAGTAGGAATGCAGGTAAACATTGGAAAAACCAAAATTGTGATTTTTCTATTAAGAAAGCAAACTGGCAGCCCAAATTTTAGTTTGAAGGTGAGCCTTTGGAGATAGTGTCAGAGTACAAATATCTAGGCCTTGATTTCCATAGCAAGCTCAAGTGGGACATATGCAGGATGAAACGAATACAAGGAGGCTAGAGAGCTCTCTTTGCGCTCCAAAACAGGTGAAAAAAGTTGAATTATGGGATTGGAAGACCACTCATACCCTATTTGGGTTGCTTGTCATTCCAATGTTGTTATATGGCTGCGAGGTATGGGCTAGTGGAATGAAAAATTCAAATTGGAGACAACTAGAGCGAATCCAAAAAAGGATTATAACACAACATTTCAAAATCAAGGCTACAATTCCCTATGAAATCATTATGGCTGAAACAGTTCTTTCCCAGGAAAGCTACTGACCCAGACTCATAGGCTACACGAAAAAAATTGAAAACATGCAAGCGAGCAGATGGCCTAAAGGCGTGCAATGGATGAAGAGTTACATAGATGAAAGAACACGTGGATGAAGTAGAACTACAAATGGATGAAAAAATGGGATATCAACCTCACTCGAATGCCTGACTTAACAGAGACATCAAAAACTATGTAAATGAAAAGTTCATATTGATGATGTAGCGAGAAGAAAACAAGCGGAAGCCTCAACATTACATTACTTGAGTTTAACCCAACTTTGTGACCATGGAGAAAAATCTTACATAAGGGCTGAAATAAAATGGCAAGAGAAGATTCTTATGGCTCAACTAAGGACTAGCTCTCACAATCTTAGGTGTGAAACAAGGAGGTGGACAATACCCAATGAGCAGTGGGAAGAGAGAACTTGTGTAATGTGCAATATAAGGGCAATTGAGATGGAAACACACTTCATTCTGCAATGTCCTAAGTTCACGGGTATTCGATCCAAATATGTAGAAATCCTAACTAGCGGGTCCATGGTGGAACTATTTGAGGAAACCATAATAAAGAGCTTGGGTGAAATGTTGTCACAGATCAACCGACGCGGAGGAACAACCTTCTAAAGAGGTCAAAAATCCCACTTTGGTCTAAGGCGGTTTGGTACTATCTTGTGGTCCCATAGACCTATTGGTCTCGTGGACGTAATTAAAATCTTTCAATTCAATCAATCATAGATTCACATACTGGATAATTTACATGCCCCAATATGAAATAGAAAACAATTTACTATAATTTATGTCATCTAATTTTCACATGACGACTTATGTATTCAAAGTGAATCTTACATCTTGAAAATTTTATTTTGGACATCTCCGAAGATATTCATTGCTTAACCGGGCTTGCTTACACAAATGCCAACCTTGTGACAACAAAATCACTGCTCTTAGATGAGGAAAAAAAGTATTTGGAGTCCCACTTATGTACAAAGTCAAAGGTAAGTTGTAACAATATTATTTTTGGTAGTATTTTATTATTATCAAAATATTAATAAGCTCATAACATGAGTGCCGAATTTTCCTTTTCTCAATGAAGTGTAGGTATTGCCAACACCTATAAATCAAGATGGGGTTTAAGCGTGCAGCAAGTTATTCAAAATGATTTTCTGCATGACCTATGATCATTTTTTTTTTTAGGCTAGGATTATCTTGCAGGGAATACAATAAGACATACCATATTGGGCTCTTGTTTACATGCTTCGTTCCTAGGTTACCAAAAGTTTGATCAGCGTACAAATATATCCAACAAGATATGACAAGATTTGACACATACTATTTGTAATGACGGTGCAACATTATCATGTTGTAATTATGTACTTGCATTATATCATGAAGTGTATCATAATTTGAACTCTAATACTAATATTCCTACTGCAATTGTCGAAAGAATGAAATTAAAGTTCCTTTCTATTGATGAGCAACACATGTAAGTGTAAAGTTTCAATTTCTACAACAATTTTTCATTAATTTATTTGTAAATTTCAGCTAATTTTCAATTTTCTTTCAAAGAAAAGACTTGCATCGAATGCAAGAAGACAAGTTGCTTTAAGAGTTCATCAAGCACATAAGGATAGTGAAAATTATTGCCAGGATGCACAACTATCTCTGACTGCAGGTTCAAGACAACAAAAACACATGAGGAATTCTCTTACACCCGCTCAATTGCAAGCGCTAGAACCAATCGCATCAATCATTCCGTATCAATACCGTGGTCAAGTATGTAATTATACATTCAAAACTCAAGACTCAAGCTATGATTCATGAAGTAATGGAACATATATTATTTAATTTTTTATTATTATTAATTAATTAGGATATTATCGACTATGCGTAATTTTTAACATTACAATTTACAAAATATTTACTGATTCTCATTGATAGTTCTCATGAATCTTCCGACACCATGTTGAACATATCTACTCCTCTTGCACAATGAATTAGCCACTGATAGTGGAAGAAAATTCTACCCCTAGACATACCCAACATGGTAAGTATAACCGTATAAAATACAATTTTTAGTCAATTACAATTTTAACTTTCTTCTAAATTTCCTAAATATTGAATTCTTGTGTTTTCAAATTGCCATTTTGTAGTTCCTTCTCCTAAGACAACAAATATGCCACCACCACCGCCCCAGAGACAGGTTCAAACAAGGGGGAAAAGAATATCTTTTCCAGCTACTAGTGGCGGCACAGATTGTTTAACAGGGTCTCAGTTTTACGAATTTCTCCTTGAGTGGTCTCCCAAGTGCAATGGGCACCACCATTTTGCATGAAATTGATCTTGATGATGATTTATTGGGTATTGAGAGTGGTATTGGTGATCCAACTACCTTCAATCCCCATAATCTTATTTAGGGGCAGCCCAAAGAAGCTCTTGTTTTACAACTTGATTCACCTATTTCACATGACATGCCATCTCCTCCTCCTCCAATACCACAAACTCTAGATCAATTAACATATTTTCCTTTGAATAATTTTCTAGCCAAAAGTTGTTATGCTAATATGACTGAAACTATTTTTCCTGATATACAATTATTGAAAACTTGGGAATTGCGGGCAAAGATTTTGATGAAGGAAATAAATATTCATTTTCACAACCATTCCCAAAGAAATATATTATTTGCTTCAATTCAAAATGAGCCAGGAAAGATCGATATATTGGTGGATAAGGTTGTTTCAGTAACCGTAACAATAGACAATGACTAGAATGATAATGTTTTGGATGTTATGTTGAACATGTTAGAAAATTTAAATGGTGACGCCTAAGCTTACTACAACCATAACCTAGGCAAGTGACATAGTCCTACGTAGTACCCGAGTTATGATCGAAGAGTTACAATCCTAAAACTTATGGATGTAACCTAGGTGACATTTATAAACCCAACGTTTGGGCCCATTTGGTATTATGACCGAATATTTGGGAGAGTGTTGTAGTTAGGAGCGGTGAGTGTTGGTTGTTGGGTGGTGCAGTGAGTGTTGGTTGTTAGGTGTGGCAAGTGTTTACAATAACGAGTGTTGGTAGTTGTGAGTGTTTATAGGTAAAGATTAAAAATGTAGTTGAATTATTTTGTTATTCTTTTGATCGAAAAGTGTTGGTGGCAACAAGCAATGACATGTAAAGATTTGAAATTAAAATTTTAAATTTGAAATTCAATTTTTTTTTGATTTGTAGTTAAATTTAATTTTAATTTGATCATTTTTGTTCATATTCGCGAAAGGAAAAAAACGGAAGAAGAAAAAATATATATTGTAATTTTCTTTTATATTTGATTAAACCATGTAAAAACAATTTATTTGCATTCTCAAGAAGTAGTTTTCATTTTTAAATGTATCATGATATTTTTCAATTAAGAAAATATGAATCTATCTTTGATGATAGGAAAAAATCAAGAGTTGAAAGTGCTATGAACTCATTTCCTTAATAATGTTGTGGTTATACTTAAGGACATTTGTATGGTTAAATGTTGTATTTTATTACAATGATAATAGCAAATTGGAGTTAATAGTGTGTTGGAAGATCACAATTTTGAGAAAACATTAATGAACTAGCCATAAACTCACAATAATCATCTTTGCATGCCTCAAAGAAAAGGCCAACACTACTTACATTTCTTAGGTGTTGCATTGGTAAACATCATTAGTGGTAGTTGAAACCCAATTTCCTCTTGAGCCTTTCTAGCTAGTTCTTGTATTAGGTAAATTTCATGTCTACGCTATTAAATGTGAAAAGTACCTAAAACTCAAAACAAGGCAACATTTAGCAATACCTGCGCTGATAGTCGCAATGTTGGGATGGTCGGATGTAGTAGTGAATAAGCACTCATCCTCTCTCCAAGTGAAGAGACCTACAATTAAAGATAGCTAAAAAAAAATATCAGACAAAATGGGATGGCGACTTGTTCGAAAAGCTTGATCCTAAGAATCCAAAGGGACTTTCTTGGAGGATGTCAGCTCATTTTTAAATAATCAATTGGGTAGATAATAATGATAAAATGATAAACAATGATAATGATAAAGATGGAGCTAGAATTCAAGATTAAAAGGAAAGTCCTATTCCACTTCATAGATGGCCTAGGCTAATGTGGTGGCTATCTGACGGTTTAGAAGTAATTGTACTAGTATTATATGGTTTCTTGTTGGATCTCGTGGAGGAACTCGAGATGATTCTTGATGTCCTTGATGTTAGGTATGAATCTGATGGTGCACAATGTGAGCTCATGAAGGGATGCCAAATTACTCCCACACAAAACATTGTTGGACGATCGGGAGGTCGTAAATGTTTGTGATGGGGTGTGATTGTCCTAGAACAATCATCTAAAGTAAAGACATACTTGCAAGAGACAAGTTAAATCCAAAGATATACATAAAAGTTGATTAAATTCTATGATTGATTAAAAATATCCTCGAGACTAATGATTATTGTAAAAATATTGATTTTCTCTAAAAATGACAAGTTGATACAAACAAAGCTATGATGCATGATTTTGCAAATGTTTATGTGGTAAAAGCAATGAAAAAAATGAAAGGAGTAACTTAGAGTGTAGATAAGCTACAAAACACCTGCAGATGATGATTGAACCGATGTTGTTAATCGTTGATTTCCTCGAAGGTTGTTAGACAAGGTCAGTAAAGATTGGCATGTTGCGAAGATTTTGAGGAGGTTTTGATGTTGTTGCTTGGTTTGGAGATCACTGAAGTGGAAAATTTTTGTTGCTTGGTTCAAAGAAAGAGATGCACAAAGGTCCAAAATATTTCTAAAGATCTCTGAAACAAGAGTTTAAACTCCTATTTATAATCACTAGCAATTTGTTAGAATCGTTGGTGATCCGGAAAATTCAGGAAAAATGTTTAGAAGTGGTTAGAACCACTTCCTAAAAAGGATTTTTAGGTATGGGGACAAGGGAAAATGGTTAGGAAGAGGTTAGGCGAGTTGGGGAGGTTAAGAGGATGGGATGAAATGGGTTAGGGATGGTTTAAAAATGGTTAGGTAGTTTTATGGTTGTTAATATACATTTTAGATGAGTGCAATGTAATTTGTAGAGGGGTCAAAATTGATTTTATAGGGTGAGAGAAATGACTTAGAGATTTTTTTATAATGATACATTTGGATAAAGTAATGTGGGTATGCAGGAGTAGGTGGGTGATGAAAACCCGATGTCTATATTTACCCTTTTTTATCAAGTGGTTTGTGAAAAACAAAGCTGCTAGACAAAGATAGTTTTAAATGGGTTGCTTTATGTTTGGATGGGTGATCCCACCTCAAACTAGGAGTGATTGTGAAAATGTGCATTGATCGCTAATTTGATTGAGTTGATTGGATATTTTTTACGTGCGTGTTTCATTTTAAGTTTCCCCAAGACAAGGTATATAAACAAGTTGGGTTTCACCATGGAATCATGTGATAGGGAACCAAAGGGTTCGTGACTTATAGACCTATGATTTGTAGGGAGAAATGTGGTTGCAAAGATAAGTTTTTTTGAGACCAGTGGATCCAAGGGGCTTGTGTCCTATAGATGTATGGCTTACCAATGTTGAGGTCACAAAAGAAATTTGTGATAGATCGTTAGATGAGTGTTGGATTTGGACTGAGCTTGGGATGCATAATCGAGGTAGTTTTTAATTTGGTTGGTCAATCATGCGAGGGATTTGAGGTCCTCAAAATGAGACACATTATGGGAAAATGTGCTACTTGGGAAAGTGTGATAGTGTTTTGAATAAATTTGTTATTATGAAGATGTATTTTTTATGATTTAAGGGGAATCACATGCAATTTAAGTAAATCGCCAGCGATTAAGGGAATCATCGGCGGTTCTAGGGTGAGAAAATTGGTGCTCTATAAATGGTCGATTTACCACGGTGAATTCATTTTTATCATGTGAATTGAGAGAATTGGACTCTTGATTTAATGATTTTTGAGAGGTAATTGAGAGATGAAGGTTGTAGGAGGATTGAGGAGACAGAGGAGGCCCATCTTAGGAGAGGTAAGTATCATTTTTCAATGTTTTTGTGTGTTTTTGGTTATTTTTATTTATTTTTGGTTTGGGGGCCGTCTTTAGGGCACATTTGTTGAGACGCCTGTAATCACCAATGATTTTGAAAAATCATGTGTGATTTGGGTGAAACGCCGGTGATTATAGTGAATCATTGGAGATTACTATTATTTTGTGATGTTTTTGTAATTTTGATTAAACAATGTTTAAATGAATGTGTTATGATTTGTGGATACAAGAAAGGGACAAGTTAATCATCCGAGATAGGATTCCTCTAATCTTGAGCTTATTTTTCGAGATGATGATTGATATCATTTGGAGGATGTAGGATTGGGTGTGATGCATCATTACGTAAAAATCTATAGGTAGCGGGAGTTATTTTTGCATTATTAGAGAGAATGGATCTCATTACTTGTAAATTTTGGATGTTGACGGAGAGATGACAATCACCCTAGAGGATGTGCACAAGATTATGAGGTTTCTGTGAAGAGAGAGGGGATTTATTGATCAACGAGATAGACAGCCCGGTGTGATGAGGAGGTTGTATGGTGATGATGTTGATGGGGTGGATTTTTTTGGGTGGTTTCTCATACGGTATTTATATACTCCCAGAGATAGAGGGTCATGTATTGATGACTTTAATGATGATAGTGATTACTTGCTTATGATTTTCCCAACTTTGTTGGGGTTGGTTTCCATGGATGATGACAGGTGTGGTGGCTAATATGATGGAGTAGAGGACTATCTTTGCATGGGCCCCTGCATTACTTTCCCAAAGCTACATGGAGTTATGGGCGTGGAGGATCAGGAACAGGTTTGGGATTGACGTTGGTTTTCTATTACGGTGTTGGATGTACAAGCATATTGCGGTGGCTCAGCCTAGAGGTTTTCCATGGGGAGGCCTAACAAAATTAGAGGGGATAGTTAGATTTGTATGATGGGGATTAGATAGAGGAGAGTCAGAGCCAATGCGAGGGGAGGAGTACTACTGACAGCTCCTGGTTGGGTTACATGATGGTGATGTGAGATGGATACCGTATATTGGGTTTCCAGGTGGGGAGGGGGAGGAGGGTGAGATTATGGCCACCTAACTGGATATGTGGGTGTAGGGATGACAAATTGGAGAGTGGGAGTTAATCTACTTCATCGCGTCAGGTGACAATTTGGGCTAGTTTAGGATGTTCTAGTTGCAATGAAAACATATAACCATGATGATGGGGATGTGGATACACCAATAATGGTAGTTATGATGATTTAAGCCATCTCCAATGAGGAAGGGGTGATGGGTGTAAATGACCATGGAGTGCCCACGACCGTGGATGATGTCAGGGTTATTGAGGTGTTTTCCGCATGGTGGTAGGCTCAACCTACTAGAGATGATAGACAAGTACGAGCTCATGTGGAGGTGGCTCATCAGGGAGGTGATGGTGAGGGTGAGGGAAGTGGGGATGAGTATGTTGGTGGAGGTGACGAAAGGGCAGCTTTAGAGGCCACCATTACTTGTTTAGAGGCTGAGAAGGCCATACTATTGGGTGAGCAAGCTACCTTGACCGTAGAGAGAGATGGTTTGATAGGTGAGTGGGATGGCCCAGTGTCAATGACTAGAAGGTGTACATGTAAAAATAGCACATATCATTCAATATCATTCAATAGGCTATAATTTGGCTACAAATCGCTTATAATTTAGTTACGATTCAGCTACAATTAAATTACATTTCAATTACAAATCGCGACGTGCCAATATGTAGTGGCATTTATCATTTGAGAAGTGTCATGGAAGGAGAGAAAAACACACCTCTCTCCCAAAAACTTGGTTACAAAGTTCTATGATAGTGTGAAAAATACACCTTCAGTTACATAATTCATTCAATCTGGTACAATTTGGCTATAACTCAATTACAATTTGGTTATAATTCAACTACAATTCAATTACATTTTAGTTACAAATCAATTACAAATCGGGGTGTGCCAATATTCAGTGGCACTTATCATTTGAGAAGTTTCATGGAAGGAGAAAAAAACACACCTCTCTCCCCAAAACTCTTATCTTGGCATGAGATCACCCAAAAAATCATCCTTGGCATGAGATTGCCCAAAAGCCTCACTCTTTGCGTGATATCACCCAAAAACATCATCCTTGGTGGCGGTGACGATCAAATACATGGCTCGAAACTTTCTTGGTTGGGAATTGATCACTCCCAACCCCTTTAGAAACATCTCTAAGAAAAACAAGATAAGTTTCTATCCTATACTCTCTCATACATCAGTGCACTCTTTCCTTAACTACTAATTTTACACACTTTTTACTTACTTATACATACATTATTATGATTTTTCATAAACAATATTTTACTACTCTCTTACTCTTATTTTTCTCTGGTCCATCCTTACAAGCAACAAGAAAACATTCACGTCAATAAGCACAAGCTCCAACAACACACTACTACGCATATGATTCACCCCTAGGGTCTACCTCCTTTCCTAGTTTCCACGCTTCACATTGTGATCAATTCACACTTCACATGGTTACTTGTCCACTCGACACGCTATCGGATACACTCCTCTCCGGATTACAAGGTACACATATTCTATCTACTTTATGTTATCGAGTATTCACTCAACAACATAAAGTGGGGGAAAATGTAGACACAAAATCTATGCACTTGGGTACATTTCTAGGTCCTAAAGCATACTAATGTATACATGATTCCTAAGAAAGAAAACTAGTGGTTAACAACTCCTTTTGGCCTTTTGGTTACCTTATATATTGCACTTTACTCGTTAATGAGCTTGAATGTGTATCCTTTTGGCTTTGCACATCACAGCTTCTACCGACACTTGAATGAATTACCTTTTGATGGTCTTGGACTCTAATGCCGAGTTAGGATAGAAGCGCACAAGAGCTCCCATCCCTATCTTTATTCTTATTATTATTTTGGGTCCTTTTCACTTCTTGGTTTCCTTTTAACACTTTAGGTCGGCCTTTCAGTTGTCAATTACAAAATTCAAACAAGGGAATCATATATACTTAGTTACTTCTCTCAAATAAATGGCCAAGAACTATAAGCATTATCTATTACCACATAAGCTTGCACAAATGCACAAGAGAACTACAAAGTACATATCTAACACATTCATACAAGGGTAAAGGAATTCATTGATCTATATACACTACATAGGAAGGGATTTTATTCTATTCCATCACACAAATTTTTCACGCTGGGGAAAATCTATATCTATCCCGCTATCATCGTACAACTTGCACAAGGACAACCTAGGACACAAATATTCACACACATGGAGAACTACGTGAACTCTGAGATGTATTGAAATTCTTGGTCATAAGTTCACTCTTTAGGTGATCATTGGGGTTAGTGTAAATCCCCATTCTACATCTTTTTTATTAGATTTGATGTGGTTTGTCGGCACGTGTATGCATTCATTCATTTTATAAGTTACCAGTATGACCGACGACCTGACAACGAAACCAGAGTGATAAAGAGTGAGTAAAAGCGAAGACCTTCCGACCAAGAAAATACCATATTCTAAACATTTGAGTAGACACAAGCTCCCATATCAGTCATTAGAGCCTAGGGCGCTCCTGCTGCTTTTCATGCACTTTTTACATGTAAATTATTGAGTTTCGAACCCTTAGCAAACCTTTTTGACACCTTTTCAAGTCGGTTCCAATAGATATATGATCCAAATCACTTCCAGGTGTTGCACATGATTAGCTAAGTCATCTTTATTCCTTGATTTTCTTAGGGTTTAACATTGTTGAAATTTTATCGCTTGCGCATTAGTATACTTAATTATTTGAATATCATTTATCATAATAAGTTACTCACGAAATAATATTTAATTCAATTTTTAATAAATCACCATATTATTCATATGATCTTAATTCGATTAGTGGATATTTGTATGAATTGATAGTTAATAGTTGTACTTTTGAGTTTGGAGCCTAAGGTAGAGACAGGAGCAGATTTCAGAGCTTGGAGTTAAAGGATAAAGTGAGGAAAAATGAGAGAATGAAAGAGGGCCCAAGGGTGTGTGTGTGTGTGTGTGTGTGTGTGTGTGTGTGTGTGTGTGGGAAGGGAAGGGCATGTGGTGGAAAATGGTTCATGCATCATGTCACCTAGGTAAACAAGTAAGGATGCCATTAACTAGGTGGTCATAGTTACATATGACCAAATTGCGTACAAAACCATACGAAAAAAAAATTCAATCGCTCTCCTATATATACAAACCACCTGCTACATACACAACCAAGTGGTTGTATAAATAGTCGTGTGTTACATCTGTAGCTGCCTAGCTACATATGTAGTTGGTAACTATATATATAACCGCTTGACTCCATGCAGCCACTCGAATGCATATGCAATCATGCGGATCTACATATATAACCACCTTCCTATGTATACGCAACCGCTCGATGCATATATAGCCACTAGTTCACATAGACAATTGTACAAAGTGATTAACTATAAATGGACTAACTATGTAGTATAGAGATAGTTAATATAAGCTATGACAAGTGTAATAAAGTAGATAAATGCAATGAAATAAGAATGTAAATGAGATAAACAACTATGCAAAAGGAAATACTAACCCTAATGTGTAAAAAGGAAGAGGAAAGAACTCAACTGAATAACAGATGCCTGTTGGAGAGTGTCGCAGAGGTGACTGGAAAAATCAGGAGTAGGAAAAAGCAGTGCAAAAGTCTCGAAAAGGAAGGATCTGGAGGATATAGCCAAAATGGAGCACCTAGAGGAGGACTAGGGCACTTGTGGGTGCTTTGGCCTACAATCTAGGTGCCCTGATCTTTGTAAAAGCTTTGAAATTGTTCTTCACCGGTTTTACTGATGACCTGAAACCCTCGTTGTTTATCGCATCAACTTCACTATCCTACACTAGATGTCACCAATACTCCAAGATGAAAGAAATACCTGCAAGACCCCAAAATAAGCATCAAACCCTAAAAAGAATAATGCATATAAAGGTGTCGACTGACCTTAGTTGTAAAAATGATGGAATTCCTAATCGATCGATGTACTACATCTTAGACCCGATGTAATTCTATGTGCAAGTGTGTGTGAACATGCCCTAGGTTGCTCTTGTGTCAGCACACTTTGTGAAGTAGCAAACAATAACTATGTGTAGAAAAATGTAATAGAATGTGTGCATGGAATAGAATAGAGTCCCTCCCCCTATGAAGTGTGATGCAGATGTCCTAACCTTTCACCTTTATAATGGAGCTATATGGATGTAAGTGATCTCTAATGCAATAGATGGATGCAACTCTAAATGGAGTGATAGTAGTAAGTGATGCTAGGTCCCTCATTATGGTCTCATAACTTTATATTTATAGGGTTCTCTTTATCTAATTTTGTAATTAACCCCAAGTGGCCAACCACAAGAAAGATAAAGATGTAAAACGGCTAGAAAGAGCCCAAATAGATAAAGATGTACTAGCCCGAGTGCCCTAGTCAAAGGCTAAAATAATGGGAAGTGACTCAAATAAATTGGGCATGTAGATAAAAAGGGCCGATAATGATGAAATAAAATAAAACAAGATGGCCAAAAGATGAGGGTTAATTAGTACTTTCTTCACTCAAGAACCTTCTAAATAGTAGTATGAGACCAAGATAAATAATGTCTAAAGTGCATGATTTTGTGACTACATTTTGCCCCCACTTTATGTTGGTGAGCGGAAAGCTTGGTAACATAAAGTAGATAGAGATGCATACCTAATGTCCATGAAGAGTGTAGTAAAAAGGCACTTTGAAGGACTAGACAAAGCATGGAATGAAAAAAATATGGAGGAGCATGGAAACTAAAGATGAAAAATGCACAAAGAAAAAGTGATGAGAGTGAACCTAGGGTGGAACACATGTGCAATTTACTACTACGGTGTGTAATGTATCTACATGGTTAGTAAAGCATGTTTTGTACTAAAGTATTTTGTTAACATTTTTGTTGTTTCTCTCATTTGACTTCTTGTTTCTCATATGGCCGGACCTACAAGAAAATGATCAAGTATTAAAATATGTATTTATGTAAGTGTAAAAACAAAATGTAAAAATACACATGTATATGAAAGCATGTAAATGTAAAATACACAAATGAAATAGTGTAAATGGAACATGTGGACCTGATCCATGTTGAGAAAGAGAGTTTATAAGGATATCCTATACTACGAAGTTTTTGGGCAATCTCACGCCACCCTGGCTAAAGAAGTGTAGGGAGGAAATGCTCTATGTCCACGAAGCTCTAACTTCTTCCATGAATGTGTGTGAAGAGGTCTCTGTATATTCCTAGTTTTTTGGGCGATCTGATGCCACTGCAAAATTAATGGAGGGAGGCACACCCATTCTAACCTTCAAGCATGTACCCACTTCCCAAAATGCTAAGGACACCATGTCCTATAAAATTCATTGTGTATGGGGTTCGTAGACTGGTCTGAACCCACTCGTTGTATATAACTAGAATCGAACCAATGTAGAATCTCTGTGTTAGTATGTAAAAACCCTAAATGCTGCCCCCTCTTAAGGGGAATATGCGACGTCACCGATAGGAGAATGTCACCTCAAACGAGGACCAACCACATATACATTGTAACTTTTCCCTACAAGGAGGGGGATGCGCTTGGTAGAAACCAAGGCACACATAAACAAGGATGGCTAGCCAAAGACAAGTGTTAGTACAAAAACATATGCATATAACAAGACATTGTGTTATCTACGCAGACAATGTAAAAATACCAAACACACTAGTGTGAACACCTAAGATGACAAGTGATCCACATAAAGCGGGTCACAAATATGAGACATCACTCACGATGTTGCAAAGACATGCAAAGGCCATCATGGCCACAAATAACAAACAATTTTGCACACCAAACATAGGGAAAGACCTACATATAAAATAAAATAATGACATATAAGCACAAACAACTAAAAGTAGTAGTCATGGAAACATGTAATCCTCTAAAAAAGTGTTGCACATGGAACAAATGTTATCATGTTAGAGAAAATAACCAATATGTCAAAGCATGAATAAGAAAGTAATGTAAATTACTAAATATAAAATGAAACAATAGCATGCGGGAGAGACAAATGTGGATGCCCCCAACAACCAAAGGTAGGAAGGGTAGAAGGTGAGCATTCATGTTGCATTTGAAGGATTTGTATCTGTGACCACAACTAGAAAAAGGAGTGAATTCGCATGTGTGGAAGGTATAGATAATGACATATAAGAAAATAATCTAACATGTGTAGTAAGGTGATCATGTAAAACACTAGTAAACATGAGTAAATGCCCCCAAGACAATGCAATATATTGTGGATGGATGGAATGGAATATAAGATGGAATTGCAGGAGCCGCATCCCCCAGAGTGAATAGAAGTATACTCAATAAGGTTCATTTTGTTTTCCCCCTCAATAATCAAGAATGAAACATAAATGAGAGTGCGTCATCGGGAAATGGTTGAATAGTGTGTTGTGTCTAACACGTTGTGATGAATGTGTAGGTATAGTGATGAGATGTGACCTAGAAATGATGTGTGCATGAACCCTATAGCTGAAGCGTATATCACAACTAGATGAATGTATAAGTGATGATTTAGCCTAAGCGTATATCACTATAAGATGAATGGATGAGTGATGATTTATCCCTAAGCGTATATCACTACAAGATGAAAGAAGGGAGTGGTGATGTAACCTAAGGTGTATACCACTACAACAAGATAAACTATTGTTATTAGTTTAAATTATTTAGGAGCAATTTAAAGTTAAATTTTAAGGAGGAGACTCCAAGACCTTTATCCATAGAAAAAAATAGTTTAATTTATAACATTGAAGTGTTAGAAATTATTTGAGAAAAATATTGATTTATATCTATTATACTAAAGGTATGTGAACTATTTGACAAGATATTCGAAAGCAGCTTTTTAGTTGCAAACTCTATGAATAAACTATCTTCTTCAAATGCATCAATTATTAAGACCTTTTTGAAGTTAATTTTAAGAAGAACCTATAGAAATTACATGTGTTTGTAAGATTGATTAGTCAACCGACCAATGAGCAATTTATCATGTTTTAGGGGAAGTTTTATCATTAATTGGTTGGACGATTTCTGTAAAACCTTACAAATATATGAAATATTTAAAAGGTTAAGTTTATGTCTTATGTACTTATAATTAATTTACTATATTTATTTTGTAATACCCCACAATATTTTTCCAAAAATGACTACCTTTTTAAATTAAATCATTTGACTACCCTTTTATCTCCTAAAATTGATAATAATTTTGAGCCTTCACTACTATTATTATAAGAAAATATACCACTCCAAAAGTAAAGGTTCCTAAATTGTCCACCTAATAAAAACTTTAAATAGAAATATTCTACCACTAAATTTAATTTTCCACTTAATTAATATTTTTCTCCTATAATTCAAGATGGATGTCCATCTCTGTCTTGAAGCTCGATTTAAGCACGGGGTAGGAGGATGTTGCCAAAGTTTTGGATTCTAATATTACACATGCAACTTGTTATATTTGTTTGAAAAGTCGCATGTGTAATATTAGAATAAAAAAATTTGATTTCCGTGACTGCTCATGGACACAGTTCATGCCAGACCCAAGTGATTTTACAAAGGAAATGGTGTACAAGAAGTTTACAAAAATAATTCAGAAATGGATTTCAACAAGGAAAACTTTAAACATAGAACTTGGCAACTAAATCTGGCAATTGATAGATCGAACCATTTTAAATTTCCATAGACATTCATGGTGAACATTTTCTATTCTTTATACTTTTATTACCGTTATGGTGTGAAATTTTGAGAGAAAAAAAGTGTCTTGAGAAATTCTTAGTAACTCTTGGATTAAGACCAAGTCTCGAGATGGACAACTTAGTCTTAGTTAATGTCTTACCTCGATCTATTTCTTAGTCAACCAATTTTGATTCCCCTAGATCTAGTTTCTCTTCATCATCTAGAGGATCCATTGGGAATACCAGAGGGGAAATGTGTTTTTATTGAATTTGAAGATGATAAAATCAACGGAGGAACATAACCATTCCCTACGACCACTTTATCTCGCTTTACCAAGGGAAAAAAATTTAGAAATCTATAAGGAGAATGGTGCTACCTTTTATAAAGGATGAAGATGGCCTCCATACAAAGGTCATTATAAGCAATTAGAAGGATGAATAGCCTATTTATCCTATGCCTTCCAACCTATAACAACAAAAGAAAGGAGCCTTTATCGGACTTCAAACATAGGAAGTATGTCACTGATAT
This sequence comes from Taxus wallichiana var. yunnanensis, assembly GCA_018340775.1. NCBI lineage: Eukaryota > Viridiplantae > Streptophyta > Pinopsida > Cupressales > Taxaceae > Taxus > Taxus wallichiana. Next base: position 807,621,829 of record CM031242.1, read on the forward strand.
AATTCTCATTTTTGAGAAATAGAGAAATAGAAGCCTACAAATGGTTAGCCAAAATGCAAGTGTGTGTTATTGGGTGGTTGATAGTAATTAGTGAAGAATCCCTTATTAGGCCGTAATCGTGTTAACACTAGACATGCATCCATGGATAGTTAATAGTAGGTAGCTAGACTAGAATCGCATCTCGTACAATGCAATGTGAATGCCGAACAAGATATATGTTATTTTATTTAGAGGGATAGTTATTATTTTTGTAGTTGATATCGATAAGGGGTGTAAATGATTTTGTAAGTGTAGGAATATATATGAAGCATTACATTTAAAGGTGTTATCTCTACATTTCAAATTTGTTACAAATTTGTACATATACATTTGCAAATCTTATATCATGAGTGGTAGCCTTTCGTACATTTGCGGGCTATTTTATTTGAACTAAACATGAATACATGAAGACTTTTGTACATTTGCAGATTTTATATCATGAGTGGTAGCCTTTTGATTATGCTTTGTGCATCTTCGAGATATATCAACCTACCCCTCTTATTATTCTTAATCAAAAGCCCGCAGAAGATCCATCAAATGCACATTGAATTCTCTATCATGGACCACTAAATATGCAGTGAGAGCTCTGTCATGGTCCACCAAATTTCCATTGAGATCCTTTGTAAGTTTAAATCACGTTCTTATTTCCAAGTCTGTAATCAGGGGTATTTTTTATGTTTAATTTGAATGTGCACATAGAACTCTCCTTTCACATTTGCACAAAAGTCTTATGTCCTTGCTTATAGGGATAATTTTTGCTACCGTATGTATGTGCACCAAGAATTCAATAGAAATATAAGTACTTGATTGACAAGCTTCTAACCCAAATTTGAGGTCCAAGTATAGAGCATAGTTCTATTGTTCCTTATATTTAATAATGTATCATTTATGCCATGGGTAACTTGAAAATTCAAATTTGAAACAGAAACCAAGCTGCAATTCTAATTGTATTTTCCTTTTTACTCAATCTGAGTTCAACGTTGCTCATTTTATCTCGATATGGAATTTTTGTATAGCTTGCAATGCACACCAAATTTGCAGTTCCTAGTAGGTTGTACTATTTTCTCAACAAAAATGAACAAATGTATTGACAATTAAAATATGTGCAAAAGTAGCAAAAACTGCTCCAAATTAAGCAATATGGACGAGAATGGTAATTTTAACATGGATTAAATTGTTTATAGACTTCTAACAAGGAATTGGGGAAAACCTTGCAAAGAAGCAATTTCCTAAGGGCTCAAACTGAAAAAATGTCATTCAAGCTAAAATTTACCCACATATAGTATCTCATATAATGGCATCATCACGGGTAAACTTGAATTACTAATATATTAATAATAATTACACCCCACTACATATCAAAGGGGGTAAACTATCTACATGAATTATGAGTAGCATACATTCAAGAAGTTGACCTACATTCTAAGATATGGAAAGAAAGAAATTATTCATGAATGGAAAAAGTTACTCAAAATTAAAGCAAGTTACACTAATTAATTAGGAAAACCGATGGGAACTATAATGACTACAAATAACCTTTCTAAAGATAAATCTAGGAACTCCCGCAAAATACAAGATCCATTCAAATCCATATATTTGAAATCAAAGATATAACATACCATGAAAGTTACCACTAAGATATTCTAATCATTAAAGAAATTGACTCCAATACCGGATAAAGACTTAAAAGGGGCAGTAATGTGTGTGCAAGTAGAAAAAATATATATAATAGAAATAATAGAAATTGTTATGACTTGTGCACCCTACTTAGAAATGTCATTAGATCAACCACTTGAAACAAACTAAATAAACTCACTACATGCCTTTCAACATAAACAAATTCAATGTTCAAATTCCAGTTCCATGAGGAAACACTCAAGATAGTATCCCTAGATGAAGCATGTTTCTTGTAAGACATTATACTAAATGCCATAATTTTGTATTGTTCTTAAATAAGTTACATAAATTAGGAGTTCAAAACTCGAATAACAATCCCAACTCAAGTTGAATGTATTGCAACACTAATTTGCGAATAAATAACATAATGATAGCAATATTTCTTTGATGAAGGATATCATTTTATGTGCTTTCAAATCACCTTCAATAGAAATGCATGGGTGGTAAAAACATGTAAGAAGTTGTGCATCTAATTCAGAGTGACATCAAATTAATCATGATAAGTAACTTCATAATCTCTTCTCATTTAATACCTTTCGCATTAACAACTACTATTTCTAATACATCACCCCGAGGAATAACATAACACCCTTATCAGACCATAGATGTGATATTTGAACAACTAACCACAAAAAAATATTCTAACATGTCAGTGAAAAATACAAAAAGTTACATGCAAAACATGAAAAATATATGAATACGGGATGGAGGCCATACAATGTATATGTCTCTTTCTCAAGTTGAAGAAAAAACATCCTTCACCAAATCCATCGCTTAAATTATGACAGGAGAGTTGTAGCATCCTGATTGATAAGAATAATAATGAACCATTAAATAGTTTCAAAACAAGAATATATTGGAGAAAGATGAATTCCGACCTATCGAAAAACAAAATTCATGTTCAAAACACGTGTACATCAAATGTTCAACAATGGATCCACCGCTTCATATTCGACAGAGAGTTATAGCATCCTGATTGATAAGAATAAGAATTAACCTTTAAAACAGCTTTCAAAACTAGAATATATTGAAGAAAGGTGAATTCGACCGCCAAAAACAAGATTTCATGTTACGAAAACACATGTACATCAAATGCTCAACAATTATAAATCCATGGTTCAAAATCCAATAGAATTCCAAGTAGACTTATATACATTGTATCCATACAAATCTTTGGGGTTTTAGCAGATTCAGAAAAATGGCACGGTATGATTGACATGTGTGACATATTGCGGTATGTGTGTATGTATCCATCTCCTTTAGTCCACAAAGTGGAAAACAAAAACAGAAAAGATAATAAACCCATTAGCCGGTAGCCACTAAGATCCACATGAAAAAATCAAGCTATATCTCGGCTGGGCCTTCAACCTTTGTTGTGCCCTTCTTCTTGAACTTCATGAAAATAGCCGGAAAAACAAAAACGTCCAAACGACCATCAAACCTTCAAATTTAACATAGTCATAGAAACGTCCCGTAAGTGTCTTTCCCATAGGCGAACGCCTTTGGCGTAATGAGCCTTAATCTATTATTAGTTTTTGAATTATATATATATATATATATATATGAATTATATTATAAATAAATTATAACACAATATTATTAATATTATTATAGTAATAATAAATTGTCTTACTATTAAAATATTATTTATAACAAATAAATTTATATTAATAATTTTTATTATTTTAATAATAATAAAAATCTTATCAACTTTTCATATTATATTTATAATTTTCATTAACTATAATAATAAAGAATAAATCTTTAATAAAAATTAAAAATAATAATATTTTTAAATTTCACCAAAGGTATTATTGCTAGTCTATTACTTAATAGTAGGTGGTCGGACATACGTGAATTGAGGACCTGCGCACATGTACATATTAAAATGGCATGGCCCTTCTCCAAAATATAATGTGACTAGGTTATTTTATGTCATTTACGAACATGAAGTGAAAAGCGCTAAAAATTATTTTAAAGAGATTCATTAAATGGCATAGTTTTATTGGTGGAAGTTTTTAAAATAATAATAATTACAGAGTAGTCATACGATATTTAAAAATTGTGTCGGTTTCAATAAGGCCTAGGTTATGTCTTGAAGCAAAGCTTTGTACGAACAAGTTATGGTGGGTGTTAAGAACACTAAAGCGCACTTTTCCCTCCATTTGTGTAGGTGAGTTGGTCTTAAAGCCCACTAGGCTTAGGTTGGGATTTCAAAGAGGGATAGGTCTAAGTATATAAAGACCCATTATATTGAAGACAAAAAGCTCTGTTGGATTCATAAACAGACAAACAACTTTTTTTGATTAGGTCTTATCTATATGGAACCAAGATTAAGACGATATAGCTTAGGTCTCGGTCGGTCTAGGTTGTGTTGAGAGATAAACCATCCAATTTTAGAAATGTTTTATACAATCAAATTATGTTTGTTGAAGCGCAATCAATAAAAATTGTTACACATGTTACATTAAATAAGTGAAACTAAGCGGCTCGTAGTAAATGATTTTTATGTAATTATAATAAGGCATTCTTGAAAAGACTAAAATCTTCATTTTAGAGAGGGTGATGAAAATTATATCTCGAATAAGAATGATTGAAAAAAATATATCCTAATGTTTTGTAAAAGTTATATATGGTTGCCTATAAAATAGAATTAAAAAAGCATGTTGAGAAATTGGATTGTGTAACATATTTCTATAATATATGTGAGAGCATTGAACATGTGGTTTACAAATATATTTTTAGAAATTCATTATGCATTATTAATGGCTAAATATAAAATGAATTCAGGAAATATACTTTAAAAATGTTAATCATATAAAAATTATGTAAAATGTTCAACAATTCACTTCCAACAAAAACAACCTACTTAAATGAGAAACCCTTTTCGAGGGTTAGATTCACACATATTTCTTATGTAGAGTAAAAGTACAACCAATTTATAAAAAAAAAAAGAGAGAAGAGTTTCCTATGGGAAACTATCAAAAACTAGTTATAGTATCACAAGTAAGTATTAAAAGTAAAATCATGGTATCAATTTGATTTTAAAAACTAAAATATATGTAAAAGTATCATATAAAGAGTTTGATACAAGGAAAACTTTAGTGGCGATTCTTCACTAACTCACGAATATTTAGATTTTTAAAATTTGGATTTGGCAAGTTTTAAAAGTCGTATAGAGTAGCATTTCGCCTAAAATTTCTAGAACTAGTTCATTTAGGGGTCGAAACTTGCTTAGTGTTTATAATAAATTTCATATAAATACATTCGCCTAAATAAATCGATTACAATGTACATACTATATTAGGGGTATAGTATACATCTCGAGCATATGCCATAGAGATATGTTTATTCAAAAGAAGGGTTTAGGGTTCTAGACACCACTCGAGAGAAGAGTTTAGGTTTCCGATGTGTGACTCGCATTTCGAACTTGCAGCTTACCCACTTGATTCCGCAACCGCCTACCAACATGCAACAACCGCCCACCCGAGTTGTGCAACTACTCCGCATGCATTTTCTACCACCCTCCCGCATATACAATAACCTTTTAGATGCCCCCGTCCCCGCAACATTCTTCTAGCCACCTATCAACATATTTCCTAATGCTCGGATCCAAACTTTTGTAATCACCCGGCTACATTTCTTCTTTTACCCGACACCTTGTTTTCCTCTCGCGTGATAATACCTTGCCAATGATACTCTGCGGTGCTTTGCAATGTGGAAGGTCAATCCAAAAAGGAATCTTTTCACATATTTTAGCTTGATCCACGAAAAGAGATCAGGCATAATCGATGCAAGTATGACCACCATACACACCCAATGCAGTACGTGCAATACAGATGAACCGTATAATTAAGCATTTTTATTTTCAAATTAAAAATTCAATAATATACATAATAATACAATTTTTAAAAACCACTTCCTTGCATATGCACAATATCCCACTAATGATGACATGCCTCCTCTCGTTGGGAATTATGACTGTGGAAATGGAAACAATTCCCCAAAATCTACAGGAGTGGAAGTATAAACTAGATAAATCCAAATCAAAACAAAGTACACACACATAACACAACATGTACCGTGGTTCACCCAATGTGGGCTATGTCCACCAAAGATAGATATATCATATATATAATAATCAAGAGTACAAACTAACTCTTCCCGCATGAGTAAAATGCATCTCTTCAAGAGTATCTCCTCTCGCTAGATCTCTAAACGGATCTCCATGAGCGCCCTACAACTATGCCTCCAAACCACCACCAGCAGATCTCACATAACTAGGAACTACTACATCTCTGAACTGCAACCAAGCTCTATGTGGATCTACAACAAGACCTCTCACATGGGTCTACCATATGTGCAACTATAACTGTGCACCAAGAAGTAATTCTTTCTCTCCATCACTGCATCAACTTGTGCAAACATGAAGACAACATCCTATACAATATCTAGATCTACATGGATCAAAAATACAACATGATCTCATGGATCTATGAATTCATTATCTCATAATAACCTATGGATCTAAAAATATAAGACTAGATCTACATGGATAAAAAATGCATCATTATCTCATGGATCTATAATACAAGATCTCACCAACATGTGGATTTACAAGAAGAAACTTTGTGTACTTTGCATACTATACAAGCCATTACAATAAGTCAATAACTATACAAAGGAAATACAAAGAGAAGATGTTACCCTCTTCTCACCATTGAGATGTACCTACCATAGTTGTACCTGTTATTTCCTTTTGTCTAGCTTCTCTCCATGGAAGCTTTGTCTTCATATAACCTTTTCTTTCTTTCTCTTCTTCTTCATCCTCTCAATCTAGGATAACTAAGGATCTATGGCTCAATCCTTCTCATAATTCACCTTCTAACCCTAGATTTCATGCTTATATAGGCATATACAAACTTAGGGCACCATAGCTATGCATTTACAACCTTTAGATTCACTTTATAACTAAAGTTAGATCTAATTCCCATAAGTTAAATATAAAATTTCATGCACATGTAACCGATGACAAGTATGCCATGACCGATGGCGATTCTATTGTTTATTGATAGCAGTTCATATGATGACCGATGGTAATTCTTTTAATGACGACGGTTGTTAGCCAACCAACGTTGGTTACTGTGTACACCAGCCACTTGTAATGCATGCTCATTGTGAATCAATCTAGCTCCACAACCCAACAATCTCCCACTTTGAGATAAATTATTGAACCTCTCGTACTGCACACCAGCACATCACCGTCCTCTACATACCATGAAGACTAACTATTCTTTCCTTCAATAATTCTCTCAAGTATTCAGAAGATTAAATCATCTTCTAAAACTAAGAAGATAACAAATCATGACTTACCATATACCCGCACAAAGCTACTACGATCCAGTGATACCCGAGCTATCCATTCATCAAGCTCCCACCGATTTATAACAAAAGCCTCGCATCTATTCAATCCATCATGACTAACACACCCGCAAGAGATCCCACTTGAATTGAAGTACTGAGCTTCTATCCCAACCATATCCACCAACCATGTTCTCCAACCATCTATCCATGTATCCATGCAACCACCAATGTAACTTGACCAAAGACAAGTCAAAAATAGAATATGCGTAAGCAAAACAAGATCCTAGGTCAAGACAAAATTTCCAAATGCATTCTACATGCAACCCATGCTTAATTACTCCACAACACCCGCACAACTCAAAGAATCCAAATAGTGCATTCTCGCAAATCCAACCATGCATAAAAACTAGCATGTCCAAGACAACCATCCATAGATAACATATGTATATAAGAGTAACATAGTAACAAGAGGAAACACAAACATCCCCTACTCATGCTCGAGGCATCTAAACCATGCTCATAGGAATCCATGTGCAAAATAAATATCTCGCATCATCATAGAATCACAAAACATAATCTATCCCCATGTACAAAACTCACCATGTACATCCATCCATATCATCAAGCTCTCTCCAGAAGCTCCAAGTCTCTCACCAATTAACTCCAAAGCCGCATATGAATCCTATGCTCATCAATTTCAATGACAACCCTACTAACCATGCTACCAATAATTAATGCAAATACTAGAAAAAATGTCATCAACCTACTACACAACCATCCAAGATGAAAGCAAACAAGGAAACATCAATAAGATGTAAATATACATTGTTGTCACACTATAACCTTGTAACAAACAATTTTTCCTTCTTTACCCTTCAATGTCAATAACATTGCTCTCTAATCTTAACCCAGCTGAAAAACCATCAACTGCAATCCCATAAGGATATCCATGCACTATAAATAAAACTATAAGTGATGTCATCATGTAATAAAATCAAAATACCTGCAAAACCGTGACTTTCCTCCAAAACAACTTGTGCCTCATGCCACTTTGAATAGTAACATACTCCTCTCACTCCACATGTGCATATGTTTCCAACCTGCAATGCCAACAACCATGGATTTCTCCCACTCAACATGAACTCCCTTGCACTGCTTCTAATAACAAGCTCAAAAGCTCCAATATATATATATATATATATATATATATATATATCAATGAGAAATAAAACCAGATGAAAGAAATATAAACTTGATTCCCTTCTTAACAAAGAATACTTCTATGTCATAGAAGTTTGGAATTCTTGTGAAGTAAGTGAATCACCTTCTTTTAATCCTATGTACTCAACATCTTTCATTAATCGCAATCGTGTGTCTAAACATGAATTTCCATTTAGGATCTCATCCTTAGACTAGATACCCTCATCCCGAAGATTCCAACACATCCCGGAAATAAAAGTCAAACACACCAAATATCCATGGTGCATATTTTACTTGTGCACACAATCTAAATATAATATCAGTTGCTTCAAATGAAGGAAATAAAACATGAACCATATAGAGATACCTGACCCAAAGTCTCACTAGACTAACCGAGCCAACTCGTCCTCTTTTCTGATTCAAACATTGAAGTGATCTGCACTGTTTCTACCTATACACACTGTGCAAGAAACCTGATCCTCCAAAACAGGACATTAAACCATTCATGCCCTCTTCTACTATAAGAAACCCTGTGCAAACTTATTTTCACAGAGACTTACCACGGTTCATTTGGCGACTGCTACCCTCTCGTGACTAATTTCGGTGCTATTGAATGAACACAACACCAAAATTGGCATAGGTCACCAAACCAGGTGCCTACTCCGACCAAAGCCGATAGTTGTGCTAAGCCAGTCATTTCAAGAAGCACCCAACATTACACAAAAAGCTTAACAACAATCATACATGCAATAAAAACTAGCACCAAGATGAAACACATCACTTTACCAACACCAAGCTACTCAACCGCATCTTCAATCGAAGTACTTACCTCTCTGATGGAAGCCTCATCTTCATTTTGTGTTATTATATTTTTCTTCTCTAACGAAGCCCATGCATCTAACTGCACCAAAGGATGCATAACTGCTCCTCTATCTCATACTCAGATCTAGATCTGCAATCCCAAACATACATGTGCAACATACAAGCACCGAAATACCAAGGTAACAAAAACCATACCTCTATAACTGGATCTGCAATCCGACCAACATTCTTGTGCCCCAAAGAACCAGTGGACACCTTAGAAAATGAAACACATACAATGCATCTCTAAATTTATTCAAATATGTGATTTTTCTAATTAAAAATTAGGTTTCCCATTAACCAACCACATCCAACCCGTAACTAACCACACTCACGCCGTAACCTACCATGGTCACCCTACAGACGCCGGTTTCCACATAACTAATGTTAGTCACCGTATTCTCCAAAGAACCTCACATTTCTAGCTTTCACTTGAGATTTAACTATCTTCCTACAATTTTCAAATCAGAAAAATGAACCCTAATCTTATACACATATCATTAAACCACTAACAATATACTTAAGCAAAACCTTTCTCCTAAATAACCAAAGCTCGATACCATAATACAATTTAAAAATCCACTTCCTCAGTAGATGCACAATATCCCACCGATGATGGCATGCCTCCTCTTGAGGACAATCCTCATTATGTGCCTCCACAAGAAGATATGCAACAACTTGAAGATGTGCCTTCACTTGTGTTCACCACAATTATGAAATGGAACAAAGAGAGGAAATTTCCATTCAACCACAAACATAAAACACTTTGATTTATGTCGATAAGATCCAAAAAAATCGAATATCTTCAAACAAAATGTGATCCTACTATTGCAAGTGATAATGCAACCACAAAATCTGTGATAAGAAAGAGAAAGACATGGACCATTGGCAGGAATTTTAAGTTTGACTGAGAGATGCAAAGTTTCCATTCATTGAATTAGTACAGCCGAAAACTAAGAAAGGATCAAAAATGCAACTCAAACTTGACACAATAGAGAAACATTGTGGTAAAGTATATGAGTCAGTTAAACAAGAAGATGGTCAAATAAAATGAACACAGAGATGGAAAAATGCAAAATAATGCATGCATGTTAGATATGCAGAAGAGTATGAAAATGAAAAGAAATGCCTAGAAAATCTTGTTGAGAAAGGAGGAACAATTACAACTCATCTAGGAAAAGTTGTTTGATTAATCTATGAGCTAAAAATATACAGTTCACAACTATCTACCATATTCTAAAAAAAGGTAGACCTATTTCTGATTTTCAGGATTATAAAATTTTATTTCAACTTAATGGATTTCCTAATCTTCCACAATCCCATTGGTCAAAAACTAGTGCACGAAATTGCCAAATGTCTAAAGAATGATTGAGAAGGAGGATTTGAAAGAAAAAGTAAAAAATACAAATTTTTTTGTCATTGTCTATTGATGAGGTCACAGTTGTTGACAACACGCTTTGGATTTGCATTCATATTTATACTTTTGAGAACCATCAAAGGATAACTCATTTATTGATGAGACATAAAATGATAGAAAACTCGCAATGCATAGAACATTTACAAGTCAAGGTTATTTCAAGTTTGAGAAATATAATGGAATTGATGATTATAGTATCGCTACTAAATTGGTGTGCATTGGTACGAGATGGTGCATCACCATGAAAGAGAAAATAAATGGTTTGTGTATTCGACTACAAACCTTTCTTACACCATATAGGATTCTAATCCATCAGTATGGCACATAGAATGAATCTTTCATACAAGATAGCACATTTGACACTGTTGCAAAAGTAGAAGAGCTGATTCATGACCTTCATGCATATATGTCCAAAGAATCCCAAGAGATTCCTTATGTTTTAGAAATTTCTAATTGGTGTGAGTGATGGTAAAAAACTGCTTAAAATGTAGATACAAGCTGGATTTCTATGTATGAACCTGCATGCATAATTTTTCAAGAATGTCCATCATTGGATAGTTTTATGTACAAATATCATAGAGAAGTTGACAAGGAAAAAGATCTCATTGAATAGTTTAACAAATTTGGAAATGTTAATGACTTTAAGTGGAATCCTCCCATATTAAGGGAAATAAAATATTTGAGTAAACATGCTCAAGAGAGGTCAATATATATTGTTGATTTCATACGGTTGAGGAAATGTGTCTATCAAACTCTTGATATGTTGTACCTATCCCAAGAGGGCTTCAAAGGGACTGCATTTGACAACTGAAAATGTTAACAGACATCAAAGATCCTAATTGCTATCTAAAATTCAATATTAAGGATTATCTTTGTATAGTTGTTAATGGGAAGGAAATTCTAATGCATACATTTCAATAAAGAGTTGATTTGGCTGGAGCAGAAATTGAAGAATTTCCTATTACACACATCTTATATGAGAATGTTATTTCGATATAAGGATGAAATTGAGAAAGATTACATAAATTTTATCTTCGTAAATTAGTGATCGTTTTAAAACGGATGATCTTATAGAGCCTATGGGAGTGGTGAATCTCATATTCTGGAATTTCTTTGATGGTAACAATGAAAAATTTGTAAGTGAATTATTTCAATATCATATGTTTGTTCTAGTAAAGCATTTCAGCAGGACTATACAAATAAATTGTGTTGAGATTAAAGGTATTTTTAAAAAACATTTACTGATAGCTCAATCATCACATTTTGGACTTACAATGTTGGATCAATATCGGCACCTAGACAATCCAATAGAAAATGGAGCTATAACAAGGCTATGGAAAAACTACATCAAAGCAATCATCTGCAAGAAAGTCTTAGTGAATATTTCTGTCTATATGAGATTTTCCAAACAATGATTTTGGGATCAGTAGAAGATGAACGTGTTTTTAGTGCACTATCTTTTGTGAAATCAAAGCTTCGAAATAGGTTGGATAAAAATTTGGAGACTTGTTTGAGATTATATGTTTCACATTATCCAATCGATGAATTTCCTTATAAAAGGGAAATTGCGACTTGGACTTCACTTGTTAATGAAAGAGGAGCCATAAACACAACAAGCAACAATGATGATCTTATTTCTGAACCAAGAGGTGGATGCTCTATTGAGTCTGACACTAGAGATGCAAATGTCTCCGAGGAAAATGCTTGAACATTGTTTCAACTTGCCATATTTTTAGGCTCGACACTTATACCTTGGTAAGACTCAAGACATGTGTTTTATAAATATTTATATAATCCTATCTGTAAACTTCATTTGAAATCGCTACAAATTTTTTGAATCAATGATTTATGTATTTTTATTGAATCCCTTTGATTTTTGTATACAATGCATTTATGCAATAATAATATACGAGAACATTAATTGCTAATAGAAAACATATAATATACTTTACACATTACATTGTAATTTGTTTCAATATGTTATGTGAAAAATGAAACACCAAACATGTGAATTTAAATAGTCCTATATATAAACTTCAATGTTCATATCAAATTGATACAAATTTTTAGCATAAATGATTCCCATATCTTAATTCCTTTTGATATTTGTATACAATCCAACAATAAGATACATTATTTCAATTTGCATTGTGAAAACAAAACACCAAAGATGTAAATTTATATACTCATATCTATAAACTTTGTATGAAATTGGTATAAATTTGTTAAATAAAGATTTCAAAGTATTTTTATTCATATTTCCTTTTCATTTTTTTATACAATGCAATAATCGATACTAAAAACAATAATTTTGATTAGAAAACATATAAATTATACTTTACAAATTACATTGTTTAGTTTGCGTTGTGAATTTTAAAAACAAAACACCAAAGATGCAAATTTATATGCTTGTAACTATAAACTTCATATGAAATTGGTACAGATTTCTTGAATAAATGATTTCTGTATTTTTATTCATATTTCCTTTTAAATTTTGTATACAATGCAATAACAAGTTAATAAAAACAATAATTTCAATAGAAAATATAAAAATTATACTTCAAAAATTACATGAAAACAAAAAACCAAAGTGAAAGATTCAATGAAAATATAAATATAATTAATAAAAGTATTGATTCATATTTTTCAAAAAACTTCATAAAACGCCTCAGTAGAAAGTATTACAAACTCATAAAGTCTTACAATATAACAAACTACAAAGTCATAACTTATAAGAAAGTTCCATCTCAATCTATTAGCTATGATGTTCCCTCACCCTCAATCCTTTTTCATCATGAATTACTCCTAATTTCACTAGATTCATAAACATGCGGCATTGATACTAGCAATATTTTCAATATCTTGTTTCACCGCATCACCTACTAATAATAAACTAGGATCCACATCAGATTTCTTCTTGAACAAAATCTCTAGATCCATGTTGTGCTCCTTGATAATTTTCTTCAATGTATTATTCTGCTTTTTTTATGGAGCACTAGTTTTTCTTTCAATGAAATAAGCAGCAGTTAATATCTTTCACACAGATCTTCAAATGAAGATCTAAGACTTGTGCTTCAGTCTTCAAATTTTCATATTTTTCCTGCGTTTGAAAAAAATGTTATTAGTTACAATTTACAAATATAAATATGCAAAACTAAAATTTCAATGCAAAGAAAGAAAAGAAAAACTTACGATAGCTTTATCTTTTTCCGCATTTGCAATCAGAACAAGGTTTTTATCTCAAGCCCATTGTTGTAGTAAGCTTGGGCTTCACCATTTAAATTTTCTAACCTGTTCAACATAACATCCAAAACATTATCATCAGTATTCATTTTCTATTGTTATGGTTGCTGAAACAACCTTATTCACCAATATATCAATCTTTCTTGGCTCATTTTGAATTGAAGAAAATAATATATTTCTTTGGGAATGGTTGTGAAAATGGATATTTCTTTCCTTCATCAAAATATTTGCCCACGCTTCCCAAGTTTTCAATAATTGTATAGTATATCAGGAAAAATAACTTCAATCACATTAGCATAACAACTTTCTACCAACAAATTATTCAAAGGAAAATATGTTAATTGATCTAGAGTCTGCATGATCATGTATGAGGAGGAGATGACATGTCATGCAAAATAGGTGAATCAAGATGTAAAATAGGAGATTCTTTGGGCTTCACCTAAATAAGATTATGGGGATTGAAGGTAGTTAGATCACCAGTACCACTCTCAATACCCAAGAAATCATCATCAAGATCAATTTCATGCAAAATGGTGGTGCCCATTGCACTTGGGAGACCACTCAAGGAGAAATTAGGAAACTGAGACTCACAAACGAAATGTGTTACCACTAGTAGCTAGAAAATACTTTATTTTACCCCTTGTTTTAACTTTGTCTCAAGGCGGTGGTGGTGGAATCTTTGTTGTCTTAGGAGAAGGAACTACAAAATGGCAATTTGAAAACACAAGAATTCAATATTTAGGAAATTTAGAAGAAAAGTTAAAATTGTAATTGATTAAAAATCTGTATTTTATATAGTTGTACTTACCATGCTAGGTATGTCTAGGAGTAGGGCTAGAGTTTTCTTCCATTTTCAATGGATAATTCATTGTGGCGATGGAGTACATATGTTCAACATGGTGTCAAGAAGATTCATGAGAACTATGAGCGGAATCTGTAAATATGTTGTAAATTGTAATGTTAAAAATTACGCATAGCCGATAATATCCTAATTGATTAATAAAAATTAAATAATGTATGTTACATTATTTCATGAATCATAGCTTGAGTCTTGACTTTTGATTGTACAATTACATACTTGACCTCGTATTAATACCTGGAATGATTGATGCAGTGGTTCTAGTGCTTGCAATTGAGCGAGTGTAAGAGAATTCCTCATGCATTTTTTTTTCTTAACTTGCATATCGAGAGATAGTTGTGTATATTTGTAATAATTTTCACTATCCTCATGTGCTTAGTGACCTCTTAAAGAATCTTGTCTTCTTGCATTCGATGCAAGTCTTCTCTTCTGAAAGAAAATTGAAAATTAGCTCAAATTTACAAATAAATTAATGAATTTTTTTTGTAGAAATTGAAACTTTACACTTACGTGTTCCTCATCAATAAAAAGGCATTTTACTTTCATTCTTTCATCAATTGCATAGGGAATATTAGTATCATATTTCAAATTATGATACGCTTCATGATATAATGCAAATACATGATTACAACATTACAATGTTGCACCGTCATTGAACTAGTATGTGTCAAATCTTATCGTATCAAGTTGGATATATTTTTACACCAGTCAAACTTTTGTTAACGTCGGAAGGAAGCATCTAAACAAGAGCCCAATATGGTATGTCTAATTGTCTTCCCGCAAGACAATCCTAGCCTAAAAAAGATCATAGCCTGCAGAAAATCGCTTTTAAATAGCTTGCACAGCTTAAACCTCATCTTGATTTATAGGTGTTGGCAATACCTACACTTCATTGAGAAAAGAAAATTCGTTATTCATGTTATGAGCTTATTAATCTTTTTATAATAATAAAAGAATATTGAAAATCATATTATTATAACTTACCTTTGACTTGTACACCAAAGTGGGACTCCAAATACTTTTTTTTCCTCATCTCGAGAGCAAGTGATTTTGCTTTGTCACAAGGTTGGAATTTGTATAAGGAAGCCCGGGTTAAGCGATGGATATCTTCTGGAGATGTCCTAAAAGAAAATTGTTGAGATGGAAGATTCATTTTGAAGACATAAATCGTCATGTAAAAATTGGATAACATAAATTTTAGTAAATTTATGTTTGTTTCATATTAAAGCATGTAAATTATCCCTTGAAAGCAAACTACTCATCTCATTCAATAAATGTGTCCTTTTGTGTGAGAATGTGCAAATTTGGGGGCACATAAGGTTTTTGAATTGTGTTCTGGGATTTTCCTGGCCATGTGCTTGGGAACGAGCCTTGGAGGATGAATGAGAATGAGCTTGAGAGGAGGAATCCATTTGGGAATTGGAACTTGGTCTTTTGAGACGCAGAGGTTTGGAACGAGGACCCGAGAGAGTCATTCTTCATAGAATGAAATGAGCTCTAGGACTGAGGAACCAATATATATACCCTATGCAAGACATGTGGCAGTAGAGAAGGAAGACACTTACAGACACATGTCTACAATAGGGCTAACAACATCCAGCAGTGTGATTGCATACACAATCAATGGCTACATATATAGACACCCACTACATCGGCAGGTTGCTGCATGACTACAAATGTGTCACTTGTAGACAGTGGTTACATATACAACCACCCACCGTGTAAGCCACATGTATGTAGTTGTGTGGCTAACTATATAGTCGAGTGTATACATATGGAGCTACCGGGTTACATATGCAACCGCACGGATGCAAACGTGTGTGGTCTACAAGAAGACAATTGCATATGCAATTGAGCGTCTATAGATGTAACTACCTGGGCCGCATATACAACCGCCTGTCTGCAGACCACACTGGTTGCATCTGTAACCGCCCATCAATGTTCACGTGCAACATTTTTTTCGTCCACATGTCACTCGTGAAGTCGCTAACCATCGTGAGACCATTTTTGTTGCAATCGTACATCTATATTTGTCATTTTTTGAAATCCCTTTTCATATATTTACCACATGTTCTATAATAACTTTTCCGAGGGGTATTAAAGTGAACCTTGGGTCGATAAAATCTATTTGTTTTTTGTGAAAGGCACCAAAAAAAGATCTTAAATGTTTTTGTGAAAATCTATGGTGATTAACTAAACTTGATTAAATATGGGGTAGTTAATATAATGGGAGGACATAAACACTGTAAATAAATGTGATAAAGTAATATAGAAATTACTCAAAGATAAAACTAATAAAATTAAACCCTAACATGAAAGAAGGAGGTGAGGAAAGAACTCAGTTGATTTTAGATGACTGGAGAAAATAAAAGTAGGAACGGTTGTGTGGAGGTCCTGTGAAGGCTGGATCTAGAGGATCTGAGTGGATAGGGTGCCTGAACAGGATCTCTAGAACTAGTTCTCATTGAATCGGAAGGTTGTTTGAAACCATCGATGTGTGTTGCATTAGGTTTGCTTTATCCCGTTGTATGTTGCCAATAATCCAAGCTGATGTAGAGACCTATAAGAAGACAAGAAGAAGTATCAAAACCCTAAAAATAAAGATACAAAATGAATGGGTTGGAATGACCTCATCTGCCACAATAGTGGGCTTACTAAACTGATCGTTGCACTACATTTCAGACCCAAATGTAGTTTTGGTGTGTGTGTGCATGTCCCGTCCTAGGTGTTCTTGTGTCGGTTACACTAAGTGAAATAGTAAGCAATAACTAAATATAGAAAATGTAATAGCATGTGTGCATGGAATAGAATAGAATCACCCCCTATGAAGTGTGATGTAGACTTCCTAGCTTTGTGCCTTGATGATGGAGCTATGTGGATGCAAATGCAATGGATGGATGCAACTATAAATGAGTGATAGTAGTAGATGATGCTAGGTCCATCATTATGGTCTCATAACTTTATATTTATAGGGTTCTCTTGATCTAATTTTGTAATTAACTCCAACATGGCTGACTAGGAAAAATATAAGGATGAAAAATGGCTAGAAAAGAGCCTAGAAAGTGGCGGAAAGTAGAAAAAGGATCGAGATGCCCTAGGAGGACCGGGCGCCAATGGGTGCCCCAAGATTACCCAGTGTGCCCCAATGAGGCCAATATGCTTTGGGAAAGTGATGAAATAAGATGGGCATGTAGATAAAAATGTGTGGGAATCATGAAATAAAAGTAAAATAAGATGGTAAAAGATGGGGTTAATTAGTACTTTCTTCACTCAAGAACCTTCTAAATAGTAGTATGAGACTGGAATAAATAAATGTCTAAAGTGCATTATTTTGTGACTAAATTTTTCCCCCACTTTATATTGGTGAGTTGAAATCTCAATAATATAAAGTATATAGAAATGTGTACCTGATTTCCATGAAAAGTGTATTAGAAACACGCTAAAGGACTAGACAAAAGCGTGGAATGAAAAAAATAAAATGGATGAGCGTGGAAAATAAAGATGGACCATGCAAAAATAAAAAGGTGATGAGAGTGAACCTAGCGTGGAACACATGTGTAGTTTTTGCGATGCGGTGTGTAGTGTACCTACATGGTTAGTAAAGTATGTGTTGTCATGGAATGTTGTTGTTGTTGTTTATGTTGCCCCAATTTGTTGCTTGTTTCTCATATGGTCGCACTTGTTGTATTCTTTTGTAATTTGGTGTAGCTATGGAATGAAGTCTAGAACACTCAAGAAAAGCTATGAAAGATGAACCTATTAAAGCTCCTAGCAATCAGTTATGTTTGTTTGATAATCAAGGGTTTGAGAGTGAGATCTCACCATTAATGGCTTCAAGGCCAATGGTTCATCCCATTTACTCAAGCTTGATGTTTAGAAATGTAAATGGTTAAAGCAAAGATAGCTCAAATGACAATGAAAACTACTAAATCTAAAGATGGCATAAGCTAGTCTAAAAATGGAGGAGTGTTCTTAGCAAAAAGGGGGGGGTATGCTTGTATTTATAGGTTTCTAATCCTAGGAAGAGGAAAGGGATGTTTTGGACTCATGTGGGACTAAAGTCCAAAAAGGCCAAACTCAAGTGAAACTCAAATTAGAAAGGTGAAATTGACATTTGGAAAGCTAAGTCTCCTTTTTAGAAAGTCAACAAAGGTTTAATTATCCTCAAATAGGCTAATTAATAGGATAATGACTTATAGAAGCCATTTAGAAGGGTGTTAGCATGATTTAGGGGTTTAGAAGAGGTTAGAAAGGTAATTAACTAGCATAGTGTAGTCAATTAGTGGGTATTGGGATAGTTAGTGCAATTTTACTAATAAAGTTGCGTAGACCAAATTATAGGTGTCTACATTTTCCCCTCTTTGAGGTGGTGTAAGTAACGTCACTTCAAAGAAAGTAGACAAGAAAAACAACTAAAATTTTGAAGGGGTAGAAGAAAAATTAGTAGGTTGGATGGATGCCCCTCGAGTGTCGATGGGGTGATGAAAGAACTCGATGGACAATCAAAAATATGAAAAAGAAAAAGAATAGTGTGAAGAGAAGAAAGGGGATGGGAAAGGGATTGGATAGAGGAGAATAATGATAAAAAAAGAAGGTATTGAGCTATCAATGAACCAATGTGTATAGTAAACAATAACATGTCATCATATTGCTAGAAATCTTCATCATTGGTCCTTATTAAAAATGTAAGCATACAAAAAGGGTGTAAAATGACATAAAAATCCATAACACGAATGATGTCCATTGCTAAACCACCAACTCCATGCAACATACAAAATGCAATGCAATACGAGAAGAAAACAAGCTGACCTAATAGGAAACAAGTACACACACATACTCAAACCAACAACATTTAAGAAAGTTACACAAATGTTTTGTTATCGAGCTTTAGTTCCCAAATGTTCATGAAAAATGAAAAGGGTAAAAAGTGATGCCCTAAGAAAGGATATATGTGAGGGAGTTTGATGAAGGACATAATGTCCAATGATAAAGCATTGTGCAATGAAAATAGTACCAGAAATTTGTATGTGCCAAAATAGTACATACGAAGCAAAAAGCAAGCTAGCTTTGTTGATGGGAGGTAGATCCAGATGATCCATGAGTCATTTGTGATAGAAACAAGTGAAAATGTCAGCCAGATATGATAAGAATACCATGGATGAGACACAAATTTCAGTTGCGTATCAACGTGTTACCAATTTTTTGATTTTTTTATTTTTGACGATTTTTTTGGATTTTTGTGAAAAATTTTATTTTTAGGAAGATTATGATTTTTGCAATTTTTTAGATTTTTTTATTTTTGAAATTTTTAGGATTTTTGATCGGTCAGAAGAATTTAGAAAATGGAAGATTACCTAAAAGCACACGAAAATGCCCATGGGTAATGAAAACAAATGTCATTGGGTAGCAAAAAAAGATGCCCTTGGTAAGAAAAAAAAGGGTGCCCCATGGAAAAAAATAGCAAAAATTAAAAATATTATTTAATAAAAATAATCATCACGATGGGTAGAAGAAAGTGTTAGAATGACCATGGTGGTCAAAACATGCCCTAGGGGGCATCACGAGTGGTTAAAATGGCTAAATATACCCCTTTAGGGGGGTAAATCATCACAAGTTCATTTGTTACTCGAAGCTCTTTTATTTTTACCAAGAGTGATTTCCAAGCTACGAGAGAGATGGCACAGTCCAGAGCATATGAGGTGAGATGACACCATTCAAGAGTATGCACGGGAGGAGATGACCCTCCATTTGTGAGTGCCTGAACCTTTCTTGTCAATTTTTGCATTTAATAGCTCTTATTATCATTTATTAACATTATTAGGTTTATTAGGGTGAAAAAATCATGTATATGCACCCTAGGGGCATGGCATGCATCAAAGGGGTGCGTACACATCAAATTTATATGTGTATGCACATGTGCATATGTCAAAATATGTACACATGCACATAGGCATAAAACTCACGCGTATGCACCCTAGGTTGAAAAATGGGTGCATGCTAGCACACACACAAACCCATGCATATGTGGCATAAAGGGCACATGTGTGAGTTAGATAGGTTAGTAGGGGTGTGCACACATAAAATATGGGCACGTAGGTGTTCAAAATGATGGCATATGCATCCTAGGCATGCACACTAGAAAGGGTACACATGCCTAGAAAAGGGTACACAGCATTGAAGAGAGGAAATTTTACACTTAGAAGAATGTTAGTTAGATGACTAGGATAGTGTAGATGAATTTTGCCTTAGTTTTTAGAAGAGTAGAAGAAGATAGAAGAAAAATTAGTTCTAACACGTGTCATGTTATTTTGTAGAGGCATTTATCATTACTATAGGCGAGGGAGAGACATGGTTGCCATTTAGCGACCATAGAGGTGAGCTTCCATGGACATCATAGATGGATGATGGATATATTGTTGAGGTGACTAGGTTGGCCCATGTAGCTAGGATGCCACTTGATTACTCTTGATCATGGGCTACTTACACCTTAGTAGAGAGATGACATAGTGAGAGCCTAGTGCTTCCGGATCCCGACAAGAGAGATGACAATTTACCCTCGAGGATGTTTGGCACATTCTACATGTACCTATCAGAGGACAACTCATCGAGTATATTAGTGTTGAGGTTGAGATATTAGACTTCCTTATCGAGGTATTTGGATGTGATGATATACCTCATCAAGGTATGACAATTTATTTACACCGATGCATCACAGATCCTAGCTTTCATCGCATGCCACTATATTTGATGGCTCTTGTCAGTGGATTTTTCTCACTAACAAGACAGGTTCCTCATTTCCTCTTGGCCTGATTAGTGTGATACAGGGTATATTCTAGAGGTGAGTGATACTATTGGGGCCAATATGCATATACACATCTATACTAGGACCTACATCTTATCATGTACCATGGTCAGAAGACCATGGGTCCTACCACATTACTATATATATGGGCGTGGGACCACATAGCCATTGGTCACCCTATAGGTGTTCTTTGAGTTTGGGATCCAGAGGAGCCTTCAGTCATGGGATGGGTCCCTATTAGAGATGATATCATAGGGCATATGGGTGATACTTATCATTATCATAGGTAGTTGATGACATTGTGCAACATATGATAGTGTGGAGGCCTACCAACATTATCAGTGGGCTGAGGATGGAGATGAGCTCAACATAGCCATGGTTGAGCATTTTTTATTGGTATTCGGGGGCTATATCACAGATTTCTATAGGGTAGACCAATGCTAGAGATAGTTTTACATAATATAGATGTACCCCATCATCTAATATGTGGTATGCATGTAGGGCTACTGAGAGATTTGACATGGGGCTATATTCAGCCAGATAGGGCTCGAGCTAGTTTTGATGGGATGGTGCCACAAGGTATGGTGCCTTTGAGATATATCAAAGACCTAGGGTTATTGTTGAAGTATGGACCCATGGTATTTGACAGTTTACATGTCACCTTACCATTCCACAGGCTTTATGGGATGTTGAGGGAGTTAGGCCACCTCCGAGGAGGATATAGCATGATGATGAGGATGATGATGATGATGAGGATGATGGTGATGATGGATAGGGACATGATGGAAGGTGGTGGATGGGTCACGGGTGGTGGTGGACATGGTCCTCCACCCTTATAATGGTAGGCATAGGCCGCAGAGACATAGAGGTAGGTTCCTATTTCTCCACCGATATATATGCCCCAAGTGGGCATAGCATAGTTGGTGTTCATGTTCCTTTATACAAGTGTACCAACATAGAGAGAAGCACCACAGGGTCCTCCTCTGGAGGAGTACCACAAGCAGGGCCTCCACCTTAGCCCACTCATAGTCCACCAGAGAGGTGGAGGAGGTGGAGATGGATGGTGGAGATGATGGGGAGATGGTGGGTAGGTAGTTACATTACAACAATAGTTATAACATTTTATAGCCATGAAACTCTAGGTGACAATGAGAGAGATCAGCTAGGGCATAGCTACAGGTTGTTATGACCTAGAGAGAGATCAAGCTAGAGCACATGCTAGTTAGGGGGTGGAGGAGATGGTGCTACTTGGTTTTAGAGATCCAAAAATGGTACCTAGATGGCATATATTACGAGCCTATGGCAAGCAGTCAAGTCATCATAGCCCAGGTTCGAGATTATTACTATAGAGAGGGACCGATTGGTCGAGAGGACAGTAGGTCAGGCCAAGCTAGCGAGATTACAAGTAGAGGTGGCTTCATTCCAGTGTGACTCTATGGAGCCACCATGACACCAAAGATATATATGGACTTGGCTATGGCTAATGGTAGGGCTTCCTACTACAAGGCCCTATATTATGATGTTGTTCCAGAGGGTCAGAGAGTACCCAACTTTAGTGAGCAGTCGATGGGCAAGATCACAGAGATCACAGAGACCAGAGACATCGGCCTCTATGTGAGCAACCACGAGATCCCCAAATAGGGTGAGTAGATAGGAGAGAAAGTACATAGGCATATGCCCCTCCACTAGATCGTAGGCCTCCGAGTCCCCATGAGGGATCGAGTCAGACATGACTCATTTTTTTATTATACACATATGTATGTATTTTTGATGTATGCCTCTTATGAAGGCTCAATTTTGATCGATGATGTATGATGTATCATTTTTGATTATGCCTCCTGATGAAGGCTTATTTTGATTCATGCCCTTGATGGAAGATTTTGTATCGATGATGTATATATTTTTGAGATAGACATTATATATGTGATGGACATTCGATGTTTATATTTTCCATGTATTTATATGACTTATGATGATGATTATGATTATGGATGATGATTATATCATGATGTTGTTTGATTTACTTCTTATGTATGTATCATGATGGATTTTGATGATGTATCATATGTTTTATGATGTATGAGATAGATGTTTATGGCATCATTTTAAGATGTTTCACTTATTTACTTTTATCATTTATTGTGTATGAGAGTAGCGATAGATGATAGCACTCTTTTTTTGATGAGATACTATGTGATTTAGACCATGTTTTTATTATGGATATTGGTGTGGGGGATAGATTTGTGATCATGCACAACCCCTCTTTCCCCATTGATGATATGGTACATGATGATTAGCTTAGTATACATGCTTGATGTAAAACTTAGCATTTTTGATATATGATGTATAGATGATGTTTAAGATGTGATGATAGATGATGATGATAACAAACAATGTGCATGAAAAAACAAACACAAGAAAAAGTTAACAAAACTAAACAAATATACACATACAAAACAACACAACTATATGCAAATAAGAATGAACTCAACATACTTAACAACAGATTAAATTGGTACTTAATCTAAGTAAGTGAATGAATCCTAATAAATGCATATAACCAATGATGAAAACACACCAATATTTACAAGTATGAAAGTTTAAAATGAACTCAATGCAACATACAATAGATCAAATAATATTTAATCTAAGTCAAGAAATGAATCCATTTTAAATCATACAACCCAAAAAAGATAATGCAATCAAAACTCTACAAACCGACAACTAAAAGCAATCAAACCACTACCTTGTTTTTGTGGGATAGTTTTGATTCATTTTCTAATTTTTTTGGTGTCATTCTAAAGACAATTTTCAAGGCTATTGTTCACATTGTTTTTGTGATTTTATCCCTAAAAGGGTTTTTCAGATGTTTAGGTTTTTCTAACATTTTTGAATGTTTTTGTTTTTTGCGAAGTGATTTTCCAAAGTGAGGTAAAGAAGTGTGGATGCCCCTAACATGAGATGGGAATATACAAAGGTAGAATGCCATGCATGTTATGTTCAGGAAAGAATATGTGAAGCTTCCCCAACATTAGATGGGAATGTACAAAGGAAAATCTTCACAATGATAGATAGGAGTAGAACAAGCTAGATCAAGGCCACAATGGATAGGCTTGAGAGGATTCCTAGACTTAAGTAAACTAGCCTAAGAAAAAAAGTATTACTCATCCAGTTATGAGAGTGCTTGTAAAAATGAATCCTCCTTAAGCACCGAAAAACTAGTTTTCACCCAAGGACTTTCCCAAATGTGCCACAATTGCATGGTTTTCACACTTGGACGACTTTTTTTTTTTTTACTATTTTCTTGATTTTTTTTTTTTTGCTTGTTTTTTTTTTTTTCTAAGGAACTTCTTATTTAAGCATAGAATCACTTGAGATGCATTACATTCATTGGTTCCTTTAATTCCTCACCATCTGAGTGAGCCATTTTGTAATCCCCTGATCCATATTTCTCAGTGACCACATAAGGTCCCAACCAGTTAGCCTCAAATTTTCCCTTCTTTTCTCTATCTTTAACAATGTTTTTCTAGTTTTCTTTCAAAACGAGATCACCCACCTCAAATTGATGAGGTATGATCCATTTTTTGTACCCTCATGAAACTTGGTTTTGATAAAATTTTAAGTGATTGAGGGCTCTCATTCTTTTCTCATCCAGTAGCTCCAATTCTACCAGGTGAGCAACTCTGTAGTCTTCATCCTTGTCTAGATAATCCTGAGAGATATTCTCAGGAGGGAAGCTCAATTTCTAGGGGTATAATGGCCTCAATACCATAGACTAGTGAATATGGAGTAGCACCAGTAGGGGTGTGAATGGAGGTTCGATAGGCCCAGAGGGTGGGATGAATCTAGAGGTGCCAATTACGAACATGTTTTGCTAACCATTTTCTCCATGATTCAAACAAGGGTTTTATTTGTGGCCTTTTACTTGTCCATTACCTTGAGGGTAATAGGGAGTAGACCATTTGAGATGGATTTGGAAGCATTGGCATAACACTTTAACCATCTTGTTCTTGAAGGATTTTCCATTGTCTGTGATAATGGTGGAGGGGATGTCGTAATGGAAATGAGATGATTCATGATAAACTTTGAAATCTATGCACACCGTTACATAAGTTAGAGGTACAACCTCTACCCATTTGGTGAAGTATTCGGTGGTGGTAATGATGTGGGTGTGGCCATCTAAGGAAGTTGGAGTGAGCTTCCCTATGAGATCAAGTCCCCATTTGGAAAATGGCCAAGGTGTTGTGATGGGCTGCAAAGCTTGTGTTGGTGCATGTATCAAGTTGCCATATTTTTGATAGAGTTCACATTTCTTGACATGATTGCAACTATTTGTTTCCATGGTGGGCCAATAATAACCCACTCTCAATAGCTTCTTTACAAGGGTCCATTCCACTTGTGTGTGCTCCACACACACCTCCATGCACTTCCTTAAGCACTTGGATTGACTCAGTCAAATCCAGAAATGAAGCAGATTCCCATCATAGCCATGATGATAGAGGGTGCCTCCTAGAGGGTGTATCGGCTATATGGTGAATAAGGGTATTTTTCTTGGTTTGGGTGATTTAGGGGAAAGGATCCATCCTGTAAATAGTTATAAATGGGATCATACTAGGGGAGAAAAGGACCAACAACTTCACATGCCAAGCATGATTCTGACATGTCATACACAAGCATTTGCAAGATGTTCAACAAAGAATGGCATCTTGTTTTCCTATGGTGGAATGCATAGTAGAGATCCAATCGTAGCCATCACATCTGTTGATTTATTGTGAGATCTTGGTCTTTGTTCAAAAGTGATTGGAAAAATACTCTTTCAAGTTTCAACCAACTTCTTATAGGGGATGAGCTTCTCATCTTTGACCTTGTATTCATCATTGACTTGTTTGATAATCAGTATGAATCACCAATGACTAATAATTATCTGATATTCCATCAGATGGCCAACTTCAACCCATGATGAGTGCCTCATATTCCACAATGTTATTTGTGCATGGGAATCCTAGATGGAAGGCCTGTGGGATTATCTCTCTAGTAGGGGTGATGAGTATCACTCTTTCTCCTGAACCATGATAGGTGAATGATCCATCAAAGTGGACTTTCCACACAATAGATTCTTCTATGTACATCATGGATGCATCTGGAAGATCCAAACACAATGGTTCCATTCTTGTAAGGAGCTTCAACTAGTTGATCTACAAGCACCTATCCTTTAAGGGATTTTTGATTTACAAACTCAATATCAAACTCACTAAGGAGGATGATCCAATTAGCCATCCATCCTATCAGGGAAGGTTTAGATAAGAGGTATTTTAAAGGGTCAACCTTGGATATTAGCTTGGTTTTATTGTTTAGGAGATAGTGGCACAATTTCTAAAAGGTGAACACCACAACTAGGAAAGCTTTCTCAATCTGAGGGTAATTTAACTCATAGGAAATGAGGGTATGACTTAAGTAATAAACCACTCATTCTTTATGGCTTAGGTCATATTGGGAAAGTAGTGCACCAATAGAAAATTGAGTAGCTGAAATATAGAGCAATAAGGGTTCACCTAGGGTAGGTGGCATTAGAACAGTGGACTTGCTAGATATTGCTTGAGTAATGCAAAGGCCTTTTAACAATCTTCTCCCCATGTAAAGGTAACATCTTTCTTCAATAGATGTGTAAAAGGATGGCACTTATCCACAAGCTGTGATATGAATCGATGGATTTCCTAAATTTTCCTTGTAGACTTCTTAGTTGTTTAAGATTCATGGGTGGAGGCATCTTTGTTATAGCCACCACTTTAGTGGGATCCACCTCTATTCCTCTTTGTGAGACAATGAAACCCAATAATTTTCCTTGATTGTATGCCAAAGACGCACTTCTTGGGATTCAACCAAACCTTATAATCTTAGAGACGTTGAAAAATATGCCTCAACACTTCAGATGCTCTTCTCTAGTTTTTATTTTGCTAATATATCATCCACGTAATCTTCCATGATATCATTCATCATATCATGGAAAATAACAATCATGGCTCACTGATATGTTTCCCTGAATTCTTGAGGCCAAAGGCATGACCTGATAGAAAAATTTCCCCAAGGGGTAATGAAAGTAGTCTTGTGTTGATCTTCCTCTCAATCTTGATTTGGTTATAACCTGAGAAGCCATCCATTAAAGATAGCATCTCATAACCAGCAGTCGAATCGACAATCATGTCGATGTTAGGCAAGGGAAGTCATCCTTAGGACATGCTTTTTGTTGATGTCCCGAAAATTCAATGCATATTATATACCAACTAGTTTCTTTTGAACTTGGGACTACATTAGATATCCAGTCTGAATAGTCAATAGGTTTGATAAAACCTGTTACTAATAGTCTTTCAAGTTCCTCTTTGACAAGTAATGCAATTTTTGGATGCATCTTTCTCATAGTTTTTTTTGATAGGTTTGGCATTTGGGTGTACAACAAGGTTGTGTACAACCAACGCTAGGTCCAAACCTAGCATATCCACATATGACCATGCAAATATATCCACATACTCATAATAGGGTTATGAGGGTCTTATGTTCTTATACTGAGAGTGAAGCTCCCAACTTTATCATCTTAGGCTTCTTTTTCCCCGATGTTGACACTTGATTGTTTCTTCAACCAACATTTTTGATGCATCCTCCATCCATGTAGGATCAAGAGGAAGAGTCAAATCTACTTCCATAGGTGGTTTCAGAGAGATCATCATCTTTGAGTGGGTAAACTACTTTGTCCATTGATTTTTCTAACTATTTTTCCACAAGTGCCTCAAAGAGGTTTTCACTATGTGTTTTGGTCTTTTTCTTTTTCCAGGATTCTTAGTAGTATTTTTTCCCTCAAGCTTGTTGATATTCAGTTGACCACACATTTCTCCTCTTCCCCAAAATATGCACATGCATCTAGATCAATGGAGAATCCCTTTTTGTGATCACCTATTGAATGTTATCCCTGATTCCCATGAACTCTTCAATTACCTCATCATTTTCAAAGATCGATCGACACGTGAAGTTGTTTATCCCAATCAATTAGGTCAGATATACTAGGTTAACTTGGGAATTGGCTTGGGGATTTGTTTTAGAAAGAGTAAGGATGGAAGAATTTGGAAATAGGTTAGTAGAGGCAAGATCTTCATATAGGCTATACTGGGAATCTGTGTCATTGTCTAGAATTAGATAAGTCATCCTCACGTTCAGAGGAAGTGTCATTTATTTATGCAAGTAGAGCTCTATGAGGCTGAATGCCAAGGCCATGCTTATTATACTTCCATGGGGAAGTGGAATAGGTTCTAATCTACCTTGTGCATCTGGGCCACATCCAACTCTCCTTGATACCCCATGACTTGCATCATGTGGTGTGCTTTGATAAAATGGGGAGCTTGGTGACATGAAGCCATAGTTCCTTTGGGTACCCAACTAGTAGGTATCTAGCATCTTCTCATCTAACAAGAGACCACTAGGAGTAAACCTTTCAAGGGGCTCAGGAAACTAGCCTGAGTGCTTTTGGATTGGAAATATGGTCTGCCACATGTCTTAGGTGACACTAAAAGATCAGATATCAATAGGGCTTGTTCAAGATTGAATTGATCTACTTTGGGCCATATTTCCCAAATGTTGCTTCCCATGTAGAAAAGGGATTAACCAACATGTAGAAAATTTTGATTGCATGGTGTCAATGTATCTAGATCTACATGATCCTTCATAGCCTCCATTTGTAATGGAACCACAATATCTATAAAAGGACACTCATATGCTGCTCATGAGAAACTATACAATGCTCTACAATGTGTAAATGGTTCAGGGTCACCTAGAATGGTGATCATCTGTCCTTCATGAGGAAACTTGATACATTGATGATAAGTCAAAGGAACAACCTTCATGGCATGAATCCATGGGCATCCTAAGAGCATGTTATATGGGAGGTCCAAATCAAGAACCTGAAACTTTGTATCATGATAAACATGCCCTATCTCTATGGGTATCATTATGGTACCAGCTATCTCATGTTCCTCATTATCATATGTTGTGATGGTGATGGTATTAGGATCCAAGTCTGCTTTTGTGCGCCCAGTTTCTTGAAAAGCTTCAAAGTGCAGATGTTCAAACCGGATCCACCATCTACAAGAACTCTTTTGACTTTGTGATGAGTAACAAAGACTTCTATATATAAGGGCATATTATGACTAGGTTTGTTATGTGGTATCTCATTCTGTCAAAGGAAATAGATGTCACTAGAAGAAAGGTTTGTGATCATTTCTTGGAGATTTGTGGGATCTACATCTGTGGATATTCTCAGACCCCTGAAGGGTTTTATACAATATGTCTTTATGACTGTTTGAGATTTTTAGAAGATCTAAGATTGAAATCTTAGCAGTGGTCTTCTCTAATTGGTCTAACAAGTCATACTTGAGTTTCCTGAGGGACATATTGAGTAGGTTTTGAGATTACTAAGTGTGTGTGTCATGTTCCTATGGTGCAACTATCACCTACAATCCTAATGGTGTTTACTTGTTCATCAGATGATTGGATACAACCTATAAGGGAATCAAAAGGATTATCTATAGAGGTATACACATAATTTGCAGCCCTATAATTATTAGATGAATCTCCTTGATCTGGATTCTTGTTCTCCTATTTCTTATGGTTAGGGAAGGGTTGTTTAAATATCCCCATTTTTGTTAGGACCTTCCCAATTCAGTGAATCCACCTCAATCTTTCCTTCTTCAATAAGGTCATGTATATAGTGTCATAACCTCATACACATGTCAGTCTTGTGTCCTTTGACATGATGAAAGTCACAATACTCATGCTCTTTATACCATCCTAGTTTAGGTGCATCTTCAGGGAAGGGTATATGGGCTGAGGATAGGTGACCATGTTCACAGTATCTAATTGTTTTTTAAAATTGTAGACAATGGTTCAGTTAGAGGCGTGAATGTCCATTTTGGGGCCCTCTTTGTCTTGATGAGGTCCTTGTGTGAGTTTCAGAAGAGGACCACTCTAAACAGCCTAACTCTTTTGGATTAGTGATGCCATCTCCTATGACATTCTTGTTTTGTTTAAATAATTTAGGCTTCTCTATAGGTTTTGATTCAATATGTTTATCCTTGGAGAAGGGTTTAATAGTCCCTTTCACGATTAGATCCTTTTCAATGTTACTTCCTTCTCTATAACTTCTTCAAAGTTAGAGACATAGTGCATTTGTAAATGAAAGGCTATGTCTGGGTTTAGATTAGGTACAAAGATGCTAACCATCTATTTTTCAGGATATTGCAAGGAAAAATATAGCCAAACCATGCCACCATTGTAGAAACCAATGAAGGATTCATTAGGTTTATGTTTTGTAGTACATAAGTCTAGCATGGTTATATCACTCTCCATGTTAAAGGAGAAGTGTCACACAAACTTTTCAGCTAATGTGGGCCATGTAGTGATTGTTCCCTTGGGTATGTGTAGAACCATTCTAGTGCTTCTTTCACCAAACTACTAAGGAAATAAATGAATAAGGTAGTTGTCACTAAATGCAACTTCCTGGAAAGCCATGTAGAAGTATTTTATATGATCATGAGGATCACCCTTACCTTTATATTTATCAAACTTAGGTGTATCAAAGTTTTTGGGGAACGACATTCATAACATGTCTCTATCGAAAGGGTAGGGACATAGCTCCTCGTATTGATATTTCTTGTTATGGCCCACATTACTTTCTTGTAGCATTGTGAGCATGTTTTTCATTATTGTAGCTCTTGTGTAATGAGTTGTCTTTTTTGGAGATGGTGGTCTATTCGACTAACCTTTAATGCTTCATCATTGTGAGGGTTAGTGTATAGTTCACTAGACTTAGATTTATGTTTCTCCTTTTCATGAAACTTTTTTTGCATCTTTAGATGTGTGTAAGCTTGTTAACCTTTGGCTAAGTTTAAGTATTTGTCTTTGGATGACTTCTTCTTTGGTTTGGTGGTCATCTTTTGTGTCATATTGAGGAGGTACCTCCTTGTTTTTGTGTTGATTTTGACCCTATGTGAGGCTTTAAAAGGTACTCTTCGAGCACCATCATTTTGTTTTGTGCTTCATTCTTAAAGTTGTTATTTTCATGACCGAAAGTGGAAGTGGAAGCATATCCCACATCAAAGGATTAGTGTGAATCATACCATGCATGTCGATAAGAGGAGGTCTTTGTGACTCTTCCTCATTTATGTTAATCATTTTAACAGACATGTCATGGTCTTGTGGTAGCCTGGCTCCTAATTCTAGGATGCACGCATAAGTATTTGGTCTCTATTTAGGTATAAGAGATCATCAAATCATGTGAGATCAAGGTTATTCTCACCTTGTGATGAATCAATGTCATTTCCACTTGGATCAACCCAAGCTTTAGTGTCTTTTACTTTAGAAAAGTGAGGTTTAGGTTAGTACCAGTAAGGGATTATTCCATAGAGCATTGTTCAACACCGAAGGGGTTCATCTCCACTTCACGTTCCATTCTTCTAGCCATCATCCTTGTGATAGGTGGCATGGGTACTTTTTCTACATGAGGTTTATCTAGATTTGACTAAGTTATAATCAACCTAAGTGTAATGTAATTTATCTCACCTAGATGTCTCGAGGTGGTTTAGCCTCTATCTCTAAAGAATGATATGTCAAAAGAATCAAGGATCAAATGATCTTGTCCTAGGTACAAGTATATGCAATCTCAATCATACAAGGAACAAATCATGTAAGTATAGGTAACCAATCAATCGATCAAAGTGTTTATACCTTTCATTTTCAATGATAGTTTGACATTAGATAGCCAACTCTATGTCAATACTTAAGTCAAGTTCAAAAATGAACAAGGCGTAAGTATTAACAAAGTGTAAGCATGATTCCCAATCAAAGGATACCATGATGAGTTTAACAACCAACAAGGCCTAAATGTTAAAGGGTGAGGATTACAAATGTAAGCCATGTAGCTACACCAATTGGACACATTGATCAAGCTTCATGGAGAAGTGAGATATTAGTGCCAAAGTGGTATTGAAACAATGCAAAAAAAGTAAGCGACACCTTTCAATATTTGGGACAATGTCTTGAAGTCAAACTAAGTCAAATTATACTAAGGAAGTGCTAAAATGTGGGCAGCGTATCACCACAATGTGGACACTTAGATCACGTTTACGAGAAACATGACGTAGGTATCTAAATTGTGTTGAGACAATGTGAACAAGGTAACACATTCTAAGGGGATCAAATGATGAACCAATCCTAACTATGATGATGATCTTGAAATCAAGACCAAGTGGCTATCAAGATGTAAAAACATACCCACACACTTTAGATGTTTAACAACTCAACCAAACATGGATGAGCGTAAATGAAAAAAGTGGTGAACACAATCTATTGATAACACTCATGAAACATGCCTTCTCTTGTCCCAAATGGGCAACAAGAATGCAAAGGAATAGACCAAGTGGTGGTGAAACTAGTCTAGTATAAATTTGGCAAAGTTTCACCTTGCCTTAGGGAAAGTGAAGAACTAAGAAAAAGTGATATGTTGCGAGCTTCGTGATGAATATCACTAGACCCTAACTTTGAGGACTCTCCCCTTGTTCATAAAACAAGGTTTTGACTCCAAAGAAGTTAGTGTTTCATGATGGCTCTTGACTCGATAATTTGGACTAGCATAAGTTGGCCTCTTGAAGAAATGGCTCCCTAGGTAGTTCTCTCAACTAGGTACCAAAACACCCTCTGCGAGCTTGATTTACCAAGAAAGTCATAATGACTAATCTTGGAGTATCTCAGGCTTTACTTTACCCCCTTCAAATACAATGAGCAATGAATGTGTTCACGCGTATCTTTCACTAGGGTCACAATGGAGATGTTTTTGGTGTTAACTCACAAAATTCTTACTAGTCAAGTGGGTAAAGCGAGGCACTTCCTGTTTTCATCCATGAGGTTACTTAGCGGTGGACTACTTTAGGGTTCTAGAACCACCCCCATTGTTGTAGCTTAAGGTGTTATGCCAAAGGGGTTATGTTCTAGTTAAGTGGATAGGGACGTACCCTTTTCCAAACCTGCATATACAATGTGTTGAATGTGGTGTGTTTTTAATCTTTTTAGACTTAGTGTGGTTTTTTGCACACATTTGACAACCTACATCAAACATGTTAGTATTGTTTTGATCCCAATTATTTTACAAGCGGATTTGGTTCTACACACAATGATTAGTAATTTTCCAAGTGGTCAAAACATCATATAAAGGAGATAACACGTTGTTTCTGATTTCCAAGATCATCCTAAGATGCAAGGAAAGAGCATACGCAACACAAACCTCACTAAACTTGTAAAATGGAAAATACTTAATCAAATTGTGTGTAAAAATTTCTTTTAGACAACTTTGAAGTTCTTTCCCATTAGAAACTTAATTGAAAAGTTTGGAAAGCATAAGAAAAGAAAAATCAAATGCAAACACCTTAAATCAAGTTAGTATAAAACAAATAATAAACAAGAACCTAAAAAATATTGTCAAAAAATTGCAAGAATGTCAAAAAACCCGAATATTAAATTATGCAACTCGCAACAAAATTTAAATTCTACAGAGAATGCTTGTGCACCCTTTTGTGTGCATGCGCATGTGATTTAGGTATGTGCACGCCCCTTTAACGTGTATGCAGTCTATGGAAATGATAGAGGGTATTTATTCTTGTGCATCTAGAATGATGCATGCGTGATCCTTTTAACGTGTGTGAACCACGAAGATGTGTATGTATCCCAGGTAAAATGGGGAAATGACACAAGTGTGGGTTTATGCATACACATCCAGAATGATGCATGTGCGAGCCTTTTGATGTCTCCATGTGGGTTTTTATACGTGTGTGTGCGAATATTTGGTTCAATTTGTTTTCGGTCAACCCTTGTTAACATGAGTTGCCTTTTATAGTACACGCCCTTTTTTACGTGTGCGCTCGGCCCTAAAAACAACCAAAAAAAACATGGAAACCAAAAAACTAAAAATGCAAACAGTCCTAAATTAGTCTTTTAACTACTTTTCTAACACAAACCCATTAAATATTTATGTTAAAGGGAGTTTTAACACATATAATTTTACCAAATGCATGGATAAAACTAGTTTTCCTCAAAAAAGCATAAAAATGGTTAGAAAAAGCATGTAAATGACAAAATTTAAACAACTTCTAATGGACTATGGGGTTATGTCCCACCGGGTGTGTCATATGTATTCATGTGTAAGTTGGTGTAGCTATGGAATGAAGCCTAGAACACTCAATAAAGCTTTAAAGCTTTCCAAACTTTCAACAATGAACCATCATTTTAAGAACTATCTAAACGAGAAACTATCAAACCCTTAGATATTTCATATATAAACTTGAAATAGATGAACTATTAAAGCTCCTAAGCAATCAATTATGCTTGTTTGAAAATCAAGGGTTTGAGAGTGAGATCTCAACCATTAATGGCTTTTAAGGCCAATGGTTCATCCCATTTACTCAAGCTTGATGTTTAGAAATGGAAATGATTAAAGCAAAGATAGCTCAAATGACAATGAAAAAACTACTAAATCTAAAGATGGCATAAGCTATTCTAAAAATGAGGAGTGTTCTTAGAAAAAGGGGGAGGGGTATGCTTGCATTTATAGGTTTCTAATCCTAGGAAGAGGAAAGGGATGTTTTGGACTCATGTGGGACTAAAGTCCAAAAAGGCCAAACTCAAGTGAAACTCAAATTAGAAAGGTGAAATTGACATTTGGAAAGCTAAGTCTCTTTTGAAAGTCAACAAAGGTTTAACAATTAGAAGGGTGTTATCATCATTTGTTTTATATATATATATATATATATATATATATATATATATATATATATATAATTTTGACAGATGTGTATCTGATTTCTCCAACATCTCACGCCTACAAATGATGATTTATGTCGATTTATGTGAATCAAAAGCATCGAGCTTCAATCCACATTAGATCCTCCCTCAAATTCCAGATTGTAAATGAAAGGTGTATATCTCATTTTAGGATATTCATTTGCTCAATATATTAGTTATTACAATTTAGAGATTTAATGTATTTAATGGATATAGCCACCATAGATTTAATGGATATAGCCATAAATGTTGGATATAATGTTATGGATGCAAACATTCATGGTACTATATCCTACCAAGCAAGGGGTTCAACCACAAATGATCAATCAAGGCATTGATGGCCACGATCGTAGAATATTTATCATTTTCTCATTTTCTACAATCGTGGCCATCAATGTATACACAAATTTACCTTCACGAGAATGAGAGAATGCTCGATGAATGTATACACATTGAATATTTATCACTATGTGGGAGTGATTGTATTAAAATTACGTGAGTAACGAGCATGCAGCAGTGGTGAGATATCTGATGAAGCGTTGTAGTGCATGATGGTACACGTTTTGTCACTCGTCTGAAAGAAAATGGTATGACATGGACACCTTGGCACAGAAACATCTGACCATGTCATTTTTAATGCCTTAGATTCTGATCAAAAACAAAATTCTAGAGACATACGAGTAAATAAAACCAAGAGAGGAAGATACAGGTCCCCATGCAAGAAAATACCAACACAGCAAGTCAGCTCCTGGTCAGGCACATTAGTGTAAGTATTTACTATTAGGAATATGAATAATGAGTATGGAAAAGGAAAAATGCTAATGGTTGTGGTGTTTGCGAGCGACATAGTTTCAATTGATTTCGATGTAGCTCGTGTGACTCTAAATGATGAGCAAAAAGAAAGTAGCATTTGCCATGACACTCCATGTCTGTCTAAAGAAGCTTATAGGAAGCACTGTGCAATGACAATGTTTCCCAAATAAAGGATTCTTGCTTTCCAAACCAAGACCCCTCCGCCTCGAAACATACACAATAATACCCTTTACTTTTCTGATCGACTCGTCTTTTGCCCATGTCTTCCATATCGCAACGTTATATTTGTTATGGGCAGAAGCAAAAACAAATTAAACTAGATGGATGGAGAAGATAGATTTTATTTCCTTTATTGCCTTGTCAAATGACACTACATTCACCTCTTTTTATAGAGGATTTTAGAAAGTGTTGGATATTGATTTTCCACATGTTTAATCACATTCAAACACAGACCATTCAATTCTCACATGTTTTCAACCACAAACCATTCTAGAAGGTAGGTGCAGAGATTTGTATTGACTGGGCAGTCAGTTAGGTAGAAATTATTATTTCTAACACTCCCCCCTAATTTCTACTACCAATTACATCAATGTTTACAATGCCCAAAATTTCTCTTAGATACTCAAATTGTTCTTGTGCTAATGCCTTTGTGAATATGTCTGCAAGTTGCTCCTTTGATCTACAATGTTGTAGAATGAGTTCTCCATTGTTGACCAATTCGTGGATGAAATGATATCTGGTATCAATGTGCTTTGTCCTCTTGTGGAAAACATGATTCTTTGATAGTGCAATAGTGGACTGGTTGTCACAATAGATTGGTGTAGGCTCCTCTTGCTCATGCTTTAGATCCTTCAAGATTCTTTGCATCCAAACTACTTGACATGCTACTTGATGTACTTGCTACATACTCTGCTTCTACTGATGAGATTGTCACTATTGGTTGTTTCTTTGATGCCCATGCTATAATACCTGTTCCAAGATGAAATGCATATCTGATGTACTTTTCCTATCATCAATGCTTCCTGCAAAGTCACTATCTGTATATCCAATCAACTGAAAAACATCCAATGTAGAATACATTATGCCATAATTCATAGTTCTGTAATATACCTTAACAACCTTTTTCCTACTTGCCAATGTGAGTTCTTTGGTGTATCCATGAATCTTGAAATCAAACTGACTCCATACATTATATCTAGCCTAGTTGTTGTGAGATACATCAAACTGCATACCAATTTTCTAAATACAGTTGAATCAAAATATGTTTCATTGTCTTCTCTACTTAGTTTTGTTCCTACTACCACAGGTGTAGAAACTGGACTACAATTTATCATTCTAAATCTTCTCAATACATATTTTGCATATTTACTTTGACAAATGAAAATCCCATTATCATTTTGTATGACTTCAATGCCAAGAAAATATTTCATCAATCCCAAATCTGTCATTTCAAATTATTTTGTCATTGCTGATTTAAACATGTCTATAGAAAGATTTCCTGTAAAGATCAAATCATCAACATATAAGCAAACAATTAAAATTTGACCTTGCTCATTGACTTTGGTGTATAGTGTAGGCTCACTAGTACTTCTACTGAATCCATTTTGTATCATGTATGAATCTATCCTATTGTACCATGCTCTTGGTGCTTGCTTCAATCCATAAAGTGCCTTCTTTAACCTGTAAACCTTGTCTTCATATCCTTTGACTTCATATCCTGGTGGTTGCTGCACATAAACTTATTCAAGAAAGCTGATTTCACATCCATTTGAGAGAACTTCCATTTATTTTGAGATGCAATTGCTAGTACCATTCTAACAGTATCAAGTCTTGCTACAGAGAGAAAATGTTTCATTGTAATCAACTCCATATTCTTGTGCAAATCCCTTAGCTACTAACCTTGCCTTATATTTGATAACTTCTCCATTTGCCTTACATTTAGTTTTATAAATCCATTTCACACCTATGGATTCTTTATCCTTGGGTAAATCAACTAAATCCCATGTTTCATTTTTCTCTATTGATCCTATTTCATCATTCATTGCATTAATCCAATGTTCTTCCTTAATTGCATCCTCAAAATATATAGGATCTTGGGAAAATAAAGCAAAATTAGACTGCAAATCTATCTCATCTCCATGATCATATATTTCTTGTAAGATTCTTGTCTTTTTACCTTTTAGTCTTGGTCTCAATGATGCAAGTGTAGGATTTGATTCATTACTTACTTGTGGACTTGATGATTCTCCTTGCTCAACTTGGATTTGTGAGCTTTCTCCTTCTGATATTCCTTCTTGCTGATTTGATTGTTCTTCTTGCTCCCCTTGGTCTCCTTGACTTTTTCCTTTTTGGTCTTCATATGGCATTGTCGTTGTACCTGAAATTGTTTTGTCTATATTTCCATCCCAAGATTCTTCTTCTTTGAATACAACATCTCTACTTATAATAACTTTCTTGGTTATAGGATTAAACAACTTATATGCCTTAGAGTGTTCATCATAACCAATAAAGATGCATTTTTCACTTTTATCATCCAATTTACTCCTTGTTTCTTTAGGCACATGTGCATATGCAATACAACCAAATATTCTAAAATGAGAAACACTATGACGCTTACCACTCCATGTTTGTTGTGGAATCATGTTCATCACAATATTTGTTGGACTTGTTCAATATATAAACTACACAAGCTACTGCTTCAGCCCAATATTCATTTGATAGATTCTTTCCTTTCAACATGCTCCTTGCCATCTCCATGATTGTATGATTCTTCCTTTCTGCAACGCCATTCTGCTGAGGTGTGTACCTTGTAGTGAATTGCTTCTTTATTCCATGATACCTGCAATAATCTAAAAACTCATTTGACTTGTATTCTCCTCCTCTATCTGATCTCAATACCTTGATGGATTTCCCACTTTGTTTCTCAACCAATGCTTTGAACTCCCTGAACTTTCCAAATTCCTCGGATTTATATTTGAGGAAATAAACCCATGTTTTTCTACTATAATCATCAATGAATGTTAGAAAATAAATGCTCCCCCTAATGATGGTGTTTTCATTGGACCACATATATCTATATGCACAATTTCTAATGGTGCCCGAGATCTATATGACATTCCCTTTGGAAAACTATCTCTATGTTGCTTGGCCAAAATACAACTTTCACATAGACTCAATGGTGTTTCAATAGGAGGTAAACCTCTTACCATTTCCTTTTCTACAACAAACTCAATCCTTTGAAGTTTAGATGACCATACCTCAAATGCCATACCCATGATTGATCTTGACTTGATGCCTTGAAACTTGTTCCAATTTCTTCCATTTTCCACTTTTCATGCGAAGTGGGAACATTCTATTATTTGTCATTTCAACTTTTTCAATCACCATATTACTTGGATAAATATCACATATTGTGCAAACATTATCTTTAAAGACAACTCTATAACCCTTTTGAATAAGTTGTCCCACACTTAGGAGATTATGTTTTAATCCAGGTACAAAATAAACATCAGGAATAGTCTTCGTACCAATTTTTGTTATCACATTAATTCCACCTTTTCCCATGGCTTTAACTATATTATCATTCCCCAATTTGATTTCTGATTTAACTGAAGTGTCCATATTTTTAAACAACTCTTTGTTTCCAGTCATGTGATTACTACAACCACTATCAAGAAACCAAATGTTGCTAGAACTTTCCTGGGCTACATTACATGTAATAAATACAGAACCTGAATTACTTTCAGAATAGTTTGCATTCTGTTTACTCATATCAGCTTCTTTCTTTCAGCATTCATTAGCAAAGTGGCCATACCTCTTGTAATAATAACATTGAACATTTGATTTATCATACCTTTGTGATGCCTGATTGTTATTACGTCCCCTTAAGCTAAAATTTTGATTTCTCCTTCCTCCTGGATCTGGACTCTGTCTTTCTTCTCTTTGAAAATTGTTTCTTCCTCTTCCTCTTCCTCTGAATCCTAGATTTCCTCTTCCTCTGCCTCTGCCAAATTTCATTTGTGTTTTGAATGCATGCTCCAATGAGTTATTGTCATTCCTGTTTATCCTATCTTCATAGTTCTTTAATGAACCAACCAACTCATCTATAGAAAATTTAGTTAAATCCTTGGATTCCTCAATTACCACAACAATTGCATCAAAATTTTTAGGCAAACATCTCAAAATATTTTCTACAACCTTTTGATCTGTTAGCTCATCACCAGTCTATCTTATTTGATTAACCAAATCCATAACACGATAGGTGAATTGATCTACTGATTCAGAATCTTTCATCTGCAAATTTTCAAATTCTTTTCTAAGTGCTTGTAATCTAGCAATTTTTACCTTACTCGTACCTTGATATGTCATTTCTAGGATGTCCCATGCTTGCTTGGCTATAGTAGTTGGCTTGATCCTTCCAACAACTGACTCATCCAATCCTTGTGCAATAATCTGCAAAGCCCTCTTATTTTTCTTCCTGTTTTCTTTAAGAATATTCTCATTCTCTGAACTCAAAGTAAACTCATCTTCTGGTTCAACATAACCATTTATAACTATGTCTGATAACTCACATGAATCAAATGCCAATTTCATTCTAAAAGCCCATGTATCATAATTTTTGCCAGAAAAATGGGTATTATGGCTTGATTTATACTAAAAGCCATGCCTTAATTTATTTCAATACCAAAAATAAGATTTTCTTTTTTAAAAAAATCTTATTACCTCTGGCCAACTACCCGTCCGTCTCTACAAGTGCCTCGGCCTCATCCAACAAACCGACCTTATCACCTTTTGGCTTGACAATCAATGTCTACACAATTGGCTTTGCAATTGGCGGCTTCTTTTAACAAAGATAATAGAAATAAACTTTGAAATGGTGCCTTACAGCCAAATAAAATCAAAACAACAAATTAGATTTTAAAAGATCTCATGCTTGCCAAGTCTCCTTTGGACAACAAGCTCCTTAGAATATCTTTCTTTATTTGCTTGATCTCTTCCTCTCACTGGCTGGGACAAACTCCAGATACCACTGCCAATATAAGAACTCAGAAATCTGCCACACAAAATAAGAAACCAAAAATAAATAAATATGCTCCAATATGGGAGCTGCTCTAAATTTGATTGCTCTGATACCAATTTGTTATGGGCAGAGGCAAAAACAAATAAACTAGATGGATGGAGAAGATGATTTTATTTCCTTTCTTGCCTTGTCAAATGACATTACATTCACCTCTTTTTATAGAGGATTTTAGAAAGTGCTGGAGAATGATTTTCCACATGTTTAATCACAGTCAAACACAGACCATTCAATTCTCACATGTTTTCAACCACAGACCATACAGACCATTCTAGAAGGTAGGTGCGAGAGATTTGTATTGATAGGCAATCGATTAGGTAGAAATTACTATTTCTAACAATATTCCACAAAGAGCTAGAGGAGACAAAAAGGAGACTATTATTTTTGTTGGTTATTTCTTGCATTTTGTTATTTACCTCGTATGCCGAGGACGATGCTCAAGGTTGTAGGGAAAAAATTGTTTTGGTTTGATTATTAATTAGTGTGTTTGTAGAATGAATTTCAATTTTATAGTATGTTATGATTATGTTGATTGAAGTAGCCAAGCATATCTTTGTTGTATTCCAACAAAATGATCTCGTGCAACTTTGTTGTATTCGGGGTAAGAAATGCTTTCCCGAAAACCATATGCTCATGAAGCGTCTCTATTATTTGCTTTTGGTTTCTATCCTTATTCCTTTGAAACATCACGAGAATCATTACTTCTTTGCTCATTTTCATGCCTATAAACACAAATTTTCTATGTGGCATCTCATACTTGAGACGATGTCGTTTATCTATTTTTGTCTTAAAAGGAGAAGGTATATCATACTTTGGGTATCATGCATAGGCAACTTTGTTGCACCATTTCGTCTTTCTTGCGATGATTTTAAATTATTTGAACTCACATTGTGGAGGAAGGCCCCGCATTTTCAAAAATTCACACATAAGTAGGTATAGTACTATTCAATGTCAACCCATACTGCGACGTTGGCCCCTTCATTAAATCTTTAAGATTACCCAACTCTTTCCTACAACTAATGGAAATTTGATTTAAGGGAAATTATATTATTTAGTGCAATATTTATTGCTATACCAATCAATTCAGCCCAAACCTCCCCCTCACTCATTTCAACAAGAAATATGGCCGACTTTAGAAAAGGGAGATATAGACAAGGTACTTTAGATTAGTGAAAACCACTCATCATAAAGATGATCTACCACATCTAAACGAATAAGGATGACGATTACCTAAGCCATACAATTTTATTGCTAGCAAAATCGTTAATTAAATTATGAGGGTCTAAATAAATCTTATGAAATATACATTTTAGGTTGATAAAATACAAAGAAAATTGTGGTTACGTTTGAAAGAGTGCATCTGGCCATACTACATCCATTTTCATACTAATGGGCATGCCAAATTACAATAGGGGAGTTGCTTCTAAGATGTCACAACAATGCTATATCATATAAGGCACGCTTTAATTTTTTGAGTGCAAATCTAATGCCTCACAAATAACCTTCTTCTGGAAACACTACAAATGTGGTTGTCATGTTACCTCACAATGAAACATGTGGCAAGAGCTAGAGCCCTACAAGCTGATCAAAATACATGCAAACATGTGTTGAATGTTTGCATGTAGGAGATGGGGACCTCTGTGTTGGTATGGTTCGACCACCTATTGAGTTTGCATATATGTCAATTAAGAGAAAAAGTAGTGTCATTTTAGATATGAGTCAAACAATGAGTTAGTATCATTACGGGACCAACTTTCACATGTTTGAGCTGGATTTCACATCTAATTTTTAAAATGGGTCGATGCTTAGGCAATAACGATAAGTTTCCTTGAATTTATATACATTGTTGGAACATGAGGTGTGTCTTTGTGTGTGGCGATGAAATCCATGTCACAAGATGCCTAAAGACTACGATAAGTGTCTGGGGATGAATTTCATGTCACATTACCCCTAAAAAGAAAAAGAGGGAGCCTATGCAATTTGTGATCCCCAAGATCACCCAACGTTGCAAGCGGGAGAGAATATAAACCTAGTTCCGGGTATACATACATACAAAGAAACACAAAATATGTAGAAATATGATGCAATTATATATAAGCAAGATTAAAGCGATAAATGATTAAAATGATGTTTGGTGTTAGTACTTGGATTGATCAAAACTTCAAAACACACAAACTAGTAGTTTGAGGCTATCTTGGGTCTCAAACAAGTGTAGAAACTTACAAAACCACGAAAATGAAGTTACATAGTTTAAAAATTACGTTGCTAGGGCCCGAAAATGATGTGATTCATGAAAATAACATAGTCATCTACAAAAATAACACAATCGATTAGAAAATGACACTCCCAAAAGTGATGTTATTATCAATGAAAACGATGTAATTTGTTGTGATGATGACACAATTAGTGCAAAAGTAATGTTCTAAATTTAAGCTAAAAAAATGATCGATGTTGTTGATTAACTTGATAAGATGATGTTGATTAGTTGGAAAGTGATAACATATTAGGGACTTATTAGTGTGTAATGGTTACTCAACAAGACCTAAAAATATATTAGTGAAGTCGATATCAAGAATTCCATCTCTTTGAAAATAGTGAAAACCCTACCAAACCAACACGGGATTCCAATGA
Organism: Taxus wallichiana var. yunnanensis; assembly: GCA_018340775.1. Lineage (NCBI taxonomy): Eukaryota > Viridiplantae > Streptophyta > Pinopsida > Cupressales > Taxaceae > Taxus > Taxus wallichiana. Next base: position 807,665,684 of record CM031242.1, read on the forward strand.
CATGCTGATAAGGTTAAGAGATATAGGAATGGCGAAATGTGTGATCTAATCAAGCAAGTCAAGGAGTGAAAGAGCACAATACATGTGCAAATAAGTGTCTAATTCGAAGTGAATATATATATATCACACTAAAAGCATTGTGCAAGAAGACTGTACCGAATTTAATGTCTACAACGGGTGCAAAATTTTTCCTTACCCAAAAATTACGTCTATATCCGAGCATCCTTTTGCAATAGTGGGATGTTGACGTGGGTTTTTCATAGCCTTTAAATACTCCAACGGAGGAAGACTTTCTTGAGAGGGAAAACGCGCTGGTCTCCCCGCGTGGAAAGTGGACACGCTAAAACACAGTTACTAACTATTTATACCTCCCATATCTTCCTTCACAATAACATCTCTCAGGGTTTACTCCTATCCAATTATCACAACCATAACAACAAATATACTTACTTGCCTGGAATTAATGGGGAATCGTTTGTGCTCGGCCGCAGCCCGTCCCTCCAAAACAGAGAATGTTCTTTCTGATTCGGATATGGATGTTTATCATCAGACGAAGAAGAAGAGAATGTCCTCCAACTCCAAAATCCTTCCACTCTGCAACAATGGCGATAAAGATGTCGTTGAGAAAAAACGCTGCCAAAATTGGAGGTGAGCGAGGAAGAAATAGAGGGGATGAAAATGTGCAGAGGAAGAAATTGGAAACCGACGTTACGCACAATTGAAGAGTCTCTCAGCTTAAAATTCTGATAAAAAGCCTTCATTTTGACTGCTGCACATTTGTACAAATGTTCTCTGCTAATTAAATTTCAACAAAAGCGTAAAAGTTAATACGACGGTGTCCTACACGGTTATTGAGGACGTTTAGTTTTTTTAATTGAAAAGCATATCCATATAATAATGATGAAATATACAATGCTAATCATATAAAATCGGGTGGAAAAGATCACAACCCAAATGCGAGCAAAAGTAGCCATAAAAGGGCTATGAGTGGCACAAATTACATAATCATATCAAGATAAGCTTATCAATCAAAAAAGTCGAGCAAAATTTGCAGAAACCAAGCCAGGCATGGAGCTAGGCGGCGGTGGTGAACATGGAGGCAGGAGGCGATTGCGGGGCTCTTCGACAGTCACCCCACCCACCAGGAGGGTTGGCGGGGATGTCGTGTCAGCGCGCGCCACGTCACGCTCCGTGGTTGCTCCTCCTCATTGCCCCGCTGGTTGGGCGAGATGGCTAAGGAGAGCCAAGGAAACTTGGAGTGATCAGGCACCTGCCACCCAGAACCGCCACCGCCTAGCCGGCCAAACACCCCTAGTGCGGGAGGAGCCCAAGAAGGAGGCGGAGAAGGACCCCGCCGATGAGGGGAGGCGCTCCGCCGCCCACGAGCTGGACCCCGATCAAAATTGTGTCGCCCACGGGAACGGGAGCAGCGACCTTGTGAACGGGAGCGGCGATGAGGAGAATCAGGCGGAACACGACTGACAACGCAAGGGGTGCTTCCCAATGATCCAAAGTAGGGTCTGCAGGTGTTCCACCTCAATGCGGACTTTCTCCGCTTGAACTTGGATCTGAAGTGAGACATTGGAGATAACAACAAGTTTGTTAGAAATAATAAAAGTTCTATCCACTGTCTCTTTGTTAAAAATAGTTGAATTTATGGTTTTCCGGATGTGATATAAAATATTAGCCCGAAAAGAATGCCAAATGTTGTAGAATTTTGTAGGAACAAAGGCCGAGTTTGCAGGAAGAACCATTTTCCACGTATAGAAATTGGGGTGAAAAGGTTGAAAAAGGGTATGAATACGGTGCAGACCGAGCCACAGGGTAGAACCAAAAAGATGAAGAAGAGTCTCAATGTGGTTGCAGAGAAAGGGCGGCGCAACGGAGGAGATCCTATAACAATGAGACGTTTTCCCACGGAAGCCCTTGGTGGAGAATACACCAAAGGAAGTGAGCAACTTTGGGCTCTATAGAATGGCCCAGCATAACCCGAAAGTGTTTTTTCCAACCAAAATGGGTGGAATGCAAGCTCAACGAGAATTGAGCTTATTGAGAGGGAGCTACTTCTGAGCAAGAAGCATGTAGCCCACTCGAGGTTTGTAATTTCTGAAGGGGGTGGCAGTGGGCCAATGCCAGTCAAACCACCACGGGCGCTGCGTATGAACACCAATTTTATGCAAATAATCACCAGGTATGAGCTCTTGAATTAGAGAAATGGCTTGTTTATCATTGTCATGAAGAGCAAATTTAGCTTTCAGGCTGATCCATGGAAGCCAATCCCTAGTGGTAGACAAAAAAGGTCCTGAATAAACTTAACTCCTTTTCTGAAAAGACGCATACCCTTAAACTGCACTGAAAGAGCAAGAGGTTTGTCCTGAAATTGAAAAACTGGATTCCACCATAAGCTGAGAGAGTTGAGAGAGAGCCCATTTCGAAACCATCACCCTGCCAAAGCAGGTGGGGTTTGAGGAGCTCCCAGGCTTTCCAAATAATTTTAGCCATAAAAGAACCACCAATTTTAATAGGAACAGGGCAAAGCAATAAAGAATAGTAGTTCAGACCTTGCCATGCCTTCCAATTAAGAGGAGACCCTTGAGATATACAATGCCTGAGCAGAATTTTCCAAGATTCCTCACCTTCAAGGCTGCGAAGAATCCATTTGGCGGTAAGAGCAACCCCTTGCAATTGTCTGCTGTGATAAGACCATCCCAAGCAACCCTGTGAAAACCATGGTTCCCCTTAGAGTTGGCCCAAAGAAATTCACGCAGAATTTTTTCCAACCGATGGTAAGCAACCTTAGAAGGATCCCAACAAGAGGAATAGTAGACATGAGTGGCAATAGAACCTTGGAACAAACTTGAAATTTGCTAGCAAGAAATAGATGCTTGGTGAGCCAAAAGGAGATTTTTTTTTCAACTCGTTGAATCACATAATCCCAAAGGTCAACAGGGGAAGCCATGCAGGAAAAGGGGATGCCAAGAAATTTAAACTGAATGCCAGGTTCAATCTAGAGCCATTGAAATCCCTCTAACCAAGGAGGTTTGGGACCCACTCCCTGCTTGTAGCATTACATTTTTTCCATTGAATGGCAAAATCCTAAGCAAGACAAAAGGTGTCAAGACATTGCATAGCATTAGAAACATAAGCCTCAGACTCAGCTAGGGTGAGAAAAGAATCATCAGCGAAATGACCATTAATCAGCTGCTGAGGAGAAGAAGGTAGTTGAATGCCTTGGACTAAACCAGCATGAGCAGCTTTAGCAAGCAAATAGTTGAGACCTTCAGCAGCAATGACATAAAGAGAAGGAGCAAGAGGGCAACCTTGTCGGATGGAACGATGAAGAGAAAACCGCTCGAACGTTGACCATTGATAGTAATACATGCACCAGCATCTTGGAAGAGCATATTAACAGAGCAGATGAACCGAGGTCCAAAGCCAATAGCCTCTGAACATGGCAAGAATGAAAGGCCACTCAACTCTGTCATAGGCTTTCTCAAAATCAATTTTGAAAAAGAGCTGACTGAGAAGTCTGGCGTGCATATTCCATGCCCTCCCAAACTGCAATAATGTTGTCCAAGATATATCTGTTTTTAATAAAGCCAGTTTGTTCACTCCTGATGATCAAAGGCAATAGGTTTGTAAGCATGTTAGCAAGAGCTTTGGCAATAATATTGTATGAGACATTGAGCAGAGTGATTGGCACTGGTTGGTGATAAGTTCTGGATCACCAGTCTTAGGTATGAATTTGATGTTACCTTGGTTGATCAAAGCTCCTAGAGTGTTGGAGGACATAGCTTCCAGATAGACCTGGTAGAGATCCTAACAACAGTGGGCCACAAAAGCCTGGTAGAACTCACAGGGAAAACCATCAACCCTAGGGGCTTTATCAGAAGCCATCTAAAGAGCAGCTTCCTTCAAATCATCAAGCGTGAGAGGCCGATCGCAGGCAACACGTTGACTTTCAGAAAGCTTGCAGGGAACAACCTCAATGCATTGGAGGAGAGCAACATCATGAGCCGAGTAGCAGGCTGGGCAGCGAACACAACATGGTAGTGATGCACAAAAGCTTGCAGAATGTCAGGTAAAAGGGTAAGCCTTTGATTACCTTCCTTGATTGCTTTGATTTTGGTAAGAGTTTGATTAGATTTAAGAGAAGCAAAAACTCTTTAGTAACTCTATCACCAATTCTGAGCCAGTGAAGTCTGGCTCGAACTTGAGCTCCTCTAGCCTTATAGTGCTCCTCAATCTGAAGTTTATGCTTCCAATGAGCAGCTGCACTTGACTTGAATGTGGGTGTTAAAGGGAGATAGATTAAGCTCTTGAATAGCTCTCGAGTATTCAATATGAGAGGCTTCATGAGCATTTTTTCAGAAAAAAGTAGCCTGTTTCCCATAAAGTCAAGAAAAGCAAGTGGTGCGAGTGATGGCATGAGACCACCAATCAATCCAGCCAATCCCATCAACAGGTCTTGGGTCAAGATTCCAAATACGTCTAATGTAATCCAAAGTCTTAGGATGAGAAAGATGAGACATATTCAAGTAGAACTGAGTGGATTTGGGCTTGGGACACTGAAAGTTCCATTGAAGCCCAAAGAAGATAGGCTTATGGTCAGAGACCAAAGCAATATCCACAACCGAGAACGGGAGGGCTGTGTGAAGCATCAAAAGAGAACCATTGTTGTTCTGAAAGCAGAGCTCTGTCAAGGTGTTTATACACTCTGTCATCGCCAGCTCGAAAGTTAGACCATGTGAACCAAGGAGTGGCAGAATTTGAGTGCTTGCGGTGGTTGGGATCAAACAAACAGAGCTTATTGCGCAAGTAAAACTAGGCTTCACGTTCCTAGCACCAACGCATAGAAGCCACCTAATTTGTCTTGGAGATTCCACCATGTTGAAATCCCCACGAGAGAAGCCCTACCATTAAATGTGAAAACCGTTTTTCCCCTCGCTCTCTTCTTTAATAACTAAAATATTGTAAAAAAATTTCCATCGCACTCAATGTTCAAAACTAGCAATCGCACACAAGTGGTGCAATGACTACGCCGATAGGGAAAATGAAAGGAGAAGCAATATAGGGGAAGTTGAGAGATGAACAAGGGAATATAAACAAGAGAATTACATGTGCAGGGAAAATATTGGAGAAAAAGTTAGGTGATCATATTATTTGTTTTGAAAAGTAGCATATGGATGATTTACAATTTGTGTGGAGGTTATAATTTCAAGAGAACAATGGAAAAGTTGGCGAAAAATGGGTGAGTTCAAGTGGGATACTTAGCTCAAATCTAATCCGAATGGAGGTAGCTTCAACTTGCTTGAAGGAGGAAGGGGTGATAGTTGCAAATCCTTGAGGCAACCTACTTTAGAGATAGCTCTAAAAGTAAATCCCTTATCATCCAATACTCCATATGCTTAAACCGACTTTTCCAATGATAGGATTGTTAGGATCCATAGCGCTTGAACACGAAATCTTGAACTACTTTTATTAGTTTCATGTTTTTAGGTGAATCTCATGACTTTCTCGCACCTTCATTATGGCCGAGCATTTTTAAGAACTTAAAATTCCATGGACATATGGTTTGTCATATCGAATGAAAGAATGAGGATTAAGAGGAAAGATTATTAGATGATTCTTTGATTTTATGTTTCTTTTGTTCTTCACAAATACATCAATTTTTCAAATAAATGAGTGACAAAATTTTAGGGAATTCAACGATAAATGGCGAAAAATTATTTTGGTGGGAGACTTGAGAATTGACACCTTAAACTATACTTTAAATGAAGTTAGTCACACACTACACTTGAGGAACACACAACATGAGTGGATTCAAAGGGGATGTGATAGGTGAAGTCAATGGAGATGGTCCGTTTAGTTGAAATCCCCCAACTCAAATCCCTCATCTTCCATCTATGACCCTCTTCTATATTCTGGTAAGTCACATATAGACTATGTGTCATTTTTTTGATCCAGTCAAAGGAGAAAGGGGGTGTAGAGTATGTGAAGGAAATATGGAAAAATATGTTGACATCCAAATCAATGACCTATATACTATATACCGTCATTCTTTTTTCCAAAAGTAAATGAAAAAAGGAATCCATTATTATTGTGGCTATATATGTTACCCGTTTTCATTCAAAAATGGGAACCAAAATAAGATAGAGATGTTTTTGATAAGGGACTTGAAATTGTATGGAGTTATCACTTTGTTGTGGGACCACAAATTGTTCAATGGAATTTTTCACACAAGTACCAGTTCACAAAAAAATGATAATAATATTTTTTAGTTGAGTTATCAGGTTACATGTGGCACAAGGTGAGCTCAACACGATTGGATTTAAAGGGGTTCCAAAAAGTGAAACCAAGGGATTCAACCAACACAATGATAATACATTAACATGTAAACATATAAACATGAGTTGTGAAGATGTCTAAATATATGTACACTAAACAATTAAAAAAATCTTTAGAGTACATATTAAGAAAAACAAATTTAATTTAATTACAAATCTGTATTTCCCTTTTAATATTTCAATTGTGGTTGGCCATACTTGGCTTCGTGGGCATATTAATATTTAAATGAAAATTCATTCTTAACTATAAACTTACAAAGTTAGTAATAATAAATACAAATGATTGTCATATTTAATGCATTGTTTATTGAGTATTAAATATGTCTTAATTGCCATAACAAATCCTTCCTTTTTAATGACATCGCAACTTTTTGGGATTACTCAATTATATTAAATTATACGTTTTAATAACATAAGTGCTTAAATAACACATCTAAAATATTCTATAATGAAAATATAAAGTACTACAAAATAGTAAAAACATGCTATATTAAGAATAAATTTTGACATAGATCAGTAAGGGTCACAAATAAATAAATAAACATAAATATTAATATTAAAAAATAGGTTACATACATCGAATATTAGGGACGACACTTAGTCCTAAGACTAAAAATGTCAAATAGAGGATAGCTCTAAAAATATTTTATTCTAAATTTTAAGCCATGTATATTTCTCGATATAAAAATTAAGTGGGTGGATATATTATGTGCCAATCAAGTTATAATATTGATGTCGTCAAGCCTCCATTCAAATTTAACAAAAAAATTAAAAAGAAAATATGGACAAATACCTTGACAATGCAAAGATAATATACATGTTAGGAATCCTAATAGTCTTATTGCGAATGTGGTAACACGTCGAGAATTTTATGAAATAATAATCAATTCCTCATGTTCCTCAAAACAACTATGTTTCAATCCTCCTAAATTTATTGCAAATGAATAAATAGATGTGAACTAAACAGAATATTTTAAATTCTAGATCTATCATTTTCAACTCGTACTCTACCATATATAATATATAATGCAAGAGTCCTATATAAATATTAACAAATGCAAAGCATGTAAAATTCAATGAAAACAAATCGAACAAAACGTGGAAAAATCAATTGTTTATGAGTGCACATTTACGACATTGGAACAATGAAGAGAGACATTACCGCAAAGGGTAAAGGAAACTAACCATAGAATATTATCCCTCTAAATTATCTCATGCCACTTCAACCTCGGTAATGTTGATGCTACTCCGCCTCCAACACAATGGCATTTGTTATAATCATATTCAACATGGCATCGTCTTCTCATAGCGGTGAGCCCCATAAAAACAAAAACATTCCAACATCCATGTTGTTGTCTTGCATGGAGAGGCAGCTTTTAGGTGTATCCAATCATAGAGTCTCCTTTACCACCGATTGTAAATATATGCATCCGTAAAAATTTCCCCTATTCACCATGCCCTCCGGCTCATGGACTGCAGAGGCATGAACATGAATGAATTCTAAAGCAAGAGAAAAATAAAGATTGTTTTTGTTGTACCAAGAGAATAGAGACCATCATCGATTGTTTTACAAATTGCAAGGAACATGTGGCAAAAACACATACCCTAGATGTGAAACTCAAACTTTTGGATCACCTCACATTTGAGACATCCTACCCGGCACTCGTGACCAAGATAATTCGCTCATCTTTGCACTAAGCCGCATCTCGAGGTCATCCTTCTCCAAACCAAGCTCCTAATGAGCTCAAGAAGAGATCCCTTCAACCTATTTAGATTTTCATATGTTGAATACCAACCCCTCATGCAAGCTACATATAAATCTAAGCTCCTTATAGTGCTCCCCTTGATCTTCATCCTATAGAGTTTAGTTATCATGACTTGTCTCCTACATATTCCTCGTTACATGCATTGATCATGTTAGAATGACCCAAGTATCATTACATACTTGACGCCAAGCTCGATACAAAACTAATTCGACTCGCATCTAAAATGATACTACTTTTTCTCTTAATTGCCATATATGCAAACTCAATAGGTGGTCGACCCATACCAACACAGAGGTCCCCATCTCCTACATGCAAACATTCAACACATGTTTGCATGTATTCCTTGTTCAAATGAGTGAGGCAGAGGTTTGGGATGAATTGATTGGTATAGGAATAAATATTGCACTAAATAATATAATTTCCCTAAAATCAAATTTCCATTTGTTGTAGGAAAGAGTTGGGTAATCTTAAAGATTTAATGAAGGGGCCAACGTAGCAAAGATGGGTTGACATTAAATAGTACTATACCTATTTATGTTTGAATTTTTGAAAATGCAAAGTGCCTTCCTCCACAATGACAGTTCAAATAATTTAAAATTTCTTCTCGCAAGAAATGACAAAATGGTGCAACAAAGTTGCCCTATGCATGATACCCAAAGCATGATATACCTTCTCCTTTCAAAACAAAAAAATAGATAAATGACATCATCTCAATTATGAGATGCCACGTGAGAAAATGTTGCGTTTATAGGCAAGAAAATGAGCAAAGAAGTTACGATTCTTGTGATGTTTCAAAGGAATAAGGATAGAAACCAAAAGAAAATAATAGAGACGCTTCATGAGCCTATGATTTTCAAGAGAAAGCATTTTTAACCCTTCACTAGAATACAACAAAGATGTACGAGATCATTTTGTTGGAATACAACAAAGATATGTTTGGCTACTTCAATCAAAGCATAATCATAACATACTATAAAATTTAAATTCATTCTACAGACACACTAATTAATAATCAAACCAAAACAATTTTTTCCCTACAACTCGTATGTCTCAACCATTTTGTTTCGATCGAGAAGAAGGCATAAAAAAATGACATGGTCGAGATGTTTCGTGCCAAGGTGTCCATATCATATGATTTTCTTTCGGACGATTTAGCGACGTAACGTGTGCCACTATGCACTACAACGCTTCATCGATATCTCGCCATCTTTACGCACGTTACTCACGGAATTTTAATATAATCACTCCCACACAGTGATAAATATTCAATGTGTATACATTCATCAGAGCATTCTCTCATTCTCGTGAAGGTAAAGTTGTATAATGTTTCTCATTTTCTACGATCGTGGCCATCAATGCCTTAATCGATCGATGTGGCCAGTAACCCCTTGCTTGGTAGGAGATAGTGCCATCGGGGTTAAATTTTACGCTCACCTATGCCTCTAAGATAATTTTCGAGTGACGGTAATTTTTCAATCGCTTTCAAAAATACAAAATAATGTTATTTTTTACTAATTATTCTATATTTATTATATCTTTTAAATATATATTTACATATATTTTTATAATTTATATACAAACCTATATAAAAATAAATGGTTAAGTTTAAATGTGCAAGTCACATGTGACGGTTAGATAAGATATTTACAAGTATTTTACGTCTAAAATCACGAAAAACATCTAAACGGCCATCAAATTTAACCCCGAGTGCCATGAATGTTTGCAGTCCGTAAGACCAAGCTTTGACCGAAAACATGCCGAGTCATCTCCTTTATGGTTGATACGACATTTCCATAGCAACTCACCCATTTTCCACCCTGCCATCATTGACGCAGAGATTTCAAAGGCTACAATAGGTATATTCAATCAATCACTACGAATGGATTTTCTCATGTATTTACTTGGACTTTTCTGTAGATGTGGTGAACCTCTGCTCGGTGTAGCTACTTTCAATGATCGAGAACCCGACATGAATGTCATGTGAAGGGCTTGTCAAAAAAACAAACCACTTAGAATTGTTTGATCAACGTCTTTACTACAAAGGCAAATCACAACCATTCAAATATCTTACATGTGTCGAGTTCGGTGGGTTTGTTTCACTTAAAGCATGCCTATCGGCGTAATAAAACACGTCATAGCCAAAGTGAGAGGGCTCTGAACATGTTAGAAAAGTGTAATTTTAATTTTCCCGTAAAATAAAATCAGAATGTAAAAATGTTTGACACAAGTGAAGGTCTATATATTTTTAAAATGTCATATGAAGGGTCGCTATTTGTCAACTTTGCTAGTTTAACTTTAATGTAACATGGTTAAGGGGTGGTTTATATTCGTGCATTATTAATCACTTTCACTTTCTATGTTTAAAATTCGGCAATGCGGAAGCGAGGAAGCAAATGCGGCGCAAAGTAGCAAGGAAGCAAGAGGGCAGTGGCAACGTAGTAGGGAAGCAGCAGTAGGGTGGAATAGTGGTATGCTGAGGCAGGGAAGCAACAACAATGCAGCAGCGAGACAGTTTGTCTATGTATACCTAGCCCGCATTGTTCATTCCTTTAAACACAAACTTTTGAATCCCCCTCTGCACATTTTTTTAGTGGAAACTATCAAACCATATAAAACAAAACAAGAGAAATGCTCGCATTAAGAACAGGGTGAGAAAAAAGTGTGGGCAAAAAGTTACACGAATCTAGAGTACAGGGTGCTTTCTTTTCTGAATCCAAAATTTGAATCTCATAACCCTTGTTAAGATCTTGAACTCAAGAGACAAAGTACACGATAACAAGTACAATGGAAGAAAACTCTAAAATAGGGAACAACTGGTAAAGTTGGGGGTAAGAGAACAATAGACAGTCTTAATGAGAACTAGGTTGAACTAGCAAAGAAATCCAAAGATCGAAGGACACCACAAAACAACATGAAGTCCCAAAGCATTGCTGCACCCATACTCGATCATCGAAGGGACCACTGGAATATATAAGAATAAGGAACTACTAGTTATATACCCGCAACAGTGCTAAGCTCCTACAAAATTTTAATATACCAAAGTGTCACCAAGTGATGACCATACAACATATATATGCTAACGTCAAGCAATATTGGGGGATTTTAAGGCATCGAAAAGCATGAATGAGGGCAATGGAAAGGAAAAATTCCACAACAAAATAGAACAAAATAAAACTCATAAAGCAGCAAAGAAAACAAACAAGAAACCCCGCAAAAAGGAAAAAAAGGAGGTAAAAACAAATAGAACATCACCTAATGTAGAAAGTACATATCACAAAGAGGATGAAGAAATGTATAGTCCCACAACAACCCCACTTACTTGGTCCTCAAAACTCTTTGTGCAATGCTTAATGAATCTAAAAATAAGGATGGAAAACATGGAGGCAAGAGAAACATGAAAAGTTAAGAAAATAAAAGAGTGACAAACATCACCTAAAGACCGAGTGAAGAAAACAACAGCTTAAAAAAAACAAGTGGCAAAATTGCAGAATTTAGCAATAGTTGGGCAGCAAGAATGATACACTCTTAAACAAAAGATCCACTCAATCTCTGCCACAGATGGAGGTGAAAACAAATTGAAGAAGTAAAGGAAGCACTCTACAACATACAACTAGAGAAAAGGAATTACGCATCATGTTGGAAGAAGCTCGATCATGGGCACAAGTGGTTAAAGAACCATTAAGTAAACATAAAGAGATGATAGAAAAGCAAATCAAGAGTCAAATGATAGAAGAAAGAGAGCATTAAGATAAAATAGTAAACATCATCATCAAAGGAGTAAAATAATTTGGATAAGGAGAAAACACTTTCAACCTAACAAGGAATTTTTATCGGATCAATTACAAGTGGAAAGGGATGATCATCAAGCAAGCAGTAATCAATAAATTCAGAGAAGGAGGAAGGGATAGACATATCCGTGTTACTCTAGTGAACCATGAAGATAAAACAAGACTGTTGAGAATTAAAGGCATGTTAAGAGGTTCAAAATTCTATTTAGATGAAGATCTCACCTTTGAACAGTTATAAGAGAGAAACAATGAATGGGAAAAAGTGAATGCATCAAGGAATGGAGGGCATTGGGCTTACCTAAAAATGGAAAAGCATGCATCACGAGAGGCACAAACCTACAACAAATAAGAAGTATGGTCTGCCCGAGAACACCTTACGTTGGTAAGTTGGAACTTTAGAGGTTACCCTTAGAGAAGAGGACTGGGTTAGGGCTCATAGCCAAAGATAGAGATATAATCATTCTAACTGAAACATACAAACATGATGGATGCAATACACTGAATTTTGTGGGTTATAGGAAAGCAGCAATTTGGAATAAAGCAATAGAGAATGGAAAGGGTCGTGAAGGTGTAATGGTGTTAATGAAGGACATATAGGACAAAAATATCAGCATTGAGAAGCAAGATGAAAACAAGCAGTACATATGGATAAGAATCATAGAAAATAACAATATCCTTCACATAGCTCCATGTTATTTTGCACCTAAGAATTCTACATTCTACAGGAAACATGATCTAGACCAAGAAGAACCATACTCATCCTTAGAAAAGGACATCTCATAATATAGCAAGAGCGGAGAAATTGTGCTAATAGGAGATTTCAATGCGAGGACAACAAATAGACAAGCAAACATTATAGGAAGGAATTATGATCTAGATTTCAATCCTATGTGGGAGACGGAAGAAGAAAATCAGGGATGGCTCGGAATCTCAGAAGACAAGTATGGAGTCATTACACAGTATGGAGAAGAGCTCTTAGACATGTGCAACATACACAACTTGATTGTATGCAATGGTATGAGAAATTGGAAAGGTTTGGGAAAATACACTTGGGAGACTTGTTGTATATATCTCCCCCAAGGAAATATAGACAAATAGGAGAATATGGAAATTAAAGAAACTCAAAGCCCGATATTTATTGCGTCACCAACAGTCAAGGCGCAGGTTGGAGGCGCACAACACAGAGTGTCGACATGCGAAAATTCGCGCCCAAGGCGCAGGTTAGAGGTGCACAACACAGAGTGTCGACATGCGAAAATTCACACCCAAGGCACAAGTTGGAGGTGCACAACACAGAGTGTCGACATGTGAAAATTCGTGCCCAAGGCGCAGGTTGGGCGCACAACACAGAGTGTCGACATGCGAAAATTCATGCCCAAGGCGCAGGTTGGAGGCACATAACAAGAAATGTCGACATGGAAATTTTAGCACCTATGGCGTACGTAAGAGTATGTCAACATAAGGATGGATGCACCGAGGTACATCTTCAGGAGGTGCAACATTTTGAGCATTGACACCCCGACAGAAAGCAAACCCTGGCGCAGATATTCAAATGGCCATAACTTTTCACAGGGAGCTCGGATTCACGCAAGGTTGGACTTTTCGGAAAGCTTACGAGGTCCTCTAAGGTTAGAGTTTCTTTAATTGGGTGAGAAAAAGTTCTTCAAAAATGCAAAATACAATTCACCATTTTTTGGGTTTGCTAAGGTCCTCACCTACCGCCATAATGAGATGAATTAAATGTAACCTAGAGGTGGTTGGGGTAGATTTGGAATTCCTCTCTCTTTTCTCTCTCATTCTTCCTATAAATTGTAAGGAGGGGCTTATTTCTAAAGGTTGGACATTCTTGTTTTTCCCCTCCCTTCTTCTCTTTGGCAGGTGAATTTGTGGAGTTCAAACCTCCCATCTAAAACTGTAATGCAACTTTGCCTCTTGGCATTTTGTAGTGTATTGTATTAATCTTTGGGGCAAATAATGCATATTTGTGGATGATGCTCAACCCTCTCTATGTTCATTTGCATCCTCCCGATCTTTCATTACAATTTTTTTATCTCAGTGCATGATCTTGCATTGCATTTTAATGGTTTTTGTTTATTGGCAAGACAGTGTTCTTCATTCCTCGCATCACCTTTTTAGTTTAGGTTTTATTTTATGCATTTTCTTACGCTGTCTCCTCGGAAAGTTAGATTAGGTTTTTTAGTAACCCTCTGCATTTTTATGTGTGCATCTCGAACAGAGGAATAGGAGCCGCCTTCATCCGGAGAGCTTTTCTCGATTTCGCAAGGTTCCACATTTGGGAAAAGCTCCATGTTATGCAATCACACCGAGTGTCTCAACCCATCGAGTTGCAGACATTGGGGGTGTCTTTGTGATTCAACATCAATAGTTTTGGCACACCCAAAGGGGGACCAATAGGTCATTCCAAAAGATTTGAAGGAATTTTCTAGAAATTTGGATTTAGAAATTGTAGGTTTTACAATTTCATATTTTTTCACCTTCCGTGCTCAACTTTGAAATCGGTTTTCAAGGGCTTAAATTGCTCAAAAAAGTCAAAATTTCACCAATTGATAGATCGGAGCATAATATTCAAAAGGGTATTCTTAGATTTTGATATTTTGACTTTCAAAATTTCATAGATTTTAGTATTTCAGGTTTTCCTGTGTTTTGAGCATGTCCCAAGTTCGACACAAAGTGTGTTTCGTTTTGTAAGTTGCCTTGCATGACCTAAGTTTCACCTGTACCTTTCAGGGATTAGTAGTTGCAAAACAAGACCCAATAACTGAATTGTATCTTTCCGATCCTTCAAAGTTTTAAATTCTTTCAAATGTTGTCAGAGTTTGGTGTGTAACTTGGCAAAATCCAGCCTTTTGAGGCTCGTTCTCTAACACATCTGGCGACTCCAAAGGGATAGAATTCAGCGGTGTAGCACCAAAGGTTGCCCAGGTACATGAGAAGAATTCGAACCAGGTCTGATACTCGAGAAGAGGGGTTATTTTTCCACTTGCAGCTATCACCAGGCAGAGGAAGGAGAGGAAGAAGACCACAAAGATCACCATCTCCGCCTAACATGACTTTATCAACCACTCCACCTCGTATACCTTTTATCCAATCAACAAGAGTTCTTAGGCCAATCAGAATGGCACAACAAAACCCTTTTGTCAACTTCACTGGTAGCAGCCCACTCGCCCTCAATGCACAGAATCCAGTTCCAATTGCAGCATTGAAGAACATTCCATTTTTCACTGGAGAAAATCATACCACTCTTGGTGATCATGTCAAAGACATTGCTAACGTTTGTGCAATCCATGAGATAAATGAAATGGATGTTGTTGTCAAATTGTTAGCATATTCATTCAAAGGGAAGGCATTGCAATGGTTTAGGAGCCTTAGAGCCGGCTCTATCCAGTGGAATCAATTATGCATAGTTCTCCATGAGTAGTTTGGAGAAAAGGGAGACAATTTGTCTCTACTAGAACAATTGACAACTATCAAGAGAGCTCCCAACGAGTAGCTGACTGACTTCAACTTTAGATTTCAAAGGTCTTGGGATAGGATTCCAGTGGGTACATTAGGCCAACAAATGACTAAAGGTGCTTTTCTATACTATCTTAAGGCTTTGAATTCTGATATTTCTATGTTAATTCAATCTATGGGAGGCACAACCTTACCTACTACTTATAGCATTGCCATTAGGGCTGAAAACTATCTTGTTCAAGATGGTAAGCTGGCTCCTAGGCCTCCCATGCCCTTGTATCCAAACTTAGAAAATCCAAGCAATAGTCAAGCACCCACTTTGGCTCCTGTTCCCACTCCTAGAAATCAAATTTCAAATGAAACTTCTACTTCATCCCGTAGTGCTTCAAATGAACTCCAAGAGGTCATGAAACAATTGCAAAATTTGGGAAATGAGTTGGTTACACTCAAGAGGTAGCAGCCCAAATCTTTAGACCTTCTTATCAGCCTCAAGCATAACCTAATAGGCAACCATACTAGGCCAATAGGCCACCCAATCTAGCTGCAAATCAAAGCCAAGTAAGCCCTCTAGCCAATAGACTATTTCAGCCCTATAACCCCAATATTGCATCTGCTTCTAAATCATTAGTGCCATGCAAAAACAACATAGCTCAAGAGTATGATTGGTGTTTCCCATGTAATGAACCTCACAACCAATCTATGTGCTTCAATGGTGCTTTGAACCAAGCCTCGATGGTGACAACTACTCGGCGTTGAGGGTGAAGTGAGTCAAGAAACAAATCAGCAACAAGGGACATCTCAAGAAAACACACTCCAAATGATACCGCACTTGTGAATTGGCAAGCCGAGGATTTTGTGGCATGAATCAAACAATTTCTCGAGTGTAGAAGCTAACACAAGATCAAAGAAGAGGAATATTGGTGAAGGGCGGTCGTTGATCCAAGTGATCTACAACCTTTCATCACTCCACAAGGTGTTGGTAAGAAAAAAATATAGTTCCAAATACGCAAGAACAGCCCAAACCACCTTCTAAGGCAACTCAAATGCCACAGTTTATTGCTGCCCATGCACAAGAAAGGAATGTGTAGGTTAAAGGACAACAAAAGGATCTTTCATCCCCATTTAGCATCATTGATCAAATGAAGAAGACAAATGTGAATATATCAATGTGGGAATCTTTATCCATCCTAGGCCAAAGAGATCTTCTACAAGCTGCCATGAAGAATTGGTCAACTTCGAACCAGCAGGTCCCTATGCAAGAGAATGTCCTCACAAATGTTGCTCAACCTGAAGGGAATCATGGAGGACAACAAGGTAACGCTCAAAACCCTTCCATTCTACGCCTCATTAATCATTGGGGATAAACTAGTACATAATTGCATGATTGATTCTGGGGCAAGTAGTTTTGTCATGCCCAAGCAAATAGCTGATCAGCTGGGTCTCCAATATGAAGTCATATCAAAGGGGGTAGTGCAATTGGATGGGACAATAGTAGCAATGGTGGGAGTGATTAAAGGTTTGAATCTTACCTTGCATGCATGCCCCAACGTTACCGTTTTGCAAGATGTGTTAGTGATAGATTTGCCACCACTCTTTGCCCTATGCTTATCAAGGGATTTCACAACTAGAATTGGAGGCTACTTATTTGCTTGACCGGTCACACATGTTTTTCAAAACAAGATATGGTACTAGGGTCACAATCAGATCTGAACCAATTGTAAAATTTCACATTGAGCCGGATACTCCAATCCAAATCAATGCCAATTTTTCAAAGCATTTTATCAAGAAGATTATCCAAGCATAGATGAAGCTGACACCAAAGTTAGAAGCATCCCGATTTGACTCTTGATGAATGGGCAAGCAAGGTACATGCTTTTGATCCCTACCAAGAAGTATAATAACTGAGCTAGGAGTCTATTGGATAGATGAAGAAAACCAGTCTATTCCTAGCATTACCAAACCGACCATAAGGATAACAATGAGGTATGGTAGTTATTTTTCGATGGATAAAGGAGTAGGCAGGGTGCGGAGGAGGATTTATGCTTCTTTCACCTTGAGGCATCAAATATTATGCAACTTTACATTTCCGCTTTTCTGTTCAAACAACACACTGAATACGAAGCATTGATTCATGGACTTCATTAGGCCGAAAAAGGGCATAAAGAACATGCGGTGTTTGGAGATAGTGAGCTAATCATCATCCAAGTCGGGGGACAACATGCTACAAAGAATGACCTATTGAGGAACTACAAGAACTCGGGTATGGGACCTCATTGAGGATTTCAAAGCTTTTAACATCGTGTCCATACCTGGAAGAAAAAAATGAAGCCGCAGATAGGCTCACGGCATTTGGTGCAACATTTGATGTGGTTGACAACATCGAAGGGGAAAACACAACCACATATGCATGTGATTGTGAGGCCAGCATTCTAGATAATAACACAAGCTAGCGTAGTGTTTGAGAACGATCAACGATCGTCAATTTTTTACAAGAAGAGGCTGAATTCTCGGCTAGGAATCGGGATGACTAGAGCAATAGTACGGGATTAGGTAGTGCAACATGACAAACAAGCTTCCTAAGGGTTTAGTAACATTGGAGTCTATCTTCAACCCTAACAACCAGTTCCATAAGGAAAAGGCTAACATACAGGTCAAGAGAGAAGATTCAGAGCCAATTCTGGTTGGGGAAGGCAAAACACTTCAAATTGGTAAAGTGGCCACTGAGCAAGAGAAATCAGATTTCATATAGCTTTGCCAAGAATTTCCATATGTCTTCACTTGGAGCTATGAAGACTTGAGAGGATTCAATCCGAAGTTGGCACAACATACCATAGAATTGGATCCAGATGCTAAGCCCATCAGGCAGAAGCAGAGACCACTCAACCCTCACATTGAGCCTCTAATGAAGAAAGAGTTAAACAAGCTAATAGAGGAAAGCATTATATTCCCGATCAAGCACTCAAGCTGGGTTGCAAACTTGGTTCCAGTCAAGAAGAAGAGTGGAGAAATCAGGTTGTGTGTGGACTTCCAAGACCTCAACAGAGCATCCCTCAAAGACCATTACCCACTTCCTTCAATGGAACAAATATTGCAAGTGGTATCCGGTTCGGAGAGGTTCTCTCTCTAGATGGCTACTCGGGGGTATAATCGAGGTAATGGTGAAAGAAGATGACCAGTTCAAGATGGATTTCACCACTAAATGGGACACCTATGCCTATAAGAAAATGCCATTTGGGCTATCAAATGCTAGAGCCACTTTCCAAAGGGCGATTGATATGGCGATCAAGGGGTTGATCAATAAAATAGTTCTGATATATCTTGATGACATCACTGTATTCTCTAAAAATGTAGTGGATCACCTCTTTCATTTGAGGCAGGTATTTTAGACGTGTAGAAGATTTGGGGTATCATTGAATCCCAAAAATTCATATTCTTGGCTCACGAAGGAAAACTTCTAGGCCATATTGTTTCAAAGGAGGGGTTGACGATTGACCCAGAAAGAGTTGAAGAAATTTGAGCGTTACCATTACCAAGTCACAAGAAGGCTCTTCAAAGCTTCTTAGGAAGGATCAATTTTGTCCGCAGGTTTGTTCCAAACTTTGTAGCTCTCGTAAAGCCAATAACACTAATGTTAAAGAAGAGCATGGCATTTAAATGGACATATGAAGGTAGGGCAAGTTTTGAGGCAATAAAAGAGGCTATATCTCAAGCTCCGACTCTCATCAATCCAGACTTCTCCAAAGACTTCATGTTATATGCCTTCGGTGGTGGAGACACAATTTCTGCAATCTTGGTGTAGCAAAACAAAGAAGGATTAGAACAACTAGTTGCTTTCTTCAGTCAAGGCTTGGAGGAATATGAAAATAGGTACTCTTTCATTGAAAAGCATGTCCTTGCAGTGATCAAGAGCTTAAAGAAATTCAAGAACCTAGTCTCAAATAACAAGATCCAATTATTGGTCTCTCATGCGGGAGTTAAGGACTTCCTTCTAAACAAGGATTTGAACGAGAAACGTGCAGGATGGATAACCCGTGTCATGGAATATGACATCGAGATCAAGGTCACAAAACTAGTACGTGGAAAAGGACTATGTGAACAGCTAGCTTTGAGTCGGCAAGTCAAAGCAGGTGATGAAAAAGAGATTGTCTTGGTACTACAGGATGGTCAAGAACAAGAAAATGATGATGTGCCCGCTCCTTGTTGGACTTAGAATATGCTACACTTCCTACAGGTAGGCCTATACCCTCCAGAAATGAGCAAAGCAAAGAGGAGATACTTTAGATTACAAGCCATTCCATATGTGCTTGTTGATGGTGTTTTGTTTAAAAAAGACATCAATGGAGTTCTATTGAGGTGCATTGGGACAGGTCAAATTGAGAGGGTGTTATGAGATTTTCATGATGGAGATTCCAGAGAGGAAATTTCACCCCACGAGTAATGACTCTCAAGATAATGAAGGCAGTTATTATTGGCCGACAAAGTGTTTAGTGAGGATCATTATACATGGATAAGAAAATGCAAGAAATGTGCACTCTTCACGGAAAAGAAAGACTAGCAGCGCTTCCATTGCACCCGATTTTGGTTGACCAACCATTTATGCAATGGGGATTGGACTTCATCGGGGTCATCAACCCAAACTCAAGCCAAGGGCGCAAGTGGATTCTCACGGCAACGGACTATTTCACCAAGTGGACTAAATCAAGGTAGCGCTCAAAGAAGCAAATGAGTCTAACATACTAGACTTTTATGAAGGAATAGTGACCAGGTTCGGTGTGCCGGCCACTATCATATCAAAAATGCATTGGCATTCATAGGTTCCAAAGTTACATAATGGGCTGTCAAGAATGGAATCTATTTGAGCACCTCTTCAAACTATTACCCACAGGGTAATAGACAGGCAGAGTCCACGAACAAGAATTTGCTAAGAATAATCAGAAGGACTCTGGATGAAAACCAAAGGACATGGCATACCAAGCTAAAATCAGCATTATGGGCTGATAGGATAACACCAAAGAGGTCTACAGGTAGTTCTCCCTACAAGTTGGTCTATGGGAAAGAGGCGCATTGCCGCATCGTGAGCTCATGAAGCAGTTGGAGTTGGCTGAGTTTGAACCAATGGAAGCTAGGTATGCGGAGTTGATGGAATTGGAGGAAATTAGAGAACATGCAGTTCAGATGATTGAGAAGGATCAGGCCTTAGTAAAAATATGGTTTGATAAGAAGGCAAGAGCAAGATGAAAACAAGCGATGCGTATGGATAAGAATCATAGAAAATCACAATATCCTTCACATAGCTCCATGTTATTTTGCACCTAAGAATTCTACATTCTACAGAAACATGATCTAGACCAAGAAGAACCATACTCATCCTTAAAAAGGACATCTCATAATATAGCAAAGCGAGAGAATTGTGCTAATAGGAGATTTCAATGCGAGGACAACAAACAGACAAGAAAACATTATAGGAAGGAATTACGATCTAGATTTCAATCCTATGTGGGAGACGGAAGAAGAAAATCAAGGATGGCTCGAATCTCGGAAGACAAGTATGGGGTCATTACACAGTATGGAGAAGAGCTCTTAGACATGTGCAACATACACAACTTGATTGTATGCAATGGTATGAGAAATTGGAAAGGTTTGGGAAAATACACATGGGAGACTTGTATATATCTCCTGCCGGGGAAATATAGACAAATAAGAGAATATGGAAATTAAAGAAACTCAAAGCCTGATATTTATTGCATCACCAACAGTCAGGCGCAAGTTGGAGGTGCACAACACAGAGTGTCGACATGTAAAAATTCACGCCCAAGGTGCGCAGGTTGGAGGTGCACAACACAGAGTGTCGACATGCAAAAATTCGTGCCCAAGGCACAGGTTGGAGGTGCACAACACAGAGTTTTGACATGAAAAAATTCATGCCCAAGGCGCAAGTTGGAGGTGCACAACACAGAGTGTCGACATGCGAAAATTCACGCCCAGGCGCAGAGTTGGGCGCACAACAGAAATGCCGACATGGAAATTTTAGTGCCTATGGCACATGTAAGAGTATGTCAACATAAGGATGGATGCACCGAGGCGCATCTTCAGGAGGTGCAACATTTTGAGCATTGACACCTCGACAGAAAAGCAAACACTCAAAGCGAGATATTCAAATGGCCATAACTTTTCATAGGGAGCTCAGATTCATGCAAGGTTGGACTTTTCGGAAAGCTTACAAGGTCCTCTAAGGTTGGAGTTTCTTTAATTGGGTGAGAACAAGTTCTTCAAAAATGTAAAATACAATTTCCATTTTTTGGGTTTGTTAAGGTCCTCACCTACCGCGATAATGAGATGAATTAAATGTAACCTAGAGGTGGTTGGGGTAGATTTGGAATTCCTCTCTCTTTTCTCTCTCATTCTTCCTATAAATTGTAAGGAGGGGCTTCTTTCTAAAGGTTGGACATTCTTGTTTTTCCCTTCCCTTCTTCTCTTTGGCAGTTGAATTTGTGGAGCTCAAACCTCCCATCTAAAACTGTAATGCAACTTTTCCTCTTGGCATTTTGTAGTGTATTGTATCAATCTTTGGAGAAAATAATGCATGTCTGTGGATGATTCTCAACCCTCTCTATGTTCATTTGCATCCTCCTGATCTTTCATTGCAAATTTTGTTATATGTGCATGATCTTGCATTGCATTTTAATGGTTTGTGTTTATTGGCAAGACAGTGTTTCTTCATTCCTCGGTGCATCACCTTTGTTAGTTTAGGTTTTATTTTATGCATTTTCTTACGCTGTCTCCTCGGAAAGTTAGATTAGGTTTTTTAGTAAACCCTCTGCATTTTTATGTGTGCATCTGAATAGAGGAATAGGAGCCTGCCTTCATCCAGAGAGATTTTCTGATTTCGCAAGGTTCCACACTTGGGAAAAAGCTCCATGTTATGTAATCGCACTGAGTGTCTCAACCCATCAAGTTACGAGACATTCTGAAGTGTGCTTGTGATTTGACGTCAACAAGACTCACAATGGGAAGAGTGTAATTGACTATGTCATTTGCTCACAAAAATATATATCCAGAATAGAAGAAGTATAAGTAGAATAATTTCCAATAGAAATTAAATTAGACCACGAGACCAATTTCTATGAAACTTCAATGTATAATGGACAAGCACAAAGTGAAAACTAGGTTATGTCTAGCCAAATTAAACCGTAGTTTCAAAAAAGCATTCCTCGAGACTAAAAAAATCAGCAAATTTTTAGGGTAGCACTGCAAGACAAGCTTCAAGAAAGAGAAAATCAGGGAACAAGTTGCATATTACACAAGGAGCGAATGGCTCATGCATGCTATACAAGAAGCCCTTAATAGGTGCAAGAGAGAAAATCCTAAAAATAAGACAACTAATAGCTTCCCAACAAACCCATGGTATGATGAAGAATGCAAAGCAACATGAAAGATGTTAAAGTGAACAAGTAGAACAAAGGAAAACAAAAATATATATGAGCAACTAGTGAGAAAGAAAAAAGAAGAGTATATTAAATCCAGAATGAAGGAACTCATTTACTTAGGGAAATATGATCCAAAGAGGTTCTAGAGGGAACTTCGTAAGGAGAAAATGCAAACAGAGAACAACATAACAACAAGACCAATGGTTAGAATACTCCAAGCAACTGTATGAGTGGGAAAATGAGCAAATACCTCCTCCCAATATCATGGTTAATGACGTCCTTTTCACGATGAAGACATCATGCTAGGGATCAAAAATCTTGCAACAGGTAAAGCGCGTGACATAGACAACCTTCAAGCAGAACACCTAAAGTGGGGAGCAGACATTTTGGCACCTGAAATTAAGAAAATATTCAATGGGGTTATTCAGAATGGCTTCCCCAAAGAATGGACAACCAGCCTAACCATACCGTTGTTCAAAAGTGGAGACGTAAATAACCCTTCAAATTATCGAACCATCATGGTCAATCCATTGTTTGCAAAATTATTTGGGAGTACGATAGAGCACCGGATCAGTAGTTGGGTAGAGAGTGAAGAAAAGAGAGAAAAAGGGCAAGCTAGTTTTAGACCCAAACACTAAACCATTCATCATTGTGTTACACTCAGACATCTAGTGGAAAGTGGGTGGGATCGAAAGAAGGATGCTTATTGTTGTTTTGTGGACTTCAAAAAAGCTTTTGACACGGTACCAAGGAGAAAAATGTGGAACACAATGGAGGAAGTAGGGGTTCCAAAGACAATACATGGTTGTTCATAAACCGCATGAGCGAGTGAAAGCTAAAATCAAAACACATGTAGGGTTATCTCGAAGGGTTTGGGAGTGATATATGAGTTAAGAAAGGCTGCCCTCTCTCCAACCTTATTTGGGCTATACATAGATAAATTGGAAGAGTGGATAAAAAAATTTGAGGTAATGGAGTGCACCTAGCCATATATGTGGTGAAACTCCTGCTATACGCAGATGATCTAACTCTAATGGTAAAAACAATCCAAGACTTGAGGATCCACCTTCGCTCATTAAAGATTTTCTGTAAAGAAGTAGGAATGCAGGTAAACATTGGAAAAACCAAAATTGTGATTTTTCTATGAAGAAAGCAAACCGGCAGCCCAAATTTCAATTTGAAGGTGAGCCATTGGAGATAGTGTCAGAGTACAAATATCTAGGCCTTGATTTCCATAGCAAGCTCAAGTGGGACATATGCAGGATGAAACAAATACAAGGAGGCTATAGAGCTCTCTTTGCGCTCCAAAACAGATGAAAAAAAGTTGAATTATGGGATTGGAAGACCACTCAGACCCTATTTTTGTTGCTTGTCATTCCAAAGTTGTTATATGGTTGCGAGGTATGGGCTAGTGGAATGAAAAATTCAAATTGGAGACAACTAGAGTGAATCCAAAAAAGGATTATAACACAACATTTCAGAATCAAGGCTACAGTTCCCTATGAAATCATTATGGCTGAAACAGGTTCTTTCCCCTGGAGGCAACTGCTATGACCAGACTCATAGGTTACCTAAAAAAAGTTGAAAACATGCAAGCAGACAGATGGCCTAAGGCGGCAATGGATGAAGAGTTACATAGATGAAAGAACACGTGGATGAAGTAGAACTACAAATGGATGAAAAAATGGGATATCAACCTCACTGAATGCCCACAGCTTAACAGAGACATCAAAAACTATGTAAATGAAAAGTTCATATTGATGATGTGGTAGAAGAAAACAAGCAGGAAGCCTCAACATTACATTACTGAGTTTAACCCAACCTGTGACCATGGAGAAAAAGCTTACATAAGGGCTGAAATAAAATGGCGGGAGAAGATCCTCATGGCTCAACTAAGGACTAGCTCTCACAATCTTAGGTGTGAAACAAGGAGGTGGACAATACCCAAGGAGCAGTGGGAAGAGAGAACTTGTGTAATGTGCAATACAAGGGCAATTGAGATGGAAACACACTTCATTCTGCAATGTCCTAAGTTCACGGGTATTCGATCCAAATATGCAGAAATCCTAACTAGCGGGTCCATGGTGGAACTATTTGAGGAAAACATAATAAAGAGCTTGGGTGAAATGTTGTCACAGATCAACCGACAGAGGAACAACCTTCTAAAAGAGGTCAAAAAGCCCACTTTGGTCTAAGGCAATTTGATACTATCTTGTGGTCCCATAGACCCATTGGTCTTGTGGATGTAATTAAAATCTTTCAATTCAATCAATCATAGATTCACAGCCCTGGATAATTTACATGCCCCAATATGAAATAGAAAACAATTTACTATAATTTATGTCATCCAATTTTTACATGACGATTTATGTATTCAAAGTGAATCTTACATCTTGAAAATTTTCTTTTTGGACATCTCCAGAAGATATTCATCGCTTAACTAGGATTTCTTACACAAATGCCAACCTTGTGACAACAAAATCACTACTCTCAGACGAGGAAAAAAAGTATTTGGAGTCCCACTTCGTGTATGCAGTCAAAGGTAAGTTGTAACAATATTATTTTTTCCATGGTGGAACTATTTGAGAAACCATAATAAAGAGCTTGGGTGAAATGTTGTCACGAGATCAACCGACAGAGGAACAACCTTCTAAAAGAGGTCAAAAAGCCCACTTTGGTCTAAGGCAATTTGATACTATCTTGTGGTCCCATAGACCCATTGGTCTTGTGGATGTAATTAAAATCTTTCAATTCAATCAATCATAGATTCACAAATACTGGATAATTTACATGCCCCAATATGAAATAGAAAACAATTTACTATAATTTATGTCATCCAATTTTTACATGACGACTTATGTATTCAAAGTGAATCTTACATCTTGAAAATTTTCTTTTGGACATCTCCGAGAAGATATTCATCGCTTAACTGGGCTTGCTTACACAAATGCCAAACTTGTGACAACAAAATCACTTGCTCTCGCACGAGGAAAAAAGTATTTGGAGTCCCACTTGGTGTACAAAGTCAAAGGTAAGTTGTAACAATATTATTTTCGGTAGTATTTTATTATTATCAAAATATTAATAAGCTCATAACATGAGTGCTGAATTTTCCTTTTCTCAATGAAGTGTAGGTATTGCCAACACCTATAAATCAAGATGGGGTTTAAGCATGTGCAAGCTATTCAAAATGATTTTCTGCACCTATGATCAATTTTTTTAGGCTAGGATTATCTTGCACGGAATACAATAAGACATACCATATTGGGCTCTTGTTTACATGCTTCATTCCCTAGGTTACGAAAAGTTTGACTGGCATACAAATATATCCAACAGGATACGACAAGATTTGACACATACTATTTGTAATGACGGTGCAACATTATCATGTTCTAATTATGTACTTGCATTATATCATGAAGTGTATCATAATTTGAACTCTAATACTAATATTCCTACTGCGCAATGATTGTGAAGAATGAAAGTAAAGTTCCTTTCTATTGATGAGCAACACATGTAAGTGTAAAGTTTCAATTTCTACAACAATTTTTCATTAATTTATTTGTAAATTTGAGCTAATTTTCAATTTTCTTTCAGAAGAAAAGACTTGCATCGAATGCAAGAAGACAAGTTGCTTTAAGAGTTCATCAAGCACATGAGGATAGTGAAAATTATTGCCGGGATGCGCAACTATCTCTGATCATGCGCAGTTCAAGACAACAAAAACACATGAGGAATTCTCTTACACTCGATCAATCTGCAAGCACTAGAACCAACCGCATCAATCATTCCGTATCAATACCAAGGTCAAGTATGTAATTATACATTCAAAACTCAAGACTCAAGCTATGATTCATGAAATAATGTAACATATATTATTTATTTTTTTATTATTATTAATTAATTAGGATATTATCGACTATGCGTAAGTTTTAACATTACAATTTACAACATATTTACAGATTCTCACGATAGTTCTCATGAATCTTCCCGACACCATGTTGAACATATCTACTCCTCTTCCACAATGAATTAGCCATTGATAGTGGAAGAAAATTCTACCCCAACTCCTAGACATATCCAACATGGTAAGTATAACTGTATAAAATACAATTTTTAATCAATTACAATTTTAACTTTTCATCTAAATTTCCTAAATATTGAATTCTTGTGTTTTCAAATTGCCATTTTTTTAGTTCCTTATCCTAATACAACAAATATGCCACCACCATCGCCCCAAATACGAGGTTTAAACAAGGGGTAAAAGAATATCTTTTCCAAATATTAGTGGTGGCACGGTTTGTTTAACAGGGTCCCAGTTTCGAATTTCTCCATGAGTGGTCTCCCAGTGCGCAATGGGCACCACCATTTTTCATGAAATTGATCTTGATGGTGATTTATTGGGTATTGAGACTTATATTGGTGATCCAACTACCTTCAATCCCCATAATCTTATTTAGGGGCAGCCCAAAGAAGCTCTTTTTTACAACTTGATTCACCTATTTCACATGACACGCTATCTCCTCCTCCTCCAATACCACAAACTCTAGATCAATTAACATATTTTCCTTTGAATAATTTTCTAGCGAGAAAGTTGTTATGCTAATGTGATGAAACTATTTTTCCCGATATACAATTATTGAAAACTTGGGAATTATGGGCAAAGATTTTGATGAAGGAAATAAATATTCATTTTCACAACCATTCCCAAAGAAATATATTATTTGCTTCAATTCAAAATGAGCCAGAAAGATCGATATATTGGTGGATAAAAATGTTTCAAGAAACTTAGTAACAATAGACAATGACTACAATGATAATGTTTTGGATGTTATGTTGAACATGTTAGAAAATTTAAATGGTGAAGCCCAAGCTTACTACAACCATAACCTAGGCAAGCTGACATGGTCCTACGTAGTACCCAGAGTTATGATCAGGAGAGTTACAATCCTAAAACTTATGGATGTAACCTAGCCGACATTTATAAACCCAACGTTTGGGCCCATTTGGTATTATGACCGAATATTTGGGAGAGTGTTGTAGTTAGGAGCTGTGAGTGTTGGGTGTTGGGTGGTGCCATGAGTGTTGGGTGGTGCAGTGAGTGTTGGGTACATTAGTTGTGGCAAGTTTACAATAACGAGTTTTGGTAGTTGTGAGTGTTTATAGGTAAAGATTAAAAATGTAGTTGAATTATTTTGTCATTCTTTTGATCGAGAAAGTGTTGGTGGCAACAAGCAATGACATGTAAAGATTTGAAATTAAAATTTTAAATTTGAAATTCAATTTTTTTTTGATTTGTAGTTAAATTTAATTTTAATTTGATCATTTTTGTTCATATTCTGCGAAAAAGGAAAAAAACGGAAGAAGAAAAATATATATTGTAATTTTCTTTTATATTTGATTAAACCATGTAAAAACAATTTATTTGCATTCTCAAGAAGTAGTTTTCATTTTTAAATGTATCATGATATTTTTCAATTAAGAAAATATGAATCTATCTTTGATGATAGGAAAAAATCAAGAGTTGAAAGTGCTATGAACTCATTTCCTTAATAATGTTGTGGTTATACTTAAGGACATTTGTATGGTTAAATGTTGTATTTTATTACAATGATAATAGCAAATTGGAGTTAATAGTGTGTTGGAAGATCACAATTTTGAGAAAACATTAATGAACTAGCCGTAAACTCATAATAATCATCTTTGCATGCCTTAAAGAAAAGGCCAACACTACTTACATTTCTTAGGTGTTGCATTGGTAAACATCATTAGTGATAGTTGAAACCCAATTTCCTCTTAAGCCTTTCTAGCTAGTTCTTGTATTAGGTAAATTTCGTGTCTATGCTATTAAATGTGAAAAGTACCTAAAACTCAAAACAAGGCAACATTTAGCAATACCTGCTGATAGTCACAATGTTGGGATGGTCGGATGTAGTAGTGAATAAGCACTCATCCTCTCTCCAAGTGAAGAGACCTGCAATTAAAGATAGCTAAAAAAATATTAGACAAAATGGGATGGCGACTTGTTCGAAAAGCTTGATCCTAAGAATCCAAAGGGACTTTCTTGGAGGATGTCACTCATTTTTAAATAATCAAGTGGGTTGATAATAATGATAAAATGATAAACAATGATAATGATAAAGATGGAGCTAGAATTCAAGATGAAAAGGAAAGTCCTATTCCACTTCATAGATGGCCTAGGCTAATGTGGTGGCTATCTGACGGTTTCAAGTAATTGTACTAGTATTCTGTGGTTTCTTGTTGGATCTCATGGAGGAACTCGAGATGATTCTTGATGTCCTTGATGTTAGGTAGAAATCTGATGGTGCACAATGTGAGCTCATGAAGGGATGCCAAATTACTCCCACACAAAACATTGTTGGATGTTCGGGAGGTCGTAAATGTTTGTGACGGGGTGTGATTGTCCTAGAACAAGAATCTAAAGTAAACACATAATTGCAAGTGACGATTTAAATCCAAAGATATACATAAAAGTTGATTAAATTCTATGATTGATTAAAAATATCCTCAGAGACTAACGATTATTGTAAAAATATTGATTTTCTCTAAAAATGACAAGTTGATACAAACAAAGCTATAGATAGATGATTTTGTAAATGTTTATGTGGTAAGAGAAATGAAAAAAATGAAAGGAGTACCTTAGAGTGTAGATAAGCTACAAAACACATGCAGATGATGATTGAAACAGATGTTGTTAATTGTTGATTTCTTGAGAAGGTTGTTAGAGACAAGGTTGTAAAGATTGGCATGTTGCGGGATTTTGAGGAGGTTTTGATGTTGTTCTTGGGTTTGGAGATCACCGAAGTGGAAAAGTTTTGCTGCTTGGTTCAAAGAAAGAGATGCACAAAGGTCCAAAAGATTTCTAAAGATCCCTAAAACAAGAGTTTAAACTCCTATTTATAATCGTTGGCAATTTGTTAGAATCGTTGGTGATCTGGAAAATTCGGGGAAAACATTTAGAAGTGGTTCCAACCACCTCCTAAAAAGGATTTTTAGGTATGGGGACAAGGAAAATGGTTAGGAAGAGGTTAGGCGAGTTGGGGAGGTTAAGAGGATGGGATGAAATGGGTTAGGGATGGTTTAGAAATGGTTAGGTAGTTTTATGGTTGTTAATGTACATTTTAGATGAGTGCAATGTAATTTGTAGAGGGGTCAAAATTGATTTTATAGGGTGAGAGAAATGACTTAGAGATTTTTTTATAATGATACATTTGGATAAAGTAATGTGGGTATGCGGGGAGTAGGTGGGTGATAAAACCCGATGTCTATATTTACCCTTTTTTATCAAGTGGTTTGTGAAAAACAAACCGCTAGACAAAGATAGTTTTAAATGGGTTGCTTTATGTTTGGATGGGTGATCCCACCTCAAACTAGGAGTGATTGTGAAAATGTGTAATGATCACTAATTTGATTGAGTTGATTGGATATTTTTGACGTGCGTGTTTCATTTTAAGTTTCTCCCAGACAAGGTATATAAACAAGTTGGGTTTCACCATGGAATCATGTGATAGGGGAACCAAAGGGTTCATGACTTATAGACCTATGATTTGTAGGGAGAAATGTGGTTGCAAAGATAAGTTTTTTGAGACCAAGGATTCAAGGGGCTTGTGTCCTATAGATGTATGGCTTACCAATGTTGAGGTCACAAAACAAATCTGTGACAGATGATCGTTAGATGAGTGTTGGATTTGGGTGAGCTTGGGATGCATAATCGAGGAAGTTTTTAATTTGATTGGTCATTTGCGAGGGATTTGAGGTCCTCAAAATGAGACACATTATGGGAAAATGTGCTACTTGGGAAAGTGTGATAGTGTTTTGAATAAATTTGTTATTATGAAGGTGTATTTTTTATGATTTAAGGGGAATCACATGTAATTTATGTAAATCGCCAGCAATTAAGGGAATCATCAATGCGGTTCTAGGGTGAGAAAATTGGTGCCCTATAAATGGTCAGATTTACCATGGTAAATTCATTTTTACCATGTGAATTGAGAGAATTGGACTCTTGATTTAATGATTTTTGAGAGATAATTGAGAGATGAAGGTTGTAGGAGGATTGAGTAGATAGAGGAGGCCCATCTTAGGAGAGGTAAGTATCATTTTTCAATGTTTTTGTGTGTTTTTGGTTAGTTTTTAATTTTTTTGGTTTGGGAGGGCGTATTAGGGCACATTTGTTGAGACGCCTTAATCACGGTGATTTTGAAAAATCACGTGTGATTTGGGTGAAATGTCGGTGATTATAGTGAATCATTGGAGATTACTATTATTTTGTGATGTTTGTGTAATTTTGATTAAACAATGTTCAAATGAATGTGTTATGATTTGTGGATACAAGAAAGGGACAAGTTAATCATCCGAGATAGGATTCCTCTAATCTTGGAGCTTATTTTTCAGATGATGATTGATATCATTTGGAGGATGTAGGATTGGGTGTGATGCATCATTACAAAAAAATCTATAGGTAGCGGGGTTATTTTTTGCATTATTAGAGAGAATGGATCTCGTTACTTGTAAATTTTGGATGTTGACGGGAGAGATGACAATCACCCTAGAGGATGTGCACAAGATTATGAGGTTTCCTGTGAAGAGAGAGGGGATTTATTGATCAATGAGATAGACAGGCCTGGTGTGATGAGGAGGTTGTATGGTGATGATGTTGATGGGGTGGATTTTTTTGGGTGGTTTCTCATACAGTATTTATATACTTCCGAGATAGAGGGTCATGTATTGATGACTTTAATGATGATAGTGATTACTTGTTATGATTTTCCCAACTTTGTTGGGGTTGGTTTCCATGGATGATGACAGGTGTGGTGGCTAATATGATGGAGTAGAGGACTATCTTTGCATGGGCCCCTGCATTACTTTCCCAAAGCTACATGGAGTTATGGGCGTGGAGGATCGAAACAGGTTTGGGATTGACGTTGTTTTTCTATTACAGTGTTGGATGTATGAGCATATTGCAGTGGCTTAGCCTACAGGTTTTCCATGGGGAGGCCTAACAACATTAGAGGGGATAGTTAGATTTGTATGATGGGGATTAGATAGAGGAGAGTCGAGCCAATGCGAGGGGAGGAGTACTACCGATAGCTCTGGTGGGTTACATGATGGTGATGTGAGATGGATACCGTATATTGGGTTTCTAGTGTGGGAGGGGGAGGAGGGTGAGCTTATGGCCACCTAACTGGATATGTGGGTATACGGCTGAAAAATTGGAGAGTGGGAGTTTAATCTACTTGATCGCGTTAGGTGACAATTTGGGCTAGTTTAGGATGTTCTAGTTGCAATGAAAACATATAACCATGATGATGGGGATGTGGATACACCAATAATGGTAGTTACAATGATTTAAGCCATCTCCAATGAGGAAGGGGTGATGGGTGTAAATGACCATGGAGTGCCCACGACATGTGGATGATGTTAGGGTTACTTGAGGTGTTTTCCGCATGGTGGTAGGCCCAACCTACTAGAGTGATGATAGACAAGTACGAGCTCATGTGGATGTGGCTCATCGGCGAGGTGATGGTGAGGGTGAGGGAAGTGGGGATGAGGATGTTGGTGGAGGTGACGAAAGGGCAGCTTTAGAGGCCATCATTACTCGTTTAGAGGCCGAGAAGGCCATACTATTGGGTGAGCAAACTACCTTGACCATAGAGAGATGGTTTGATAGGTGAGTGGGATGGCCCAGTCAATGACTAGAAGGTGTACATTTAAAAATAGCACATGCCATAGCTGATCATGACTGATATAGAATTTACATATCATTCAATAGGCTATAATTTGGCTACAAATCGATTATAATTCGATTTATTCAAATACAATTAAATTACATTTCGATTACAAATCGCGACGTGCCAATATGTAGTGGCATTTATCATTTGATAAGTGTCATGGAAGGAGAGAAAAACACACCTCTCTCCCCAAAACTTGGTTACAAAGTTCTATGATAGTGTGAAAAATACACCTTCGGTTACATAATTCATTTAATGCACAATTGCTATAACTCAATTACGATTTGGTTATAATTCAACTACAATTCAATTACATTTTAGTTACAAATCAATTACAAATCGGGGTGTGCCAATATTCAAAGGGCACTTATCATTTGAGAAGTATCATGGAAGGAGAGAAAAACAGACCTCTCTCCCCAAAACTCTTCTCTTGGCATGAGATCACCCAAAAAAATCATCCTTGGCATGAGATTGCCCAAAAACCTCACTCTTGGCGTGAGATCACCCAAAAACCTCATCCTTGGTGGCAAGACGCTCAAATCCATGGCTTGACACTTTCTTGGTTGGGAATTGATCACTCCCAACCCCATTAGAAACATCTCTAAGAAAAACAAGATAATTTTCTATCCTATACTCTCTCATACATCAAGTGCACTCTTTCCTTAACTATTACTTTTACACACTTTTACTTACTTATACATACATTATTATGATTTTTCATAAACGAGACTTTTACTACTCTCTTACTCTTATTTTTCTGGTCCATCCTTACAAGCAACAAGAAAACATTCACGTCAATAAGCACAAGCTCCAACAACACAATACTACACATATGATTCACCCCTAGGGTGTACCTCCTTTTCCTAGTTTCTACGCTTCACATTGTGATCAATTCACACTTCACATGGTTACTTGTCCACTCAACACGCTATCGGATACACTCCTCTCTGGATTACAAAGTACACATATTCTATCTCCTTAATGTTATCGAGTATTCACTCAACAACATAAGGTGGGGTAAAATGTAGACACAAAATCTATGTACTTGGGTACATTTCTAGGTACTAAAGCATACTAATGTATACACGATTCCTAAGAAATAAAACTAGTGGTTAACAACTCCTTTTGGCCTTTTGGTTACCTTATATATTGCACTTTACATGTAATGAGCTTGAATGAGTATCCTTTTGGCTTTGCACATCACGAGTTCTACCGACACTTGAATGAATTACCTTTTGATGGCCTTGGAAAGAAATTATTCATGAATGGAAAAAGTTACTCAAAATTAAAGCAAGTTACACTAATTAATTAGGAAAACTGATGGGAACTATAACGATTACAAATAACCTTTCTAAAGATAAATCTAGGAACTCCTGCAAAATACAAGATCCATTCAGTCCATATATCTGAAATCAAAGATATAACATACCATGAAAGTTACCACTAAGATACTCTAATCATCAAAGAAATTGACTCAATACCGGATAAAGACTTAAAAGGGGCGAGTAATGTGTGTGCAAGTAAAAATATATATATAATAGAAATAATAGAAATTGTTTTGACTTGTGCACCCTACTTAGCAATGTCATTAGATCAACCACTTGAAACAAACTAAATAAACTCACTACATGCCTTTCAACATAAACAACTTCAATGTTCAGCCCAGTTCCATGAGGAAACACTCAAGATAGTATCCCTAGATGAAGCATGTTTCTTTTAAGACATTATACTAAACGCCATAATTTTGTATTGTTCTTAAATA
The DNA here is from genome assembly GCA_018340775.1 of Taxus wallichiana var. yunnanensis. Lineage (NCBI taxonomy): Eukaryota > Viridiplantae > Streptophyta > Pinopsida > Cupressales > Taxaceae > Taxus > Taxus wallichiana. The sequence continues at coordinate 807,700,000 of CM031242.1, forward strand.
AGTTGCAGAAATTAGGAGTTCAAAACTCAGAATAACAATCCCAACTCAAGTTGAATGTATTGCAACACTAATTTGCAGAATAAATAACACAATGATAGCAATATTTCTTTGATGATGGATATCATTTTATGTGCTTTCAAATCACCTTCAATAGAAATGCATGGGTGGTAAAAACATGTAAGAAGTTGTGCATCTAATTCAGGAGTGACATCAAATTAATCATGATAAGTAACTTCATACTCTCTTCTCATTTAATACCTTTCGCATTAACAACTACTATTTCTAATACATCACCACGAGGAATAACATAACACCCTTATCGGGACCATAGATGTGATATTTGAACAACTAACCAAAAAAAAAAATATTCTAACATGTCGTGAAAAATACAAAAAGTTACATGCAAAACATGAAAAATATATGAATACGGGATGGAGGCCATACAATGTATATGTCTCTTTCTAAAGTTGAAGAAAAAACATCCTTCACCAAATCCATTGCTTCAAATTTTGAAAGGAGAGTTATAGCATCCCTGATTGATAAGAATAATAATGAACCATTAAATAGTTTCAAAACAAGAATATATTGGAGAAAGATGAATTCGACCTATCGAAAAACAAAAATTCATGTTCGAAAACACGTGTACATCAAATGTTCAACAATGGATCCACCGCTTCATATTCGACAGGAGAGTTATAGCATCCGATTGATAAGAATAAGAACTAACCATTAAACAGCTTTCAAAACTAGAATATATTAAAGAAAGGTGAATTCTGACACAATGCCGAAAAACAAGATTTCACGTTCAAAACACATGTACATCAAATGCTCAACAATTATAAATCCATGGTTCAAAATCCAATAGAATTCCAAGTAGACTTATATACATTGTATCCATACAAATCTTTGGGGTTTTAGCGATTACAGTAAAATGGCACGGTATGATTGACATGTGTGACATATTGCGGTATGTGTGTATGTATCCATCTCCTTTAGTCCACAAAGTGGAAAACAAAAACAGAAAAGATAATAAACCCATTAGCCAGTAGCCACTAAGATCCACATGAAAAAATCAAGCTATATCTGGCTAGGCCTTCAACCTTTGTGCCCCTTCTCTTCTTGAACTTCATGAAAATAGCCGGAAAAACAAAAACGTCCAAACGACCATCAAACCTTCAAATTTAACATAGTCATAGAAACGTCCAGTGTCTTTCCCATAGGGCGAACGCCTTTGGCGTAATGAGCCTTAATCTATTATTAGTTTTGAATTATATATATATATATATATATATATATATATATATATATATATATATATATATATATATATGAATTATATTATAAATAAATTATAACACAATATTATTAATATTATTATAGTAATAATAAATTGTCTTACTATTAAAATATTATTTATAACAAATAAATTTATATTAATAATTTTTATTATTTTAATAATAATAAAAATCTTATCAACTTTTCATATTATATTTATAATTTTCATTAACTATAATAATAAAGAATAAATCTTTAATAAAAATTAAAAAATAATAATATTTTTTAAATTTCACCAAAGGTATTATTGCTGTCTATTACTTAATAGTAGGTGGTCGGACATACGTGAATTGAGGACTGCGCACATGTACATATTAAAATGGCATGGCCCTTCTCCAAAATATAATGTGACTAGGTTATTTTATGTCATTTACGAACATGAAGTGAAAAGCGCTAAAAATTATTTTAAAGAGATTCATTAAATGGCATAGTTTTCTTGGTGAAGTTTTTAAAAATAATAATAATTACGAGTAGTCATACGATATTTAAAAATTGTGTCGGTTCAATAAGGCCTAGGTTATGTCTTGAAGCAAAGCTTTGTACGAACAAGTTATGGTGGGTGTTAAGAACACTAAAGCGCACTTTTTCCCTCCATTTGTGTAGGCCGAGTTGGTCTTAAAGCCCACTAGGCTTAGGTTGGGATTTCAAAGAGGGATAGGTCTAAGTATATAAAGACCCATTATATTGAAGACAAAAGCTCGGTTGGATTCATAAACATGACAAACAACTTTTTGATTAGGTCTTATCTATATGGAACCGATTAAGACGATATAGCTTAGGTCTCGGTCGGTCTAGGTTGTGTTGAGAGATAAACCATCCAATTTTAGAAATGTTTTATACAATCAAATTATGTTTGTTGAAGCGCATCAATAAAAATTGTTACACATGTTACATTAAATAAGTGAAACTAAGCGGCTCGAGTAAATGATTTTTATGTAATTATAATAAGGCATTCTTGAAAAGACTAAAATCTTGATTTTAGAGAGGGTGATGAAAATTATATCTCGAATAAGAATGATTGAAAAAATATATCCTAATGTTTTGTAAAAGTTATATATGGTTGCCTATAAAATAGAATTAAAAAAGCATGTTGAGAAATTGGATTGTGTAACATATTTCTATAATATATGTGAGAGCATTGAACATGTGGTTTACAAATATATTTTTAGAAATTCATTATGCATTATTAATGGCTAAATATAAAATGAATTCAGAAATATACTTTAAAAAATGTTAATCATATAAAAATTATGTAAAATGTTCAACAATTCACTTCCAACAAAAACAACCTACTTAAAATGAGAAACCCTTTTCGTGGTTAGATTCACACATATTTCTTATGTAGAGTAAAAGTACAACCAATTTATAAAAAAGAGAGAAGAGTTTCCTATGGGAAACTATCAAAAACTAGTTATAGTATCACAAGTAAGTATTAAAAGTAAAATCATGGTATCAATTTGATTTTAAAAACTAAAATATATGTAAAAGTATCATATAAAGAGTTTGATCAAGGAAAACTTTAGTGGCGATTCTTCACTAACTCACGAATATTTAGATTTTTAAAATTTGGATTTGGCAAGTTTTAAAAGTCGTATAGAGTAGCATTTCGCCTAAAATTTCTAGGAACTAGTTCATTTAGGGGGTCGGCTTGCTTAGTGTTTATAATAAATTTCATATAAATACATTCGCCTAAATAAATCGATTCTGATGTACATACTATATTAGGGGTATAGTATACATCTCGAGCATATGCCATAGAGATCTGTTCATTCAAAAGAAGGGTTTAGGGTTCTAGACACCACTCGAGAGAAGAGTTTAGGTTTCCAGGATGTGTGATCGCATTTCGAACTTGCGATACCCACTTGCATTCCGCAACCGCCTACCAACATGCAACAACCGCCCACCCGAGTTGTGCAACTACTACCGCATGCATTTTCTGCCACCCTCCCGCATATACAATAACCTTTTAGATGCCACTGTCCCCCACAACATTCTTCCACCCACCTGTCAACATATTTCCTAATGCTCGGATCCAAACTTTTTGTAATCACTTGCTACATTTCTTCTTTTACTTGACACCTTGTTTTCCTCCACGTGATAATACCTTGCCAATGATACTCCGGTGCTCGCAATGTGGAAGGTCAATCCAAAAAAGGAATCTTTTCACATATTTTTGCTAGTCACGAAAAGAGATCGAGGCATAATCGAGATGCAAGTATGACCACCATACACACCCAATGCAAGTATTGTATGAATTGTATAATTAAGCCTTTTTATTTTCAAATTAAAAAATTCAATAATATACATAATAATACAATTTTTAAAAACCACTTCCTTGCATATGCACAATATCCCACTAATGATGACATGCCTCCTCTGTTGGGAATTCAGGACTGTGGAAATGGAAACAATTCCCCAAAATCTATAGTAGTGAAAGTATAAACTAGAACAATCCAAATCAAAACAAAGTACACACACATAACACAACATGTACTGTGGTTCTCCCAATGTGGGCTATGTCCACCAAAGATAGATATATCATATATATAATAATCAAGAGTACAGAACTAACTCTTCCCGCATGAGTAAAATGCATCTCTTCAAGAGTATCTCCTCTGCTAGTTCTCTAAACGGATCTCCATGAGCGCCCCTACAACTATGCCTCCAAACCACCACCAAATAGATCTCACATAACTAGGAACTACTACATCTCTGAACTGCAACCAAGCTCTCTGTGGATCTACAACAAGACCTCTCACATGGGTCTACCATATGTGCAACTATAATTGTGCACCAAGAAGTAAGTCTGTCTCTCCATCACTGCATCAACCTGTGCAAACATGAAGACAACCTCCTCTACAATATCTAGATCTACATGGATCAACAATACAACATGATCTCATGGATCTATGAATACAATATCTCACAATAACCTGTGGATCTAACAATATAAGACTAGATATACATGGATCAACAATACATCATGATCTCATGGATCTACAATACAAGATCTCACCAACATGTGGATCTACAAGAATAAACTCTGTGTACTTTGCATACTATGCAAGCCATTACAATGAGACAATAACTATACAAAGGAAATACAGTAGAAGATGTTACCCTCTTCTCACCATTGAGATGTACCTGCCATAAATGTACCTGTTATTTCCTTTTGTCTAGCTTCTCTCCATGGAAGCTTTGTCTTCATGTAACCTGTTCTTTCTTTCTCTTCTTCTTCATCCTCTCAATCTAGGATAACTAAGGATCTAACTCGATCCTTCTCATAATTCACCTTCTAACCCTAGATTTCATGCTTATATAGGCATATACAAACTTAGGGCACCATATCTATGCATTTACAACTTTTAGATTCACTTTATAACTAAAGTTAGACCTAATTCCCATAAGTTAAATATAAAATTTCATGCACATGTAACCGATGATGAGACCACGACCGATGGCGATTCTATTGTTTATTGATAGGAGTTCATATGATGACCAATGGTAGTTCTTTTATTGATTGACGGTTGTTAGCCAACCAACGTTGGTTCTTTGTGTACACCAGCCACTTGTAATACATGCTCATTGTGAATCAATCTAGCTCCACAACCCAACAATCTCCCACTTGGAGATAAATTGTTGAACCTCTGTACCTATACCTGTACATCACCATCCTCTACATACCATGAAGACCAACTATTCTTTCCTTTAACAATTCTCTCAAGTAATTAGGAAGATTAAACCATCTTCTAAAACCAAGAAGATAACAAACCATGACTTACCATATACCTACACAAAGCTACTACTGATCTGTGATACCCGAGCTATCCATTCATCAAGCTCCCACTAAATCATAACAACAAACCTTGCATCTATTCAATCCATCATGACTAACACACCTGCAAGAGATCCCACTTGAATTGAAGTACGATCTTCTATCCCAACCATATCCACCAACCATGTTCTCCAAGCAGCTATCCATGTATCCATGCAACCACCAATGCAACTTGACCAAAGACAAGTTAAAAATAGAATATGCGTAAGCAAAACAAGATCCTGGGTCAAGACAGCCCAAATGAGTTCTACATGCAACCCATGGTTAATTACTCCACAACACCTACACAACTCAAAGAATCCAAATAGTGCATTCTGCAAATCCAACCATGCATAAAAACTAGCATGTCCAAGACAACCATCCATAGATAACATATGTATAAAAGAGTAACATAGTAACAAGAGGAAATACAAACATCCCCTACTCATGCTCAAGGCATCTAAACCATGCTCATAGGAATCCATGTGCAAAACAAATATCTACATCATCATAGAATCACAAAACATAATCTATCCACATGTACAAAACTCACCATGTACATCCATCCATATCATCAAGCTCTCTCCAGAAGCTCCAAGTCTCTCACCGACTAACTCCAAAGACGTATATGAATCCTATGCTCATCAATTTCAATAACAACAACCCTACTAACCATGCTACTAATAATTAGTGCAAATACTAGCAAAAATGTCATCAACCTACTACACAACCATCCAAGATGAAAGCAAACAAGGGAAACATCAATAAGATGTAAATATACATTGTTGTCACACTTTAACCTGTAACAAACAAATTTTCCTTCTTTACCCTTCAATGTCAATAACATTGCTCTCTCTTCTTAACCCAGCTTGAAAAACCATCAACTGCAATCCCATAAGGATATCTAGGCACTATAAATAAAACTAGAAGTGATGTCATCATGCAATAAACTCAAAATACCTGCAAAACCGTGACTTTCCTCCAAAACAACTTGTGCCTCATCCCACTTTGAATAGTAACATACTCCTTTCACTCCACATGTGCATCTGTTTCCAACCTGCAATGCCAACAACCATGGATTTCTCCCACTTAACAAGAACTCCTTGTCACTTGCTTCTAATAACAAGCTCAAAAGCTCCAATATATATATATATATATATATATATAATCAATGAGAAATAAAACCAGATGAAAGAAATATAAACCTGATTCCCTTCTTAACAAAGAATACTTCTACGTCATAGAAGTTTGGACTTCTTGTGAAGTAGGTGAATCACCTTCTTTTCATCCTATGTACTCAACATCTTTCATTACCTGCAACTGTGTGTCTAAACATGAATTTCCATTGAGGATCTCATCCTTAGACTAGATACCCTTATCCTCAAGATTCCAACACATCCCGGAAATAAAAGTCAAACACACCAAATATCCATGGTGCATATTTTACTTGTGCACACAATCCAAATATAATACCAGTTGCTTCAAATGAAGGAAATAAAACATGAACCATATAGAGATACCTGACCCAAAGTCTCACTAGACTAACCGAGCCAACTCTGTCCTCTTTCTGATTCAAACATTAAAGTGATATGCACTATTTCTACCTATACACACTATGCAAGAAACATGATCCTCCAAAATAGGACATTAAACCATTCATGCCCTCTTCTACTATAAGAAACCTTGTGCAAACTCATTTTCACAGAGACTTACCACGGTCCGCTGCGATGCTCTAGGTTACCCTCTGTGGATGATTTCGGTGTTGTTGGAATGAACACAACACCAAAAATTGGCATAAGTCACCAAACCAGGTGCCTACTCCGACCAAAGCCGATAGTTGTGCTTAAGCCAGTCATTTCAAGAAGCACCCAACCTTGCACAAAAAACTTAACAACAATCATACATGCAATAAAAACTGCACCAAGATGAAACACATCACCTTACCAACACCAAGATACTCAACCGCATCTTCAACCGAAGTACTTACCTCTCTGATGGAAGCCTCGTCTTCATTTTGTGTTATTATATTTTGCTTCTCTAACGAAGCCCATGCATCTAACGCACAAAAGGATGCATAACTACTCCTCTATCTCATACTCAGATCTAGATCTACAATCCCAAACATACATGTGCAACATACAAGCACTGAAATACCAAGGTAACAAAAAACCATACCTCTATAATCTGGATCTGCAATTTGACCAACATTCTTGTGCCTCTAAGAACCAGGGACACCTTAGAAAATGAAACACATTTAATGCATCTCTCAATTTATTCAGATATGTGATTTTTCTAATTAAAAATTAGGTTTCCCATTAACCAACCACACCAACAACCTGAACTAACCACACTCACGCCAACCTACCATGGTCACCCTACAAATGTCGGTTTCCACATAACTAATGTTAGTCACTTTGTATTCTCCAAAGCAACCTCACATTTCTAGCTTTCACTTGACATTTAAATATCTTCCTACAATTTTCAAATCGGGAAAAATGAACCCTAATCTTATACACATGTCATTAAACCACTAACAATATACTTAAGCAAAACCTTTGTCTCGAAATAACCAAAGCTCGATACTATAATACAATTTAAAAATCCACTTCCTTGTAGATGCACAATATCCCACTGATGATGGCATGCCTCCTCTTGAGGACAATCCTCATTATGTGCCTCCACAAGAAGATATGCAACAACTTGAAGATGTTCCTTCACTTGTGTTCAGATCCACAATTATGAAATGGAACAAAGAGAGGAAATTTCCATTCAACCATAAAAATAAAACAATTTGATTTATGTCGATAAGATCAAAAAAAAACTGAATATCTTCAAACAAAATGTGATCCTACTATTGCAAGTGATAATGCAACCACAAAATCTGTGATAAGAAAGAGAAAGACATGGACCATTGGCAAGAATTTTAAGTTTGACTGAGATGCAAAGTTTCCATTCATTGAATTAGTACAGCCGAGTAAAACTAAGAAAGAATCAAAAATGCAACTCAAACTTGACACAATAGAGAAACATTGTGGTAAAGTATATGAGTCAATTAAACAAGAAGATGGTCAAATAAAATGAACACAGAGATGGAAAAATGGAAAATAATACATGCATGTCAGATATGCAGAAGAATATGAAAATGAAAAGAAATGCCTAGAAAATCTTGTTGAGAAAGGAGGAACTATTACAACTCACCTAGGAAAAGTTGTACAGATTAATCTGCGAGCTAAAAATATACAGTTCACAACTATCTACCATATTCTGAAAAAAGGTAGACCTATTTCCGATTTTCAGGATTATAAAATTTTATTTCAACTTAATGGCTTTCCTAATCTTCCACAATTCCATTGGTCAAAAACTAGTGCTTGGGAAATTGCCAAATGTCTAGCAATGATTGAGAAGGAGGATTTGAAAGAAAAAGTAAAAACTACAAAGTTTTTGTCATTGTCTATTGATGAGGTCATAGTTGTTGACAACATAGTGTGGATTTGCATTCATATTTATACTTTTGAGAACCATCAAAGGATAACTCATTTATTGACAATACATAATATGATAGAAAACTAAAATGCATAGAACATTTACAAGCCGGTTATTTCAAGTTTGAGAAATATAGCGGGAATTGATGATTATAGTATTGCAACTAAATTGGTGTGCATCGGTACAGATGGTGCATCAGTCATGAAAGAGAAAATAAATGGTCTGTGTATTCGACTACAAACCTTTGTTGCACCATACAGATTCTAATCCATTGTATGGCACATAGAATGAATCTTTCATACAAGATAGCACATTTGACACTGTTGCAAAAGTAGAAGAGCTGATTCGTGACCTTCATGCATATATGTCCAGCAATCCCAAGAGATTCCTTGAGTTTCAAAAATTTGCAATTGGTGTGACTGATGGTAAAAAGCGCTTAAAGATGTAGATACAAGGTGGATTTCTATGTATGAACCTGCATGCAGAATTTTTCAAGAATATCCATCATTGGCTAGTTTTATGTACAAATATCATAGAGAAGTTGACAAGGAAAAAGATCTCTTGAATAGTTTAACAAATTTGGAAATGTTACTGAATTTAAGTGGAATCCTCCCCATGTTAAGGGAAATAAACTATTTGAGTAAACATGCTCAAGAGAGGTCAATATATATTGTTGATTTCATACGGTTGAGGAAATGTGTCTATCAAACTCTTGATATGTTGTACCTATCCCAAGAGGGCTTTAAAGGGCCTGTATTTGAGAACTGGAAAATGTTAACAGACATCAAAGATCCTAATTGCTATCTAAAATTCAATATTAAGGATTATCTTTGTATAGTTGTTAATGGGAAGGAAATTCTAATGCATACATGTCAGTAGAGAGTTGATTTGGATGGAGCAGAAATTGAAAATTTTCCTATTACACGCATATTATATGAGAATGTTATTTTTGATATAAGGATGAAATTGAGAAAGATTACACAAATTTTATCTTCAGAAATTCGTGATCGTTTTAAAAGGGATGATCTTCTAGAGGCTATGGGAGTGGTGAATCCCATATTCGAATTTCTTTGATGGTAACAGAAGAAAAATTTGTAAGTGAATTATTTCAATATCATATGTTTGTTCTAGTAAAGCATTTCAGCAAGACTATACAAATAAATTGTGTTGAGATTAAAGGTATTTTTAAAAAACATTTAGTGACAACTCAATCATCACATTTTGGACTTACAATGTTGGATCAATATCAGCACCTAGACAATCCAACAGAAAATGGAGCTATAACAAGGCTATGGAAAAAACTACATCCAAGCAACTCTGTAAGAAAGTCTTAGTGAATATTTCTATCTATATGAGATTTTCAAAACAATGATTTTGGGATCAGTAGAAGATGAACGTGCTTTTAGTGCAAAGATCTTGTGTGAAATCAAAGCTTTGAAATAGGTTGGATAAAAATTTGGAGACTTGTTTGAGATTATATGTTTCACATTATCCAATCGATGCATTTCCTTATGAAAGGGAGATTACGACTTGGACTTCACTTGTTGATAGAAGAGGAGTCACAAACACAACAAGCAACAATGATGATCTTATTTCTGAACCAGGAGGTGGATGCTCTGTTGAGTCTAACACTAGAGATGCAAATGTCTCTCGAGGAAAATGCTCGAACATTATTTCAGCTACCATATTTTTAGGCTCGACACTTATACCTTGGTAAGACTCAAGACACGTGTTTTATAAATATTTATATAATCCTATCATCGTAAACTTCATTTGAAATCGCTACAAATTTTTTGAATTAATGATTCATGTATTTTTATTGAATCCCTTTGATTTTTGTATACATTGCATTTATGCAATAATAATATATGAGAACATTAATTGCTAATAGAAAACATATAATATACTTTACACATTACATTGTAATTTGTTTCAATTTTTAGGTGCAAAATGAAACACCAAACATGCGAATTTAAATAGTCCTATATATAAACTTCAATGTTCATATCAAATTGATACAAATTTTTAGCATAAATGATTCCCATATCTTAATTCCTTTTGATATTTGTATACAATTCAACAATAAGATACATTATTTCAATTTGCATTGTGAAAACAAAACACCAAAGATGTAAATTTATATACTCATATCTATAAACTTTGTATGAAATTGGTATAAATTTGTTAAATAATGATTTTAGTATTTTTATTCATATTTCATTTTCATTTTTTTATACAATGCAATAATCAAATACTAAAAACAATAATTATGAATAGAAAACATATATATTATACTTTACAAATTACATTGTTTAGTTTGCGTTGTGAAAAACAAAACACCAAAGATGCAAATTTATATGCTTGAACTATAAACTTCATATGAAATTGGTGGCATGATTTCTTGATAAATGATTTCTATATTTTTATTCATATTTCCTTTTAAATTTTGTATACAATGCAATAACAAGTTAATAAAAACAATAATTTCGAATAGAAAATATAAAAATTATACTTCAAAAATTACATGAAAAACAAAAAACCAAAGTGAAAGATTCAATGAAAATATAAATACAATTAATAACGGTATTGATTCATATTTTTCAAAAACTTCATAAAACGTCTAAGTAGAAAGTATTACACACTCATAAAGTCTTAGGATATAACAAACTACAAAGTCATAACCTATAAAAAAGTTCCATCTCAATCTATTAGCTATGATGTTCCCTCACTCTCAATCCTTTTTCATCATGAATTACTCCTAATTTCACTAGATCCATAGCTACGACATTGATACTAGCAATATTTTCAATATCTTGTTTCACCGCATCACCTGCTAATAATAAACTAGGATCCACATCATATTTCTGCTTGAACAAAATCTCTAGATCCATGTTGTGCTCCTTGATAATTTTCTTCAATGTATTATTCTATTTATTTTGGAGCACAAGTTTTTCTTTCAATGAAATAGCAGCAGTTAAGATTTTTCACATAGTCTTCAAATGAAGATCTAAGACATGTGCTTCAGTCTTCAAAGTTTTCATATTTTTCCTGCATTTGAAAAAATATTATTAGTTACAATTTATAAATATAAATATGCAAAACTAAAATTTCAATGCAAAGAAAGAAAAGAAAAACTTACGATAGCTTTATCTTTTCCGTGTTTGCAATCAGAACAAGGTTTTTATCTCGAGCCCATTGGTTGTAGTAAGCTTGGGCTTCACCATTTAAATTTTCTAACCTGTTCAACATAACATCCAAAACATTATCATTGTATTCATTGTCTATTGTTATGGTTCCTGAAACAACCTTATTCACCAATATATCGATCTTTCTTGGCTCATTTTGAACTGAAGAAAATAATATATTTCTTTGGGAATGGTTGTGAAAATGGATATTTATTTCCTTCATCAAAATATTTTCCCACAATTCCCAAGTTTTCAATAATTGTATAGTATATCGGAAAAATATCTTCAATCACATTAGCATAATAACTTTCTCGCTAAAAATTATTCAAAGGAAAATATGTTAATTGATCTAGAGTTTGCGGTACTGCAAGAGGAGGAGATGATGTGTCATGCAAAATAGGTGAATCAAGCTGTAAAATAGGAGATTCTTTAGGCTTCACCTAAATAAGATTATGGGGATTGAAGGTAGTTAGATCACCCGTACCACTCTCAATAGCCAAGAACTCATCATCAAGATCAATTTCATGCAAAATGGCGGTGCCCATTGCACTTGGGAGACCACTCAATGAGAAATTAGGAAACCGAGACCCTTTCAAACGAAATGTGTTACCATTAGTAGCTAGAAAATACGTTATTTTACCCCTTGTTTTAACCTTCTCTGCGGGGCGGTGGTGGTGGCATCTTTGTTGTCTTAGGAGAAGGAACTACAAAATGGCAATTTGAAAACTCAAGAATTCAATATTTAGGAAATTTAGAAGAAAAGTTAAAATTGTAATTGATTAAAAAAAGTATTTTATATAGTTGTACTTACCATGCTAGGTATGTCTAGGAGTAGGGGTAGAATTTTCTTCCATTTTCAATGGATAATTCATTGTGGCAGTGGAGTACATATGTTCAACATGGTGTCGAGAAGATTCATGAGAACTATTAGTGGACTCTGTAAATATGTTGTAAATTGTAATGTTAAAAATTACGCATAGCCGATAATATCCTAATTGATTAATAAAAAATAAATAATGTATGTTACATTATTTCATGAATCATAGCTTGAGTCTTGAGTTTTGATTGTACAATTACATACTTGACCCTGGTATTAGTACCTGGAATGATTGATGCAGTTGGTTCTAGTGCTTGCAATTGATCGAGTGTAAGAGAATTCCTCATGCATTTTTTTTTGTCTTAACTTGCAGAAGATAGTTGTGTATATTTGTAATAATTTTCACTATCCTCATGTGCTTAGTGACCTCTTAAAGAAACTTGTCTTCTTGCATTCAATGCAAGTCTTCTCTTCTGAAAGAAAATTGAAAATTAGCTCAAATTTACAAATAAATTAATGAATTTTTTTGTAGAAATTGAAACTTTACACTTACATGTTGCTCATCAATAGAAAGGCATTTTACTTTCATTCTTTCATCAAGTGCAGTAGGAATATTAGCATCAGATTTCAAATTATGATACGCTTCATGATATAATGCAAGTACATAATTACAACATGACAATGTTGCACCGTCATTGCAAATAGTATGTGTCAAATCTTATCGTATCATGTTGGATATATTTTTACACCAGTCAAACTTTTGTTAACGTAGGGAAGGAAGCATCTAAACAAGAGCCCAATATGGTATGTCTAATTGTCTTCCCTGTAAGACAATCCTAGCCTAAAAAAAAAGATCATAGCCTGCAGAAAATCGTTTTAAATAGCTTGCACAGTTAAACCTCATCTTGATTTATAGGTGTTGGCAATACCTACACTTCATTGAGAAAAGAAAAATTCATTATTCATGTTATGAGCTTATTAATCTTTTTATAATAATAAAAGAATATCGAAAATCATATTATTATAACTTACCTTTGACTTGTACACCAAAGTGGGACTCCAAATACTTTTTTTCCTCATCTGAGAGCAATGATTTTGTTGTCACAAGGTTGGAATTTGTGTAAGGAAGCCTAGTTAAGCGATGGATATCTTCTGGAGATGTCCTAAAATAAAATGTTTGAGATGGAAGATTCATTTTGAAGACATAAATCGTCATGTAAAAATTGGATAGCATAAATTTTAGTAAATTGTTGTTCGTTTCATATTAAGGCATGTAAATTATCCCTTGAAAGAAAACTACTCATCTCATTCAATAAATGTGTCCTTTTGTGTGAGAATGTGAAAATTTGGGGGCACATAAGGTTTTGAATTGTGTTTTTGGTTTTCCCGGCCATGTGCTTGGGAACAAGCCTTGGAGGATGAATGAGAATGAGCTTGGGAGGAGGAATCCATTTGGGAATTGGAAATTGGTCTTTTGAGACGCAGAGGCTAGAACGAGGACCCGAGAGAGTCATTCTTCATAGAATGAAATAAGCTCTAGGACTCGAGGACCCAATATATATACCCTATGCAGACATGTGGCATTAGAAGGAAGACACTTACAGACACATGTCTACAATAGGGCTAACAACATCCAAATAGAAGTGTGATTGCATATGCAATCAAGCAGCTACATATATAGACACCCACTACATCGATAGTTACATGACTGCAAATGTGTCACTTGTAGACAGTGGTTACATATACAACCACCCGCCTGTAAGCCACATGTATGTAGTTGTGTGGCTAACTATATAGTCAAGTGTATACATATGGAGCTACCGGGTTACATATGCAATCGCACGATGCAAACATGTGGTCTCATAAAGAAGACAATTGCATATGCACTGAGCGTCCTCAGAGATGTAACTACCAGCTTGCATATACAACCACCCGTCTGTAGACCACCTCGCCTGGTTGCATCTCAGTAACCGCCCATCAATGTTCACGTGCAACATTTTTTCCATCCACATGTCACTCGTGAAGTCGCTAACCATCGTGAGACCATTTTTGTTGCAATCGTACATCTATATTTGTCATTTTTTAAAGCCCTTTTCATATATTTACCACATGTTCTATAATAACTTTTCTCGAGGGGTCTTAAAGTGAACCTTGGGTCGATAAAATCTATTTGTTTTTTGTGAAAGGCACCAAAAAAGATCTTAAATGTTTTTGTGAAAATCTATGGTGATTAACTAAACTTGATTAAATATGGGAGTAGTTAATATAATGCGGGAGGACATAAACATCAGTAAATAAATGTGATAAAGTAATATAGAAATTACTCAAAGATAAAACTAATAAAATTAAACCCTAACATGAAAGAAGGAGGTGAGGAAAGAACTCAGTTGATTTTAGATGACTGGAGAAAATAAAAGTAGGAACGGTTGTGTGGAGGTCCTCAGTAAACGCCGGATCTAGAGGATCTCGAGGGATGGGGTGCCTAGAACAAGACTAGGGAATCCACGGGCACTCACGGTATGCAATCTAGGTGTCTAGGTCTACAAAAATCTCTAGAACTAGTTCTCACCGAATCGGAAGGTTGTTTGAAACCATCGATGTGTGTTGCATTAGGTTTGTTATCCCACGTTGTATGTTGCCAATAATCCAAGCTGATGTAGAGACCATAAGGAGATAAGAAGATGTTTCAAAACCCTAAAAATAAAGATACAAAATGAATGATTTGGAATGAACTCATCTACAACAACAAAGGGCTTACTAAATGATCGTTGTACTACATTTCATACCCAAATGTAGTTTTGATGTGTGTGTGTATGTCTTGTCCTAGGTGCTCTTGTGTCAGTTACACTACGTGAAATAGTAAGCAATAACTAAATATAGAAAATGTAATAGCATGTGTGCATGTAATAGAATAGAATCCTCCCCCTATGAAGTGTGATGTAGACTTCCTAGCATGTGCCTTGATGATGGAGCTATGTGGATGCAAATGCAATAGATGGATGCAACTCTAAATGAGTGGTAGTAGTAGATGATGCTAGGTCCATCATTATGGTCTCATAACTTTATATTTATAGGGTTCTCTTGATCTAATTTTGTAATTAACTCCAACATGGCTGACTTGGAAAAAAATAAGGATGAAAAATGGCTAGAAAGAGCCTAGAAAGTGGCGGGAAAGTAGAAAAAAGATCGAGGTGCCCCAAGAGGGACCGGGCGCCAATGGGTACCCAAGATTACCCAGTGTGCCCCGATGAGGCCAATATGCTGGGAAAGTGATGAAATAAGATGGGCATGTAGATAAAAATGTGTGGGAATCATGAAATAAAAGTAAAATAAGATGGTAAAAAGATGGGGTTAATTAGTACTTTCTTCACTCAAGAACCTTCTAAATAGTAGTATGAGACTGGAATAAATAAATGTCTAAAGTGCATGATTTTGTGACTACATTTTTCCCCACTTTATATTGGTGAGTTGAAATTCAATAATATAAAGTATATAGAAATGTGTACCCGATTTCCATGAAAAGTGTAGTAGAAACACGCTAAAGGACTAGACAAAAGCGTGGAATGAAAAAAATAAGTTGGATGAGCATGGAAAATAAAGATGGACCATGCAAAAATAAAAAGGTGATGAGAGTGAACCTAGCGTGGAACACATGTGTAGTTTTTGCAAGTGTGTAGTGTACCTACATGGTTAGTAAAGTATGTGTTGTCATGGAATGTTGTTGTTGTTGTTTTTGTTGCCCCCATTTGACTCGCTTGTTTCTCATACTGGTCGGACTGTTGTATTCTTTTGTAATTTGGTGTAGCTATGGAATGAAGTCTAGAACACTCAAGAAAGCTTCAAATCTTGCCAAACATTCAACAATGAACCATCATTTTAGATATAAACAAGAACTATCTCTTTGCATGCATATATAAAATTTAAATAAACATTCAAACCCTAGCATATCTAGATATTTCTCTACTCCATGAAAGCTATGAAAGATGAACCTATTAAAGCTCCTAGAAATCAGTTATGCTTGTTTTACAATCAAGGGTTTAAGAGTGAGATCTCACCATTAATGGCTTCAAGGCCAATGGTTCATCCCATTTACTCAAGCTTGATGTTTAGAAATGCAAATGGTTAAAGCAAAGATAGCTCAAATGATAATGAAAACTACTAAATCTAAAGATGTCATAAGCTATTCTAAAAATGGAGGAGTGTTCTTAGCAAAAAGGGGGAGGGTATGCTTGTATTTATAGGTTTCTAATCCTAGGAAGAGGAAAGAGATGTTTTGGACTCATGTGGGACTAAAGTCCAAAAAGGCCAAACTCAAGTGAAACTCAAATTAGAAAGGTGAAATTGACATTTGGAAAGCTAAGTCTCCTTTCGAAAGTCAACAAAGGTTTAATTATCCTCAAATAGGCTAATTAATAGGATAATGACTTATAGAAGCCATTTAGAAGGGTGTTAGCATGATTTAGGGGTTTAGAAGAGGTTAGAAAGGGTAATTAACTAGCATAGTGTAGTCAATTAGTGGGTATTGGGATAGTTAGTGCAATTTTACTAATAAAGTTGTGTAGACCAAATTATAGGTGTCTACATTTGCCCCTCTTTGAGGTGGTGTAAGTAACGTCACTTCAAAGAAAGTAGACAAGAAAAAACAACTAAAATTTTGAAGGGGTAGAAGAAAAATTAGTAGGTTGGATGGATGCCCCCTCGAGTGTCGATGGGGTGATGAAAGAACTCGATGGAAAATCAAAAAAACAAAAAGAAAGAATAGTGTGAAGAGAAGAAAGGGGATGGGAAATTAATTGATAGAGGATAATAATTATTAAAAAAGAAGGTGTTGAGCTATCATTGAACCAATGTGTATAGTAAACAATAACATGTCATCATATTGCTTAGAAATATTCATCATTGGTCCTTATTAAAAATGTAAGCATACGAAAAGGGTGTAAAATGACACAAAAACCATAACACAAATGATGTCCATTGCTAAACCACCAACCATGCAACATACAAAATGTAATGCAATACGAGAAGAAAACAAGCTGACCTAACAGGGAAACAAGTACACACACATACTCAAACCAACAATGTTTAAGAAAGTTTCACAAATGTTTTGTTATCGAGCTTCAGTTCCCAAATGTTCGTGACAAACAACAAGGGTAAAAATTGATTCCTAAAGCAATGATATATGCGAGGGAGTTTGATGAAGGACACAATGTCCAATGATAAAGCATTGTGCACAATGAAACAATACCAGGAAATTTGTATGTGCCAAAATAGTATAGACGAAGCAAGCAAGCTAGCTTTGTTGATGGGAGGTAGATCCAGATGATCCGTGAGTCATTTGTGATAGAAACAAGTGAAAATGTTAGCCAAATATGATAAGAATACCATGGATGAGACATAAATTTCAGTTGCGTATCAACGTGCTACCAATTTTTGTGATTTTTTTTTTTTTGAATTTTTTTAGATTTTGTCAAAAATTACGATTTTTAGAAAGATTATGATTTTTGTAATTTTTAGATTTTTTTATTTTTGTAAATTTTCAGATTTTTGATGGATTAGAAGAATTTAGAAAATGGAATATTACCTAAAAGCACACAAAATTTCCCATGGGTATGAAACAGCATCATTGGGCAAAAAGATGCCCCGAGAAGAAAAGGGTGTTAGGTGGAAAATATGCTTTGCAAAGATAGCAAAAATTAATAATTATTTAATAAAAATAATTATCATGGCGGGTAGAAGAAAGTGTTAGAGTGACCTCAGTGATCAAAACATTCCTCGGGGGCATCACAACAGGTTAAAATGACTAAATATACCCCTACAGGGGGGAAATCATCGCGACGAGTTCATTTGTTACCAAAGCTCTATTTATTTTTACCAAGAGTGATTTCTGAGCTACAAGAGAGATGACATGGGTCTAGAGGTATATGAGGTGAGATGACACCATTCAAGAGTATGCACGGGAGGAGTATGACCCTCCATTTGTGAGTGCCTGAACCTTTCTTGTCAATTTTTGCATTTAATAGCTCTTATTAGCATTTATTAAAATTATTAGGGTTTATTAGGGCGGTGAAATCATGTATATGCACCCTAGGGGTGTGCATGCACTCAAAGGGGTGCGTACACATCAATTTTATGTGTACACACATGTACATATGTCAAAATATTTGCACACGCGCGTAGGCATAAAAACTCACGCGTATGGACTCTAGGTCAAAAATATGGTGCACGCTAGCACACACACAAATCCCACGCATATGTGGCATAAAGGTAACACATGTTTGAGTTAGATATGCTATTATGTAGGTGGTGTGCACATGAAAATATGGCCCTGTAGGTTTCAAGATGACGTATGTATGCATCACACTAGAAAAGGTACACACATGCCTAAAAGGGCATGCAAGCATTGAAGAGATGAAATTTTTCACTTAGAAGAATGTTAGTTAGATGACTAGGATAGTGTAGATGACACGTGCCTTAGTTTTTAGAAGAGTGGAAGAAAATAGAAGAAAAATTAGTTCTAACATGTGTCATTTTATTTTGCAGAGGTGTTTATCAATCTTTGCGGTGGGGAGAGCGACATAGCCGTTTAGCGACCATAGAGAGTCAGCTTCCATCAACATCATAGATAGATGATGGATATATTGTTGGAGGTGACTAGGTTGGCCCATATAGCTAGGATGCCACCGATTACTCTTGATCATGGGCTACTTATAACCTTGGTAGAGAGATGACATAGTGAGAGCCTATGCTTTCACTCTCGACAAGTGAGATGACAATTACCCTCGAGGATGTTGGCGCATTCTACGTGTACCTACCTATCGAGAGGAAAACTCATCGAGTATATTAGTGTTGAGGTTGAGATATTAGACTTCCTTATCAGGTATTTGGATGTGTTGATATACCTCATCAAGGTATGACAGTGTACTTACACCGATGCATTGCAAATCCTATCTTTCATCGCATTCCGTATATTTGATGGCTCTTGTCGATGGATTTTATCTCACTAACAAGAGTTCCTCATTTCCTCTTGGCCTAATTAGTGTGATACAGGTATATTCCGAGGTGAGTGATATTATTGGGGCCAATGCATACTGACACATCTATACTGGGACCTACATCTTATCATGTACCATGGTCAGAAGATTGTGGGTCCTGCCACATTACTACAGATATGGGCGTGGGACCACATAGCCATTAGTTTCCCTATAGGTGTTCTTCAAGTTTGGGATCCGAGGAGCCTTCAGTCATGGGATGGGTCTCCATTGAGATGATGTCAATGGGCATATGGGTGATACTTATCATTATCATAGGTAATTTGATGACATTGTGTAACATATGATAGTGTGGAGGCCCTACTAACATTATCAATGGGCTGAGGATGGAGATGAGCTCAACATAGCCATGGTTGAGCATTTTTGATTGGTTCGAGGCTATATCACAAATTTCTACATGGTAGACCAATGCTAGAGATAGTTTGGCATAGTATAGGATGTATCCCATCTAGATATGTGGTATGGATGTAGAGCTAGTGGAGAGATTTGACATGGGGCCACCTATTTAGCTAGATAGGGCTCGAGCTAGTTTTGATGGGATGGTGCCACAGGTATGGGTGCCTTTGAGACAGATCAAAGACCCTGGGGTTACTGTTGAGTATGGACCTTGGTATTTGATAGTCTTACCATGTCACCTTACCATTCCACAGGCTTTATGGGATGTTGGATTTAGGCCGCCGCCAGAGGAGTATAGCGATGATGAGGGTGATGATGATGATGAGGATGATGGTGATGATGGATAGGGACATGATGGCAGTGGTGGAATGGGTCATGATGGTGGTGGTGGATAGGGTCCTCCACCCTTATAATGGTAGGCATAGGGCTAGAGACAGAGGTAGGTTCCTATTGTCTGCTAGATATATATGCCCCAAGTGGGCATAGCATTTGGTGTTCACGTTCCTATACAACAAGTACTAACATAGAGAGCAGCACCATAGGTCCTCCTCTAGGAGGAGTAGTACATAGCAGGATCTCCACCTAGCCCACCTACATAGTCCACCGAGAGGTGGAGGAGGTGGAGATGGAGGTGGTGGAAATGATGGGGAAGATGGTGGGTAGGTAGTTACATTACAACAGTAAATTACAATAGATCATATCCATGCAGCTCTAAGTGACGGCCGAGAGAGATCAAGCTAGGGCACAGTTACAGTTGTGACCTTAGAGAGAGATCGAGCCAGAGCACATGCTAGTTAGGGAGGTGGAGGAGATGGTGCTACTTGGTTTCAGCAGATTCAATAGATGGTGACGTAGATGGCATATATTACGAGCCTATGGCGAGTATCACAGCCCAGTTCGGATGATTACCACCGAGAGGGACCGATTCATGGTCGAGAGGATGGTAGGTCAGGCCAAGCTAGCAAGATTACATGTAGAGGTGGCTTCATTCCAGCGAACTGATGGAGCTACCATGACATTGTGGATATACATGGACTTGGCTACGGCCAATGTCAGGGCTTCCTACTACAAGACCTTGTATTATGATGTTTTTCCAGAGGGTTAAAGAGTACCCAACTTTAGTGAGCAGTCGATGGGCAGATCACAGAGGTCACAGAGACCAGAGACATCAACAAGATTTGTGGAGCAGCCATGAGATCCCCAAAAAGGGTAGTAGATAGGAGAGCAAAGTACACGGGCAAGGCACCCTTTTCTAGATCGTAGGCCTCTGAGTCTCCATGAGGGATCAAGTCAGACATGACTTGGTTTTGATTATACACATATGTATGTATTTCTTATGTATGCCTCTTATGAAGGCTCATTTTTTATCGATGATGTATGATGTATAATTTTTGGATTATGCCTCCTGATGAAGGCTTATTTTGATTCATGCCCTTGATGGAAGATTTTGTATCGATGTTGTATATATTTTTTGAGAAACATTATATATATGTGATGGACATTCGATGTTTATACTTGCCATGTATTTATATGACTTATGATGATGATTATGATTATGGATGATGATTATATCATGATGTTGTTTGATTTACTTCTTATGTATGTATCATGATGGATTTTGATGATGTATCACATCATATGTTTTGATAAGATGTTTCACTACTTTACTTTATCATATTATCGTGTATGAGTTAGCAGTAGATGATAACTCTTTTTGATGAGATACTATATGATTTAACCATGTTTTTATTATGGATATTGGTGTGGGGGATAGATTTGTGATCATGCACAACCCCTCTTGCCCCATTGATGATATGGTATATGATGATTAGCTTAGTATACATGCTTGATGTAAAACTTAGCATTTTTGATATATGATGTATAAATGATGTTTAGATGTGATGATAGATGATAGATGTTTATGATGATGATAACGAACAATGTGCATGGAAAAAAAAAACAAAAAAAGTAACAAAACTAAACAAATATACACATACAAAACAACACAACTATATGCAAATAAGAATGAACTCAAGCATACTTAACAATAGATTAAATTGGTACTTAATCTAAGTAAGTGAATGAATCCTAATAAATGCATATAACTAATGATGAAAACACACCAATATTTACAAGTATGAAAGTTTAAAATGAACTCAATGCAACATACAATAGATCAAATAATATTTAATCTAAGTTAAGCAAATGAACCCATTTTAAATCATACAACATAAAACATAAAAAGATATAATGCAATCAAAACTCTACAAACCAACAACTAAAAGTAATCAAACCACTACCTTGTTTTTCAGGAAAATTTTGATTTGTTTTATTTTTGGTGTCATTCTAAAGACAATTTTCAAGGCTATTGTTCACATTATTTTTGTGATTTTATCCCTAAAAGGGTTTTTCAGATGTTTAGGTTTTTCTAACATTTTTTGAATGTTTTTTTGTTTTTGCAAAGATTTTCCAAAGCGAGGTAAAGAAGCGTGGATGCCCCTAGCATTGAGATGGGAATATACAAAGGTAGAATGCCACACGTTATGTTTAGGAAAGAATATGTGAAGCTTTCCCAACATTAGATGGGAATGTACAAAGGAAAATCTTCACAGCGATAGATAGGAGTAGAACAAGCCAGATCAAGGCCACAATGGATGAGCTTGAGAGGATTCCTAGACCTAAGAAAACTAGCCCTAAGAACAACAAGTATTACACATCTAGTTATGAGAGTGTTTGTAAAAAATGAACCCTCCTGAGGCACCGAAAAACTAGTTTTCACCCAAGGACTTTCCCAATGTGCCACAATTGCATGGTTTTCACACTTGGACGACCTGTTTTCTTTTTACTTTTTCTTGATTTTTGATTTTTTTGTTTTTTTTTTTCTTTTCTAAGGAACCTCTTATTTAAGCATAGAATCGCTTGAGATGCATTACATTCATTGGTCCTTTAATTCCTCACCATCTGAGTGAGCCAGTTTATAATCCCTTGATCCATATTTCGTGGTGACTACATAAGGTCCCAACTAGTTAGCCTCAAATTTTCCCTTCTTTTCTCTATCTTTAACAATGTTTTTCTGATTTTCTTTCAAAACAAGATCACCCATCTCAAATTGATGAGGTATGATCCATTTGTTGTACCCTCATGAAACTTGGTTCTGATAAAATTTTAAGTGATTGAGGGCTCTCATTATTTTCTCATCTAATAGCTCCATTCTTGCCAGGAGAGCAACTCTGTAGTCTTCATCCTTGTCTAGATAATCCCGGAGAGATATTCTCAGGGAGGGAAGCTCAATTTCTAGGGGTATAATGGCCTCAGTACCATAGACTAGTGAATATGGAGTAGCACCAGTAGGGGTGTGAATGGAGGTTCGATAGGCCCAAAGGGCGGGATGAATCTTGAGGTGCCAATTATTACGGCATGTTTTGCTAACCATTTTCTCCATGATTCAAACAAGGGTTTTATTTGTGGCCTCTTCTTGTCCATTACCTTGAGGGTAATAGGGAGTAGACCATTTGAGATGGATTTGGAAGTGTTGGCATAATGCTTTAACCATCTTGTTCTTGAAGGATTTTCCATTGTCTACGACAATGGTGGAGGGGATGTCGTAATGGAAAATGAGATGATTCATGATAAACTTTGAAAATATGCACTGGTTACATAAGTTAGAGGGACAACCTCTACCCATTTGGTGAAGTATTCGGTGGTGGTAATGATGTGGGTGTGGCCATCTAGGAAGTTGGAGTGAGCTTCCCTATGAGATCAAGTCCCCATTTGGAAAATGGCCAAGGTGTTGTGATGGGTCAAAAGCTTGTGTTGGTGCATGCATGTATCAAGTTGTCATATTTTTGGCATAGTTCACATTTCTTGACATGATTGCAACTATATATTTCCATGGTGGGCCAATAATAACCCACTCTCAATAGCTTCTTTGTAAGGTCCATTCCACTTGTGTGTGCTCCACACACGCCTCCATGTGCACTTCTTTAAGTGCTTGGATTGACTTAGTCGAATCTAGAAATGAAGTAGATTCCTATCATAGCCAGACAACTATAGAGGGTGCCTCCTAGGAGGGTGTATCGGGCTATATGGTGAATAAGGGTCTTTTTCTCAGTTTGGGTGATTTTAGGGGGAAAGGAGCCATCCTGTAAATAGTTATAAATGGGATCATACTAGGGGAGAAAGGACCAACAACTTCACATGCCAAGCATGATTCTGGACATGTCATACGCAGGCATTTGTAGATGTTCAACAAAGAAT
Source organism: Taxus wallichiana var. yunnanensis (assembly GCA_018340775.1). Classification (NCBI taxonomy): domain Eukaryota; kingdom Viridiplantae; phylum Streptophyta; class Pinopsida; order Cupressales; family Taxaceae; genus Taxus; species Taxus wallichiana. The sequence continues at coordinate 807,724,336 of CM031242.1, forward strand.
GGCATCTTGTTTTCCTATGGTGGAATGCAAAGTAGAGATCCAATTGTATCTATCACATTTATTGATTTATTGTGAGATCTTGGTCTTTGTTCAAAATTGATTTTGGAAAAAATACTCTTTCAAAGTTTCAACCAACTTCTTATAGGGATGAGCTTCTCATCTTTGACCTTGTATTCATCATTGACCTGTTTGATAATCAGTGTGAATCACCAATGACTAGTAACTATATGATATTCCATCGATGGCCAACTTCAACCCAAAATGAGTGCCTCATATTCCACAATGTTATTTATGCATGGGAATCCCAGACGGAAGGCCTATGGGATTATCTCTCTAGTAGGGGTGATGAGTATCACTCCTGCTCCTGAACCATGATAGGTGAATGATCCATCAAAGTGGACTTTCCACATAATATATTCTTCTATGTACATCATGGATGCATCTGGGAGATCCAAACACAATGGTTCCATTCTTGTAAGGGAGCTTCATCCGCTAGTGATCTGCAAAGCACCTGTCCTTTAAGGGATTTTTTATTTACAAACTCAATATCAAACTCACTAAGGAGGATGATCCAATTAGCCATCCATCTTGTCAGGGAAGGTTTAGATAAGAGGTATTTTAAAGGGTCAACCTTGGATATTAGCTTGGTTTTATTGTTTAGGAGATAATGGCACAATTTCTGAAAGGTGAACACCACAACTAGGAAAGCTTTCTCAATCTAGGGTAATTTAACTCATAAGTAAATGAGGGTATGACTTAAGTAATAAACCACTCATTCTTTATGGCTTAGGTCATATTGGGAAAGCAGTGCACCAATAGAAAATTGAGTAGCTGAAATATAGAGAAATAAGGGTTCACCTGGGTAGGGTGGCATTAGAATAGTGGACTTGCTAGATATTGCTTGAGTAGTGCAAAGGCTTTTTGGAAATCTGCTCCCCATGTAAAGGTAACATCTTTCTTCAATAGATGCATAAAAGGATGGCACTTATCCATAAGTTGTGATATGAATCGGTGGATTTCCTGAATTTTCCCTTATAGACTCCTTAGTTGTTTAAGATTCATGGGTGGAGGCATCTCTGTTATAGCCACCACTTTAGCGGATCCACCTCTATTCCTCTTTGTGAGACAATGAAACCCAATAATTTTCCTGATTGTATGCCAAAGATGCTTCTTGGGATTCAACCAAACCTTATAATCTCAAGATGTTGAAAAATATGCCTCAAGTACTTTAGATGCTCTTCTCTAGTTTTTTATTTTGCTAATATATCATCCACGTAATCTTCCATGATATCATTCATCATATCATGGAAAATAACAATCATGGCTCACTGATATGTTGCCCCAACATTCTTGAGGCCAAAAGGCATGACCTGATAGCAAAATTTCCCCAAAGGGTAATGAAAGTAGTCTTGTGTTGATCTTCCTCTATGATCTTGATTTGGTTATAACCTGAGAAGCCATCCATTAAAGATAGCATCTCATAACCAGCATTCAATCGACAATCATGTCGATGTTAGGCAAGGGGAAGTCATCCTTAGGACATGCTTTGTTGATGTCCCGAAATTCAATGCATATTCTGATACCAACTAGTTTCTTTTGAACTGGGACTACATTAGATATCCAGTCCGAATAGTCAATAGGTTTGATAAAACCTGTTGCTACTAATAGTCTTTCAAGTTCCTCTTTGACAAGTAATGTAATTTGTGGATGCATCTTTCTCATTTTTTGTTTGATAGGTTTGGCATTTGGGTGTATAACAAGGTTGTGTACAACCAACGCTGGTCCAAACCTAGCATATCCACATATGACCATGCAAATATATTTGCATACTCTCGTAATAGGGCTACGAGGGTCTTTTGTTCTTGTACTTGAGAGTGAAGCTCCCAGCTTTATCATCTTAGGCTCTTCTTTTGTCCCGATGTTGACACTGATTATTTCTTCAACCAACATTTTTGATGCATCCTCCATCCATGTAGGATCAAGAGGAAGAGTCAAATCTACTTCCATAGGTGGTTCAGAGATCATCATCTTTGAGTGGGTAAACTACTTTGTCCATCGATTTTTCTAACAATTTTTTCCACAAGTGCCTCAAAGAGGTTTTCACTATGTGTCTTGGTCTGTTTCTTTTGCCAAGGCTTCTTAGTAGTATTTTTTCCCTTGAGCTTGTTGATATTCATTTGACCACACATTTCTGCCTCTTCCCCAAAATATGCACATACATCTAGATCAATGGAGAAGCCCTTTTTGTGATCACCTATTGGAATGTTATCCTTGATTCCCATGAACTCTTCAATTGCCTCATCATTTTCAATAGATCGATCGACACGTGAAGTTGTTGATCCCAATCAATTAGGTCAGGATATACTAGGTTAACTTGGGAATTGGCTTGGGGATTTTTTTTAGAAAGGGTAAGGATGGAAGAATTGGGAAATAGGTTAGTAGAGGCAAGATCTTCATATAGGCTATAATGGGAATCTCATGTTGTTGTCTGAATTAGATAAGTCATCCTCACATTTAGAGGAAGTGTCATTTATTTCTGCAAGTAGATCTATGAGGCTAAATGCCAAGGCCATGCTTATTATACTTCCATGGGGGAAGTGGAATAGGTTCTAATCTACCTTGTGCATCTGGGCCACATCCAGCTCCTTGATACCCCATGACTTGCATCATGCGGTGTGCTTTGATAAAATGTGGAGCTTGGTGACATGAAGCCATAGTTCCTTCAGGTACCCAACTGGTAGGTATCTAGCATCTTCTCATCTAACAAGAGACCACTAGGAGTAAACCTTTCAAGGGGCTCAGGGAAACTAGCTTGAGTGCTTTTGGATTGGAAATATGGTCTACCACATGTCTTAGGTGATACTAAAAGATCATATATCAATAGGGCTTGTTCAATATTGAATTGATCTGCTGGCCATATTTCCCAAATGTTGCTTCCCATGTAGAAAAGGGATTAACCAACGTAGGAAAATTTTGATTGCATGGTGTCAACGTATCTATCTACATGATCCTTCATAGCCTTTGTTTGTAATGGAACCACAATATCTACAAAAGGACACTCATATGCTTTCTTGTGAGAAACTATACAACGCTCTACAATGTGTAAATGGTTCAGGGTCACCCAAAATGGTGATCATCTTTCCTTCATGAGGAAACTTGATACACTAATGATAATTCAAGGAACAACCTTCATGGCATGAATCCATGGGCGTCCTAAGAGCATGTTATATGGGAGGTCCAAATCAAGAACCTAAACTTTGTATCATGATAAACATGCCCTATCTCTATGGGTATCATTATGGTACCAGCTGTCTCACATTCCTCATTATCATATGTTGTGATGGTGATGGTATTAGGATCCAAGTCTACTTCTGTGCGGCCCAATTGTCTGACAAGATTCAAAGTGCAGATATTCAAACCATATCCACCATCTACAAGCACTCTTTTGACTTTGTGATGAGTAACAAATACTTCTATATATAAGGGCATATTATGACTAGGTTTGTTATGTGGTATCTCATTCTAGTCAAAGGAAATAGATGTACTAGAAGAAAGGTTTGCAACCATTTCTTGGAGATTTGTGGGATCTACATCTGTGGATATTCCAGACCCCTGAAGAGGTTTTATATAATATGTCTTTATGAATGTTTGAGATTTTTAGAAGATCTAAGATTGAAATCTTAGCAGTGGTCTTCTCTAATTGGTCTAACAAGTCATACTGAGTTTCTGAGGAAAAGATTGAGTAGGTTTTGAGATTACTAAGTGTGTGTTTCATGTTCCTATGGCACAACTATCACCTACAATCCTAATGGTGTTTACTTGTTCATCAGATGATTGGATACAACCTATAAGGGAATCGAAAGGATTATCTGTAGAGGTATATACATAATTTGCAGCCCTATAATTATTAGATGACTCTCCTTGATCTAGATTCTTGTTCTCCTATTTCTTATGGTTAGGGAAGGGTTGTTTAAATATCCCCATTTTTGCATTAGGACCTTCCCCAGATTCAGGTGAATCCACCTCAATCTTTCCTTCTTCAATAAGGTCCTGTATATAGTGTTGTAACCTCATACACTTGTCAGTCTTGTGTCCTTTGACACGATGAAAGTCACAATACTCATGCTCTTTATACCATCTTGTTTAGGTGCATCTTTAGGGAAGGGTATTGTGGCTGGAGGATAGGTGACCATGTTCACTGTATCTAATTGTTTTAAAATTGCAGACAATGGTTCAATTAGAGGCGTGAATGTCTGTTTTTGGGGCTCTGTCTTTGTCTTGATGAGGTCCTTGTGTGAGTTTCAGAAGAGGACCACTCTAGACAACCTAGACTCTTTTGGAGTCAGTGATGCCATCTCCTATGACATTCTTGTTTTGTTTAAATAATTTAGGCTTCTCTATAGGTTTTGATTCAATATGTTTATCCTTGGAGAAGGGTTTAATAGTCCCTTTCACAATTAGATCCTTTTCAATGTTACTTCCTTTCTCTATAACTTCTTCAAAGTTAGAGACATAATGCATTTGTAAATGAAAGGCTATGTCTAGGTTTAGGTTAGGTACAAAGATGCTAACCATCTATTTTTCAAGGATATTGCAAGGAAAATGGCTAGCCAAACCGCACCACCATTGTAGGAAACTGGTATGAAGGATTCATTAGGTTTATTTTGTAGTACATAAGTCTAGCATGGTTATATCACTCTCCATGTTAAAGGAGAAGTGTCACACAAAATTTTCAGCTAATGTGGGCCATGTAACATTGTTCCCTTGGGTATGTGTAGAACCATTCTAGTGCTTTTTCCCACCAAACTATGAGGAAATAAATGAATAAGGTAGTTGTCACTAAATGCAACTTCCTAACAAGCCATGTAGAATTCTTTTATATGATCACGAGGATCACCCTTACCTTTATATTTATCAAACTTAGGTGTATCAAAGTTTTTGGGAACGACATTCATAACATGTCTCTATCGAAAGGGTAGGGACATAGCTCCTCGTATTGATATTTCTTGTTATGGCCCACATTACTTTCTTGTAGCATTGTGAGCATGTTTTTCATTGATTGTAGCTCTTGTGTTATGAGTTGGTATTTTTTTGGAGATGGTGGTCTATTCAAACTAACCTTTAACACTTCATCATTGTGAGGGTTAGTGTGTAGTTCACTAGACTTAGATTTATGTTTCTCCTTTCATGAAACTTTGTTTCATCTTTAGATGCATGTAAGCTTGTTAACCTTTGGCTAAGTTTAAGTATTTTCTTTGATGACCTCTTCTTTAGTTTGGTGGTCATCTTCTTTTGTCATATCATAGGAGGTACCTCCTCCTTTTTTGTGTTTGATTTTGACCCTACGTGAGGCTTTAAAAGGTACTCTTCGAGCACCATCATTTTGTTTTAGTGCTTCATTCTTAAAGTTGTTATTTTCATGACCGAAAGTGGAAGCATATCCCATATCAAAGGGATTAGTGTGACTCATACCATGCATGTCGATAAGAGGAGGCTTTTGACTCTTCCTCATTTATGTTAATCATTTTAACAGACATGTCATGGTCTTGTGGTAGCCTGATCCTAATTCTAGGACATGCATAAGTATTTGGTCTTTATTTAGGTATAAGAGATCATCAAATCATGTGAGATCAAGGTTATTCTCACCTTGTGATGAATCAATGTCATTTCCACTTGGATCAACCCATGCTTCAATATCTTTTACTTCAGAAAAATGAGCGTTTAGGTTAGTACCAGTAAAGGGATTATTCCATAGAGCATTGTCAACACCGAAGGGGTTCATCTCCACTTCACATTCCATTCTTCTAGCTATCATCCTTGTGATAGGTGGCATGGGTACTTTTTCTTACATGAGGTTTATCTAGATTTTGACTAAGTTATAATCAACCTAAGTGTATCGTAATTTATCTCACCTAGATGTCTCAAGGTGGTTTAGCTCTATCTCTAAAGAATGATATGTCAAAAGAATCAAGGATCAAATGACCTATCCTAGGTACAAGTATATGCAATTTCAATCATACAAGGAACAAATCATGCAAGTATAAGTAACCAATCAATCATCAAAGTGTTTATACCTTTTTCTTTTAATGATAGTTTTGATGTTAGATAGCCAACTCTATGTCAATACTTAGGTCAAGTTCAAAAATGAACAAGGCGTAAGTATTAACAAAGTGTAAGCATGATTCCCAATCAAAGGATACCATGATGAGTTTAACAACCAACAAGGCCTAAATGTTAAAGGGTGAGGATTACAAATGTAAGCCATGTAGCTACACCAATTGGACACATTGATCAAGCTTCATGGAGAAGTGAGATATTAGTGCCAAAGTGGTATTGAAATGACACAAACAAAGTAAGTGACACCTTTCAAGATTTGGGACAATGTCTAAGTCAAACTAAGTCAAATTATACTAAGGAAGTGCTAAAATGTGGGCAGCGTATCACCACAATGTGGACACTTAGATCACGTTTACGAGAAATGTGACGTAGGTATCTAAATTGTGTTGAGACAATGTGAACAAGGTAACACATTCTAAGGGGATCAAATGATGAACCAATCCTAACTATGATGATGATCTTGAAATCAAGACCAAGTGGCTATCAAGATGTAAAATGTACCCACACACTTTAGACGTTTAACAACTCAACCACAACATGGATGAGCGTAAATGGAACAAAAAAGTGGTGAACACTATCTATTGATAACACTCACAAAACATGCCTTCTCTTGTCCCAAATGGGCAACAAGAATGCAAAGGAATAGACCAAGTGGTGGTGAAACAAGCTAGTATAACTTTGGCAGAGTTTCACCTTGCCTTAGGGAAAGTGAAGAACTAAGAAAAAGTGATATGTTGTGAGCTTCGTGATGAATATCACTAGACCCTAACTTTGAGGACTCTCCCTTGTTCATAAAAACAAGGTTTTGACTCCAAAGAAGTTAGTGTTTCATGATGGCTCTTTGACTCGATGATTTGGACTAGCATAAGTTGGCCTCTTGAAGAAATGGCTTCCTAGGTAGTTCTCTCAACTAGGTACCACAAACACCCTCTGTGAGCTTGATTTACTAAGAAAGTCACAATGACTAATCTTGAGTATCTTAGCTTTACTTTACCCCCTTCAAATACGGTGAGAAATGAATGTGTTCACGCGTATCTTTCACTGGGTCATGCATGGAGAATGTTTTGGTGTTAACTCACAAAGATAATACTAGTCAAGTGGGTAAAGCGAGGCACTTCTTGTTTCATCCATGAGGTTACTCAGTGGTGGACTACTTTAGGGTTCCTATAACCACCCCCATTGTTGTAGCTTAAGGCATTATGCCAAAGGGGTTACATTCTAGTTAAGTGGATAGGGACATACCCTTTTCCAAACCTGTATATATAATGTGTTGAATGTGGTGTGTTTTTAATCTTTTTAGACTTAGTGTGGTTTTTTGCACACATTTTTGACAACCTACATCAAACACATTAGTATTGTTTTGATCCCATTCTTTTCAAAAGTGGATTTTGGTCCTACACACAATGATTAGTAATTTTCCAAGTTGTCAAAACATCATATAAAGGAGATAACATGTTGTTTCTAATTTCCAAGATCATCCTAAGATGCAAGGAAAGAGCATACGCAACACAAACCTCACTAAACTTGTAAAATGGAAAATACTTAATCAAATTGTAAGTAATAAAGTTCCTTTTAGCCAACTTTGAAGTTCTTTCCCATTTAGAAACTTAATTGAAGTGTTTGGAAAGCATAAGAAAGAAAAACAAATGCAAACACCTTAAATCAAGTTAGTATAAAACAAATAATCAACAAGAACCTACAAAACACTGTCAAAAACTTGCAAGAATGTTAGAAAAAACCTAGAATATCAAATTATGCAACCTACAAAAAAATTAAATTCTGACAGAGAATGCATGTGCACCCTTTTTTTGTGTGTGCACATGGATTTAGGTATGTACGCCCCCTTTAACATGTACGCAAGTCTATGGAAATGACAGAGGTATTTATGTTGTGCATCTAGAATGATGCATGCATGATCCTTTTAACGTGTGTGATGCCACAGAAGATGTGTACGTGTCCTGGTAAAATGGAAAAATGACACAGAGGGTGGGTTTATAGGTGCATCCAAGAATGATGCATGTGCGAGCCTTTTTAATGTGTGTGCACGTGGGTTTGGACAAGTGTGTGTGCTTTTTAGTTTAGTGGTCGTCAAGAACACTGATGTAACATGTGTGAAAATAAATATGTGTACCCACCCTTTTGATGTGTGTGCATGAGCCTTTCAATAGGTACACGCCCTTTTTACGTGTGTGCGTGCCTCCTTTAATGCCTGCCACCCCAAAACATGGAAAAACATAGAAACCATAAAAACTAAAAATGCAAACAGTCCTAAATTAGTCCTTTAAATACTTTTCTAACACAAACCCATTAAATACCTATGCTAAAGGGAGATTTAACACATATAATTTTACCAAATGCATGGATAAAACTAGTTTTCCCTCAAAAAAACATAAAAATGGTTAGAAAAAGCATGTAAATGAAAAATTTAAACAACTTCTAATGGACTATGGGGTTAGTCCCACTGGGCATGCCATATGTATTCATGTGTAAGTTGGTGTAGCTATGGAATGAAGCCTAGAACACTCAAGAAAGCTTCAAAGCTTTCCAAACTTCAACAATGAACCATCAGTTTAGAGCTAAACAAGAACTATCTCTTTACATGCATATATAAACTTGAAATAAACATTCAAACCCTAACATATCTAGATATTTCTCTACTCCATGAAAGCTATGAAAGATGAACCTATTAAAGCTCCTAGCAATCAATTATGCTTGTTTGATAATCAAGGGTTTGAGAGTGAGATCTCACCATTAATGGCTTTTAAGGCCAATGGTTCATCCCATTTACTCAAGCTTGATGTTTAGAAATGCAAATGGTTAAAGCAAAGATAGCTCAAATACAATGAAAACTACTAAATCTAAAGATGGCATAAGCTAGTCTAAAAATGGAGGAGTGTTCTTAGAAAAAGGGGGAGGGGTATGCTTGTATTTATAGGTTTCTAATCCTAGGAAGAGGAAAGGGATGTTTTGGACTCATGTGGGACTAAAGTCCAAAAAGGCCAAACTCAAGTGAAACTCAAATTAGAAAGGTGAAATTGACATTTGGAAAGCTAAGTCTCTTTTTCAAAAAGTCAACAAAGGTTTAATTATCCTCAGTTACGGATCTGCAAACATTCATGGTACTATCTCCTACCAAGCAAGGGGTTACAAATGACAACGCGATCAATCAAGGCATTGATGGCCACGATTGTAGAATATTTATCATTTTCTCATTTTCTACAATCATGGCCATCAATGTATACACAAATTTACCTTCACGAGAATGAGAGAATGCTCGATGAATGTATACACATTGAATATTTATCACCAGTGGGAGTGATTGTATTAAAATTCCGTGAGTAACGAGCCGCAACAAGGGTGGTGAGATATCTCGATGAAGTGTTGTAGTGCATGATGGTACACGCTCGTCACTCGTCTCGAAAGAAAATGGTATGACATGGACACCTTGGCACAGAAACATCTGACAATGTCATTTTTTAATGCCTTCTTCTGATCAGAAACAAAATGCTAGAGACATACAGGTAAATAAAACCAAGAGAGGAAGATACGGGTCCCCATGCAAGAAAATACCAACACGGAAGGTCAGCTCCTGGTCAGGCACATTAGTGTAAGTATTTACTATTAGGAATATGAATGATGAGTATGGAAAAGGAAAAATTCTAATGGTTGTGGTGTTTGCAGAGCGACATAGTTTCAATTGATTTTGATGTAGCTCGTGTGACTCTGAATGATGAGGAAAAAGAAAGCAGCATTTGCCATGACACTCCATGTCTGTCTAAAGAAGCTTATAGGAAGCACCTCTCTGCAACAATGTTTCCCAAATAAAGGATTCTTGCTTTCCAAACCAAGACCCCTCCCGCCTCGTGAAACATACACAATAATACCCTTTATTTTTCCGATCCAACTCGTCTTCTACCCATGTCTTCCATATCACAACGTTATATTTGTTATGGGCGAAGCAAAAACAAATTAAACTAGATGGATGGAGAAGACAGATTTTATTTCCTTTATTGCCTTCTCAAATGACACTACATTCACCTCTTTTTATAGAGAATTTTAGAAAGTGCTTTGGATATTGGTTTTCCACATGTTTAATCACAGTCAAACATAGACCATTCAATTCTCACATGTTTTCAACCACAGACCATTCTAGAAGGTAGGTGCAGAGATTTGTATTGACCAAGAGTTCAGTTAGGTAGAAATTATTGTTTCTAACACTCCCCCCTAATTTCTACTACCAATTACATCAATGTTTACAATGCCCAAAGTTTCTCTTAGATACTCAAATTGTTCTTGTGCTAATGCCTTTGTGAATATGTCTGCAAGTTTCTCCTTTGATCTACAATGTTGTAGAATGAGTTCTCCATTGTTGACCAATTCTCAGATGAAATGATATCTAGTATCAATGTGTTTTGTCCTCTTGTGGAAAACATGATTCTTTGATAGTGCAATAGTGGACTAGTTGTCACAATAGATTGGTGTAGGCTCCTCTTGCTCATGCTTTAGATCCTTCAAGATTCTTTGCATCCAAACTACTTGACATGCTACTGATGTACTTGCTACATACTCTGCTTCTGCTGATGAGATTGTCACTATTGGTTGTTTCTTTGATGCCCATGCTACAATACCTGTTCCAAGATGAAATGCATATCCAGATGTACTTTTCCTATCATCAATGTTTCCTGCAAAGTCACTATCTGTATATCCAATCAACTGAAAAACATCCGATGTAGAATACATTATGCCATAATTCATAGTTCCTGCAATATACCTTAACAACCTTTTTCCTACTTGCCAATGTGAGTTCTTTGGTGTATCCATGAATCTTGAAATCAAACTGACTCCATACATTATATCTGGCCTAGTTGTTGTGAGATACATCAAACTGCCTACCAATTTTCTGAATACACTTGAATCAAAATCTGTTTCATTGTCTTCTCTACTTAGTTTTGTTCCTACTACCACAGGTGTAGAAACTGGACTACAATTTATCATTCTAAATCTTCTCAATACATCTTTTGCATATTTACTTTGACAAATGAAAATCCCATTATCATTTTGTATGACTTCAATGCCAAGAAAATATTTCATCAATCCCAAATCTGTCATTTCAAATTCTTTTGTCATTGCTGATTTAAACATGTCTATAGAAAGATTTCCTATAAAGATCAAATCATCAACATATAAGCAAACAATTAAAATTTTACTTTGGTGTATAGTGTAGGCTCACTAGTACTTCTGCTAAATCCATTCTGTATCATGTATGAATCTATCCTACTATACCATGCTCTTGGTGCTTGCTTCAATCCATAAAGTGTCTTCTTTAACCTGCAAACCTTGTCTTCATATCCTTTGACTTCATATCCTGGTGGTTGCTGCACATAAACTTCTTCTTCCAGATAACCATTCAAGAAAGCTGATTTCACATCCATTTGAGAAACCTTCCATTTATTTTGAGATGCAATTGCTAGTACCATTCTAACAGTATCAAGTCTTGCTACAGGAGCAAATGTTTCATTGTAATCAACTCCATATTCTTGTGCAAATCCCTTAGCTACTAACCTTGCCTTATATTTGTTAACTTCTCCATTTGCCTTACATTTAGTTTTATAAATCCATTTCACACCTATGGATTCTTTATCCTTGGGTAAATCAACTAAATCCCATGTTTCATTTTTCTCTATTGATCCTATTTCATCATTCATTGCATTAATCCAATGTTCTTCCTTAATTGCATCCTCAAAATATATAGGATCTTGGGAAAATAAAGCAAAATTAGACTGCAAATCTATCTCATCTCCATGATCATATATTTCTTGTAAGCTTCTTGTCTTTTTACCTTTTAGTCTTGGTCTCAATGATGCAAGTGTAGGATTTGATTCATTACTTACTTGTGGACTTGATGATTCTCCTTGCTCAACTTGGATTTGTGAGCTTTCTCCTTCTGATATTCCTTCTTGCTGATTTGATTGTTCTTCTTGCTCCCCTTGGTCTCCTTGAATTTTTCCTTTTTGGTCTTCATATGGCATTATCGTTGTACCTGAAATTGTTTTGTCTATATTTCCATCCCAAGATTCTTCTTCTTTGAATACAACATCTCTACTTAAAACAAATTTCTTGGTTATAGGATTAAACAACTTATATGCCTTAGAGTGTTCATCATAACCAATAAAGATGCATTTTTCACTTTTATCATCCAATTTACTCCTTGTTTCTTTAGGCACATGTGCATATGCAATACAACCAAATATTCTAAAATGAGAAACACTATGATGCTTACCACTCCATGCTTGTTGTGGAATCATGTTCATCACAATTTTTGTTGGACTCCTGTTCAATATATAAACTGCACAAGCTACTGCTTCAGCCCAATATTCATTTGATAGATTCTTTCCTTTCAACATGCTCCTTGCCATCTCCATGATCAGTACGATTCTTTCTTTCTCGCAACGCCATTCTCACGAGGTGTGTACCTTGTAGTGAATTGCTTCTTTATTCCATGATACCTGCAATAATCTAAAAACTCATTTGACTTGTATTCTCCTCCTCTATCTGATCTCAATACTTTGATGGATTTCCCACTTTGTTTCTCAACCAATGCTTTGAACTCCCTGAACTTTCCAAATGCCTCGATTTATATTTGAGGAAATAAACCCATGTTTTTCTACTATAATCATCAATGAATGTTAGAAAATAAATGCTCCCCCTAATGATGGTGTTTTCATTGGACCACATATATTTGTATGCACAATTTCTAATGGTTCCCGAGATCTATATGACATTCCCTTTGGAAAACTATCTCTATGTTGCTTGGCCAAAATACAACTCTCACATAGACTCAATGGTGTTTCAATAGGAGGTAAACCTCTTACCATTTCCTTTTTCTGCAACAAACTCAATCCTTTGAAGTTTAGATGACCATACCTCAAATGCCATACCCATGATTGATCTTGACTTGATGCCTTGAAACTTGTTTCAATTTCTTCCATTTTTCCACTTTTCATGCGAAGTGGGAACATTCTGTTATTTGTCATTTCAACTTTTGCAATCACCATATTACTTGGATAAATATCACATATTGTGCAAACATTATCTTTAAAGACAACTCTATAACCCTTTTGAATAAGTTGTCCCACACTTAGGAGATTATGTTTTAATCCAGGTACAAAATAAACATCAAGAATAGTCTTCGTACCAATTTTTGTTATCACATTAATTCCACCTTTTCCCATGGCTTTAACTATATTATCATTCCCCAATTTGATTTCTAATTTAACTGATGTGTCCATATTCTTAAACAACTCTTTGTTTCCAATCATGTGATTACTACAACCACTATCTAGAAACCAAATGTTGCTAGAACTTTCTGGCTACATTACATGTAATAAATACATAACCTAAATTACTTTCAGAATAGTTTTCATTCTATTTACTCATATCAGCTTCTTTCTTTCGGCATTCATTAGCAAAGTGGCCATACCTCTTATAATAATAACATTGAACATTTGATTTATCATACCTTTGTGATGCTTGATTGTTATTGCATCCCCTTAAGCTGAAATTTTGATTTCTCCTTCCTCCTGGATCTGGACTATGTCTTTCTTCTCTTTGAAAATTGTTTCTTCCTCTTCCTCTTCCTCTGAATCCTAGATTTCCTCTTCCTCTGCCTCTGCCAAATGTATGAATTTGTGTTTTGAATGCATGCTCCAATGAGTTATTGTCATTCTTGTTTATCCTGTCTTCATAATTCTTTAATGAACCAACCAACTCATCTATAGAAAATTTAGTCAAATCCTTGGATTCCTCAATTACCACAACAATTGCATCAAACTTTTAGGCAAACATCTCAAAATATTTTCTACAACCTTTTGATCTGTTAGCTCATCACCAGTCTGTCTTATTTGATTAACCAAATCCATAACACGATAGGTGAATTGATCTACTGATTCAGAATCTTTCATCTGCAAATTTTCAAATTCTTTTCTAAGTGCTTGTAATCTAGCAATTTTTACCTTACTCATACCTTGATATGTTGTTTCTAGGATGTCCCATGCTTGCTTGGCTGTAGTAGCTGGCTTGATCCTTCCAACAACTGACTCATCCAATCCTTGTGCAATAATCTGCAAAGCCCTCTTATTTTTCTACCTGTTTTCTTTAAGAATATTCTCATTCTCTGAACTCAAAGTAAACTCATCTTCTGGTTCAACATAACCATTTATAACTATGTCTGATAACTCACATGAATCAAATGCCAATTTCATTCTAAAAGCCCATGTATCATAATTTTTGCTAGAAAAATGGGTATTATGGCTTGATTTATACTAAAAGTCATGCCTTAATTTATTTCAATACCAAAAATAATATTTTCTTTTTTTAAAAAAATCTTATTACCTCTGCAAACTACCCGTCTGTCTCTATAAGTGCCTCAACCTCATCCAACAAACCGACCCTATCACCTTTTCACTTGACAATCAATGTCTACACAATTGGCTTTGTAATTGGCAGCTTCTTTTAACAAAGATAATAGAAATAAACTTTGAAATGGTGCCTTACAGCCAAATAAAATCATAACAGCAAATTAGATTTTTTTTTTTAAAAAGCATGCTTGCCAAGTCTCCTTTGGACAACAAGCTCCTTAGAATATCTTTCTTTATTTGCTTGATCTCTTCCTCTCACCGGCTGGGACAAACTCCAAATACCACTGCCAATATAAGAACTCAGAAATCTACCACACAAAATAAGAAACCAAAAATAAATAAATATGCTCCAATATGGGAGCTGCTCTAAATTTGATTGCTCTGATACCAATTTGTTATGGGCAGAAGCAAAAACAAAATAAACTAGATGGATGGAGAAGACAGATTTTATTTCCTTTCTTGCCTTGTCAAATGACATTACATTCACCTCTTTTTATAGAGGATTTTAGAAAGTGCTGGAGATTGATTTTCCACATGTTTAATCACAGTCAAACACAGACCATTCAATTCTCACATGTTTTCAACCACAGACCATTCTAGAAGGTAGGTGCAGAGATTTGTATTGATCAAGGCAATCAATTAGGTAGAAATTACTATGTCTAACAATATTCCACAAAGCGAGCTAGAGGGAGACAAAAGGAGACTATTATTTTGTTGGTTATTTCTTGCATTTTGTTATTTACCCGTATGCCGAGGACGATGCTCAAGGTCAGTAGGGAAAAAAATTGTTTTGGTTTGATTATTAATTAGTGTGTTTGTAGAATGAATTTCAATTTTATAGTATGTTATGATTATGTTGATTGAAGTAGCCAAGCATATCTTTGTTGTATTCCAACAAAATGATCTCGTCAACTTTGTTGTATTATGTAGGGTAAGAAATGCTTTCTCCGAAAACCATAGGCTCATGAAGTGTCTCTATTATTTGCTTTTGGTTTCTATCCTTATTCCTTTGAAACATCACAAGAATCATTACTTCTTTGCTCGTTTTCATGCCTATAAACGCAACATTTTCTACGTGGCATCTCATACTTGAGATGATGTCGTTTATCTATTTTTTTGTCTTAAAAGGAGAAGGTATATCATACTTTGGGTATCATGCACAGGGCACGGCCAGCACCATTTCGTCTGCTTTTTGTCATGCAGTAAGTGATTTTAAATTATTTGAACTTGTCATTGTGGAGGAAGGCACTGCATTTTCAAAAATTCTCACATAAGTAGGTATAGTACTATTCAATGTCAACCCATACTGCAACGTTGGCCCCTTCATTAAATCTTTAAGATTACCCAACTCTTTCCTACAACTAATGGAAATTTGATTTAAGGGAAATTATATTATTTAGTGCAATATTTATTGCTATACCAATCAATTCAGCCCAAACCTCCCCCTTACTCATTTGAACAAGAAATATGGCCGACTTTAGAAAAGGGAGATATAGACAAGGTACTTTAGATAAGTGAAAACCACTCATCATGAAGATGATGTACCACATCTAAACAAATAAGGATGAAGACTAAGCCATACAATTTTATTGCTAGGACAATCGTTAATTAAATTATGAGGGTCTAAATCAATCTTATGAAATATACATTTTAGGTTGATAAAATACAAAGAAAATTGTGGTTACGTTTGAAAAGAGTGCATCCGGCCATACTACATCCATTTTCATACTAATGGGCATGCCAAATTACAATAGGGAGTTGCTTCTAAGATGTCACAACAATGCTATATCATATAAGGCACGCTTTAATTTTTGAGTGCAAATCTAATGCCTCACAAATAACCTTCTTCTCGGAAACACTACAAATGTGGTTGTCATGTTACCTCACAATGAAACATGTGGCAAGAGCTAGAGCCCTACAAGCTGATCAAAATACATGCAAACATGTGTTGAATGTTTGCATGTAGGAGATGGGGACCTCTCGTGTTGGTATGGGTTGACCACCTATTGAGTTTGCATATATATGTCAATTAAGAGAAAAAGTAGTGTCATTTTAGATATGAGTCAAACAATGAGTTAGTATCATTATGGGACCAACTTTCACATGTTTGAGCTAGATTTCACATCTAATTTTTAAAATGGGTCGATGCTTAGGCAATAACAATAAGTTTCCTTGAATTTATATACATTGTTGGAACATGAGGTGTGTCTTTGTGTGTGGCGATGAAATCCATGTCGCAAGATGCCTAAAGACTACGATAAGTGTGTGGGGATGAATTTCATGTCACATTACCCCTAAAAAGAAAAAGAGGGAGCCTATGGAATTTGTGATCCCCAAGATCACCCAACGTTGCAAGGGGAGAGAATATAAACCTAGTTCCGGTATACATACATACAAAGAAACACAAAATATGTAGAAATATGATGCAATTATATATAAGCAAGATTAAAGCGATAAATGATTAAAATGATGTTTGGTGTTAGCACTTGGATTGATCAAAACTTCAAAACACACAAACTAGTAGTTTGAGGCTACGCTAGGTCTCAAACAAGTGTAGAAACCTACAAAACCACGAAAATGAAGTTACATAGTTTAAAAATTACGTTGTTAGGGC
The DNA here is from genome assembly GCA_018340775.1 of Taxus wallichiana var. yunnanensis. NCBI lineage: Eukaryota > Viridiplantae > Streptophyta > Pinopsida > Cupressales > Taxaceae > Taxus > Taxus wallichiana. The sequence goes on from CM031242.1 coordinate 807,741,484, forward strand.
CCGAAAATGATGTGATTCATGAAAATAACATGGTCATCTACAAAAATGACACGATCGATTAAAAATGACACTCCCAAAAGTGATGTTATTATCAATGAAAACGATGTAATTTGTTGTGATAATGACACAATTAGTGCAAAAGTAATGTTCTAAATTTAAGCTAAAAAAATGATCGATGTTGTTGATTAACTTGATAAGATGATGTTGATTAGTTGAAAGTGATAACATATTAGGGACTTATTAGTGTGTAATGGTTACTCAACAAGACCTAAAAAATATTAGTGAAGTCGATATCAAGAATTCCATCTCTTAGAAAATAGTGAAAACCCTACCAAACCAACACGGGATTCCAATGACATGCTGATAAGGTTAAGAGATATAGGAATGGCGAAATGTGTGATCTAATCAAGCAAGTCAAGGAGTGAAAGAGCACAATACATGTGCAAATAAGTGTCTAATTCAAGTGAGAATATATATATATATATATATATATATCACACTAAAAGCATTGTGCAAGAAGACTGCATCAATTTAATGTCTACAACAGTGCAAAAATTTTCCTTACCCAAAAATTCCATGCCCCACGTTTGGTTTTATTAGGGAACCCTACAAAATGCAAAAAAAGGCACAAAGAGAACACAAATTCTCCTTGTGTTCCTCAAAACTCCACACAACATGTTTGGACTTTTTGGGTAAGGAAAATTTTTGCACCCGAGAGCCAACAAAAGGACCACAAAGGAAACCATCACAATAAACAACCATGTTTGCATTGTAAAATAAAACCCACAATTAAAAAAGATATACAACTAGAAAAGTGAGGTTTTCGTGGCATTATTATTATATTTTTGCGTTATTTTTCCTAACAAAAAAGGAAGAAAATATAAAACATCAAAGAGTTTTCTTACTAAACCTATAAAAACAAAGAAAATAAGGGCTAAAATGACATTTTTCTTATTAAACTTTTTTTCTAGTGTACCTTGCGAGTATATCAATCTAACAAAAGATAGTAGCAATTTCAATACAGTAATATCAACATAATGGACAGCAATTTCTCCAACCAAAACTTTAGAATCATATAATGTTGGCGGCAAATACCACAAAATGTGGTACCAATACCACTAAAACCATTGTAAAAATACAAAGACGGGGCGTGTCAACATAAATTACGTCTATATCCGAGCATCCTTTTGCAATAGTGGGATGTTGACGTGGGTTTTTCATAGCCTTTAAATACTCCAACGGAGGAAGACTTTCTTGAGAGGGAAAACGCGCTGGTCTCCCCGCGTGGAAAGTGGACACGCTAAAACACAGTTACTAACTATTTATACCTCCCATATCTTCCTTCACAATAACATCTCTCAGGGTTTACTCCTATCCAATTATCACAACCATAACAACAAATATACTTACTTGCCTGGAATTAATGGGGAATCGTTTGTGCTCGGCCGCAGCCCGTCCCTCCAAAACAGTCAAAATTATTAGATCTGACGGTGGCATTGAAAGAATTAAAGCTAAAAAGGTTGCAGAAGTAATGCTGGATTATCCCAATCAATTCGTTTGCAAACTGAGCAGTGTGCAAGCAGAGCATCGCGTTGCAGCGCTCACTGCGGAGGAAGAATTGGAGCGGGGAAATGTTTATGCTCTTCTGCCCATGCACAAATTGCGATCTGTGCTGTCTGATTCGGATATGGATGTTTATCATCACAAGAAGAAGAGAATGTCCTCCAACTCCAAAATCCTTCCAGTCTGCAACAATGGCGATGACGATGTCGTTGAGAAAAAACGCTGCCAAAATTGGAGGTGAGCGAGGAAGAAATAGAGGGGATGAAAATGTGCAGAGGAAGAAATTGGAAACCGACGTTACGCACAATTGAAGAGTCTCTCAGCTTAAAATTCTGATAAAAAGCCTTCATTTTGACTGCTGCACATTTGTACAAATGTTCTCTGCTAATTAAATTTCAACAAAAGCGTAAAAGTTAATACGATGGTGTCCTACACGGTTATTGTGGACGTTTAGTTTTCAATAATTGAAGCCGTACCGTTTAAATGTGAAAACCGTTTTTTTTTTTCCCCTCTCTCTCTTCTTTAATAACTAAAACATTGTAAAAACTTTTCCATCGCACTCAATGTTCAAAACTAGCAATAGCACGCAAGTCGTGCATTGACTACGCCGATAGGGAAAATGAAAGGAGAAGCATTATACGGGAAGATGAGAGATGAACAAGGGAATATAAACAAGAGAATTACATGTGGAGGGAAAATATTGGAGAAAAAGTTAGGTGATCATAATATTTGTTTTGAAAAGTAGCATATGGATGATTTACAATTTGTGCGGAGGTCAAAATTTCAAGAGAATAATGGAAAAGTTGGCAAAAACTGGGTGAGTTCAATGGGCTACTTAGGTCAAAGCTAATCCGAATGGAGGTAGCTTCAACTTGCTTAAAGGAGGAAGGGGTGATAGTTGCAAATCCTTGAGGCAACCTACTTTAGAGATAGCTCTAAAAGTAAATCCCTTATCATCCAATACTCCATATGCTTAAACTGACTTTTCCATTGATAGGATTGTTAGGATCCATAGTGCTTGAACATGAAATCTTGAAGTACTTTTATTATTTTCATGTTTAGGTGAAGCTCTTGACTTTCCGCACCTTCATTATGGCCGAGCATTTTTTAGGAACTTAAAATTCTGTGGATTCGTCATATCGAATATTGAAAGAATGAGGATTAAGAGGAAATATTATTACATGATTCTTTGATTTTATGTTGCTTTTGTTATTCACAACTACATCAATTTGTCAAATAAATGAGTGACAAAATTTTAGGGAATTCAATGATAAATGGCGAAAAATATATTCGTGGAAGACTTGAGAATCGACACCTTAGACTATGCTTTAAATGAAGTTAGTCACACACTACACTTGAGAGGAACACACAACATGAGTGAATTCAAAGGGGATGTGATTGGCGAAGTCAATGGAGATGGTCACCTAGTTGAAATCCCCCCAACTCAAATCCCTCCTCTTCCATCTATGACCCTCTTCTATATTCTAGTAAGTCACATATAGACTATGTGTCATTTGTTTGAGCCAGCCAAAGGAGAAAGGGGGTGTAGAGTATGTGAAGGAAATATGGAAAAATATGTTGACATCCAAATCAATGACCTATATACTATATAACGTCATTCTTTTTTCCAAAAATAAATGAAAAAAGGAACCCATTATTATTGTGGCTATCTATGTTACTAGTTTTCATTCAAAAATGGGAACCAAAATAAGTAGAGATGTTTTTGATAAGGGACTTGAAATTGTATGGAGTTATCACTTTGTTGTGGGACCACAAATTGTTCAATGGGATCATGGGTCGATGCTTAGCCAATAATGATAAGTTTCCTTGAATTTATATACATTCTTTGGAACACGAGGTGTCTCTTTGTGTGTGGCGATGAAATCCATTTCACAAGATGCCTAAAGACTGCGATAAGTGTGTGGGGATGAATTTCATGTCACATTACCCGTAAAAAGATAAATTAGATTTGCACTCAAAAAATTAAAGCTATCATGGGTCTACTTTTCTTCATGGATGAGTTAGAGTTCAATGTTCACGTTTGACCTTGGTATCCTAGTGGAAACCCAAATTTTAATGAAAATAGTTTTGGGTTAACTTCATCATCAATTGATCTCTTTGTGGGATCCAAATGATGCAAGTGGAGTCAGTGTACTAATTTTCTTACGCATTAAACTCTTGTTAATGATCCCATTAATTCCTTGCAGATAAAGGTGTACCTTGGCTAGTAACAACAAAACACCTTGGGATTTTATGGAGGTTTTACGGGATTAAAGATGTTTGAACACTTTAAATTTTTTTATAGTTGGGTGTAGAGCCCATGAGGGCATTTGGAAACTAAACTAAACTTAGGACCATTAAAACGTTAACTTGTGGATGGAAATGTAACTAAATGTTAGCAAACAAAATTGTTTTTGGAAGATGTTGACTTAAGATAAATGTAGAAACTTAGAACTTGGCCCCTTAACTTTTTATGACTTTAAGAGTAGTGCCCACTCCTTTTTGACTCCTATTTTGACTATGATCATGATCTTTTGTTGATTAGTGACATGTGACATTGTTATGATTTTGGATAGCCTGTTGGTAGACATTATGGACATTATGATTATCATTGTGTTTTGATTCTTATTATGGATCGTATGGGTTCATAGAGGACATTGGTAGACATGATGATTTAGTGTTATTCTTGCTTATATACTGACATCTCGATTCTTGATAGTTGCGATTATGTTTAGATGATTGGACTAACCATGTGTGCACATTGGTGTTATGATTTATTAATAATATGATGATAATAGGTGATCAGTAGTATGTTAATGAATGCATCTAAATAGGTATAAGTTACAATAAATGTATGAAATGCATGGTTATTGTAAATATGAGTTGTGATAGATGATTATGCAAAAGCATAGGGTGATAGTAAATGCTAATGGATATAGTAGAATTGTGATGGTTAGTAATTGTAAATAATTGGTTTAGAATAGAGTTTGTTTAACTATGATAATGATGCAATTATGTTGTATGATGATGTTATATGATAAATGATATATGTTGGTTTAGTTTCTTGACGTATTGATATGGCCTTGAGGCCAAAGGTGGTATTGTCTTGGTTGTTTACAAGAAATGAAATCACAAAAACAAGGGGGGACTATGAAGACTAACTATGGAAGAATACTACGTGTTTACAACATGGTCATCGTGGAAACCATTTTGTGCGTGCGTCATCGTGTTTGCTTGTCATGTTTTCTAAGAGGTCTCCAAGGGGGAGTAACCTCATAAGTGACCATGGGTGTGAATGTTGTATGTTTCCTTCTATTTATTTTCTATGGTTGACTATGTGGTTTTATTAAAAAAAATTGTCTTCTTATTTTCTTGTGCTTATTAGTGTGCTCCCTTAATTAAGTTAAGTAACTATGTGGAATATGCTAATTGTGTGATGTGGCAATGGGGGAAATAAATTTTTGGGATATTCCTTAATTCCTTATGCTCTTTGTTGGATTTTATTGTGATCTTGGTTTGTGTGCCATCCCCATCTTCAAAACTCAGATTTGGGCTTTGAGCCCATTTTGAAGAATTTTGGGGCAAGTTTTAATTGTCTCGATAAATTCTTAAAATCTCCAACCAACCTACCCTATGGTATGAGGGGATAAATTAAGCCCCTATTATTGTGTTTTGATGGAAATTAGGCAATTAATGCCACCTCTTATCTTGATTCCCTAAATTGCATTCTTGAATTGTGGAATGAAGGATTGTGTGTGTGAGTGAATGTGTCATACCTTCACCTTCCCCATTAATGGAGTCTTGAATTGTGTGTTGGGCTTGTGAGGTGGATTGAGGAGAAATGAAGTGGAATCCTACATGGAGCCACCTCACCATCCTCTCCACCATTTTCTATTTATTGAAGTTTTTGAGATGTTTTGGGGTTACTTGCTTGAGGATTTTGGGAGATCTTGCATGGGAATTAGCTTGCATTGGAAAGGGCTTGGAGCTTGGTTGCTTGAAGTTTGAAGGTGTTATCAATGGAAAGGTAGGCTCTTGTACTATATGTTTTAGCATTTCTTGTTTATGTTTGTGTTGTGAATGTATGTATGAATGAAATCTTGTGAGGGATTGGGGTATAATTGGCCATAGGGATGGTGTAGGGAGAGGGAAATGGAGCCATTTGTGGAGGTAAAAGGGAGTGTGTGAGGATATTTGTGGAGGGAGTGTGGGAAGGGAATCCACCTATGTGGAGTTAAAAGGGGATTAAGTTATTTTGTTGTCTTTCAATATGGAGAGAAAAGGGTTGTATGTGAATTGTGTTAGTGCACTTGGAGGCTTGGGTGGACCCCTATCCCACTTGGGAGGTATAAGGAGATGGCTGCCATGTTCCTTTCTCCTTTGGCTTAATTCTTGAGCCTATGTGTAATTAGTATGTTGCAGATTTTCTTGTTATTGTTCTTGATTTTTACAAATTTTGTTTATGTGTGTGTGTGCATACACAGCATGCGCACACATGCGCGCACGCGTGTGTGTGTTGTGGATGAAGCCGTCCCTTGTGCTTGGGTTGCCATGGTTGTGAACACCCCTTATTCTTCCATTGTTGGGGCTCAGGGGCCAATGAGAAGGTAGGCTTCACCTTCTCATTGGGTTATGGTTGGGAGGTGAGTGTTGCCTAGCTCCCTTCCTTTTGTTAATGTGATTGGAGATGGAGAAAAATTGAATTTGTAGACTTAGTTTTGGTGAATTGGAGTTGCAGGTTGGGGTCAAGAAAAAGTTGTAAATTTCAGCATGTTGTCTCCACTTTTAAGTGGAGGGATTTTGCTCTTGTATTTTAAATTATTTACCTTTGTAAATGGATGTTTAAACCTGTTATGTAATATTAAATCATGTAATTTAAATGGCTGGAAAAGATGGATATTTTAAATCTGCATTTTATTTCAAAGCTGCATCTTATCAAGGTTGAATTGTTTCTTTTTTTATACAAGTATAGTTGTTGAAAATACACTTGTTTCCCTTTTTTTGGAATGCCTATTCAAAGTGAAAGAAATCAACTTTTGGGTTGAATAAAATTGAAATGGAATGTTACTCTAAATCTATTGTTGTTGAAATTATTATTTAGGGAGTGTTAGTGTTATTTAAATGTTGTAAATTCTTCTAATATATTGTATTTGTAGCTTATTGCTCCATATATATTTAGCAGAACATAATTGATATTATATGAATAATGTAGCTGTAAAAATATTGTATCCATTGCTTATTTCGTATCTTCTTAAGAAAATAAGATCCAACAATCATATATATATATATATATATATATATATATACGGTCTATATATACACATTTATATATGTATTTCTTGAACTAATAATAAGTTCTAGCAAATACATATATAAATGTGTATATATAGACCAGCAAATATATATATATATATAAACACACAAAAGAATAAAATCAGATCTATCTCTCAGAATAAACAAAAATGAGGGTAACAAAATACCCAAAACCTAAGGGCCTTATTCACGGGCCATGGTGAGTTTAATTTAATATGTGATATTTTTAACTATAGGTCAAATAAATAAATAACATTTTTAATTATGGGACAAATAAATAAATGTGTGGCATGGGTACATTGGAATTATTTACTTAGAGGAATAAAATTAAATTTACATTAGGAAATATTTTTAAAAATAAATTTAATATGAACTTAAGGGGATAAAAATAAATAAAATAAAATTAGGAATTATTTAAATAAACTTAATGTGAACATAAGGAAGAGATTTAAACCCGTAATAATTTTTGGAAAATAAAATAATATTATTTAGAGAAGGTGTAGTGATAAATGAGTAAGCAATTATTAAACTCATTAAATGTTTTTTTAAATTGCCAAAAATTTCCAAATTGTGTCAATTACATTAAGGATAAAAGAAATGTCCCATGTGGGATCATGAAATAGGGAAACATGAGCTCTTACCTTGAACATGAATCACTTGTGATTCATGCGTAGTGTAAATTTGCTTCCAATCGTGTATATCTTCAAAAGGTTAAACAAATATTTTTGTAAATCATTTTTATTTTAAAGGATCTCCAATAAGATACCAATGTAATAATGTAAGTGTAATGAGAGATTGATTTAGGAATAAAGTTATAATTGAAGTCCTTATGACCAAACTAGGCATTCACATATTGTTAAAAATGAATACGAGTTGTTCTTGGTGAGGTGAAGAATTTGAGAAAACATAAACTCTTACAAAAAAAAAAGAAATAAAATTCATGATGTGTAATTGTTAAATTGACACAAACTAACTTTTGAACTATAAAAACTATAACATGAAAATAAAACGTGCTCTAATGGAGGGAAGTTTATAGAAAGAGGTAACTTGAACTTAAATCTCATCTAAATCTTAAGGTTTCTTCCCTTTGATTTGATGTTCATCCCCTCACATAATGAGGGTAAAGTTAACGTGAAATAAATATATTTTGAGAAACATAACCTTAGCATAAGAAAGAGTATAAGGAGTTTTATATGTGTTCAAATGGATCAAATAACCATTGAGTCATGGAAGTTATTGAAAGAAGATCCAAATTAAGTGTACTTATTATAAGTTAAATCTTAAATGAAATTAAAAATATGTAGGTTGAGAATGATAATTTATGCTCACACGATAAATTATCTTGGAATTTTAATTGTAAATAAGATGTATCCATAAAAATGTGATGTTGTGGAAGGTAGCTATCCATCATGTTCTTAGTATGGTTGGGTCATTGTTTGGACTTGTTTATTTATAAAAGTGTGACATTGATTTGCGTCTTGTGTCATCATATTGTTTGTGTGTTCTCCATGTTTTCAAAAGAGTTTCATGTGATGTGGAGTTTTGTGAGTAATCCCATGTGTTGTCTTGTAACAAGTAATTAAAGTAAAAAAATCCTGGTTTATTTGTTCATGGATTTATTGAGTGCATAATATGTGGGCACTATAGTAAAAATTTGAGAAAATAATATAGATTTTACAAAACAAAAGATAAAGGGAAACATATCAAATCAAAAATCCTTATTAAAAATAAATTGATGTATGTGTCAACAAACAAAGAATAAAAAAATCAATCAAATGATAAGACAAAAATGAATTGATCGTTACAATCGGTAAACCCTCTTAATCTTCTTATAATAATTTTAAATTAAAATTTTAATTAAATAGTCACTCAACCATATGAATGAATTTTAACAATAAACAATATCCAATATTGTCAAAAAAATCTTATGTCTTTATTTCTATTTTAACATTTTCATTCCAAATGGCCATTCTTGGCCTCATGTACACACTAATATTTGGATTAAAATTAATGTTTATTGAGTACTGAATTTTTCTTAATAGTTAACACCATCGAAAGCTTTACTTTTAAATAGTTTTGAAACTTTTTGACTGTAATTACATTATTATGTGTTTTACTAATAGAGAAAAATAAATATGTAAATGCAATGAAAATAGAAAATATTTCAAATAAAAGGCATGATATATCGAAAATAAATTTTGACACATATTGTATGGCTTGCAGCTAATTTCATAACTTTAAATAATATTAATAAAATATATGTGAGATACATCGTAATGTAGGAGACATTAACTCCCAATAACCAATCAAAAAAATTATTGACAAAAATAACAAAGAAATATTTACAAAATTGAATCTTCAACGTTACTTGAAGATTTAAAAGAAGAAACACATACACATATTCATTTCCCCAGAACTTATATAAATATAGTCGATGCCATCTAGAATTTATCAAATGACCCATGATGCTTTGGCACATCACTCACCAAAGCCGAGCACTCCTCCAAAGCGCAAAGACGCTGTGTCACTCTTTAGAGTTTCTTGTATATAATGTTAGCATGATGATGCATAAACATATTCAAATTCATAACCAATAATAAAAACCCACAAAGGCATAAACTAGATCTAGATCTTAGATTATATGAAAGATGAACTAAACAATGACTATAACAAGATTTACCACATAATAACCAGATTCGACATGTTCAATACCAATATATAGCCAATATGATCCATTGCATTAATTATCAGTAAACACATCAGCTTCATAAACTATAATAATATCTCCATGAATCATGCACGCAACAAAAACGAACAACATAACTCTACCATAATTTACACACCTAAACCATGCAAATAAATACATATATAGGAGTGGGGACTTTCCCTTCACCGCCCATGCACTTTTCAACGTAGGCCACATGCTAATAATAGCCACACACCATTACAAAATGATGCACAACATGCAAGTTCTCTAACAATAGAATTCCTATAGTTAACTCTAAGTAGAAATCCTATTATTAGCCTAAACTATGCATGACACTTAGCTGTCACTTGTTCCCAAAATACCATTGTATGGACCGCAAGTATTCATGTCTTTGTGTGCTCAACACGTTATCTCCAAAAATATCCCTTATCCACAAAATGGCTAAGTCTTGAATTTAAAGTGGTCTAGCACGCGCTTATTCTACTATTCTTCTCGTGCCTTCAAATGCACTTGCCTCACAAAGGCACATCTTCTATGTGCCTTCACCTTAGAGAAATATACTATCTGATCAACATTACCCCACACTAAAGTACATTGCCACCCCAAAATTGGTAATTCCTCTTATTTCTCTAACAATAAAGAATAAGGAATGAAAGAATGAATGAAGAATTGTACAAAAGAATGAAGTTTACTCATAGTACCCTCTTCCTCATGCATGACTAACTCTGGATATTCATTTTTGAGTTTAGCCTCCAAGGTCTTCCAGTCACTTAGCGCACTCCTTATATTTTTTAGAATGTCTGATCACTATGGCATCCATTTCATCCTGAGTGATATTTTCCTTTTCATTTTGCAGCACTTGGACAACATTTTCCATACTTGACAACATTCCCTCCATGAAGTCCATTTTCTGCATGATGAGCTTCCCAAGTTCATTGATCCCATCTTTGCATAGATATTGGGTTGCTACAAGGGCCTCACGATTTTGTTTTACTAGTGTTAACATCTCTGTGTTCCCAAGTGTCTCGTCCTTCATTGCCTTCAGGACTTCATTATCCTCTGCTATAGTTCAGATTCTTATTATGGCATCCAGCGCTACACACACATGTTCAAAGCTTAATCTTATTTCTTCATCTCATCTTTCAATGTTTTGAGCAGAGCCTCATAACTTGATACTTTTCTAGCAATGGTGGCTCTTGCTCTTGCTATTTCTACTGCAGGATATTTTGGTACAGCCATAACAATGGGATCTTCACTCACAACTAGATCTACCAATGTGCACAGGTAATGCATTATAGATGGAAACTTCTGAGGAACTTTAGATTCCAAATAAAGCCTTACCTTAAGGATATGATCACTGAATTCCTCTATCATGATAAAAAAAAAAGGCCTCATTATTTGCCTCCTCATGTTCCTTCTCTATTTTCAAGAACTTTATCTTTGTAGTCTTATCCTTGTTGTCTTCAAGGAGTTCTCTAATAGTGGATGTCTTATCAATGTACCTCTGCATCACTTCAACAGATACCTTCACCAAGGCATTTCTCACTTGCTCATCGGACATAACTCGGAGGTTTGAGAGTCATGTGTCTAATATGCGGTTCTTTATTTACCCAACGTGAGACATAGGAATCCTCGCACACATCAAAATCTGGTTCATCCATGTGTGTTTTCATGGACTAAGATAATTGCTTTCTAGTCCGTGCATTGGCCATTTCTGGGTCCATTAACTCCTTACCATATAAATCCTTTGGCCCTACTATGCTTTGGAATCTGGTATGGATGATATTGCTGGTGTATTCTATGTACCCCATAGCAAGAGTCACATAGTCCTCACCTACTTTTCCTTTCTTTACTTTCCTGCCCTTGGGAACCCGGGTGCTAGAATCTACAGTGGGTCCTTCACCTTCTTGTGTGGAGTGAGGCACACCAGATGGCTCGCCCATTTCTTCTTTTGTCTCCTTGACCCCTTCTTCATCATATTTCATTTCCTCATTGCGAGGATCTTTTGTAATGTCGGGGTGTACCGCGCCTCTGGCTCATTTTCACTAGACTCATCCTCTTCATCCTCCTTAAGCTTTAACTTTCTCCTCCTCTTCTTCTTAGGTACTTATTTCTGAGGGGAGATATGAGGTGATCTAGCGTGGAGGTTATGATGGCCCTCTTCTTTGAGTTCTTATCCATTGGAACACCCTTTCAAATTGGTGCTCCTCATTGACGGTTTCGCATCCACCTCGGTGCTTCGTCTCTAAGTCTTCCTCCTCTTCTTGTTGCTGGGGAGGAGTAATCTCATGCTCACTCTCCTTAATTTCTACAAGCTACCTCTAAATCCTATGGTCTAAGCCGCCAAAGTTGTCCTCTTGTTCATCATCATCATCTTCTTCTTCTAATGGTGAAGTGGTATTTTCAACTGCTAGGCTCCCAACTGTATGTTTCCCCTTAGGTGGGCCTGGTAAAATAAATTCATTTTCAACATACTTACCATTTTCCAGCCTAGGCTTGAGTTGGATATAAATCGGTGTTGGCCCATTGTCAAAAATGGAAAAAATAACAGGCCTCATGGTTATATCATCTGATATGAACCTTTTAATATACGCAGACCTACCTGGATATGTGTAAGTTTTTATCAATGTATAGTAGTCACAATCTACCTTGTCTCGTATTTTAGATTGACCCGTGTGCATCGAAAAACCTTTGAACTTCCACCTAGAAGAATCACATTGTGAAGGTGTAAGGGAGTTTACACCAGGGACTCCATCTCCCATCTTTCATTGCAAAGCGTGCAATGAAAAAATGTTGGTACATAACAAGTTGTACCAACTTCCCAACTACATATGGCAGATCCTTAGGAATTTCTCCATTCATTTTTGAAGGCCGCGTGAAGTCTATCATACCACATCTCCGCCCTTTGTTTAAATGGAACACTCATGTATCCTTCACAAAGGTACTTCTCAAACCTCTATGCTAGATACTTCTTCTCTACAAGATAGTCCCAAATTTTATTCTCCGGCCTATCGGGCACTCCAATTTCAACAAATACTAGAGATAATAAAATAGTGTGAAAGCTTATCTTCTCACCTTTGTGCGCTTCTTCAATAATGGTATCCATAATGTAACCCGCCAAGTTGTAAATCTCTCCTATGACATCTTCTTTACAATGTGTAGCCACATGGTGTTCACTTGTGAGCACCTTTCCGATAATTCAACTTTGTAAGCAACTACGTGGCCACCTATACAATATGGTACTTCCTTAGCTTGTAAATATCCACTGTGTGCGTAGAACCTTTGAATAAACCAGCTCCTTACTTGGTGGCCAAAATATCTCGCTTTGTTAGTTAAGTCACTAGAAATATTTATTCATGTTCCTTTAAGCCTGCTCAAGCTCATAATTAAGGGCACATCGATCCTCATCCACCGCCCAAAAAGTAAAAAAATTCCTCATGGACTCTTCTGCTCATAAGCCATTGATACAATTTTAAACATGTGAAATCCAGCTCTACTACACTGTCACCAATCATTAATCTAGGATCCAATCTTGATCCCACACAATTGTCCCAAATCATATGTCTAAAGGAACCATCCATAATAGATCCACATTCTTCTAACATATCAACTCCCAAGTCGATCGACAATCATCATGTCCTCAACTTCCCCACATCAATACCTATGATGATAAGGGACAATCAATCTTATACCCACAATAATTCCCTCACAATCATCCCATTCATGATTAAACCCAATAAATTAGTCAACAATTGGCATTTTAACATCCCACATGGAAAGATCAAACCCATTGTCACCTAATAAAAAATATAATTTGACCCATGATCCTAACCAACCCACTTTGGACCTTGTGCCTAACCAATCCACTTCAATACATGAGCCTAATCAATTCAATGTGTCTCCCACTCCACACCCATCCACTTCGGATCTTAATACTAATACATTTAAATTGGTCCCTAGGCCACACCAATCCAATTTGGCCCCTAGGTCACAATCTAATTTTTCCCTAGGAAACATCAATATAATTTGGCTCTTAAGCCTCACCCATCAACTGATCTAGCCCTGTTTCACAAAAATCCCATCTTATACCTCATAATGTTCTCTCTAGGGGATAATCTAAATATAAATCTAAGTAGTGAAACTTGATATCCTTAGATGAATCCTTGACCACCATATTTCATTGATTAAAATATGTAAACATGATATTTCATCCACCAATTAAACCATGTGATAAGAACATGCCAAAACCATCTTGGTATTACAAAAACACTACTATGAGTTCCATTGCACCAATGAACATTCTACCAATCGTTGCATGCACTTCAATTCTTATGTCCGAAAGCTCATCAATCAAAGGCATATTATATTTTTATCCATTTATCCACCAATTTAGATGCATCAAAATCATGTCCTCAAACATTGTACACCATCCAAATTGCATTCCGCATTTAAAACTTACACACCTAAAAACTATGAAAAGCTTAACACATTGTCCTTTGTCAAAGCATGCCTCCTAAGATGAGAAAACCAAAATATCTCCTAGCTCCTAATCTCATGATGATGACCTTATATAACCCCAAATCTAATGCATATCCTAATGCCAAAAATATGTTCACTGTCAAGAATCATCATGGCTATGGCCTAGGCATCCATGAGAAAGGCATCCACAAACCCATTTCCCTTCATCACAACCCCGGTCATTCCAAAGATAGGTGAAAAACCTATCACATATGATTTTTCCTAAAAATCAAAACACAATCCACTCGTGACCTGTCTCCACCAATCCTTTTATCAATTATATCATCCCAACCAAAACCAAATCTCAAAGCATCACCAACATCACAAAATTCTATGAGGATATCCCTCTGGGAGACCTTGTCATAGGCTTTGACATCAACTTGGATGCATAAGATTTCCCTCTATAGAAAGATAAACCTATTCACTCCAAATTATCAAAACAACCACAAATAAAACAACACATTCTCAAAAAAAAAATCAAACCCAAACATCAAAATTCAAACTCCAAAATCCCAAACAACAAAACATCATTTAAAACACCAAAAAAATTGATATATTCCTAAAAAATTAATAATTAGTCATGTGTACACAAATTTTCTTCATTGGCATTTATCGTGGTAAATTTTAAGACCCCTTACCAAAATCCAACCTATATTTTCTTTGGAGAATTGTAAAAATTTCATGTTGATGGCGAATATGGGGAAAATGTATATAATGATGAAGGCGAATAATGTATCTCGGGAAAAGGTTCACCGGAAACAGGCACGAAGGAAGTGAGAATTCAAAAACTATGGAAGTAGTCGATAAACGCCTTGATTACATATATAACCAGTGTGGTGCAGTATGTAATCGGGCATCTGTACAACCACATATGCATTACACAAATGAGCATCTATATATAGTCATAAAATCATGCACTTTAGACATTATTTATCTTGGTATCATACTACTATTAAGAAGGTTCTTGAGTGAATAAAGCATTAATTAACCCTTGTCTTTTGGCCATCTTTTAATTTATTTTGTCATTACTAAATCCTTTTCATCTACATTCACAAATCTGCTTTGGTCATTTCCAATTATTTTAGACTCGAATGGGGCACCCAGTGTGAGTACTTGGGGTGCCCATGGGAGCCCTGTTCCCACCAAGGGCACCCCAGTCCCTTTTGCACTTTCCCGCCATTTTTGGGCTCTTTCTAGCCGTTTTACATCTTTATCTTTTCTTGTGGTCGGCCTTTTTGGGGTTAATTACGAAATTAGATCAAGAGAACCCTATAAATATAAAGTTATGAGACCATAATGAGGGACCTAGCATCACTTACTACTATCACTCCATCTAGAGTTGCATCCATCTATTGCATTGGAGATCACTTGCATCCACATAGATCCATCATCAAGGCACAAGGCTAGGACATCTGCATCACACTTCATAGGGGGAGGGATTCTATTCTATTCCATGTACACATTCTATTACATTTTATACACAGTTATTTCTCGCTACTTCACAAAGTGTGACTGGCACAAGAGCAACCTAGGGAATGTTCACACACACTTGCACATAGAACTACATTGGGTCCTAGATGTGCGCAATGCTCAATTAGGAAGTCTAGCATTTTTTTAACTCGAGGTTAGTACGACCCCTTCATATGCATTATTATTTTTTAGGGTTTGATGCTTGTTTTCATCTTGGAGTATTGGCGATATCTAGCGCATGACATGATGTAAAGTTGATGCGAAAAATAGCGAGGGTTTCAGGTCATCTTCTAAACCAATGAATACCAGTTTCGATATTTTTCACAGACCAAGGTGCCTAGATTATGCACTGCAGCACCCGCAGCACCCCGATCCTCCTCTAGGTGGTCCAGGTTTGGCTAGATCCTCCAGATCCATCCTTTTCGAACTTCGCACGCTCATCCCTACTCCTGATTTTTCCAGTCACCTCTGTGACACTCTCTGACAAGCATATGTTATTCAACTGAGTTCTTTCCTCTTCCTTCTTGCACATTAGGGTTAACATTTCCTTTTGCATAGTTTTTTAGCTCATTTACATTCTTATTTATTGCATTTATCTACTTTATTACAGTTGTTCATAGCTTAGATTAACTATCTCTATACTACATAGTCCATTTTTAGTTAATCATTTTGGTGAACCCAACCGCTTTCACACTTAGGATCCTCCACTTTCTTCTATCCTAGGCCATCAAGTTTCTTTATCTGATTTGCTTAAGGTATATCCCAATTGTTAGGTTGTTTTACAAAAATCCCTAGAGACTGTGTCTTTTGATGAAATACGCCACCACACAAATTAAGTTAAATGCTTCATTGCCTATTTTTTGACCCTAGTCTTAATGATCCTCCATCTAATCGACCACTATTATACTCGATTCAAGCCTTACATACATTATTTCAAGATAAATTTACAGCCATGGAATCCACAATCACATCTCTTAGATATGAAATTCAACAGACTTAAGGATGCTTCTCAATTGCATGTTTGTGCTCCTTCTACATCTTATATGCAATCTATGTCTAATACATGTCATATGATTGAACCTCAAGATACGCCATTGCCTAAGCCTCTCATGTTTGAGCAAAAATTATGCCACATGACATTTTTCCTCACCTCCTTAATCATCAATTGATCACTCTACCACATATGCAACATTATTCTCCTTATCGGTTAACAAAATATCAAGGTCGTCCATACTGTAATTATCATCGAATCAATGGACATAGTGAAAATGATTTCCATCCCATTAAAATCCTTAGCCCTTGGTCATATGGAATGGTCATATGAGGGCTTAAAGATTGTGATTCCTACTAGTAGGTGCTTTACTTTAGCCCCCTTTAATTTTATTTGTGTGGTGAAGTAACAACAATTTATTTTGTTTTAGTGGCAACTAAAATAAATAACAGAGCAAAATATTAAAAATCTTGTAACTTTTGATTGGTAACTTGGTTTTGAGTGCCATTTTTTTGCGAAAGTGCTTGTTTTTTCATGCTATTTCCATTGGAAATATTTATTTTGAGACTTGCACTATAATTATAAAGTGCCAAATATGGAGGAGTGTTGTAATCAATTGTGGATGCAATTTCGGCTGAGCCTAACGTCCTAAATTTTTGGGAGTTGCAATTTGTACCTATCATGGATTCTGAGAATGATATGCTTTTCTCTGAAGTATGTGGACTTCAAGAGGATATTGTAAAATTTGTGGAAGAAAATAGATCGCTCAAGAAGTGAAATTCTCTTCTACAATCACTCATTCATGATAAGGATACAATAATACAACAAACTTTCTAGCCTACAACATCACCATCATATTTTGGAGAACCATATCTATGCTCCTAGTCCACTTGCAGCTATTGCTCTTGTACCCACTGACATTGATCTACCAGTCTTTGAGCCTGAACCTGCTTTTGATGCTTCTAAACCTGTGAGGCTTGTTACTACATGCTCTTCCATATCTGTGCCTATTACAGTACCACATGTTGTGTATCCTACTTCACTCCAACAAGATGGAATTTTTAAGAAGCATACCACTGCATTCAGTTCTCGCATGCTCCGTTCTATGGGTGTCACTAGTGGAGTCATTGACAGAAATTCATAGGGTATTGTTTCCTCTATTCCACATGTTAAGTGGAATTCCTGTCATGACATTAGTTTCGAGCAGATACTTCATTGGGATCACACATTGTGAGCTCCTTTTTTGTTCGCTCGACTCTTTACGAGGATCATGAGCAACACATGAGTTTTGCACCTTCACTCAAACTTGAGAAACCTGATATTTCAGTTGTCAGACATGATCAACTTTGACACACATGCCGATATTCTTTTGGATGCACCCATTGTGCATTTTACACCAAGTCATATACAAGCATCTTTTTCATCCATCTATGTTGATTTGTGGTGGATATCCGATCACTCGTGGCGATGACATAGGCATTCGTTGAGAGGACTCTACAGTGTGGCTCTGCACCATTTGGCCTCTTGCTCCACTTTCTATACCTTCTACATTGTGATACTTCTTGTTTTGAGCATTTTAGTGTATCTCTCTTGTTTGTTGAGAGATTTTGTATCTGTATTTTCGACACTTTTGGCATGTTGACAGTATCTCTTGTGGGGGATCTATTCTGGTGAAGTCCAATGTTATTTTGTCAGTGTTTGAGTAGTTGATTTTGGGTAACTCATACAAATTTGTAGCGTCACTCCACCCATTCAATAGTATGGGAGGGTGTGGTGTTGATCCTACTTCTTTGGGTTTCGTGTCCTTGCCTTATTACCTTGGCTTTTCTTAGATCGTGACACTCTGGAGTTTGTGTCCTTGCCTTGTTGCTTTGGTTATTGTTCTTGGATCGTGGCACACCTATTTGCAGTAGTTGATCGAATTATGTTTGGTGTTTTTGTGTTTT
Organism: Taxus wallichiana var. yunnanensis; assembly: GCA_018340775.1. Lineage (NCBI taxonomy): Eukaryota > Viridiplantae > Streptophyta > Pinopsida > Cupressales > Taxaceae > Taxus > Taxus wallichiana. The sequence continues at coordinate 807,759,992 of CM031242.1, forward strand.
TTTGCACTTTTGACATCACTCCGTTGATAGTCTCTTTGTATGGAGCTATTCTGGTGAAACCCAATGTCAGTTGTTTTTGAGTTTTGTGATCGAGCAGTGGATTCAGACCATAGTGCACACAAAAACTTCTTTAGCATTGTATGAATTTTTGAGCCGAGCTTCTTGGGATGCCTTGGAGCAGTTTTTACTCTCTTTACTTTGTTGTTATTGGTTTTGGGTACCTTGCGGTGTCCCTTTTTCCTAGTTATTGTACATGAGTACCTCATTAGGCCTAGTTGCCAGGACTCATACTGTGGACATGCCACTTCTATTTTGGCCCCTAGCTTCACTTGAGGGGGTGTTAGAGTAGGTATTTACCTTAGCTCATGTTCAACTAGGTACTTTATTTACCTTTATTGTATTTATCCTCACCCACTTATGTGTGTGGATATTTCTTTTATCTTATTTAGATATTAGGAGATATTATCTAGTTGTTATGTATAGTTCTTTCCTTGATCTATGGTATTGACTAGATCCTTGATGTCTAGTTCTCTGCTAAATCTATGGTCTTGACTAGTTCTTTGATGACTAGTTATTTCCTTGATTTATGGCTTGATCTACGGCCTTGATTGGTTCTTAGATTGTTATACCTTGCTTATTTAAGCAAGGCTCATTCTCAATGTATTGCATTGAGTTTCATAATAATATATGATATTGCTGCTCATTTTTTTGCAAAGGTTTTATGTAAAGCTATTCTGGCGAATTTCTTTTATCTTATTGATCGTGGTGTTTGATTAGCATCTGTGTTCTTGGCTTGGTATGATCTTGTTATCTTTCCTTTCATAAGCATCAAAGCTAGCGTTACTCAAGCCACTCCTAAGCAACAACCTCTCATAAGTAGTTCACACCCTACTCAGCCATGCTATGTGGCTACTAGTGAGCCTCCTTCTAATCTTTCTAAGGAAGTTCTCGATGATTCTCTTATTCATTACATGTTTGGTATTGACAATCCCTCACATGTGTATAATGATTCTTCTCCTATTTAGAAAAACATTTCTTCTATGACTGATGTTGCTTCTTCTCGACCTAATAAACATCATGCCACCATATCTCATGCACCTTCTTCAAAATTACCAAATCAAATTACACAACCGCCTCTCAAAATACATCGACCTTCTCCTTTGGTAACATCATCACTACCACCAAAGCTACCACCATTCAAGCTTTCTCTGCCATCCTACTCCACTACTATTTCCTAATAATTTTGTTAGAGAAAATACATCTCCACTCAAGTTGTCTACAACATTACCACCTTCGTGTTCCATAAATTTTGTTAAGGAAACTAATCCATACATTTATCCACTTAGTGTCTTTTGACGAAGACCTCCATCGTTTATACATTTGGGGTTCATAACAAATTCCCGCCATCATATCATCTTAGGAACATTTCTTATTTTTGAATTATCATTCATCTACACCCTTACATTGTATTATACCGTACTCTTACCATTTGCACATACCTCATCTTAATATTATCTCATCTCGAGCTTAGATATACATACATTTTGTCGTCATCACCACATACACATCTAGTGATAGACCTTCATCTTTCACCGTTAGTGGTTAGTTCATTTTACTCATCATAGTATCCACGCATCTATCATCTTTTCATTCTTATATGTATCAATCTCCTAGCATACACATGTTCATTCATACCTTAGCGTCATTATTACCCGATGACACACTTTTATGCTTTGGTTCACACTTGACTATTGAGGGATTATTGCTACATTGAACCCCACACACTGCACTCTAGGCATTACATACCACATCTAGTCACACATCTCACATCATACACTATATACCATACATTCTCTACATTCGTCTACAACATTGTGCCATTTCCACATTTGTACATCATACATTATACTAGTCCTCACCTTACATGTTTTGCATCATACACTATTAGGCTATTTACACATATTGCCTCACATCCTATACATAGGCATATACCATACATCATACACTATGCATCTCCACATTACTTATATTCTACACATTATGCTAGTCTTCATCATACATCCATCTAGCATTGCATTCATCCCTACATACTACATTACTCATCTATCTACATGTATTACATTACGCATTATACATTACATTTAATACATTCTACACATCTACCATCATATTTTTGCACACCGTTTTTTTACGTATTCTCTTCATCCCATCATCATCTTTCATCATTACATATACTATACCATCTTCTACGTACTACACTCATCACCCTATGATGTACTTTAGTTCCTCGCCTATACTGTCACGAGGATTTACAAAAGAAATGGACCTTACACTCATCATGCATGTGCCAATTCTAAACTAGTAACATATGCTTTAGGATAAATTTTAACTATGCTTTGTCATTTTGTAGTGGTATACACTTTAGGTTACATCACCACCGCCTCCTTTCATCTTGTAGTGATATATGCTTTAGGATAAATCGTCACCTATTTTATCTTGTTGTAGTGGTATACACCTTAGATTACATCACCACTCCCTCCTTTCATCTTTTAGTGATATACGTTTAGGGATAAATCATCACTCATCCATTCATCTTATAGTGATATACACTTAGGCTAAATCATCATTTATACTTCATCTAGTTTTGATATGCGCTTCGCTATAGGGTTCATGCACACATCATTTCTAGGTCGCATCTCATCATTGTACCTACACATTCATCACAACGTGTTAGACACAACACACTATTCGACCATTTCCCGATGACGCACTCTCGTTTATGGTTCATTCTTGATTGTTGAGGGGGAAAACAAAATGAACCTTATTGCATACACTTCCATTCACTTGGGGGATGCGGCTCCTATAATTCCATCTTATACTCCATTCCATCCATCCACAATATATTGCATTGTCCTTGAGGCATTTACTCATGTTTACTAGTGTTTTACATGATCGCCTTACTACACATGTTAGATTATTTTCTTATATGTCATTATCTAAATCGTCCACACATGCGCATTCACTCCTTTTTCTAGTTGTGGTCGTAGATACAGATCCTTCAAATGCAGCATGAATGTTCACCTTCTACCCTTCCTACACTTTGGTCATTGGGGGCATCCATGTTTGTCTCTCCCTGTGTGCTATTGTTTCATTTTATACTTAGCACTTTACATTACTTTCTTATTCATGCTTCGACATATTGGTTATTTTGTCTAACATGCTAACATTTGTTCCATGTGCAACACTTTTTTTGTAGGATTACATGTTTCCATGACTACTACTTTTACTTGTTTGCGCTTGTATGTCATTATTTTCTTTTATATGCAGGTCTTTCCCTATGTTTGGTGTGCAAAATTGTTTTTTATTTGTGGCCATGATGGCCTTTTCATGTCTTGCAACATCTTGAGTGATGTCACATATTTATGACCCACTTTATGCGGATCACTTGTCATCTTAGGTGTTTACACTAGTGTGTTTGGTATTTTTACATTGTCTGTAGTAGATAACACAATGTCTTCTTATATGCATATGTTTTTGAACTAACACTTGTCTTTGGCTAGCCATCCTTGTTCATATGCACCTTGGTTTATACCAAGCGCATCCCCCTCCCCTTGTAGGGAAAAGTTACAATGTACATGCAGTTGGTCCTCTTTTGGGATGACATTCTCCTATCGGTGACGCCGCATATTCCCATAAAGAGGGGTGCATCATTTAGGGTTTTTACATACTAACATAGAGATTCTACACCAGTTCAATTCAATTATATACAACGAGTGGGTTCATATCAATCTACAAACCCCATACACAAAAAATTTTATAGGACATGGTGTCCTTAGCATTTTGGGAAGCATGTACATGCTTGAAGGTTATAATGGGTGTGCCTCCCTCTACTACTTTGGTCAGTGGCATCAGATTGCCCAAAAAACTAGGAATATACAGAGATCTCTTCACACACATTCATGGAAGAAGTTAGAGCTTCATGGACATAGAGCATTTCCTCCCTACACTTATTTAGCCAGGGTGGCATGAGATCACCCAAAACCTCGTAGTACAGGATATCCTTATAAACTCTCTTTCTCAACATGGACCAGGTCCACATGTTCCATTTACACTATTTCATTTGTGTATTTTACATTTACATGCTTTCATATACATGTTTATTTTTACATTGTGTTTTTACACTTACATACATACATATTTGAATACTTGATCGTTTTCTTGTAGGTCCGGCCATATGAGAAACAAGCAATCAAATGAGAGCAACAACAACAACGCCAAAAAAAACACATCAGACAACACACACTTTACTAACCATGTAGATACATTACACACCACAACAACTACACATGCATTCCACCATAGGTTCACTCTCATCACTTTTTCTTTGTGAATTTTTCATCTTTAGTTTCCACGCTCCTCCATAGTTTTTTTCATTCCATGCTTTGTCTAGTCCTTTAGTTCCTTTCGACTACACTCTTCATGCACATTAGGTATGCATCTCTATCTACTTTATGTTACCAAGCTTTCGATCACCAACATAAAGTGGGGCAAAATGTAGTCACAAAATCATGCACTTTAGACATTATTTATCTTGGTCTCATACTACTATTTAGAAGGTTCTTGAGTGAAGAAAGTACTAATTAACCCCGTCTTTTGGCCATCTTGTTTTATTTTATTTCATCATTATCGACCCTTTTTATCCACATGCCCAATTTGTTTCAGTCACTTCCCATTATTTTAGCCTTGACTAGGGTGCTCAGGTTAGTACTGGGGCACCCATGGGCACCCTGGTCCCACCAGGGGTGCCTCAGTCCCTTTTGCACTTTCCACCACTTTTTGGGCTCTTTCTAGCCATTTTACATCTTTATCTTTCTTGTGGTTGGCCATTTCGGGTTAATTACAAAATTAGATCAAGAGAACCCTATAAATATAAAGTTATGAGACCATAATGAGGGACTTAGCATCACTTACTACTATCACTCCATATAGAGTTACATCCATCTATTGCATTGGAGATCACTTGCATCCATATAGCTCCATCATAAAGGTGAAAGGTTAGGAAATCTGCATCATCACACTTCATAGGGGAGGGACTCTATTCTATTCCATGCACACATTCTATTACATTTTTCTACACATTGTTATTGCTTGCTACTTCACAAAGTGTGACTGACACAAGAGTAACCTAGGACATGTTCAAACACACTTACACATAGAACTACACGGTCTCGAGATGTAGTGCATCGCTTAGTTAGGAATTCCATAATTTTTACAACTAAGGTCATCGACACCTTCATATGCATTATTCTTTTTAGGGTTTGATGCTTGTTTTGGGGTCTTGCAGGTCTTTCTTCCATCTTGGAGTATTGGTGACATCTAGTGTAGGATAGTGAAGTTGATGCGACAAACAACGAGGGTTTTGGGTCATCTATAAAAACTAGTGAAGACCAATTTCAAAGCTTTTGCACAGACCAGGGCACCTAGATTGTAGACCAAAGCACCCACAAGTGCCCTAGTCCTCCTCTAGGTGCTCCAGTCTAGCTATATCATCCAGATCCTTCCTTTTCGAGACTTTTGCACAATTGTTCCTACTCCTGATTTTTCCAGTCACCTTTACGATACTCCCTGACAGGCATCTGTTATTCAATTGAGTTCTTCCCTCTTCCTTCTTGCACATTAGGATTAAAATTTCCTTTTGCATAGTTGTTTATCTCATTTACATTCTTATTTATTGCATTTATCTACTTTATTACAGTTGTTCATAGCTTAGATTAACTATCTCTATACTACATAGTTAGTCCATTTTTAGTTAATCACCGTACAATTGTCTATGTGAACTAGTGGCTATATATGCATCCGAGAGGTTACATATATAGGAAGGTGGTTATATATGTAGATTCCCGGTTGCATATGCATTCAAGTGGCTGCATGGAGTCAAGCGGTTATATATATAGTTGCCCAACTACATATGTAGTTGGGCAGCTCTGATGTACCCACCCGATTATTTATACAACCACTTGGTTGTGTATGCAGCAGGTGGCATGTATCTATAGGAGAGCGATTGAATTTTTTTCTATATGGTTTTGTACGCATAACCGGTCATATGTAACTATGACCACCTAGTTAATGACATCCTTGTTTACCTAGCCAACACGATGCATGAACCATTTTCCACCATGTCCCCTTCCCCTTCCCTCACACACACACACACACACACACACACACACACACACACACACACACACACACACACACTTTTACACACTTGGGCCCTCTTTCATTCTCTCATTTTTCCTCACTTTATCCTCTAACTCCAAGCTCAAATCTACTCCAGCCTCTACCTTAGGCTCCAAACTCCAAAGTACAACTATTGGCTATCGATTCATACTACTATCCACTAATTGAATTAGGCTCATACGAATAATATGGTGATTTATTAAAAATAGAATTAAATATTATTTCAGAGTAACTTACTATGATAAATGATATTCAAATAATTAAGTATAGTAATGCGCAAGCACTAACATTTCAACAATGTTAAACCCTAAGAAAATCAAGGAATAAAGATGACTTAGCTAATCATGTGCAACCTAGAAGTGATTTGGATCGTGTATCTATTGGAACTGATTAGAAAAGGTGTCAAAAGGTTTACCGAGGGTTCGAAACTCAGAATTTACATGAAAAAAGTGCCCGAAAGGGGCAAGAGCGCCTAGGCACTAATGACTGATATGGGAGCTTGTGTCACTCAAATGTTTGGAATATGGTATTTTCTTAGTCGGAAGGTCTTTGCTTTTACTCACTCTTTATCACTCTAGTTTCTTTGTCAGTCATCGGTTGTACCGGTAACTTATAAAACGAATGAATGCATACACGTGCCCACAAAACACATCAAATCTAATAAAAAAAGATGCGAGAATGGGGATTCACACTAACCCCAATGATCACTTAAAGAGTGAACTTATGACCAAGAATTGCACTACATCTCGTAGTTCACGTAGTTCTCCACGTGTGTGAATATTTGTGTCCTAGATTGCCCTTGTGCAAGTTATACGATGACAATGAGGATAGATATAGATTTTCCCAAGCATGAAAAATTTGTGTGATGGAATAGAATAAACTCCCTTCCTATGCAGTGTATATAAATCAATGAATCCCTTAACCCTTGTATGGATGTGTTAGATATGTACTTTGTAGTGCTCTTGTGCATTTTTTGCAAGCTTATGTGGTAATTGATAATGCTTATAGTTCTTGGCCATTTATTTGAGAGAAGTAACTAAGTATATATGTTTCCCTTGTTTGAATTTTGTAATTGACAACCCAAAGGTTGACCCAAAGTGTTAAAAGGCAACCAAGCGGTGAAAAGGACCCAAAATAAATAAGAAGAAAGATAGGGATGGGAGCTTCCGTGTGCTTCTATCCTAATTGGGCACTAGTGTCCAAGGCCATCAAAAGGTAAATCATTCAAGTGTTGGTAGAACTGTAAGATGTGCAAAGCCAAAAGGATACTCATTCAAGCTCATAAACAGTAAAGTGCAAGATATAAAGTAACCAAAAGGCCAAAAGGAGTTGTCAACCACTAGTTTTCTTTCTTAGGAATCATGTATACATTAGTATTCTTTAGGACCTAGAAATGTACCCAAGTGCATAGATTTTGTGTCTACATTTTCCCCACCTTATGTTGTTGAGTGAATACTCGATAACATAAAGGAGATAGAATATGTGTACTTTATAAACCAGAGAGAGTTATCTGATTGTGTTGAGTGGACAAGTAACCATGTGAAGCGTGAATTGATCACAATGTGAAGCGTAGAAACTAGGAAAAGGAGGTAGACCCTAGGGGTGAATCGTATGCGTAGTAGTGTGTTGTTGGAGCTTGCGCTTATTGACATGAATGTTTTCTTGTTACTTGTAAGGATGGACCTACAAAATAAGAGAAAGAGAGTAGTCAAAGTCTCGTATATGAAAAATCATAGTAATGTATGTATAAGTAAGTAAAAAGTGTGTAAAATTAGTAGTTAAGGAAAGAGTGCACCTGATGTATGAGAGAGTATAGGATAGAAAGTTATCTTGTTTTTCTTAGAGATGTTTCTAATGGGGTTGGGAGTGATAAATTCCCAACCAAGAAAGTTTTGAGCCACGGATTTGATCTTCCTGCCACCAAGGATGAGGTTTTGGGTGATCTCATGCCAAGAGTGAGGTTTTTGGGTAATCTCATGCCAAGGATGAGTTTTTTTGGTGATCTCATGCCAAGATAAGAGTTTTGGGGGAGAGGTTTGTTTTTATCTCCTTCCATGAAACTTCTCAAATGATAAGTGCCACTGTAGATTGGCACATCCCGATTTGTAAATGAAATGTAATTGAATTGTAGTTGAAATATAACCAAATTAGAATCGAGTTGTAACCAAATTGTACTGCAGATTGAATGAATTATGTAATCAAGGTGTACTTTTCACACTATCATAGAACTTTGTAACTGATTTTTGGGGAGATAGGCATGTTTTTCTCCTTCCATGACACTTATCAAATGATAAATGCCACTACATATTGGCACGTCCCGATTTGTAATCGAAATGTAATTAAATTGTAGCTGAATTGTAGAATCTGAATTATAACTCGATTTATAGCCAAATTGTAGCCTATTGAATGATATGTAAATTATATATGAGTCATGATCAGCTATGTTCTATGCTATTTCTGCACGTACACCTTCTAGTCATTAACTTTGGGCCATCCCACTCACCTATCAAACCATCTCTCTCTACGGTCAAGGTAGCTCACTCACCCAATAGTACGACATTATCATTATCCTCTAAATGAGTAATGGTGGCCTCTAAAGCTGCCATTTTGTCACCTCCACCAACATCCTCATCCCCACTTCCCTCACCCTCACCATCACCTCCCCGATGAGCCACCTCCACATGAGCTCGTACTCGTTTATCAGCTCTAGTAGGTTGAGCCTACCACTATGCGGCAAACACCTCGCAACCTTGACATCATCCACGCCTTGGGCACTCCATGGTCATTTACACCCATCAACCCTTCCTCATCGAGATGGATTGAATCATTGTAACTACCAGATTGGTATATCCACATCCCCATCATCACGGTTATATGTTTTTGTTGTAACTAGAACATCCTAAAATAGCCCAAATCTTGTCACACCGACGCGACTAAATTAGATCAACTCCCACTCTCCAATTTGTCGGCCCTACACCCACATATCTTGTTGGGTGGCCATAAGCTCACCCTCCTCCCCCCACACTGGAAACCCAACATACGGTATCCATCTCACATCACCATCATGTAACCCACCAGGAGCCGCTCGGTGTACTCCTCCCCTCGCACCGGCTCTAACTCTCCTCTATATAATCGCCATCATACAAATCTAATCGTCCCTCTAATGTTGTTAGGCCTCCCCATGGAAAACCTCCAGCCGAGCCACTGAAATATGCTCGTACATCCAACACTTTGTAATAGAAAACCAACGTCAATCCCAAACCTCTTCCTGATCCTCCACGCCCATAATTCCATGTAGCTTTTGGAAAGTAATGCAGGGGCCCCATGCAAAGACAGCTCCTCTACTCCATCGTATCGCCACCACACTGTCATCATCCATGGAAACCAACCCCAACAAAGTCGGGAAAATCATAGCAAGTAATCACTATCATCATTAAAGTCATCAATACATGACCCTCTTTCTCGGGAGTATATAAATACATGTATGAGAAACCACCCAAAAAAATCCACCCCATCAACATCATCACCATACAACCTCCTCATCACACCAGGCCTATCTATCTCATTGATCAATAAATCCCTCTCTCTTCATAGGAAACCTCATAATCTTGTGCATATCCTCCAGGGGTGATCGTCATCTCTCCTGTCAACATCCAAAATTTACAAGTAACGAGATCCCTTCTCTCTAATAATGCAAACAATAACCCCGCTACCTATAGATTTTTCTCGTAATGATGCATCACACCCAATCCTACATCCTCTAAATGATATCAATCATCATCTGAAAAATAAGCTCCAAGATCGGAGGAATACTATCTCGGATGATTAACTTGTCCCTTTCCTGCATCCACAAAGCATAAAACATTCATTTGAACATTGTTTAATCAAAATTACACAAACATCACAAAATAATAGTAATCTCCAATGATTCACTACAATCACCAAGTGTTTCACCCAAATCACATGTGTTTTGTCAAAATCACCGTGATTAAGGCGTCTCAACAAATGTGCCCTAAGACGGCCCCGAAACCAAAAAAAAATAAAAACTAACCAAAAACACACAAAAACATTGAAAAATGATACTTACCTCTCCTAAGATGGGCCTCCTCTGTCTCCTCAATCCTCCTACAACCTTCATCTCTCAATTACCTCTCAAAAATCATTAAATCAAGAGTCCAATTCTCTCAATTCACATGGTAAAAATGAATTTACCGTGGTAAATATGACCATTTATAGGGCACCAATTTTCTCACCCTAGAACCACCGATGATTCCCTTAATCGCTGGCGATTTACTTAAATTGCATGTGATTCCCCTTAAATCATCAAAAATAGACCTTCATAATAACAAATTTATTCAAAACACTATCACACTTTCCCAAGTAGCACATTTTCCCATAATGTGTCTCATTTTGAGGACCTCAAATCCCTCGCATGATTGACCAATCAAATTAAAAACTACCTCGATTATGCATCCCAAGATCACCAAAATCCAATACTCATCTAACGATCTGTCACAGATTTGTTTTGTGACCTCAACACTGGTAAGCCATACATCTATAGGACACAAGCCCCTTGTCTCCCTGGTCTCAAAAAATTATCTTTGCAACCACATTTCTCCCTACAAATCATAGGTCTATAAATCACGAACCCTTTAGTTCCCTATCACATGACTCCATGGCGAAACCCAACTTGTTTATATACCTTGTCTTGGAGAAACTTAAAATGAAACACACACGTCAAAAATATCCAATCAACTCAATCAAATTAGTGATCATTGCACATTTTTTCAATCACCCCTAGTTTTAGGTGGGATCACCCATCTAAACATAAAGCAACCCATTTAAAACTATCTTTGTCTAGCAGTTTGTTTTTCACAAACCACTTGATAAAAAGGGTAAATATAGACATCGGGTTTTCGTCACCCACCTACTCCTGCATACCCGCATTACTTTATCCAAATATATCATTATACAAAAATCTCTAAGTCATTCCTCTCACCCTATAAAATCAATTTTTACCCACCTACTCCCTGCATACCCACATTACTTTATCCAAATATATCATTATAAAAAAATCTCTAAGTCATTCCTCTCACCCTATAAAATCAATTTTTACCCCTATACAAATTACATTTCACTCATCTAAAATGTACATTAACACCCATAAAACTACCTAACCATCCCTAACCCATTTCATCCCAACCGCTTAACCTCCCCAACTTGCCTAACCTCTTCCTAACCATTTTCCCTTGTCCCCATACCTAAAAATTTTATTTAGGAAGTGGTTGGAACCACTTCTAAACGTTTTCCCCAAATTTTCCAGATCACCAATGATTCTAACAAATTGCCAACGATTATAAATAGGAGTTTAAACTCCTATTTCAAGGATCTTTAGAAATATTTTGAACCTTTGTGCATCTCTTTCTTTGAACCAAGCAGCAAAATTTTCCACTCCAAGTGATCTCCAAACCCAACAACAACATCAAAACCTCCTCAAAATCTTGCAACACGCCAATCTTTATAGCCTTGTCTCTAACAACCTTCTCAGAAATCAACATTAACAACATTGGTTTCAATCATCATCTCGCATGTGTTTTGTAGCTTATCTACACTCTAAGGTACTCCTTTCATTTTTTTCATTTCACTTACCACATAAAATTTGCAAAATCATCTCATCTATAACTTTGTTTGTATCAACTTGTCATTTTTAGAGAAAATCATTATTTTTACAAATGAATCGTTAGTGATTCCTCCGAATTTCCCACAATTATCTTAAATCATCAACGATCCCTATGAATCACCTATGATTTTTGTCTCTGAGGATATTTTTAATCAATTATAGAATTTAATCAACTTTTATGTATATCTTTGGATTTAAATCGTCACTTGCAAGTATGTGTTTACTTTAGATTCTTGTTCTAGGACAATCACACCCCATCACAAACATTTACGACCTCTCGATCGTCCAACAACATTTTGTGTGGGAGTAATTTGGCATCCATTCATGAGCTCACATTGTGCACCATTAGATTCGCACCTGACGTCAAGGATATCAAGAATCATCTTGAGTTCCTCCACGAGATCCAACAAGAAACCACTGAATACTGGTACGATTACTTCAAAACCGTCTAGATAGCCACCACATTAGCCTAGGCCATCTATGAAGTGGAATAGGACTTTCCTTTTCACCTTGAATTATAGCTCCATCTTTATCATTATCATTGTTTATCATTTTATCATTATTATCGACCCACTTGATTATTTAAAAATGAGCTGACATCCTCCAAGAAAGTCCCTTTAGATTCCTAGGATCAAGCTTTGTCAAACAAAGTCACCATCCCATTTTGTCTAATATATTTTTTTAGCTATCTTTAATTGCAGGTCTCTTCACTTGGAGAGAGGATGAGCGCTTAGTCACTACTACATCCGACCATCCCAACATTGTGACTATCGTAGCAGTATTGCTAAATGTTTCCTTGTTTTGAGTTTTAGGTACTTTTCACATTTAATAGCATAGACATGAAATTTACCTAATACAAGAACTAGCCAAAAAGGCTCAAGAAGAAATTGGGTGTCAACTACCACTAATGATGTTTACCAATGCAACACCTAAGAAATGTAAGTAGTGTTGGCCTTTTCTTTAAGGCATGCAAAGATGATTATTGTGAGTTTATGCCCAATTCGTTAATGTTTTCTCAAAATTGTGATCTTCCAACACACTATTAACTCCAATTCGCTATTCTCATTCTAATAAAATACAACATTTAACCATACAAATGTCCTTAAGTATAATCACAACATTATTAAGGAAATGAGTTCATGGCACTTTCAACTCTTGATTTTTGCATATAATCAAAGATAGATTCATATTTTCTTAATTGAAAAATACCATGATACATTTAAAAATGAAAACTACTTTTTGAGAATGCAAATAAATTGGTTTTACAAGGTTTAATCAAATATATAAGAAAATTACAATATATATTTTTTCTTCTTCCATTTTTTTCCTTTCGCAGAATATGAACAAAAATTATCAAATTAAAATTAAATTTAACTACAAATAAAAAAATTGAATTTCAGATTTGAAATTTTAATTTCAAATATTTACATGTCATTGTTTGTTGCCACCAAAACTTTCTAATCAAAAGAATAACAAAATAATTCAACTACAATTTTAATCTTTACCTACAAAACTCATAACTGCCAACACTCATTATTGTAAACACTTGCCACACCCAACAACCAACACTCATCACACCACCCAACACCCAACACTCATCGCTCCTAACCACAACACTCTCACAAATATTCGGTCATAATACCAAATGGGCCCAAACGTTGGGTTTATAAATGTCGGCTAGGTTACGTCCATAAGTGTTAGGATTGTAACTCTTATGATCATAACTCGGCTACTACGTAGGATCATGTCACTTGCCTAGGTTATGGCTGTAGTAAGCTTGGGCTTCACCATTTAAATTTTTAACATGTTCAACATAACATCCAAAACATTATCATTGTAGTCATCGTCTATCATTATTACTGATTCTTGAAACAAACTTATCCACCAATATATCGATCTTTCTGCTCATTTTGAATTGAAGCAAATAATATATTTCTTTGGGAATGGTTGTGAAACCGAATATTTATTTTCTTCATCAAAATCTTTGCCCGTAATTCCCAAGTTTTCAATAATTGTATATCGGAAAAATAGTTTCAGTCATATTAGCATAACAACTTTCTGCTAGAAAATTATTCAAAGGAAAAGATGTTAATTGATCTAGAGTTTGTGATATTGGAGGAGGAGGAGATAATGTGTCATGTGAAATAGGTGAATCAAGTTGTAAAACAGGAGCTTATTTGGGCTTCCCCTAAATAAGATTATGGGGATTGAAGGTAGTTGGACCACCAATATCAGTCTCAATACCCAATAAATCATCATCAAGATCAATTTCATGCAAAATGGTGGTAACTATTGCACTTGGGAGACCGCTCAAGGAGAAATTCGAAACTGGGACCTGTTAAACGAATCATGCCACCACTAGTAGCTGGAAAAGCTATTCTTTTACCCCTTGTTTAAACCTATATTTAGGGGGGCGGTGGTGGCATATTTGTTGTCTTAGGATAAGGAACTACAAAATGGCAATTTGAAAACACAAGAATTCAATATTTAGGAAATTTAGAAGAAAAGTTAAAATTGTAATTGATTAAAAAATGTATTTTATACAGTTATACTTACCATGTTGGGTATGTCTAGGAGTAGGGTAGAAGTTTCTTCCACTGTCAGTGGCTGATTCATTGTGGAAGAGGGGTACATATGTTCAACATGGTGTCGGGAAGATTCATGAGAACTATCAGCGGAATCTGTAAATATGTTATAAATTGTAATGTTAAAAATTATGCATAGTCGATAATATCCTAATTGATTAATAAAAAATTAAATAATATATGTTACATTATTTCATGAATCATAGCTTGAGTCTTGACTTTTGACTGTATAATTACATACTGGACCTTGGTATTGATACTTGGAATGATTGATGCAGTTTCTTCTAGCACTTGCAATTGAGCGAGTGTAAGAGAATTCCTCATGTGTTTTTTTGTCTTGAACCTGTAGTCGAGATAGTTGTGCATCCTGGTAAGAATCTGCAATATCCTCATGTGCTTGATGACCTCTTAGTGCAACTTGTCTTCTTGCATTCGATGCAAGTCTTTTCTTCTAGAAAGAAAATTGAAAATTAGCTCAAATTTACAAATAAATTAATGAAAAATTGTTGTAGAAATTGAAACTTTACACTTACATGTTGCTCATCAATAGAAAGGAATTTTACTTTCATTCTTTCATCAAGTGTAGTAGGAATATTAGCATCAGAGTTCAAATTATGATACACTTCATGATATAATGCAAGTACATAATTACAACATGACAATGTTGCACCGTCATTACAAATAGTATGTGTCAAATCTTGTCATATCCTGTTGGATATATTTGTACACCAATCAAACTTTTGGAAACCTAGGGAACGAAGCATGTAAACAAGAGCCCAATATGGTATGTCTGATTGTCTTCCCTACAAGATAATCCTAGCCTAAAAAATTGATCATAGCCTGCAGAAAATCATTTTGAATAGCTTGCAGTTAAACCCCATCTTGATTTAGAGGTGTTGGAAATACCTACACTTCATTGAGAAAGGAAAATTCGGCACTCATGCTATGAGCTTATTAATCTTTTGATAATAATAAAATACTACCAAAAAGAATATTGTTACAACTTACCTTTGACCTATACGCCGAAGTGGGACTCCAGATACTTTTGTCCTCATCTAAGAGCAATGATTTTGTTGTCACAGGGTTGGCATTTGTGTAAGGAAGCCCGGTTAAGTGATGGATATCTTCTGGAGATGTCCCAAAAGAAAATTTTCAAGATGGAAGATTCACTTTGAAGACATAAATCGTCATGTAAAAATTGGATGACATAAATTATAGTAAATTATTTTCTGCTTCATATTGGGGCATGTAAATTTTCCGTACGTGAATCTGCTATTGATTGAATTGAATTGAATTGAAATATTTTAATTACGTCCACGAGACCAACGGGTCTATGGGACCACAAGATAGTACCAAACTACCTTAGACCAAAGTGGGCTTTTTGACCTCTTTTAGAAGGTTGTTCCTCTATCGGCTGATCTATGACAACATTTCACCCAAGCTCTTTATTTTGTTTTCCTCAAATAGTTCCACCATGGACCCGGTAGTTAAGATTTTTGCATATTTGGATCAAATACTCGTGAACTTAGGACATTTCAGAATGAAGTGTGTTTCCATCTCAATTGCCCCTGTATTGCACATTACACAAGTTCTCTCTTCCCACTACTCCTTGGGTATTGTCCACCTCCTTGTTTCACACCTAAGATTGTGAGAGCTAGTCCTTAGCTGAGCCATGAGGATCTTCTCCCGCCATTTTATTTCAGCCCTTATGTAAGCTTTTTCTCCATGGTCATAGGTTGGGTTAAACTCAGTAATGTAATGTTGACGCTTCCTGCTTGTTTTCTTCTGCCACATCATCAATCTGAACTTTTCATTTACATAGTTTTTGATGTCTCTGTTAAGTGTGGGCATTCAATGAGGTTGATATCCCATTTTTTCATCCATTTGTAGTTCTGCTTCATCCATGTGTTCTTTCATCTATGTAACTCTTCATCCATTGCGCCTTAGGCCATCTGTCTGCTTGCATGTTTCCAATTTTTTTCAGGTAACCTATGAGTCTGGTCATAGCAGTTTCCTCTAGGGGGAAAGAACCTATTTCAGCCATAATGATTTCATAGGGAACTATAGCCTTGATTCTGAAATGGTGTGTTATAATCCTTTTTTGGATTCACTCTAGTTGTCTCCAATTTGAATTTGTCATTCCACTAGCCCATACCTTATGAACCATATAACAACACTGGAACGACAAGCAACCCAAATAGGGTCTAAGTGGACTTCCAATCCCATAATTCAACGTTTCTGCACCTGTTTTGGAGCATAAAGAGAGCTCTCCAGCCTCCTTGTATTCGTTTCATCCTGCATATGTCCCACTTGAGCTTGCTATGGAAATCAAGGCCTAGATATTTGTACTCTGACACTATCTCCAAAGGCTCACCTTCAAACTGAAATTTGGGCTGCTGGTTTGCTTTCTTCACAGAAAAAATCACAATTTTGGTTTTTCCAATGTTTACCTACATTCCTACTTCTTTGCAGAAAATCTCTAATGAGCGAAGGTGGATCCTCAGGTCTTGGATTGTTTTTGCCATTAGAATTAGATCATCTGTGTATAGCAGGAGTTTCACCACATATTTGGCCAGGTGCACTCCATTACCTCCAAATTTGTTTATCCACTCTTCTAATTTGTCTATGTATAGCCCAAATAAGGTTGGAGAGAGAGGGCAGCCTTGCTTAACTCCTATATCACTCCCAAACCCTTTAGATAACCCTGCATGTGTTTTGATTTTAGCTTTCACTTGCTCATACAGTCTATGAACGACAACCCTGTAATGTGCTGGAACCCCTAATTCCTCCATTTTGTTCCACATTTTTCTCCTTGGTACCATGTCAAAAGCTTTTTTGAAGTCCACAAAACAACAATAAGCATCCTTCTTTCGATCCCACCCACTTTCCACTAGATGTCTGAGTGTAACACAATGATCAATGGTTGAGTGTTTGGGTCTAAAACCAGCTTGTCCTTTTGCTCTCTTTCCTCCACTCTCTGCCCAACTGCTGATCCGGTGCTCTATCATACTCCCAAATAATTTTGCAAACAATGGATTGACCATGATGGTTTGATAATTTGAAGGGTTATTTACATCTCCACTTTTGAACAATGGTATGGTTAGGTTGGTTGTCCATTCTTTGGGGAAGCCATTCTAAATAACCCCATTGAATATTTTCTTAATTTCAAGTGCCAGAATGTCTGCTCCCCACTTTAGGTGTTCTGCTTGAAGGTTGTTTATGTCATGCACTTTACCTGTTGCAAGCTTTTTGATCCCTAGCATGATGTCTTCATCCGTGAAAAGGATGTCATTAACCATGATATTAGGAGGAGGTATTTGCTCATTTTCCCGCTCATACAGTTGCTTGGAGTATTCTAACCATTGGTCTGCTGTTATGTTGTTCTTTGTTTGCATTTTCTCCTTACGGAGTTCCCTCCGAACCTCTTTGGATCATATTTCCCTAAGTAAATGAGTTCCTTCCTTCTGGATTTAGTATACTCTTCTTTTTTCTTTCTCACTAGCTGCTCATATATTTTTTTTTTTCCTTTGTTCTACCTGTTGACTTTAACATCTTTCATGTTGCTTTGCATTCTTCATCATACCATGGGTTTGTTGGGAAGCTATTTGTTGTCTTATTTATAGGATTTTCTCTCTTGCACCTATTAAGGGCTTCTTCTATATAGCGCATGAGCCATTCTCTCCTTGTGCAATATGCAACTTGTTCTCCCTGATTTTCTCTTTCTTGAAGCTTGTCTTGCAGTGCTGCTCTAAAAATTTGCTGATTTTTCTTAGTCTGAGGAATGCTTCTCTGAAACTACAGTTTACTTTGGCTAGATGTAACCTGGTTTTCACTGTGCTTGTCCATTATACATTGAAGTTTCATAGAAATTGGTCTGTGGTCTGATTTAAGTTCTATTGGAAATTCTTCTACTTCTAGTTCTTCTATTCTGGATATACATTTTTGTGAGCAAATGACATAGTCAATTACACTCTTCCCATTGTGAGTCTCACAGGTGTATTTTCCCGAACCTTTCTAATTTCTCATACCATTGCATATAATCAAGTTGTGTACATTGCAGATGTCTAAGAGCTCCTCTCCATACTGTGTAATGAATCCATACTTGTCTTTTGAGATTCTGAGCCATCCCTGATTTTCTTCTTCCGTCTCCCACATAGGATTGAAATCTAGATCGTAATTCCTTCCCATAATGTTTGCTTGTTTGTTTGTTGTCCTCGCATTGAAATCTCCTATTAGCACAATTTCTCCGCTCTTGCTATATTATGAGATGTCCTTTTTAAGGATGAGTATGGGTCTTCTCGGTCTAGATCATGTTTCCTGTAGAATGTAGAATTCTTAGGTGCAAAATAGCATGCAACTATGTGAAGGATATTGTGATTTTCTATGATTCTTATCCATATGTACTGCTTGTTTTCATCTTGCTTCTCAATGCTGATATTTTTGTCCCATATGTCCTTTATTAACACCATTACACCTCCATGACCCTTTCCATTCTCTGCTGCTTTATTCCAAATTGTTGCTTTCCTGTAACCCACAAAATTCAGTGTATTGCATCCATCATGTTCATGTGTTTATGTCAGAATGATTATATCTCTATCTTTGGCTATGGGCCCTAACCCAGGTCCTCTTCTCCAAGGGTAACCTCTACAGTTCCAACTTACCAACATAAGGTGTTCTCGGGCATACCATACTTCTTATTTGTTGTAGGTTTGTGCCTCTGTGATGCATGCTTTCCCATTTTTTAGGTAAGCCCAATGCCCTCCATTCCTTGATGCATTCACTTTTTCCCATTCATTGTTTCTCTCTTATAACTGCTCAAAGGTGAGATCTTCATCTAAATAGAATTTTGAACCTCTTAACATGCCTTTAATTCTCAACATTCTTGTTTTATCTTCGTGGTTCACCATAGTAACACGGATATGTCTATCCCTCCCTCCTTCTCTGAACTTAACGATTCTGCTTGCTTGCTTGATCGTCCCTTTCCACTGTAATTGATCTGATAAAAAATTCCTTGTTAGGTTGAAAGTATTTTCTCCTTATCCAAATTATTTTACTCCTTTGATGATGATGTTTACTATTTTATCTTGATGTTCTCTTTCTTCTATCATTTGACTTTGGATTTGCTTTTCTATCATCTCTTTATGTTTACTTAATGGTTCTTTAACCACTTGTGCCCATGACCGAGCTTCTTCCAACATGATGCGTAATTCCTTTTCTCTGGACTGTATGTTGTGAAGTGCTTCCTTTACTTCTTCAATTTGTTTTTCACCTCCATCTGTGGAAAAGATTGAGTGGATGTTTTGTTTAAGAGTGTGTCATTCTTGCTTAGCCCAACTCTTCTTAGATTCTGCAGTTTTGCCACTTGTTTTTTTAAGCTATTGTTTTCTTAACTCGGTCTTTGTGTGATGTTTGTCAACTCTTCTATTTTCTTAACTTGTCATGTTTCTCTTACCTCCATGTTTTCCATCCTTATTTTTAGATTCATTAACTATTGCACATAGAGTTTCGAGGACCAAGTAAGTGGGATCATTGTGGGACTATACATTTCTTCATCCTCTTTGTGATATGTCCTTTTTGCATTAGATGATGTTCTGTTTATTTTTACCTCCTTTTTCCCTTTTACGGGGTTCCTTGTTTGTTTTCTTTGTTCTTTGTGAGTTTGATTCTTTCTCTTTCATTGTGGAATTTTTCCTTTCCATTGCCCTCATTTGTGCTTTTCGATGCCTTAAAATCCACCAATATTGCTTGACGTTAACATATATAGGTTGTATGGTCATCAACTGGTATATTAAAATTTTGTAGGAGCTCAACACTGTTGCGGGTATAAAACTAGAAGTTCCTTATTCTTATATATTCCAAAGGGCCCCTTTGATGATCGAGTATGGGTGCAGCAATGCGGGACTTCATTTTGTTTTGTGGTGTCCTTCGATCTTTGGATTTACTACTAGTTCAACCTGGTTCTCGTTAGACCTGTCTTTTGTTCTCTTACCCCAACTTTACCGGTTGTTCCCTGTTTTAGAGTTTTCTTCCATTGTACATGTTAGCTCTGTACTTTGTCTCTTGAGTTCAAGATCTTAACAAGGGTTTTGAGATTCGGATTTTGGATTCCAGAAAAGAAAGAAAAAGCAAAACCCCTGTACTCTAGATTCGTGTAAATTTTTGCCCACACTTTTTTCTCACCCTATTCTTAACTACCAGAGTGTTTCTCTTGTTTTGGTTTGGTTCGTTTTGTTTTATATGGTTTGATAGTTTCCACTGACAAATGTGCAGAGGGGGATTCAAATTTGCGTTTAAAGGAATGAACAATGCGGGCTAGGTATACATGGACATACTGTCCCATTGCCGTTGTTGCTTCTTCCTTGCCTCGGCGTACCACTATTCCACCACCTTGCCGCTTCCCTACTACATTGACACGCCCTCTTGCTTCCTTCCTATCTTTGCCGCTACTTCCTTGTTTCACTGCCAAATTTTAAACATAGAAAGTGAAAGTGATTAATAATGCACGAATATAAACCACCCCTTAACCATGTTACATTAAAGTTAAACTAGTAGTGATAAGTGGTAGCCCTTCATATGACATTTTAAAAAATATATAGACCTTCACTTGTGTCAAACATTTTTTACATTGTGATTTTCTTTTACAGGAAAAAATAAAATTACACTTTTCTCGACATGTTCAAAGCCCTCTCACTTTGCTATGACATGTTTTATTATGCCGATAGGTGTGCTTTAAGTTAAACAAACCCACTAGACTTTGACACATGTAAAATAGTTGAATGGTTGTGATTTGCCTTTGGTATGAGAGACATTGATCAAATAAATCTAAGCCGTTTGTTTTTTTTTGACAAGCCCTTCACATGACATTCATGTCGGGTTCTCGATCAATGAAAGCATTTCTACTTGAACAAAGAGTTCACCACATCTACACAAAATAGTCCAGGAAATACATGAGAAAATCCATTCATAGTGATTGATTGAATATACCTATCGTAGCCTTTGAAATCTATGCGTCAATGATGACAAATTGGAAAATGGGTGAGTTGGTGTGGAAGTATCAACCATAAAGGAGACGACTCATGCATGTTTTCAGTCACCAAACAGGTCTTACAGACTGCAAACATTCATGGCACTATCTCCTACCAAGCAAGGGGTTACAGCCACAGCGATCGATTAAGGCATTGATGGCCACGATCGTAGAAAATGAGAAACATTATACAAATTTACCTTCACGAGAATGAGAGAATGCTCTGATGAATGTATACACATTGAATAATTATCACTATATGGGAGTGATTATATTAAAATTCCATGAGTAACGTGCAGCAACAGTGGCCAGATATCTGATGAAGCACTGTAGTGCATGGTGCACACACTCTATCGCTTGCACTGAAAGAAAATGGTATGACATGGACACCTTGGCATAGAAACATCTGACCATGTCATTTTTTTATGCTTTCTTCTTATCAGAAACAAAATGCTTGAGACATACAGGTAAATAAAACCAAGAGAGGAAGATATGGGTCCCCATGCAAGAAAATACCAACACGGCGGTCAGGCTCTGTCGAGCACATTAGTGTAAGTATTTACTATTAGGAATATGAATGATGAGTATGGAAAAGGAAAAATGCTAATGGTTATGGTGTTTGTAGAGCGACAGAGAGTTCGATGGATTTCGATGTAGCTCGTGTGACTCTGAATGATGAGGAAAAAGAAAGCAACATTTGCCATGACACTCCATGTTTGTCTAAAGAAGCTTACAGGAAGCACCTCTCTGCGACAATGTTTCCCAAATCAAGGATTCTTGCTTTCCAAAGCAAGTCCCCTCCTGCCTCAGGAACCATACACAATAATACCCTTTACTTTTCTGATCCGACTCGTCCTCTGCCCATGTCTTCCATATCGCAACGTTATATTCCACAGGCGAGCTAGAGGGAGACGGAAAAGGAGACTACTATTTTTGTTGGTATTTTCTTGCATTTTGTTATTTACCTATATGTTGAGGACGATGCTCAAGGTTGTAGGGAAAAATTGTTTTGGTTTGATTATTAATTAGTGTGTCTATAGAATGAATTTCAATTTTATAGTATGTTATGATTATGCTTTGATTGAAGTAGTCAAGCATATCTTTGTTGTATTCCAACAAAATGATCTCGCACATATTTGTTATATTCTCAAGGGTTAAAAATGCTTTCTCTTGAAAACCATAGGCTCATGAAACATCACAAGAATCGTTACTTCTTTGCTCATTTTCATGCCTATAAACGCAACATTTTCTATGTGGCATCTCATACTTGAAATGTTGCCATTTATCTGTTTTTTTGTTTTGAAAGGAGAAGGTATATCATACTTTGGGTATCATGCACAGGGCACTTTGTTGCACCATTTTGTTTGTTTATTGCGAGCGATTTTAAATTATTTGAACTTGTCATTGTGGAGGAAGGCACTGCATTTTCAAAAATTCTCACATAAATAGGTATAGTACTATTTAATGTCAACCCATACTACTACGTTGGCCCCTTCATTAAATATTTAAGATTACCCAACTCTTTCCTACAATGAATGGAAATTTGATTTTAGGGAAATTATATTATTTAGTGCAATATTTATTCCTATACCAATCAATTCAGCCCAAACCTCCCGCCTCACTCATTTGAACAAGGAATACATGCAAACATGTGTTGAATGTTTGCATGTAGGAGATGGGGACCTCTCGTGTTGGTATGGGTCGACCACCTATTGAGTTTGCATATATGGCAATTAAGAGAAAAGTAGTATCATTTTAGATCTCGAGTCGAATTAGTTTTGTATCGATCTTGGCCGTCAAGTATGCAATGATACTTGGGTCGTTATAACATGGTCAATGCATGTAATGAGGAATATGTAGGAGACAAGTCGTGATAAATAAACTCTATAGGATGAAGATCAAGGGGAGCACTATAAGGAGCTTAGATTTATATGTAGCTTGCGGGGTTGGTATTCAACATATGAAAATCTAAATAGGTTGAAGGGATCTCTTCTCGAGCTCATTAGGAGCTTGGTTTGGAAAAGGATGACCTCGGATGCGAGCTTAGTCCAAACATGAACGAATTATCTTGGTCAGGTCGAGCTAGGTCGGATGTCTCAAATGTGAGGTGATCCAAAAGTTTGAGTTTCACATCCAAGGTATGTGTTTTTGCCACATGTTCCTTGTAATTTGTAAAACAATCGATGATGGTCTCTATTCTCTTACTACAAAAAAACAATCTTTGTTTTTCTCTTGCTTTAGAATTCGTTCATGTTCATGCCTCTACAGTCCATGAGCCGGAGGGCATGGTGAATAGGGGGAAATGTTTGATGGATGCATATATTTACAATCAGTGGTAAAGGAGACTCTATGATTGGATACACCTAAAATGCATCTCCATAAAGACAACAACATGGATGTTGGAATGTTTTTGTTTTTGATGGGGGCTCATCTATGAGAAGATGATGCCATGTTGAATATGATTATAACAAATGCCATTGTGTTGGAGGTGGAGTAGCATCAACATTACCAGAGGTTGAAGTTGCATGAGAGATAATTTAGAGGATAATATTCTATGGTTAGTTTCCTTTACCACTTTGCGTAATGTCTCTCTTCATTGTTCCAATGTCTTAAATGTGCACTCATAAACAATTGATTTTTCCACGTTTTTTCGATTTGTTTTCATTGAATTTTACATGCTTTGCATTTGTTGATATTTATATAGGACTCTTGCATTATATATTATATATGGTAGAGTACGAGTTGAAAATGATAGATCTAGAATTTTAAATATTTTGTTTAGTTCACATCTATTTATTCATTTGGAATAAATTTAGGAGGATTGAAACATAGTTGTTTTGAGGGAACATGAGGAATTGATTATTATTTCATAAAATTCTTGAGGTGTTACCACATTGCAATAAAACTATTAGGATTCCTAACATGTATATTATCTTTGCATTTTACAAGGTAATTGTCCATATTTTCTTTTAAAAATTTTGTTAAATTTGAATGGAGGCTTGATGACATCAATATTATAACAGATTGGCACATAATATATCCACCCACTTAATTTTTATATCAGAAATATACATGGCTTAAAAGTTAGAATAAAATATTTTTAGAGCTATCCTCTGTTTTACATTTTTAGTCTTGGGAGTAAGTGTCATCCCTAATATTCTGATGTATGTAACCTATTTTTTAATATTAATATTTATGTTTATTTATTTATTTGTGACCCTTACAATCTATGTCAAAATTTATTCTTAATATAACATGTTTTTACTATTTTGTAGTACTTTATATTTTCATTATAGAATATTTTAGATGTGTTATTTAAGCACTTATGTTATTAAAACACATAATTTAATATAATTGAGTAATCCAAAAAGTTGTGATGTCGTTAAAAGGAAGGATTTGTTATTGCAATTAAGATATATTTAATACTCAATAAACAATGCATATACGACAATCATTTGTATTTATTATTACGATCTAACTTTGTAAGTTTATAGTTAAGAAACGAATTTTCCTTTAAATATTAATATGCACGCGAAGCGTGAAGTATGGCCAATCACAATTGAAATATTACAAGGAAATACAGATTTGTAATTAAATTAAATTTGTTTTTCTTAATATATACTCTAAAGATTTTTTTAATTGTTTAGTGTAGATGTATTTAGACATCTTCACAACTCATGTTTATATGTTTACATGTTAATGTATTATCCTTGTGTTGGTTAAATCCCATATTGGTTTCACTTTTAAAACCCCTTTAAATCCAATCGTGTTGAGCTCACCTTGTGCGACATATATCCTGATAACTCAACTAAAAAATATTATTATCAATTTTTTTGTGAACCGGTACTTGTGTGAAAAATTCCATTGAACAATTTGTGGTCCCACAACAAAGTGATAACTCCATACAATTTCAAGTCCCTTATCAAAACATATCTATCTTATTTTGGTTCCCATTTTTGAATGAAAACGGTAACATATATAGCCACAATAATAATGGATTCCTTTTTTCATTTACTATTGGAAAAAGAATGACGGTATATAGTATATAGGTCATTGATTTGGATGTCAACATATTTTTCCATATTTCCTTCACATACTCATATACACCCCTTTCTCCTTTGATGGATAAAAAAATGACACATAGTCTATATGTGACTTACCAGAATATAGAAGAGGATCATAGATGGAAGATGAGGGATTTGAGTTGGGGGATTTCAACTAGACTAACCATCTCCATTGACTTCACCTGTCACATCCCCTTTGAATCCACTCATGTTGTGTGTGCCTCGTGTAGTGCGTGACTAACTTCATTTAAAGTATAGTTTAAGGTACAATTCTCAAGTCTCCCACTAGAATAATTTTTCGCTATTTATTGTTGAATTCCCTAAAATTTTGTCACTCATTTCTTTGACAAGTCGATGTATTTGTGAAGAACAAAAGCAACATAAAATCAAAGAATCATCTAGTAATCTTTCCTCTTAATCCTCATTCTTTCATTCGATATGACAAACCATATGTCCATGAAATTTTAAGTTCCTAAAAAATGCTCAGCCATAATGAAGGTGCGGAAAGTCATGAGCTTCACCTAAAAACATGAAAATAATAAAAGTAGTTCAAGATTTCATGTCCGAAAGTGCTATGGATCCTAACAATCCTATCATTGGAAAAGTCGGTTTAAGCGTATGGAGTATTGGATGATAAGGGATTTACTTTTAGAGCTATCTCTAAAGTAGGTTGCCTCAAGGATTTGCAACTATCACCCCTTCCTCCTTCAAGCAAGTTGAAGCTACCTCCATTCGGATTAGATTTGACCTAAGTAGCCCACTGAACTCACCCACTTTTCACCAACTTTTCCATTGTTCTCTTTAAATTTTGACCTCCACACAAATGGTAAATCATCCATATGTGACTTTTCAAAACAAATAATATGATCACCTAACTTTTTCTCCAATATTTTCCTTGCACATGTAATTCTCTTGTTTATATTCCCTCGTTCATCTCTCAACTTCCCCTATAATGCTTCTCCTTTCATTTTCCCTATCGGCGTAGTCATTGCACCACTTGCATGTGATTGCTAGTTTTGAACAATAAGTGGGATGGAAAAGTTTTTACAATATTTTAGTCATTAAAGAAGAGAAAGGGAAAAAAAATGGTTTTCACATTTAAACGGTAGTAGGGCTTCTCTATGGGGATTTCAACATGGTGGAATCCCCCGACGACAAATTGGGCCAGCTTCCTATGCGTTGGTGTGCTAGGGAGCGTGAAGCCTGGTTTTACTTGCATAATAAGCTATGTTTATTTGATCCCAACCACCGCAAGCACTCAAATTCTGCCACTCCGTGGTTCACATGGTCTAACTTTTGAGCTGGTGATGACAAAGTGTATAAACGCCTTGACAGAGCTCTACTTTCAAAACAACAATGGTTCTCTTTTGATGCTTCACACAGCCTCCTGGTCTCGGTAGTGGATATTGCTTTGGTCTCTGACCATAAGCCTATTTTCTTTGGGCTCCAATGGAACTTTCAGTGTCCCAAGCCCAAATCCACTCAGTTCTACTTGAATACGTCTCATCTTTCTCATCCTAAGACTTTGGATTACATCAGACATATTTGGAATCTTGATCCAAGACCGGTTGATGGGATTGGCTGGATTGATTGGTGGTCTCATGCCATCACTCGCACCACTACTTTTCTTCGGCTTTATGGGAAACAGGCTACTTTTTTCCAAAAAAATGCTCATGAAGCCTCTCATATTGAATACTCAAGAGCCATTCAAGAGCTTAATCTGTCTCCCTTTAACACCCACATTCAAGTGCAGGTTGCTCATTGGAAGCATAAACTGCAAATTGAAGAGCACTATAAGGCTAGAGGAGCTCAAGTTCGAGCCAGACTTCACTAGCTCAGAATTGGTGATAGAGTTACTAAAGAGTTTTTTTCTCTTAAATCTAATCAAACTCTTACTAAAATCAAAGCAATCAAGGAAGGTAATCAAAGGATTACCCTTTTACCTGACATTCTGCAAGCTTTTGTGCATCACTACCATGTTGTGTTCGCTGCCCAACCTGCTACTCCGGCTCATGATGCTGCTCTCCTCCAATGCATTGAGACTATTCCTATGAAGCTTTCGAAATTCAACGTGTTGCTGCGATTGGCCTCTCACGCTTGATGATTTGAAGGAAGCTGCTCTTCAGATGGCTTCTGATAAAGCCCCCAGGGTTGATGGTTTTCCCTGTGAGTTCTACCAGGCTTTGTGGCCCACTGTTGGTCCGGATCTCTACCAGGTCTATCTGGAAGCTATGTCCTCCAACACTCTGGGAGCTCTGATCAACCAAGGTAACATCAAATTCATACCTAAGACTGGTGATCCAGAACTTATCACCAACTGGTAGCCAATCACTCTGCTCAATGTCTCATACAAGATTATTGCCAAAGCTCTTGCTAACAGGCTTACAAACCTATTGCCTTTGATCATCGGAGTGAACAAACTGTGTTTATTAAAACAGATATATCTTGGACAACATTATTACAGTTTGGGAGGGCATGGAATATGCGCGCTAGACTTCTCAGCCAGCTTTGTTTGTCAAAATTGATTTTGAGAAAGCCTATGACAGAGTTGAGTGGCCTTTCATTCTTGCCATGTTGCAGGCTATTGGCTTTGGACCTCGGTTCATCCACTCTATTAATATGCTCTTCCAAGATGCTGGTGCCTGTATTACTATCAATGGTCACCAGTCTGAGTGGTTTTCTCTTCATCATTCCGTCCGACAAGGTTTCCCTCTTGCTCCTTCTCTTTATGTCATTGTTGTTGAAGGTCTTAACTATTTGTTTCTTTGAAGTGCTCATGTTGGTTTAGTCCAAGGCATTCAACTGCCTTCTTCTCCTCAGTAGCTGATTAATGGTCATTTCATTTGATGATTCTTTTCTCACCCTGGCTGAGTCTGAGGCTTTTGTTTCTAATGCTATGCAATGTCTTGACACCTTTTGTCTTGCTTGATTCTGTCATTCAATGGAAAAAAACCCAATGTTATAGGCAGGCAGTGGGTCCCAAACCTCCTTGGTTAGAGGGATTTCAATGGCTCTGGATTGAACCTAGCATTCAGTTTAAATTTCTTGGCATCCCCTTTGCCTTCATGGCTTCCCCTACTAGACCTTGGGATTATGTGATTCAACGAGTTGAAAAAAAAATCTCCTTTTGGCTCACCAAGCATCTATCTCTTGCTGGCAAATTTCAAGTTTGTTCCAAGGTTCTAGCTGCCACTCATGTCTACTATTCCTCCTGTTGGGCTCCTTCTAAGGCTGCTTACCATTGGTTGGAAAAAATTCTACATGAATTTCTTTGGGCCAACTCTGAGGGGAACCATGGTTTTCACAGGGTTGCTTGGGATGTTTGTTGTACGCCCAAAAACACCGGCGGTCTTGGCCTTATCAACATACAATTGCAAGGGGTTGCTCTTACCGCCAAATGGATTCTTCATAGCCTTGAAGGTGAGGAATCTTGGAAAATTCTGCTCAGGCATTGTATATCTCAAGGGTCTCCTCTTAATCGGAAGGCACAGGCAGGTCTGAACTACTATTCTTTATTGCTTTGCCCTATTCCTATTAAAATTGGTGGTTCTTTTGTGGCTAAAAGTATTTGGAAAGCACAGGGAGCTCCTCAACCCCGCTTTGCTTTAGCAAGGTGATGGTTTCCGAAATGGGCTCTCTCTCAACTCTCTCAACTTATGGTGGAATCCAATTTTTCAATTTCAGGACAAACCTCTTGCTCTTTCAGTGCAGTTTAAGGGTATGCGTCTTTTCAGAAAAGGAGTTAAGTCTATTCAGTCCTTTTTGTCCTACCACTAGGGATTGGCTTCCATGGATCAACCTGAAAGCTAAATTTGCTCTTCATGACAATGATAAACAAGCCATTTCTCTAATTCAAGAGCTCATACCTAGTGATTATTTGCATAAAATTGGTGTTCATACGCAGCGCCCGTGGTGGTTTGACTGGCATTGGCCCACTGCCACCCCCTTCAGAAATTACAAACCTCGAATGGGCTACAAGCTTCTTACTCAGTAGCTCCCTCTCAATAAGCTCAATTCTCGTTGGAGCTTGCATTCCACCCGTTTTGGTTGGAAACAACGCTTTCAGGTTGTCTGGGACATTCCTATAGAGCCCAAAGTTGCTCGCTTCCTTTGGTGTATTCTCCACCAAGGGCTTCTGTGGGGAAAACGTCTCATTCTTATGGGATCTCCTCCATTGCTTGTCCTTTCTGCTGAACCACATTGAGACTTTTCTTCATCTTTTTTTGTTCTACCCCATGCTCGATCTGCAGCGTTTGTATTCATACCCTTTTTCAACCTTTTTTGCCCACGTTCTTTACGTGGAAAATGGTTCTTCTGGGGGACTCGGCCTTTGTTCCTACAAAATTTTACAACATTTGGCATTCTTTTCGGGCTACTATTTTATATCACATCTGGAAAACTAGAAATTCAGCTATTTTTAACAAAGAGACAGTGGATAGAACTTTTATTATTTCTAACAAACTTGTTGTTATCTCCAATGTCTCGCTTCAGATCCAAGTTCAAGCGGAGAAAGTCCGCATTGAGGTGGAACACTGCAAACCCTCTTTGGATCATTGGCGAAGTACCCCTTGCTGTGTGTCGGTCGTGTTCGCCCGATTCTCCTCATCGCCGCTCCCGTTCACAAGGTCATTGCTCCCGTTCCTCGTGGCGACACAATTTTGATCGGGGTCCAGCTCGTGGGCGGCGGAGCACCTCCCCTCATCGGCGGGGTCCTTCTCCGCCTCCATCTTGGGCTCCTCCCATGCCAGGGGTGTTTGGCCGGTCAGGCGGTGGCGGTTCACGGTGGCGGGTGCTTGATCACTCCAAGTTTGCTTGGCTCTCCTTAGCCATCTCGCTCAACCAATGGCCAGAGGCAATGAGGAGGAGCAACCACGGCGACGGTTGGGCGATTCGACACCCTCGCCAATCCTCCCCGGTGGGTGGGGTGACCGTCCAAGAGCCCCCGCAATGGTCTTCTGCCTCCATGTTCGCCATCGCCCCCTAGCTCCATTCTGCCTTGGTTTACGCAAATTTTGCTCCAACTTTTTTGATTGATAAGCTTATCTTGATATGATTATGTAATTTGTGCCACTCGTAGCCTTTTTATGGCTACTTTTGCTCTGCATTTGGGGTGTGATCTTTTCCACCCGATTTTGTATGATTAGCATTGTACATTTCATCATTATTATATGGATATGCTTTTCAATCAAAAAAAAAAAAAAACTAAACGTCCTCAATAACCGTGTAGGACACCATCGTATTAACTTTTACGCTTTTGTTGAAATTTAATTAGCAGAGAACATTTGTACAAATGTGCAGCAGTCAAAATGAAGGCTTTTATCAGAATTTTAAGCTGAGAGACTCTTCAATTGTGCGTAACGTCGGTTTCCAATTTCTTCCTCTGGACATTTTCATCCCCTCTATTTCTTCCTCGCTCACCTCCAATTTTGGCAGCGTTTTCTTCTCAACGACATCTTCATCGCCATTGTCGCAGAGTGGAAGGATTTTGGAGTTGGAGGACATTCTCTTCTTCTTCGTGTGATGATAAACATCCATATCCGAATCAGAAAGAACAGATCGCAATTTGTGCATGGGCAGAAGAGCATAAACATTTCCCCGCTCCAATTCTTCCTCCGCAGTGAGCGCTGCAACGCGATGCCCTGCTTGCAGACTGCCCAAAGTGCAAACAAATTGATTGGGATAATCCAACATTACTTCTGCAACCTTGTTAGCTTTAATTCTTTCAATGCCGCCGTCAGATCTAATGATTTTGACTGTTTTGGAGGGACGGGCTGCGGCCGAGCACAAACGATTCCCCATTAATTCCAGGCAAGTAAGTATATTTGTTGTTGTGGTTGTGATAATTGGATAGGAGTAAACCCTGAGAGATGTTATTGTGAAGGAAGATATGGGAGGTATAAATAGTTAGTAACTGTGTTTTAGCGTGTCCACTTTCCACGCGGGGAGACCAGCGCGTTTTCCCTCTCAAGAAAGTCTTCCTCCGTTGGAGTATTTATCCCGACACATCTAAAGGCTATGAAAAACCCACGTCAACATCCACTATTGCAAAAGGATCCTGAATTACTCTTTGACGTTTTACATTTTCTTCCTTCGTCCTTTGTTTGTGTTGTTAACCTCATTTTTCTAGTTGCATATCTTTTTTATCATGCCGAAGGCTAGGATATTGTTTTCACTTTAGCAATTAGTTATTTGCATTTTGTTCAATGAGATTTTGTCATCTGTATTTAAATGGGCTGAATTATAGTTTTATTGTTTAATTTTTATGTTGTGGCAGGATTCTATTGGTCATTGTCTTTATTTGTCATTGTTGAAGGAATAAGGGGATGTCCTTCTCATCATTTAATGTGATCATTGTGTGTGATGTAGGTTAGTACATTTCCCATGGCTCGAAGGCGGGTATGATTATTAGTTTTTTCAATTTCCCTACGCCTTGATTGTTGGTGACGCAATAAATATCGGACTTTGAGTTTCTTTAATTTCCATATTCTCCTATTTGTCTATATTTCCCTGGGAGATATATACAACAAGTCTCGCAGTGTATTTTCCCGAACCTTTCCAATTTCTCATACCATTGCATCAATCAAGTTGTGTATGTTGCACATGTCTAAGAGCTCTTCTCCATACCGTAATGACTCCATACTTGTCTTCCGAGATTCTGAGCCATCCCCGATTTTCTTCTTCCGTCTCCCACATAGGATTGAAATCTAGATCATAATTCCTTCCTATAATGTTTGCTTGTCTGTTTGTTGTCCTTGCATTGAAATCTCCTATTAGCACAATTTCTCCGCTCTTGCTATATTATAAGATGTCCTTTTTTAAGGATGAGTATGGGTCTTCTTGGTCTAGATCATGTTTCCTTGTAGAATGTAGAATTCTTAGGTGCAAAATAGCATGCAGCTATGTGAAGGATATTGTTATTTTCTATGATTCTTATCCATATGTACTGCTTGTTTTCATCTTGCTTCTCAATGTTGATATTTTTGTCCCATATGTCCTTTATTAACACCATTATACCTCCATGACCCTTTCCATTCTCTGTTGCTTTATTCCAAATTGTTGCTTTCTTGTAACCCACAAAATTCGGTGTATTGCATCCATCATGTTCATGTGTTTCTGTCAGAATGATTATATCTCTATCTCTGGCTATGGGCCCTAACCCGGGTCCTCTTCTCCAAGGGTAACCTCTACGAGTTCAACTTACCAACATAAGGTGTTCTCGGGCATACCATACTTCTTATTTGTTGTAGGTTTGTGCCTCGTGATGCATGCTTTCCCATTTTTAGGTAAGCCCAATGCCCTCCATTCCTTGATGCATTCACTTTTTCCCATTCTTTGTTTCTCTCTTATAACTCTCCAAAGGTGAGATCTTCATCTAAATAGAATTTTGAACCTCTTAACATGCCTTTAATTCTCAACAGTCTTGTTTTATCTTCGTGGTTCACTGAGTAACACGGATATGTCTATCCCTTCCTCCTTCTCTCGAACTTACTGATTACGCTTTGCTTGCGATCATCCCTTTCCACTCGTAATTGATCGATAAAAATTCCTTGTTAAGTTGAAAGTGTTTTCTCCTTATCCAAATTATTTTACTCCTTTGATGATGATGTTTACTATTTTATCTTAATGCTCTCTTTATTCTATCATTTGACTCTTGATTTGCTTTTCTATCATCTCTTTATGTTTACTTAATGGTTCTTTAACCACTTGTGCCCATGACCGAGCTTCTTCCAACATGATGCGTAATTCCTTTCTCTAGATCATGTCTTTGTGAAGTGCTTCCTTTACTTCTTCAATTTGTTTTTCACCTCCATCATGGCAGCGTGAGATTGAGTGGATGTTTTGTTTAAGAGTGTATCATTCTTGCTGCCCAACTATTGCTAAATTCTGCAATTTTGCCACTTGTTTTTTTAAGTTTGTTGTTTTCTTCACTCGGTCTTTGTGTGATGTTTGTCGGCTCTTTTATTTTCTTAACTTGTCATGTTTCTCTTACCTCCATGTTTTCCATCCTTATTTTTAGATTCATTAATCATTGTGTTGCACATAGAGTTTCGAGGACCAAGTAAGTGGGGTCATTGTGGGACTATACATTTCTTCATCCTCTTTGTGATATGTACTTTCTACATTAAGTTATGTTCTGTTTGTTTTTACCTCCTTTTTTCCCTTTTTGCGGGGTTTCTTGTTTGTTTTCTTTGCTGCTATGAGTTTGATTTTGTTCTATTTTGTTGTGGAATTTTTCCTTTCCATTGCCCTCATTCATGCTTTTCGATGCCTTAAAATCCCCCAATATTGCTTGACGTTAGCATATATAGGTTGTACGATCATCACCGGTGGCACTGTATATTAAAATTTTGTAGGAGCTTAGCCTGTCATGGGTATATAATCCTGTAGTTCCTTATTCTTATATATTCCAGGGTCCCTTCGATGATCGAGTATGGGTGCAGACAATGCTTTGGGACTTCATGTTGTTTTGTGGTGTCCTTCGATCTTTGGATTTACTTGCTAGTTCAACCTAGTTCTCATTAAGCCCATCTATTGTTCTCTTACCCCCAACTTTACCATTGTTCCCTATTTTAGATTTTTCTTCCATTGTACTTGTTATCGTGTACTTTGTCTCTTGAGTTCAAGATCTTAACAAGGGTTCGAGATTCAGATTTTGGATTCAGAAAAAAGCAAAAGCAAAAACCCCTGTACTCTAGATTCGTGTAACTTTTTGCCCACACTTTTTTCTCACTCTGTTCTTAACTGCGAGCATTTCTCTTGTTTTGGTTTGGTTCATTTTGTTTTATATGGTTTGATAGTTTCCACTAAAAAATGTGCAGAGGGGGATTCAAAAGTTTGTGTTTAAAGGAATGAACAATGCGGGCTAGGTATACACAGACAAACTTGTCTCGCTGCCGCTATCGCTGCTTCCCTGCCTCAGCATACCACTATTCCACCCTACTGCTGCTTCCCTACTACATTGCCGCTGCCCTCTTACTTCTGCTACGCTTATCGCCGCTGCTTCCCGCTTCACTTGCGCCAATTTTAAACATAGAAAGTGAAAGTGATTAATAATGCACGAATATAAACCACCCCTTAACCATGTTACATTAAAGTTAAACTAGCAAAGACAAGTAAAGAACCCTTCATATGACATTTTAAAAAATATATAGACCTTCACTTTTGTCAAACATTTTTTACATTTTTATTTTCTTTTACGGGAAAAATTAAAATTACACTTTTCTGACATGTTCAGAGCCCTCTCACTGGCTATGACGTGTTTTATTATGCCGATAGGCATGCTTTAAGTGAAACAAACCCACCGAACTCGACACATGTAAGATATTTGAATGGTTGTGATTTGCCTTTGAGTACGAGAGATGTTGTTCAAACAAATCTAAGCGGTTTGTTTTTTTGACAAGCCCTTCACATGACATTCATGTCGGGTTCTCAATCATTGAAAGTAGCTACACTGAATAGAGGTTCACCACATCTACACGGAAAAGTCCAGTAAATACATGAGAAAATCCATTCGTAGTGATTGATTGAATATACCTATCGTAGCCTTTGAAATCTTTGCGTCAATGATGGCAGGGTGGAAAATGGGCGAGTTCTTATGGAAATGTCGTATCAACCATAAAGGAGATGACTCGGCATGTTTTCAGTCACCAAACAGTCTTACAGGATCGCAAACATTCATGGCACTCAGGGGTTAAATTTGACAGCCGTTTAGATGTTTTTCGTGATTTTAGACGTAAAATACTTGTAAATATTTTATCTAACCGTCACATGTGACTTGCACATTTAAAACTTGACCATCAATTTTTATATAGGTTTGTATATAAATTATAAAAATATATGTAAATATATATTTAAAAAGATATAATAAATATAGAATAATTAGTAAAAAATAACATTATTTTGTGTTTTTGAAGGGCAATATTGAAAAATTACCGTCACTCGAAAATTATCTCGAGAGGCATAGGTGAGCGTAAATTTAACCCCCAGATGGCACTATCTCCTACCAAGCAAGGGGTTACGGCCACAGTGATCGATTAAGGCATTGATGGCCATGATCGTAGAAAATGAGAAACATTATACAACTTTACCTTCACGAGAATGAGAGAATGCTCTGATGAATGTATACACATTGAATATTTATCACTGTGTGGGAGTGATTATATTAAAATTCCGTGAGTAACGTGCAGCAGCAGTGGCGAGATATCTGATGAAGCGTTGTAGTGCATGGTGGCACACGTTCTGTCGCTCGTCTGAAAGAAAATGGTATGATATGGACACCTTGGCACAGAAACATCTGACCATGTCATTTTTTTATGCCTTCTTCTGATCAGAAACAAAATGCTTGAGACATACAGGTAAATAAAACCAAGAGAGGAAGATACGGGTCCCCATGCAAGAAAATACCAACACAGCAGGTCGGCTCCTGGTCAGGCACATTAGTGTAAGTATTTACTGTTAGGAATATGAATGATGAGTATGGAAAAGGAAAAATGCTAATGGTTGTGGTGTTTGCAGAGTGACAGAGGTTCGATGGATTTTGATGTAGCTCGTGTGACTCTAAATGATGAGGAAAAAGAGAACAACATTTGCCATGACACTCCATGTTTGCCTAAAGAAGCTTACAGAAGCACCTCTATGCGACAATGTTTCCCAAATAAAGAATTCTTGTTTTCCAAAGCAAGTCCCCTCCCGCCTCAGGAACCATACATAATAATACCCTTTACTTTTCTGATCCGACTCGTCCTCTGCCCATGTCTTCCATATCATAACGTTATATTCCATAGGTGAGCGAGAGGGAGACGAAAAAGGAGACTACTATTTTTGTTGGTATTTTATTGCATTTTGTTATTTACCCGTATGCTTTGAGGATGATGCTCAAGGTTGTAGGGAAAAAATTGTTTTGGTTTGATTATTAATTAGTGTGTCTCAGAGAATGAATTTCAATTTTATAGTATGTTATGATTATGCTTTGATTGAAGTAGCCAAACATATCTTTGTTGTATTCCAACAAAATGATCTCGTACATATTTGTTGTATTCTAGTGAAGGGTTAAAAATTCTTTCTCTTGAAAACCATAGCCTCATGAAGCGTCTCTATTATTTTCTTTTGGTTTCTATACTTATTCCTTTGAAACATCACAAGAATCGTAACTTATTTGCTCGTTTTCATGCCTATAAACGCAGCATTTTCTACGTGGCATCTCATACTTGAGATGATGTCGTTTATCTTTTTTTTGTCTTAAAAGGAGAAGGTATATCATACTTTGGGTATCATGCACAGGGCACTGTTGCACCATTTAGTCTGTTTCTTGCAAAAGCGATTTTAATTATTTGAACCTGTCATTGTGGAGGAAGGCACTGCATTTTCAAAAATTCTCACATAAGTAGGTATGGTACTATTTAATGTCAACCCATACTGCTACGTTGGCCCCTTCATTAAATCTTTAAGATTACCCAACTCTTTCCTACAACGAATGGAAATTTGATTTTAGGGAAATTATATTATTTAGTGCAATATTTATTCCTATACCAATCAATTCATCCCAAACCTCCCGCCTCACTCATTTGAACAAGGAATACATGCAAACATGTGTTGAATGTTTGCATGTAGGAGATGGGGACCTCTGTGTTGGTATGGGTCGACCACCTATTGAGTTTGCATATATGGCAATTAAGAGAAAAAGTAGTATCATTTTAAATCTGAGTCGAATTAGTTTTGTATCGAGCTTGGCCGTCAAGTATGTAATGATACTTGGGTCGTTCTAACATGATCAATGCATGTAACGAGGAATATGTAGGAGACAAGTCTTGATAATTAAACTCTATAGGATGAAGATCAAGGGGAGCACTATAAGGAGCTTAAATTTATATGTAGCTTGCATAAGGGGTTGGTATTCAACATATGAAAATCTAAATAGGTTGAAGGGATCTCTTCTTGAGCTCATTAGGAGCTTGGTTTGGAGAAGGATGACCTCGGATGCAACTTAGTGCAAAGATGAACGAATTATCTTGGTCGGTCAGCTGGGTGGGATGTCTCAAATGTGAGGTGATCCAAAAGTTTGAGTTTCACATCCAAGGGATGTGTTTTTTTGCCACATGTTCCTTGCGAATTTGTAAAACAATCAATGATGGTCTCTATTCTCTTGGTACAACAAAAACAATAGTTATTTTTCTCTTGCTTTAGAATTCATTCATGTTCATGCCTCTACGGTCCATGAGCCGAGGGCATGGTGAATAGGGGGAAATTTTTGACGGATGCATATATTTACAATCATCGGTGGTAAAGGAGACTCTATGATTGGATACACCTAAAACGCCTCTCCATGCAAGACAACAACATGGATGTTGGAATGTTTTTTGTTTTTATGGGGGCTCACCGCTATGAGAAGACGATGCCATGTTGAATATGATTATAACAAATGCCATTGTGTTGGAGGCGGAGTAGCATCAACATTACCAGAGGTTGAAGTGGCATGAGATAATTTAGAGGGATAATATTCTATGGTTAGTTTCCTTTACCACTGCAATAATGTCTCTCTTCATTGTTCCAATGTCATAAATGTGCACTCATAAACAATTGATTTTTCCACGTTTTTTCGATTTGTTTTCATTGAATTTTACATGCTTTGCATTTGTTAATATTTATATAGGACACTTGCATTATATATTATATATGGTAGAGTACGAGTTGAAAATGATAGATATAGAATTTAAAATATTCTGTTTAGTTCACATCTATTTATTCATTTGCAATAAATTTAGGAGGATTGAAACATAGTTGTTTTGAGGGAACATGAGGAATTGATTATTATTTCATAAAATTATCGAGGTGTTACCACATTGCAATAAGACTATTAGGATTCCTAACATGTATATTATATTTGCATTGTACAAGGTAATTGTCCATATTTTCTTTTTAATTTTTTTGTTAAATTTGAATGGAGGCTTGACGACATCAATAATATAACAATTGGCACATAATATATCCACCCACTTAATTTTTATATCGAAATATACATGGCTTAAAATTTAGAATAAAATATTTTTAGAGCTATCCTCTATTTTACATTTTTAGTCTTGGGAGTAAGTGTCATCCCTAATATTCGATGTATGTAACCTATTTTTAATATTAATATTTATGTTTATTTATTTATTTGTGACCCTTACAATCTATGTCAAAATTTATTCTTAATATAGCATGTTTTTATTATTTTGAAGTACTTTATATTTTCATTATATAATATTTTAGATGTGTTATTTAAGCACTTATATTACTAAAACACATAATTTAATATAATTGAGTAATCCAAAAAGTTGCGATGTCGTTAAAAGGAAGGATTTGTTATTGCAATTAAGATATATTTAATACTCAATAAACAATGCATTAAATACGGCAATCATTTGTATTTATTATTACGATCTAACTTTGTAAGTTTATAGTTAAGAATGAATTTTCGTTTAAATATTAATATGCCCGCGAAGTGTGAAGTATGGCCAATCACAATTGAAATATTACAAGGGAAATCAGATTTGTAATTAAATTAATTTTGTTTTTCTTAATATATACTCTAAAGATTTTTTTAATTGTTTAGTGTAGATGTATTTAGACATCTTCACAACTCATGTTTATATGTTTACATGTTAATGTATTATCCTTGTGTTGGTTGAATCCCATGGTTTCACTTTTTTGAACCCCTTTAAATCCAATCATATTGAGCTCACCTTGTGCAACATGTATCCCGATAACTCAAATAAAAAATATTATTATCATTTTTTTTGTGAACTGGTACTTGTGTGAAAAATTCCATTGAACAATTTTTGGTCCCACAACAAAGAGATAACTCCATACAATTTCAAGTCCCTTATCAAAAACATCTCTATCTTATTTTGGTTCCCATTTTTGAATGAAAATGGGAAACATATATAGCCACAATAATAATGGATTCCTTTTTTCATTTACTTTTGGAAAAAAGAATGACAATATAGTATATATGTCATTGATTTGGATGTCAACATATTTTTCCATATTTCCTTCACATACTCATATACACCCCCTTTCTCCTTTGATCGGATCAAAAAAATGACACATAGTCTATATGTGACTTACCGAATATAGAAGAGGGTCATAGATGGAAGATGAGGGATTTGAGTTAGGCGATTTCAACTAAACGGACCATCTCCATTGACTTCACCTATCACATCCCCTTTGAATCCACTCATGTTGTGTGTTCCTCTCAAGTGTAGTGTGTGACTAACTTCATTTAAAGTATAGTTTAAGGTGTCAATTCTAGGGTCTCCCACCAAAATAATTTTTCGCCATTTATTGTTGAATTCCCTAAAATTTTGTCACTCATTTATTTGACAAATCGATGTATTTGTGAAGAACAAAAGAAACATAAAATCAAAGAAACATCTAATAATCTTTCCTCTTAATCCTCATTCTTTCATTCGATATGACAAACCATATGTCCATGGAATTTTAAGTTCTTAAAAAATGCTTGGCCATAATGAAGGTGCAGAAAGTCATGAGCTTCACCTAAAAACATGAAAATAATAAAAGTAGTTCAAGATTTCGTGTTCAAGTGCTATGGATCCTAACAATCCTATCATTGGAAAAGTCAGTTTAAGCATATGGAGTCTTTGGATGATAAGGGATTTACTTTTAGAGCTATCTCTAAAGTAGGTTGCCTCAAGGATTTGCAACTATCACCCCTTCCTCCTTCAAGCAAGTTGAAGCTACCTCCATTCGGATTAGATTTGACCTAAGTAGCCCACTGAACTCACCCATTTTTCGCCAACTTTTCCATTGTTCTCTTGAAATTATAACCTCCACACAAATTGTAAATCATCCATATGCTACTTTTCAAAACAAATAATATGATCCCAACCACCGCAAGCACTCAAATTCTGCCACTCCATGGTTCACATGGTCTAAC
Source organism: Taxus wallichiana var. yunnanensis (assembly GCA_018340775.1). Lineage (NCBI taxonomy): Eukaryota > Viridiplantae > Streptophyta > Pinopsida > Cupressales > Taxaceae > Taxus > Taxus wallichiana. The sequence goes on from CM031242.1 coordinate 807,800,517, forward strand.
TTTCGAGCTGGCGATGACAGAGTGTATAAACACCTTGACAGAGCTCTGCTTTCAGAACAACAATGGTTCTCTTTTGATGCTTCACACAACCTCCCGGTCTCGGTAGTGGATACTGCTTTGGTCTCTGACCATAAGCCTATTTTCTTTGGGCTCCAATGGAACTTTCAGTGTCCCAAGCCCAAATCCACTCAATTCTACTTGAATACGTCTCATCTTTCTCATCCTAAGACTTTGGATTACATCAGACGTATTTGGAATCTTGATCCAAGACCGGTTGATGGGATTGGCTGGATTGATTGGTGGTCTCATGCCATCACTCGCACCACTGCTTTTCTTGACTTTTACAGAAACAGCTACTTTTTTTTCAAAATGCTCATGAAGCCTCTCATATTGAATACTCGAGAGCTATTCAAGAGCTTAATCTATCTCCCTTTAACACTCACATTCAAGTGCAAGCTACTCATTGGAAGCATAAACTTCAGATTGAGGAGCACTATAAGGCTAGAGGAGCTCAAGTTCGAGCCAGACTTCACTGGCTCAGAATTGGTGATAGAGTTACTAAGGAGTTTTTTTCTTCTCTTAAATCTAATCAAACTCTCACCAAAATCAAAGCAATCAAGGAAGGTAATCAAAGGCTTACCCTTTTACCTGACATTCTGCAAGCTTTTGTGCATCACTACCATGTTGTGTTCACTGCCCAGCCTGCTACTCTGGCTCGTGATGCTGCTCTCCTCCAATGCATTGAGGTTGTTCCCTATAAGCTTTCTGAAAGTCAACGTGTTGCCTGCGATCGGCCTCTCATGCTTGATGATTTGAAGGAAGCTGCTCTTCAGATGGCTTCCGATAAAGTCCCCGGGTTGATGGTTTTCCCTGTGAGTTCTACCAGGCTTTGTGGCCCACTGTTGGTCCGGATCTCTACCAGGTCTATCTGGAAGCTATGTCCTCCAACACTCTAGGAGCTCTGATCAACCAAGGTAACATCAAATTCATACCTAAGACTGGTGATCCAGAACTTATCACCAACCAATGCCAATCACTCTGCTCAATGTCTCATACAAGATTATTGCCAAAGCTCTTGCTAACAGGCTTACAAACCTATTGCCTTTGATCATCAGGAGTGAACAAACCGGCTTTATTAAAAATAGATATATCTTGGACAACATTATTGCAGTTTGGGAGGGCATGGAATATGCGCGCTAGACTTCTCACCGCTCTGTTTGTCAAAATTGATTTTGAGAAATCCTATGATAGAGTTGAGTGGCCTTTCATTCTTGCCATGTTGCAGGCTATTGGCTTTGGACCTCGGTTCATCCACTCTGTTAATATGCTCTTCCAAGATGTTGGTGCCTGTATTACTATCAATGGTCAACAATCTAAGCGGTTTTCTCTTCATCGTTCCATCCAACAAGGTTGCCCTCTTGCTCCTTCTCTTTATGTCATTCTGCTGAAGGTCTCAGCTATTTGCTTGCTAAAGCTGCTCATGTTGGTTTAGTCCAAGGCATTCAACTACCTTCTTCTCCTCAGCAACTGATTAATGGTCATTTCACTGATGATTCTTTTCTCACCCTGGTTGAGTCTGAGGCTTCTGTTTCTAATGCTATGCAATGTCTTGACACCTTTTGTCTTGCTTCGGGTTCTGCCATTCAATGGAAAAAAACCCAATGCTACAGGTAGGTAGTGGGTCCCAAACCTCCTTGGTTAGAGGGATTTCAATGGCTCTGGATTGAACCTGGCATTCAGTTTAAATTTCTTGGCATCCCCTTTTCCTTCATGGCTTCCCCTGCTGACCTTTGGGATTATGTGATTCAACGAGTTGAAAAAAAAATCTCCTTTTGGCTCACCAAGCATCTATCTCTTGCTAGCAAATTTCAAGTTTGTTCCAAGGTTCTAGCCGCACTCATGTCTACTATTCCTCTTATTGGGCTCCTTCTAAGGCTGCTTACCATCGGTTGGAAAAAAATTCTCGCGTGAATTTCTTAGGGCCAACTCTAAGGAGAACCATGGTTTTCACAGGGTTGCTTGGGATGGCCTTATCAACATACAATTGCAAGGGGTTTCTCTTACCTTGCGAATGGATTCTTCGCAGCCTTGAAGGTGAGGAATATTGGAAAATTCTGCTCAGGCATTGTATATCTCAAGGGTCTCCTCTTAATTGGAAGGCATGGCAGGGTCTGAACTACTATTCTTTATTGCTTTGCCCTGTTCCTATTAAAATTGGTGGTTCTTTTGTGGCTAAAAGTATTTGGAAAGCCTAGGAGCTCCTCAAACCCCACTTGCTTTGGCAGGGTGATGGTTTCCGAAATGGGCTCTCTCTCAACTCTCTCAGCTTATGGTGGAACCCAGTTTTTCAATTTCAAGACAAACCTCTTGCTCTTTCAGTGCAGTTTAAGGGTATGCGTCTTTTCAGAAAAGGAGTTAAGTTTATTCAGGACCTTTTTTGTCCTACCACTAGGGATTGGCTTCCATGGATCAACTTGAAAGCTAAATTTGCTCTTCATGACAATGATAAACAAGCCATTTCTCTAATACAAGAGCTCATACCTGGTGATTATTTGCATAAAATTGGTGTTCATATATACTCAACGCTCATGGTGGTTTGACTAGCATTGGTCCGCTGCCACCCTTCAAAAATTACAAACCTCAAATGGGCTACAATCTTCTTTCTCGAAGCAACTTCCTCTCAATCACTCAATTCTCATTGGAGCTTGCATTCCACCCATTTTGGTTGGAAACAACACTTTCAGGTTGTCTGGGCCATTCCTATAGAGCCCAAAGTTGCTCACTTCCTTTGGTGTATTCTCCACCAAGGGCTTCTTGTGGGCAAACGTCTCATTCTTATGGGAGCTCCTCTCATTGCGCTACCCTTTCTGCAACCACATTGAGACTCTTCTTCATCTTTTTGGTTCTACCCCCATGCTCAGTCTGCTTGGCACTGGATTCATACCCTTTTTCAACCTTTTCTGCCCACGTTCTTTACGTGGAAAATGGTTCTTCTGGGGACTCGGCCTTTGTTCCTGCAAAATTCTACAACATTTGGCATTCTTTTCGGGCTACTATTTTATATCACATCTGGAAAACTAGAAATTCAACTATTTTTAACAAAGAGACAGTGGATAGAACTTTTATTATTTCTAACAAACTTCTTGTTATCTCCAATGTCTCGCTTCAGATCCAAGTTCAAGCGGAGAAAGTCCGCATTGAGGTGGAACACTTGCAAACCCTGCTGGATCACTGGGGAAGCGCCCGCACTGCTGTCAATCATGTTCCCCGATTCTCCTCATCGCCGCTCCCGTTCACAAGGTCGCGCTCCCGTTCCCGTGGGTGGCACAATTTTGATCGGGGTCCGGCTCGTGGGCGGCGGAGCGCCTCCCATCGGCGGGTCCTTCTCTTCATTCTTGGGCTCCTCCCACTGTGGGATGTTTGGCCGAGGCTGGCGGTGGCGGTTCCGGTGGCAGCCCCCCGATCACTCCAAGTTTCCTCGGCTCTCCTTAGCCATCTCACCCAACCAGCGGGGCAATGAGGAGGAGCAACCGCGACGATCGGCTAGCCAGCGCTGACGGCGATTCGACACCCCGCCAACCCTCCTGGTGGGTGGGGTGACTGTCCGAAGAGCCCCGCAATCGCCTCCTACCTCCATGTTCGCCACCGCCTAGCTCCATCCTGGCTTGGTTTCTACAAATTTTGCTCCGACTTTTTTATTGATAAGCTTATCTTGATATGATTATGTAATTTGTGCCACTCGTAGCCTTTTTATGGCTAATTTTGCTCTGCATTTGGGGTGTGATCTTTTCCACCCGATTTTGTATGATTAGCATTGTACATTTCATCATTATTATATGGATATGCTTTTCAATCAAAAAAAAAAAAAAAAATCCTAAACGTCCTCAATAACCGTGTAGGACACCATCGTATTAACTTTTACGCTTTTGTTGAAATTTAATTAGCAGAGAACATTTGTACAAATGTGCAGCAGTCAAAATGAAGGCTTTTTATCAGAATTTTAAGCTGAGAGACTCTTCAATTGTGCGTAACGTCGGTTTCCAATTTCTTCCTCTGCACATTTTCATCCCCTCTATTTCTTCCTCGCTCACCTCCAATTTTGGCAGCGTTTTTTTCTCAACGACATCTTTATCGCCATTGTTGCAGAGTGGAAGGATTTTGGAGTTGGAGGACATTCTCTTCTTCTTCGTGTGATGATAAACATCCATATCCGAATCAGAAAGAACAGATCGCAATTTGTGCATGGGCAGAAGAGCATAAACATTTCCCCGCTCCAATTCTTCCTCCGCAGTGAGCGCTGCAACGCGATGCCCTGCTTGCACACTGCTCAGTTTGCAAACGAATTGATTGGGATAATCCAGCATTACTTCCGCAACCTTTTTAGCTTTAATTCTTTCAATGCCGCCGTCAGATCTAATAATTTTGACTGTTTTGGAGGGACGGGCTGCGGCCGAGCACAAACGATTCCCCATTAATTCCAGGCAAGTAAGTATATTTGTTGTTATGGTTGTGATAATTGGATAGGAGTAAACCCTGAGAGATGTTATTGTGAAGGAAGATATGGGAGGTATAAATAGTTAGTAACTGTGTTTTAGCGTGTCCACTTTCCACGCGGGGAGACCAGCGCGTTTTCCCTCTCAAGAAAGTCTTCCTCCGTTGGAGTATTTATCCCGACACATCTAAAGGCTATGAAAAACCACGTCAACATCCCACTATTGCAAAAGGATCCTGAAATACTCTTTGACGTTTTGCATTTTTTCCTTCGTCCTTTGTTTTTGTTGTTAACCTCATTTTTCTAGTTGCATATCTTTTTACCGTGCCAAAGGCTAGGATATTGTTTTCACCTTAGCAATTAGTTATTTGCATTTTGTTCAATCAGATTTTGCCATCTGTATTTAAATGGGCTGAACTATAGTTTTATTGTTTAATTTTTGTGTTGTGGCAGGATTCTATTGGTCATTGTCTTTATTTGTCACTGTTGAAGGAATAAGGGGATGTCCTTTTCATCATTTAATGCGATCATTGTGTGTGATGCAGGTTAGTACATTTCCCATGGCTCGAGGGCGGGTATGATTATTAGTTTTTTGAGTGTGTTCCTGTGAGGGTTGTAATTCCATACCACGCACTCGCCTCAGTTTCTTGGTCTCCCCATAGGTAACGACGCTGGTGCAGGACTATGGTCGCAGTATTCCAATTACAGATGGAAGGGTGAGTGTGAAAGCGGAGATGCTTTGTAGCCTTGAGAAAAAGTAAATGAGCTCCGGTGAGTTTTTTGCTGCAGGATTGGTCCGCAATTCTGGTCTGGCCGTCAATTTCATATTGCAGATGGATACAGGAACATAACTCTTTTTGGACTCTGCGGGTCAGAGGAAAACGTAGACTACCTGTCCAACAACGCATCAAAATTAGACTGTACCGATGCTTGGTATTACACTAGTCTAAATTCAAGCTTGAGTTGGAGCAAAGAACACTGTAAATCAAAAATTCACTTACCATTCGAGAGAGACTACAAATTACCTCGAATGACGAATGTGGCTGAAATTCTGAAGGGCGAGTTCGAAATAAAATGGAGTTTCAGCAAAGATTGTGAGTCTTGCGGGTCAACGAACAGTACCTGTAAATACAATAAGATCTCCACGTAGCCATTCTGTGACAGGGAATCCGTTGGCTATGGTAAGAGTACCAATTCCCTTTTCGAGATGAATTACTTTTCTATTTTGAAAAATCCTGAACATTTGATATCTAAATTAGATGATTCATTTATTACAGGCGCTAGAAGGAAATCCAAGTCCAAGATGTTCATTATTGTTGTAGGTAAGCATCGCTTCCTTTTCATTGTTTACAGTTTTTTCCCCATATCTAGAAAAATGAATATCTCTGTTTCTTCATTGTAAATCAGATGGTTCTATGGGAGGCGTTGCTCTGGGACCAGGGACGGTCTTGCTTTATTTTACTAGCACTAAACAATGGACTTTACAAGCATTGATGCAGAATGGATACCATTCTCCCCAATGTAACCTCCCTGTCTTTTGTCCTTTTTAGTCGCTTCCAACACTGCATAGAGATTCAACATTTTTCAAGCTAAAGCCCTTCTCATTGTTAAAGACCAAGTAGCAGAGGCACCCACACTAGTGATATCTCTAGTAGTAACCACAAATTCTGATGTTAGTTCCACATATGGTGGATACTCATTGTCTTCTGCATTCTGTCAGATCACACCCACCCAAACATTAATTCTACAAAGGTAAAAAAGGGGCAAAAACAAAAAAATACATACGTAATATGAATACAGTTGCATTTTCTTAAAAAATACTATATTCCTTCATCCAACGTGATTCTACAATTACTATAGATACTGCAGCAACCCTATTCCAGAGCTTTTTCTATAATTAAACCCATCCATATGCTATGAATGTGAATGTCCATTTTACCAGTCTTATTTGAAGTATGGAATATTTCTGTACACTATCACTCTGAGTTAAGATTTCCGTCCACCATGAGTTATCTGATAGTGAAGAAATATATCTTATGAATTTTCCTTGTAGGATGAACTATATTTAAAAATTATCTTTTCACTGGACTCGGCTGGGTGACTGTCCTCTTCCTCCTCATACTATTGCTCATGTTTCTGTCGTCCTCTTAAAAATCCATATTTCTCTCATCGCAGTCTGCCAATGTGAAGGGGGTCAAAGAGATGAAAATTATAAGAGTTACTGCTAAGAAACTCAACACCAACTGCTTCTTCATTGTTGTTGATCGCCGACTGTATGTAACTATTAATGTGCTTGAACGAAGCAGAAGAACACACATGCACATCATTTAAGCAGGAGAAAAATTACCATGGTGGATACACATGCACGTGGGTTGTTTGGACGAGCAACACGTACAATGATATTTCAACGTGGCAGATTAAAGTGTAAAGTGCATGCGGCGTTGACACAACAAGATTCAATGATGCTTCTGTAACCATGTTCATGGGCTTGTTTGGACGTTTTCACGTTCGCCTTTGAATTAAAAGTGAGTTATTCAGATTAAAATTGTATTATTATTTGTATTTTAAATATGAAATTTATTCTCATTTTCAATATAGTGAAGTTTAAAGTTGATTGAAAAAGTATTTCTATTGACAAGTGTATAGTTGTAATTTTGGACGAGAAATACATTTTTCTCCAAAATAATTATTTATTGGCCTCACGCAAAATATTCTTAGTAATTTAAAAGGAATATCTTATTTCATGTGTATTTTCAGGTGTTGTAACATGAAGATTTAATGATTGAATTGTTCTATGAATATTTTTTTGTTAATTTTCTCTTTGGTAATATATGCCCTCCCAGGTATCTGAGTGTATTCGGCTATGCAAATTTGTTTATATGTAATTGAAAAGAGTAAAGTGCTTTTAATAAATTTTTTTATAAATAGTTGATATTGTTTTATCTTAGACCTTTTTCATAATGTGTGATTTTTGTTTCATCATATTCTTCAATGAATTTCGTTGACCATTTATAACATATATGCTTGTAATGTTTATGAAAACTGCATTATGCTTGCAAATCAAAAGAAACTAATCAGCAATACAATTTTCAAATGTATTTATACAAGAATTAAATAATTGTATTCAATTAGTTCTCGGTGGTGGCATGAGTTTAGCAATCTACATGCTGCAATTACAAAAAAATGTAAATATAACACATACACCAATTCGCACTCCACTTGTATGCTTCTACATTTCGCATGTGTATCTACCCTAAACTCCTTCTCCATCATACTTTGGTGTATGTAAAATATTAACTTCATAAACTTAAACTCTAAAAAGACCATTTCCTTTTGAATTTGTTTAAATATTTTTCATATATATTCTTCCTCCCTATATCTCTAAAACCATCTCCTTCGGTCCACTGGTAACTCTGGTCCTTCTCAAGTTTCTGTTACAAACATTGCACCATGGATAACTACTGTCATCGCCAGCAATATAGACACAACATTTTTGTCTCCCGTAACGTTGGGCGATGGTAATTTGTTAAAAGGTTCCTTTTTTTACAGAGGAAGTGGGATTGAAAATCTACCTTTCATAAATGTTGGTTGCGTTCTCCGACTGGATCCCAACATAGTCAAAGGAAAAATTGTGCTCTGTGATCCCGAGGATCTAATCCTCAATTCATCGGGCATTACAAGTCTCATGAAGGGAGCTGGAGGAGAAGGAATCATTCTTGCCAACCAGACATCTAATGGTGCAG